>JBBGZY010001818.1:0-600000 GCA_037952925.1 Lithobates clamitans | reverse complement strand
CGTTGCTAGGTGGGAAAAAGACCAGGGGCTTCAGCCAGAAGTCCGAGCCCGACAAGGTCAATGCTGACCACTATAAACTGACCTACCTGACCCACACTGACCTATCTGACCTACCTGACCCACACTGATCATTACACTGACCCACGCTGACCTACCTGAGCCACACTGATCATTACACTGACCCACACTGACTGACCTGACGCACACTGACCTACCTGACGCACACTGACCATTACACTGACTGACCCACACTGATCTACCTGACCCACACTGACCTACCTGACCCACACTGACCTAACTGACCCACACTGATCATTTCACTGTCCCACACTGACCTGATGCTCACTGACCTACCTGACACACACTGACCTACCTGACACACACTGACCATTACACTGACTGACCCACACTGACCTACCTGATGCACACTGACCTACCTTACGCACACTGACCTACCTGACATACACTGACCCACAATGACCTACCTGACCCACACTGATCATTTCACTGACCCACACTGACCATTACACTGACCCACACTGACCTGATTCACACTGACCTACCTGACACACACTGACCATTACACTGACTGACCCACACTGACCTACCTGACGCACACTGACCTATCTTACGCACACTGACCTACCTGACATACACTGACCTACCTGACAACATACACTGACAACATACACCAACCTACCTGACACTGACATACACTGACCATTACACTGACCCAGACCCACACTGACCTACCTGACCCACACTGACCTACCTGACACACACTGACATGCACTGACCTACCTGACCCATTACACGTGACATCAGACTTCAGATGACCGTGACTTCTGGCTCCTCCTGCAGCTCAGCCCTTGTGTCGGCACGCCCATACCAGGAGACAGCAGGCCGCCCGAGCGCAGAGTGGGGATCTTATCATAGTGACGCAACCGCATTGTAATTCATGCCTTCTGGAGCCTGCAGCACCTATGATGGACATCACACGTCCCGCTGTTCCGGCATTGGACCAGTGGTACGTCCATCATAGGCACTGCAGGCTCCAGAAGGCGGGACCTGCTATGTCACTCGGCCACGCTCCGAGTCAGATCAGTCCCCGCTCGGGCTCGGGGCTAATAATACATTTGTGAATGCCCAAGACCCAGGGCTTTTTGGGGGCCCACTCGGGGCTCCAGCCCCCCTTAGCCCTCCTTCCCAATGCCACTGATTGCCTGACATGTTAAAGGAAACCAGTACTAAGAGAGTTTTGTAGGCTGACCCTGCTAACCCTCTTAAAAATAATAGTTGCATGGCTGTTTTATCAATACTTTTTTCATTCACTGTCTACAAACAAGCATGTGACACATGAAGTCAGAAAAAAAAAGAGAATAAATATTTACCAAGAAGATGGGAAAAAAATGTGACAAAAGAAATAAAACACGCTTACACAAGAATGCAAAAAGTGTGCGCAAAATTGTAAGTGTGTGCATGCACAAGCCATAGAGCATGCCCACACCTCTAGGTGGTTGGCATTTTTATTCTCATCTAATTGGAGCACATTAATTCTCACCTGCTTGACATTTTTTTTCTATACAGTACATTTGTTAATTGGTTTTAAACCATTAAAAAAATGTATGTATGTATGTATAAATTTTTGTTTTTTTCTCCAAACACACACTCAAGTCTATAGGTATGTATAGACCAAATATACAAGTTTATCACATTGATAATGATGCAGATAAAAGAAAAATCTTGGCTGGACCAAACATTCCCTTTTTTAAATGTAATGTGTCAAGGTTATTTCTTTTAATTGTTTATATACTCTGTTAATTGCTTTCTAATTCTTTTAAAAGCACAAGAATTAGATGATGGACTCCCTGTATTCATAGCACTTTATAGGCAGACTCACATAACAGGACGTATTGGTATAATACAGTTAAATAGACATAATTGGTCATATATCCCCTGAGAACCGAGGTTGGAAATATTGTTTAGTCGTTTGTTTGGAGCTGAGTTTTAGGATCTCAATCATATCAGGATAAACAGGTAAAATAAAACATAGTGGCAGAAAAAATATATGCTAGAATAACAAGAATAATTTACAGTACATCAAAAGCACCGTTGTTTAGAAGTATGTAAACTGGGTAACTTACAGCCCCTTGGTATAATTCAATTTCTCGATCTGTGAAATAAGGCATCTGCTTAAATGGGTTAACAGAGATGAGGACAGAGCCTATATATGTCTGGTAACAAAGTTAAGGAAAACATAAAATTTTATAGAGACTTCTGGGGGGAATTCAATAAAGCTGCTGCGCCACTTTTCTGGTGTTAACCCCTCTTGTTAATGTATTGTGCCAAAATCATGATGCATTTTGTGACACTTTTGGTTTTGAAAGTGACTCGTGCACCAAATTCAGGTAGCTTTTACATTGTGTCTCATTGAATGCACCACTTTTACATTGGGGTTGATTTAATAAAGGCAAATAGACTGTGCGCTTAGCAAAGTGCAGTTGCATTCTGCAAAAGCAGTTTCTTCATAGCTTAATAAATGAGCAGAAGCTCTGATGACTTCCATCATCCAATCATGTGCAAGCAAAAATGCATATTTTTCTTTTTTTTTATTGCAGGTGATTGTGTATTCTTTGCAAAGTGAAGGTTTACCTCATTTACTAAGCTCTGGAGCAACTGCACTTGCAGAGTGCACAGTTTATTTGCCTTTAGTTAATCAACCCCATTATGTCGCATTGAATGCCCCACTTTTACATTGTGTCACATTGAAAGGGCCAAATGTAAAAGTGGAGCTAATTAAGACCAACTCTCTTTTGGTGTACAGAAAGAAAAACTGTCTCAGACAGATTTTGTGAAAGTGTCTTGCGTGCATTCTGAAAATGGCTCAGCATTACCCAAATTCAAGTTCTAGACAGGTACATGAATTTGATGCATTCTTCACCACTTTTAGAATGCATAAGAGACACTTTAGCAAAATATGTCTGCACCAGTCTTTATAAATTGTAGTGATAGTGTACAAAAATGCAAATTTGTGTACAGTGCATTGTGTTCTGGAAGACCCCTTAGACAATAAAGCAGGGTACACTCTACAGTTTTTTTCGTGTAACCTCATGCTTTGCCAGAACACTCAGCGCTCTGTGCCATAGGCCGAGAGCGCTGGTCGAGAGTCAGTCATCTGCTGGTTTTCCAGCATGCACGTCTGACAGAAGCCGGCTGAACGGCCGGGCAGACCGACATACAAATGGGCAAAATGTCGGCCAGTATTTTTTGTACTGGCAAATGTCTCCTGACATTTTGCCCGTGTGCACGGGGCTTAACACTGGTACAGGCGTCAAGTACCTGCTTTAGATATACTTATTGTCCCCCTGCCCACTCTGCTTCCTAGCTTGACAACCAGAGAGAAAGCAAAATAGCTTTTACTGCTGGGTATAGGGGAGCATGTGACTCCCCTTCTTACCTTATTACAACACTATTTTCCTAAACAGCCAATTGCCAGGCTCAGAGGGCATACATCAACCCTGTGTATCTTTTTCTTTTCTCTTCGGTGTGTGAACAAAACAATGTTCAATGAGACAGCAAAGTGAGGGTGAGTAGGAGCATTGGTGGTGGTGGTGATTGAAGGGCTTGGAGGATTGGCAATGAAGTGAACCTGTTGCTTTGCTCATTAAAGTGGTTGTATACCCTTTTTGTTAACTTTTACCTACAGGTAAGCCTATAATAAGGCTTACCTGACTCCAGCGGCACATGCGCACAGGGGATTCTCGGCTGACAGCCCGGCAAGCTCCGGAGCTTGCCGGGCAGAAGTCTCCCGCGCGCATGCGCGGGAGTGACGACATCGCGGCTCCGGCCACTCATAGCGCCGGAGCCGCGATACCCGGAAGACACGCCGAGGGGAGATGTCAGCTCCCTCGGCGTGGACAGGATGAGATGCCGGCCCCTCGTTCTAAGGTAAGTATCTCATTATGAGCATACTAGCTCATTATGCCTTTTCCCTTGCAGGTATAGGAAAAAAAAAAAAACCGCGGGTATACAACTGCTTTAAGGATGTCTTAAAGAGAACTATTCATGTCTAGACTTGTAGACAAGTGAAGTTTATCTTCCATCCTGTAGGAGGCCCTGTGTTGCTGTGCTGCTATGCAGATTGAGTGGAGGCTCGGGGGAACATTTTACCTCTGCAGACTCCAAAGGTGTTACCAGGAGAACAGCAGTCTGACTGAACACACTGAGTGACCTTGGCAGCCATCTTTAATATCGGCAGTGTGTCAGGAAAAGCCCTCTTGCAGTTTTAAACGAATGCCTGTGCATAGAAGCGCCATCCGGCGCTCGCGGGCGCGCAATAGCGCCAATGGCGCTAATAGTGCTAACAAACGTACGCACATGCGCAATAGTACCAATATCTCTATTGGTGCTAACAAACGTACGCGCATGCGCAATAGCGCCAATAGCGCTAGCGTGCGTACGCGCATGCGCAATAGTGCCACTTGGCGCCAAAGACAGGCTATTTAAAGAAGACTGTTTCAATGCTGCCTTGCTGTCCGGTCTACAGCGTTTCCTGAGACCCCTGCTACCTTGTTACCAGTTTTCTTGTATCCAGTATTTACTTGGCTTGTTCCTGACTTACCTGCTTGCTGCCCGCCCCGATCTTGGCTTGGACTCTGACTATTCTCTTGGTTTGCCCTTCTGTACCTGATCTGCCCGCCAGTACCTTGACCCGGCTTGTCTGCATCTCCCTGCTGTCTGCAACCTGCTGCGGGACTACAGTGCACCTCCCTGCTGTCTGCAACCTGCTACGGGACTACAGTGCACCTCCCTGCTGTCTGCAACCTGCTACGGGACTACAGTGCACCTCCCTGCTGTCTGCAACCTGCTACGGGACTACAGTGCACCTCCCTGCTGTCTGCAACCTGCTACGGGACTACAGTGCACCTCCCTGCTGTCTGCAACCTGCTACGGGACTACAGTGCGCCTCCCTGCTGTCTGCAACCTGCTACGGGACTACAGTGCACCTCCCTGCTGTCTGCAACCTGCTACGGGACTACAGTGCACCTCCCTGCTGTCTGCAACCTGCTACGGGACTACAGTGCACCTCCCTGCTGACTACAGGATCCTGCCTTCTGCTCCAGTGTTCCAGTCAGGCACTTGTGCCCCTCTGTACTTTCGAGTCCCTGTTCACACCTTCAGGGGTTCTTAAGTCAGAGGTATACGAGAGGCCGTTCTCTGCATTCCGGGCTCCACCTACCAGGTACGTGACACAGTGTTAATAAATATCAGTGCCTAGGTAGATTTGGCAAGCATTTTTAAGTGGACAGTGTAGGGAAAGGATCCAAACCTGTCAGGGACAGAGAGCTAGCCTTAGGGAAAGGTTTCTGTGGGAATAGGGAGAGACTAGGGACACTGCCGTATGCATTAGTACTTACCATCCTCCAGAACAACTCTAAGGACCTGGTCAGCTTCCTTTAATGCCGCTTGTGCCACCCTGCCAGTCAGCCATGCTTCCTTCAGATGCTGCCCTGTTAATGTAGGCCAAATCCCTGCAAGTTAAGGGAATCTCTTGGGGCAACCCAGGTCACCAGAACTAGTGTCCCCATTGGAAGATTTACCCTCTATTACTGTTATAACAACAACCTAAATTTGGGGATTTTCTTTTAGTTTCAATGATAATGGTAAACATGACAAACGGAAAAGGTGAATCTCCCTACGGGCAGATGTAGCAGTAAAAACCAGACAGGTCTGTTTTTAGGTAAGGGTGCCTCACTATTATCTTCAATTCAGTCTGGAAATATTAACAAGAAAAATATTTATAGATCATTATGCAGAAAAATGTAAGACCAGTGCTCCTGGCCACTGTGTAATCCTTATGCCCAGGTGTTGCTCATTTCTTTATCATGATAATGCTTTCTAAAACACGTGGTAGCCTTTTATTTCATTAGGGCTTGTACAAATGAATGGTAAGAGACACAATTATGCATTAGCGTAAAGATCCCGACAGTCTTCCATGTCCAGGGTGCCATAGATGGAGCTTACAGCCAGCCATGCAAGCTGTCTGTACATGCACATGCGTTTACGATGCACTTTCTGAACTTACACATTTAGGAAATATGTCATATGTATGTGCATAAGTACCTGCCGATGCGAGAAATCAGCTCCGTTAACCCAAGTACAGTTGTGTTCACTTCTATGGCTAGCTGTATGCACCACCTGCAGTACGGAAAACCACCACAATTTTTATGCTACAGCATATTTGCGCCTCTTACTGTCCTTGTCCATGAGCTGTTAGTTGATACTGTATAAATATTTTACAGCTGCTCTCTCCCTCACTAAAGCATCCATAGTGGGCAGTGGTGGCTGGTGTTTTTTTTTGGGGGGGGCGGCAAACAGACCGAGAACCAGAGACACAACATGAGCAGGAGAAGGGGAAGGAGTGGAGAGACTGCATTTAATAGAGAGAAGAGGAGAGAAGCAGTGGTGGCTGGTGGGTCGGTCGGTCCTCCATCTCCTCAGGCTGTGCGTCGTCCTCCAGCCGTGCGTCTCCACCCTCCTCCTCCCAGGCCAATATGATCTTTTCTCCTTTTGGCCAATGGGGAAACAGGTCTCAGGACCTGCTTCCTGATTGGGGGAGAGGAGATTCGGTGTGAAAATAGCGAATATTCATTTGTTACTGTTACACAACTGTGTGGGCTCAGAGCGCAGTGCTCTGTGCCCCTAGCCAACCCTTTTTTGAAGCCTATTAGAACCTCTGGCTCTAATCACATGCTTCAAACCCCCCCCATTGGAATCCATGTGCCGCACCCTGCATGTAGATGAAGGGGCGGGCGCATGGATGGGGGGGCGGCGCCCATGCACTCCTTATGGACGGGCCGCCACTGATAGTGGGCATCTCTCCTTTTTATGGGTTAACTTGGCCCTGTGCTGTTTAACAAGACAGCTAATCGCACATCCAGATACTTGAAATGATCAATAATGAATAACTAGCAAGGCTGACAGACCAATAGCATGCATTAAGATGGGTGTTTACTCAAGAGAGAAAACTTTAATTCTACACACATTAAACGTATTCTCCCTGGAGAAGAGACACAAAGGAGGGCATATCATCACAATAAGCAAATCTTTAAATGGTGAATATATCATTGGGGGAAAACTATTTAACCTAAGGTCTCTAAAGATGACACACAATGCAGTTGGATGAAAAGCAGCTTAATCCTAAACTGCATATTCTTTACTGTTAGAGCAGTAAGGATGTGGAACTCCCTCCCACAGCTGGTGGTTTCAGTGGGGAGTGTAGATAAATAAAAATAAAACTTGTAGATGTATTTTTTAGCGTACACAATGTACGGGAATATTGAAAATAGTAGTGACATAAACGCACACACACACGCAGGTTGAAATGGATGGTCCAGCAACTTTATTCAACCATAGCAACTATTTAACTGAAACATACATGCTTGAGGTAAAATGAAACTGTAACGAGCCCCTGCTCGCTCGGTTCCACTCTCCCGACACTCCTCTGCTGCTATAGAATCAGATTGCAGATCGCAACGTCTGATGGTTCAATCATCCGATGCTCCGGGATTAGAACTACAGCTATGTGCCGTTCGAATCCAGTTGTGATAGCTCAGAACAAACACCAGGCAGGCTGTATGTAAGTTCAAACAGGGAACTCTTTTATTGAAAGGAATACAGGCTCTTTTATACAGTAAAAGAGGAGGTGCATACCTCCTGCTCATATTACTCTGAACATACACCTGTGACCAGAAACCTAATTAACATGGGCTAATTAACTAATCCCTTTAGACAGCCTAGATGACTCAGTCATGACCTTTAGGCCAGACTGACCGTCTTTGTAGCACAGAAAACCCAATCAACATTATCACAAATCAACACCGAACTCTTCTTCACACAATAGCAGAGTTAATTAACACAAACAACAATGGGGATCTAATGACTCTTAGATCCCATACTAGACTTATTTACAATACACATTCTAGCAGGCAACAGACAGACAGGTGGCTGGAATCAGCATCTCCTAACAGTATTTGTCCCAGCATTATGAATCAGTCTTATCAGCAGGGGGGCTGCTGGAGGAATCCCCCCTCCCTCTACAGGGACACATATCCCAAATGACCACAGCAAAGAGTCCACAACAGAATGAGACCACATACAATATATACATATATACACGATTGAGTCTGATTAGTACAGATCAGACTGGGTTTCTAATTCACCTTGCAGAGTATTGTTCCCTTAAAATCCAGGGCCCATAATCTGTTGGCAAGAGGCTCACATTCAGTCCCCTCCAATAGCCTCTGTCCTGGGTGAGTCTGTCACATTTCTCCCCCATCAAAGGTTGACTAACAAGGTCCCAGACCTCCACCTGGTCTGGACATGTGTTAGTCAGGCAGAGTGAACTCACATAGTCTTCCCGCATCATTTCCTTTCTTGGCTGCATTGAATAGTTGATCTCAGTGGGTGTGGGGCAGAGGTCATTTACTCTCTTTCTGGCTGTCAGCGCTTCAGCTGGGTGGTGTTTACCATTCCATGGCTTGGCCTGTTGCTGAACAGAGGGGCCCACTGTCCCAATTCCCTGAAGCTGAGAAGAAACTGTAGGTGCGAGGTAGAGGCCAGCAGTGCTCTGCCCTGTTGCCAGCAATTCAGCTGGGAGTAGCAGCTCCACTACATCAGCTTGTCGCCGGAGAGAGGGGCCGACTGCCCCAGCTACCTGGATCTACACAGTTGTTGCCGGTGCTAGGCACTGGTAGCACTCTGCCCTGTTGCCAGCACTTCTGCTGGGGACTTCACACCCTCTGCTCTGGCTAACCGTTGGGGCAGGAGGCTGGATTCCTCCACTCACAAACTGTGCAGCTGCCATTGGGGAGGTGAGCCAGCTGCTTCCTGTTCCATTCCCTCATCTGGCTGCTGGGACGACATGTTTATGGTACTGTCTCCCAGGTGCATGGATCTTTGCTGGGGAGGAAAGGCCGCTTCCTCCACCCTGGCCAACTGTTGGGGAGGGACAACACACGCCTCCTCTCCCTTCTCCCCCTGTATCTGCTGCTGGGAAGTTATTGCCACCTTCTCACCCTGAGCCTCCGAAACTACCACAGGTGTGGGGCAGAGGTCTTGGACCCTCTGTCCGGTTGCCAGCACTTCTGCTGGGGTTTTGCTAGGTGGTTCCTCCTCTACAGAAACGTCTATTAAATCCCCAGTCTCTGGAATTGCTAAAAGTGTGGGGCAGAGGTCTTGGACCCTCTGTTCAGTTACCAAATCTTCAGCTGGAGAAGTTTGTTGTAACTCCACAGATACTGCTGTTGGTGCTGGGCAGAACACAGTGAAGTTTGGCCCTAATACCAGCTCTTCCGCTGGAGGCTCATCAGGTTGTTCTTCCTCAGCAGAAAAGTCTATTAAATCCCCTGTCTCTGCAACTGGTGTCTGGGGATAAAGGTTCACCATCTCCTGTCCCTGGAACCCAGAAGATGCTATCAGTGCTGGGCAGAGGTTAGCAGAGCTCTGCCCTGTTGTCAGCACTTCAGCTTTGGGGATAGCGATCTCCAGATTTTCCACTGCTGATTCTTTGGCATTCTGCTGGACAGGCACATTCCTCCATCCAAGATCATCCAATGCAGAAATAGGTTCATCAAGGTCAGTCAGCACTTGCTGCATCCGCCATAAGACCTCCGCCTCCATAGCTGCGGGGGCAGGTTGGCAAAGCACACTGTTACTCTGCCACATTGTCAACTCTTCAGCCAGGATTTCAGAGTTGTCAACTGGTATTTCCTGATAGTCCCAGGCAAAGGGAGCCCCACCCTGCTGCTGAGCAGAGTCTAGCAGCTGTCTGTAGGCCATCTCAAGTTCCCATTCCTGAATGGCCAGAAACTCCAAATCTTCCTGTGCCCAGTGCACTTCCGAGACATTCAGTCTTTGCTCTCTGTGCTCCATTATTTCCTCCAAATGCCACTCCCGATCACCCCCAAAGTCAGGGTCCCCGGACAGCCTCCAGTACAACAATCCCAGGCCATCGTAGTCAAAGCCTTCCGTGGGGCTGTCATCCGCTGTCCATGGACACAATTGGGCTACATACCACTGGAGGGCTCTGTAGCTCTCATCCAACTGCATTTCTGCCCGGATCAGCCTGCTTAACTCAGCTGTCCACTCCTGGTTCGGCTGTTCACCCAATAACAGCATTCGCACTTCATACTGCGACCAGTACCTTACATGGATGGAGGGGAGAACTTTTCCCTGTTTTTGCTGCTCACGGGCTAGCGCTTCCTTCCAGAGTTCGCAGCGGATAGAATCAAACCATCCTAGCGGGACCTGCTCTGATACTGGTCCTCTGTGCTTTATCTGCATCTCTTGCAACCTCCTTCTGAATTCCTCTTCCATGGTGGCTGGTATCTGTACCTTTCCTCTCCTGCTATCTGGACCTTGGATCCAGGTGATGGTTTGGATGTGTTCACGGCAAGGAAGCACAATCCCACCGGTCCCTCTACGGCTCTCAAGTAAGTCTTTCAGAGTGACTCTCCTGCAGGCTGGTTTGGAGTGTCCCAGTAACTGGAGAGAAAATCCCACAGCTGCCAACCAATGTAACGAGCCCCTGCTCGCTCGGTTCCACTCTCCCGACACTCCTCTGCTGCTATAGAATCAGATTGCAGATCGCAACGTCTGATGGTTCAATCATCCGATGCTCCGGGATTAGAACTACAGCTATGTGCCGTTCGAATCCAGTTGTGATAGCTCAGAACAAACACCAGACAGGCTGTATGTAAGTTCAAACAGGGAACTCTTTTATTGAAAGGAATACAGGCTCTTTTATACAGTAAAAGAGAAGGTGCATACCTCCTGCTCATATTACTCTGAACGTACACCTGTGACCAGAAACCTAATTTACATGGGCTAATTAACTAATCCCTTTAGACAGCCTAGATGACTCAGTCATGACCTTTAGGCCAGACTGGCCGTGTTGTAGCACAGAAAACCTAATCAACATTATCACAAATCAACACCGAACTCTTCTTCACACAATTGTATTTTTTGATTAAAAAAAGGAAATGAACGTTATGCTGAAATATGCTTATCTGTTAACATGAGATATATCTGCAAACACAAATCTATACAATTTGAACGTAATAATAAAATGGTGTTTGTTTCTCAAAGCATATCATTGCAGCCCTAAAAGATGTGTCACAGTTGGGTCATAGTCATAAATAAAAGTGTCTGTATAGGCCACCTCTTCCTCCCTCCATCTCTGTTGCCCATTTAAGGACAGTTACAGTGAACCACAGCTTCTCTCTTCTACATCTTCCTCCCACACACCAAAAATCGAATAAATGACATAGTGCTACGTGTGCATATTATGCTACTGGGAAGTTACTCATCAGATGTTGGCGTAGTCAGAATTTTATATTTTGTTATAATTATCTTATGGCAATCACTATGCTGTTTCATAACAATAGATGCAGTAGTGCCAAAGTTGCTAAAGGTGGGTACACACAAGTAAAATTTGGTTTGAGAACTATTGATTTCAGAATGTTCATTCACTTATCTAATGATTAGTGGGGTCGAATCAGTGTTCATTTTTGTCCCTAGTTTTGAGAGAATTCGAAGGAACAAGAAATAACAAATTTCGAAGATGAATGTGGTTCTTGTTCGGGAAAGATCATACTTATTGTAATGAAACCTGTTTAATATTTATGGGATTCCATTCAAATAGCAGGTCTGGATGGAATTTTAAAGGCTTTCAAACAAAATTAGTTGACTGAATGATGGCAAGAAAAAATGTTGTGATGAATGATTTCAGTACAAATGTTTAAAATTCTACTGCTGTGTACCCAATTTAGGAGCAAGAAGACTGAGAGACAGGATAGACGTTTGGGCAGACAAACCTTCTGGACAGCCTACCCAGTGTACGATAATTGGCTCTTGCTGCCATTTTGTATTTACAGTATCTCACAAAAGTGAGTACATCCCTCACATTTTTGTAAATATTTTATTATATCTTTTCATGTGACAACACTGAAGAAATTACACTTTGCTACAATGTAAAGTAGTGAGTGTACAGATTGTATAACAGTGTACATGTGCTGTCCCCTCAAAATAACTCAACACACAGCCATTAATGTCTAAATCGCTGGCAACAAAAGTGAGTAAACCCCTAAGTGAAAATGTCCAAATTGGGCTCAATTAGCCATTTTCCCTCCCCCCGTGTCATGTGACTTGTTAGTGTTACAAGGTGTGAATGGGGAGCAGGTGTCTTAAATTTGGTGTTATCGCTCTCACTCTCTCATACTGGTCACTGGAAGTTCAACATGGCACCTCATGACAAAGAACTCTCTGAGGATCTGAAAAAAAGAATTGTTGCTCTACGTAAAGATGCCCTAGGCTATAAGAAAATTGCCAAGACCCTGAAACTGAGCTGCAGCCCAGTGGCCAAGACTATACAGCAGTTTAACAGGACAGGTTCCACTCAGAACAGGCCTTTCCATGGTCGACCAAAGAAGTTGAGTGCACTTGCTCAGCGTCATAACCAGAGGTTGTCTTTGGGTAATAGACGTATGAGTGCTGCATGCATTGCTGCAGAGGTTGAAGGGGTGGGGGGGTCAGCCTGTCAGTGCTCAATCCATACGTCGCACACTGCATCAAATTGGTCTGCATGGCTGTCATCCCAGAAGGAAGCCTCTTCTAAAGATGATGCACAAGAAAGCCCGCAAACAGTTTGCTGAAGATAAGCAGAATAAGGACATGGATTACTGGAACCATGTCCTGTGGTCTGATGAGAACAAGATAAACTTATTTGGTCCAGATGGTGTCAAGCGTGTGTGGCGGCAAGCAGGTGAGAAGTATGGACAAGTGTCTCTTGCCTACAGTCAAGCATGGTGCTGGGAGTGTCATGGTCTGGGGCTGCATGAGTGCTGCCGGCACTGGGGAGCTACAGTTCATTGAGGGAACCATGAATGCCAACATGTACTGTGACATACTGAAGCAGAGCATGATCCCCTCCCTTCGGAGACTGGGCCGCAGGGCAGTATTCCAACATGATGATGACCCCAAACACACTTCCAATTCGACCACTGCCTTGCTAAAGAAGCCAAGGGTAAAGGTGATGAACTGGCCAAGCATGCCTCCAGACCTAAACCCTATTGAGCGTCGGTGGGGCATCCTCAAACAGAAGGAGGAGGAGTGCATGGTCTCTAACATCCACAAGCTGTGTCGTCATGGAGGAATGGAAGAGGACTCCAGTGGCAACCTGTGAAGCTCTGGTGAACTCCATGCCCAAGAGGGTTAAGGCAGTGCTGGAAAATAATGGTGGCCACACAAAATATTGAGACTTTGGGCCCAATTTGGACATTTTCACTTAGGGGTGTACTCACGTATGTTGCCAGCGGTTTAGACATTAATGGCTGTGTGTTGAGTTATTTTGAGGGGACAGCAAATTTACACTGTTATAGAAGCTGTACACTGACTACTTTACATTGTAGCAAAGTGTAATGTCTTCAGTGTTGTCACATGAAAAGATTTAATAAAATATTTACAAAAATGTGAGGGGAGTACTCACTTTTGTGAGGAACTGTATAACTACTTCACCCCCTATAAAAAAATAAAATAATAATACTAACAAAATATAGGTGTGCAATCCACCCAAAAAACTGCTGAATAATATACCAAATCAAATGTTATTCAAAATCATGTGGCCGATCCCTTAATTTACTGCTAGTTATAACTTGCTCCAACTCATGTTGGATTTCTTTTCTGTCCTACAGTTTTCTATTGTCCTTCAAATACTGACACTGCAGTGTGGCTGCTTCCAGTTATAGAGTCCAGAACGACTTTTTTGTGTGATCGGCTGGCATGCCGAAGCCTCTAATGTTTTTGTGCTGGTAGCTTCTAGCAAATAATGGTCCAGCAATTTTGTGCTTGGGCCCAAGGCTCTTGTACTGTAACCACCTGGCATCAAGGATTATTGTGCAAATCTCTATGGCACTCACTTTTTTGTATCTTCCGAACATTATGTATACAATGTTACCTTGTTCCAGATACAGTATTATCCTATTAAAGAAGCGGTAGAACCCCGCAAAACATGTTGAGGAATACATGTCCACTGATGACCCACTATATCTTTTGTTTCCACCTCAAGTACATAAAGAATTAGTGAAACACATGTACAGATATATTTTAGAATATTTTTTCTGGTATGAACATTTGTAATTATGTTCCTATCTGTTTTTGGTTATCCTCTTTTTACTCTTTTGTACAAATAAAAAGCTTTTATTTTATGTGTATTCTGTCCATGGTACCAAGATAGTCCATTTTTTTCTTTTTGGATATTACTAGGGGAATTGTCTCCTTCCTCAAACTTCCATTTACTAATTGGATGATGGTACCCCCACACTAAACCTGAGTTTAGTTTTGTTAGAGGCCTTCTCTTGTCTATGGCACTCACCATGACTTGAGCCTATGCATATATGGATGTAATGATATTTCTCATAATTGCACGGAAAATGTAAAAGGGAAGATAGCACATGCCAATAGTTTTACAGAAATTGAAAAGCAAACTCAGCTTGTGAAACACCAGTAATGTAGGGACAATTATACTACATTATCTAATATTCTGTTGGGTCAGAATGAGGCTGGTGAACTTTATGTATTATCCACTTATGGCAAAAATAATACTTATAATAATATGTACTGCAAAGTTTTGTTGCATTTCAATTCCACCAATAGGCATTGCTTATCGCGAGCACGAGGGACGGAACACGGAAGTGTGTGTGTAAACACACAAATCCGTGTTCTGTTCTGAGAGGAGTGACAGATCGTGTGTTCCTAATAGCTAGGAACCACAATCCGTCACTTCCTCTAGTCAGTCCCCTCCCCCTTCACTTATAATCACCTCCCAGGGAACACAGTTAACCCCTTGATCGCCCCCTAGTGTTAACCCCTTCACTGCCAGTGACATTTTTACAGTAATCAATGCATTTTTACAGCACTGATCGCTGTATAAATGCCAATGGTCCCAAAAATGTGTCAAAATTGTCTGATGTGTCCGCCATAATGTTGCAGTCACGATAAAAATCGCAGATCGCCGCCATTACTAGTAAAAAAAAAAAAAATAATAAAAATGCTATAAATCTATCCCCTATTTTGTAGACGCTATAACTTTTGCGCAAACCAATCAATATACGCTTATTGTGATTTTTTTTACCAAAAATATGTAGAAGAATACATATCGGCCTAAACTGAGAAAAAAATGGGGATATTTATTATAGCAAAAAGTACAAAATATTGTGTTTTTTTCAAAATTGTCGCTCTTTTTTGTAAATAGCGCAAAAAATAAAAACAGCAGAGGCGATCAAATACCACCAAAAGAAAGCTCTATTTGTGGAAAAAAAAGGGTGCGGCGTCGCACGACTGCGCAGTGCCGAATCGCAAAAAATAGCCCGGTCATTCAGCAGCCGAATCTTCCGGGGCTGAAGTGGTTAAAGATAATCTGCTTTTTTTTTGAAAATTATTTTTATTACACATTTTTATAAACAATACACAAGGTACAAGGCAACAACCATTCATAACCCCATCCCTCTTCCCCTGTAGTGCAATGTCCCATAAATTACAGGTAGCCCAGCAGGACTAGTCACCTTTGCAGCAAAATTTCAGTAACTAGAACAGTGAAAACCATATGAGAAACTAGAATGGTAAACTTTTGGTCACATCTAATCATGTCAGGCTCCTTAAATATGTGAATATTCCATTCATGCATTACTCAAACCTCTTATTGCTGAGTCTTATTGGCTGAGAGCCAGCATTGCCATACTTTTTCAAACTTTTTGGGGGAACCCCTACTCAAATACGCGGCCTTATAAAAAGGCAGCGCCTTATTAACTATGCCCTTCCAATAAGCTCAGGAGGGAGCCTCAGGATTTTTCCAGCATAGCAAGATAGCCTTACGTGCATAGAACAAGGAAAACGATAGCAGGGTCCTTTGAGCCCTGCCCGGCGCCACCTCTTCTACCAGGCCTAGCATACAGACTGAGATTGTCAAGAGAACAGGTAGAGAAAGCAGGTCTTGAATGGTTTTAGTGACCCCCACCCAGAACTCCCGTATCTGCTGGCAATGCCAGAATATATGATCGAAATCAGCTGGGGTAGTGGTACAGCGTCAACAGGCCGCGTCACTTGAATCATATATACTGGATATTCTCGCTGGGGTGTAATAAACCCTATAGAGTATCTTAAATTGAATATAATGGTCACGAGCAGAGACCAAGGCCCCGAATGGGTGATCCCACATATCATCCCAATCATCCCCTGAAAATTGGGGACTAATGAGCTTCATTTATCCCTACACTTGCTGAGTGCCTTTGGCCTTTCAACAAACAGCTCTTTATACACTTCTGACAGCGTCTTTTGCATAGATTCATTGCACAGCAACTGTTCCAGAGGAGAAGACTGAAGCTCCAATGAGTCAGCACCGTACTGTGTTACGAATGCATGCCTCAGCTGAAAATAATGGAAAAGGTACCAGTTCGGGAGGCTGTGTCTATCTTTCAGTTGGTCAAAGGTGAGCAGTCCCCCCCCCCACTATGTTCTTCTATTGTTTGATGCCGACCCGGGCCCATATTATGGGGTCCAGAATCACACCATAAGATTAAACCATAAGGGAGTGTCTGGTGACCATACCTCAGTCTCAGAGCGCATTAGCACCTTTGCCCTGTCCCATGCATGAATAGTAGCATGCATTGAACCAGTCAAAGTTGACAACACTTGTGGACCCCTATATACCAGGTAATAAAGACTCTCATAGGATCCCATAAGTGCGGCCTCAAGTACTGTTGCCGCGTCTTCATCATCTCGCATCAGCCAGTGCCTGGCAACCACCATCTGTCCTGCTAGAAAATACGTAAATAGGTCTGGTAGAGCTAGTCCTCCCTGTCCAATTGGTTCCTGTAGTGTACCAAGACCTATTCTGGGGTGACTTGAAGACAATAGAAAGGAACTAAACAGACTATTTGCACGCTTAAAGAACGAGCAAGGGATCCAAATTGGAGCATTGCGTAAAAAATACAAAAAAACTGGTAAAATCTTCATCTTAAGGAGGTTCACCCTACCAATCAAGGAAAGTGGTAAATGTCTCCAGGCGTCCAGCTGAGTCTTAACTTTGGTGAGGAGCTGCATTAAATTAAGTGATAGATAATTGCCTACCTTGGGAGATACACGAATACCCAGATATTTGAATTCAGATGCCCAAGCTATGGGGACCAAGCACGACTCTCGAGCCTTAGCCCCATCATCTCCGCCCAGGCTGACAATTCTACAGATGCAGCTCTCCTTGAATTAGAAGAGTCTAGGGTGGCGCTCAAAATTGCATTAAAAATGCATGAGGGGAGCCAACTTACTTAATAAGCCATACAGCATCTGTATCTGAAATGGGGGGTGAACATAAACATTAACCAGCACCATTTTATAAATATATATATATCAGCTACAATAATCACATAACAGCCCTCTGGATCTGTTATGACCTGATGAATGATACAGGGGACAGCATTACTGATCAAAATAGCCACTCCCCTGGCATACGTGGAATACGTAGCATGCATGGCATGTTCCAGGAGCGCTGTAAAGTCAAAACCCTATTGCCATCTAAATGTGTCTCCTGTAAGAAAACTATATGGGGCTTAAGTGGCTTCAGATATTGGAACATCAAGGTTCGGCAGAATTTATCGTTTAAGCCTCTAACGTTTCAAGATATCAAATTAAACGTGGTTCCCGCCATAGGTATACATTATAGAGATATGTATCGAATAACATAACATTACTAGAGATTCAAGCGACCAATGATCTCTTAGGGCCTCAGGTATTTCACAGCCCACATGCGGCCAAGGGTATAGTATGACACATTGCACAGACCAACTCACAATTTTTCCCAGTCCCATGTAATTAACTGCTGCTGTGTAAAACTTTGGAGCGAATACACGCAGCGTAGTGATGAAACTTGTCAAAAGAATTAGCAAAAAAAGCGTGACCGAAAAAATAGATCTAAAACGTAGAGAAATAAAAACACAAAAAAAAAAATTATTCTAGGGATAGACCATCCAAAAGAAGAAATATATGTTTCTGTGTAATCTCTGTTCCGTGTCCCACAGGGGAGTAATAGAAAACCCTCCCCCCACATGTTTCCAGGAATGATGGTTTCTCTGTACTCCAATAATAAAATATCTCTAGCAGGAAGATTATATTGCAGGAACCCTCTAGGAAGTTCTGGTCCTGCTAGCAACACAGTCAAGGAGGATTTAAAGGTGGGGAGTTAAAATGCACTGTTAGCCCCCAATAGGAACGCCATCACCAACCCCGCAGAATTCAGGATCCCCCAAGTCTCCAAGACAAGTGAGACCCCAGCCTCTGGCTCAAAGGCTATCAATCCACTCACTGGCCTCCTCAAGCGTATCAAAGAATCGGACCATGCCCCTATGGGGGATCTGCAGCCGGCTGGGATAAAGCATGCTATTCTTGATGTTTTTGTCCCGAAGTCAACGTCTCACCTCATTGAAGGATCTGCAACGCTTTTGGAAATCTGACGAAAAATCCGGTAATAGCAACAACTTGGTGTTTTCATATGGCAATTCAAGATGCTTTCGTGCCTCCGCCAAAAATGATATCCCTATCCCAGAAATTCAAGAGCCGGACCAGGAATGGTCTAGGAGGTTCACCCTCTGGGCGTTTTCCGGTAGGCACCTGTGCGCCCTTTCAACAACGTACGTAGGCGGCATATCAGGCAGGTTCAGCAGCTGTTTGAACAGGGTTTCAAAACATGCCACTTCATGTTGAGAAGTTGTCTGTTCTCCCTATGTTGTTAAACAATTTATGTGTAGGAGGGTTCCACCACCATTGAAAATTGTTACATTTGTTTTCCATGGGCAAGGACTCTAATCAGCCTTAACATTTCCCCACCAGCACTAATTGCAGCCTCTTACCAAGCCAAAACCCACAAAATGACAGCTGTTTATCTCTCAGCATGCTGACAGTAATCAGCCATAATCAGCCTTCAAAACAGATGACATATGCCAGAAACAGGTTGTTCAATGGCTCTCTGGCCTTCCACAGTACATCTGCATTGATTAACTTCTTGCACCCCTGAGACTTAGGACTGTTTTAAACCACAGAGATGCAGCCTAAAAACATGTAGCAGTACAGCGGATAACAGGTTAGTACTTCTGCCTACCAGCCCTGAGTTTGAATCCCAATCCTGCTACCGGGCTAGAGGTTTCTATGTTGTGGTGTTAAAGTTTATTTTTCACCATTGCTAACATTTTTGATGGGTTTCCCCTAATGGAACCCCAAGAAATCTAGAATCCACCCCAAATCTGGGGTGTTTTGGCCCAGATATGGATGTCTTATGCCGCGTACACACGAGTGGACTTTACGGCAGACTTTGCCCGGCGGACAGGATTTGGTCGGACAATTCGATCGCGTGTGGGCTCCAGCGGGCTTTGTTTTCTCAAAAGTTGGACGGACTTAGATTTGAAACATGTTTTAAATTAATCCGTTGAAATCGAGTCCGGTCGAAAAGTCCGCTCGTCTGTATGCTAGTTAGACGGACAAAAAGCCACGCTAGGGCAGATATTGGCTACTGGCTATGAACTTCCTTGTTTTAGTCCGGTCGTACGTCATAAAGCCTCATACACACGATCGGATTTTCCGCAGACAAAACCTCACACTTTTGTCCGAAGGCGTGTGCCTGGATTTTGTATTGCATAAAAACGGTACACAATTGTCGGCCAACAAACACAAACGTAGTGACGTACTAGACCTACTATGACCCGAAAAAGAGGAAGTTTAATTGTCAGGCGCCACTCTTCGTGCTCCTTCTGTTAATTTCGTGTTAGTAGAAGTTTGGTGTTGATTCGCACTTTTCATGTCGCACTTTTAAGTTTGTTTCTGAACGGCCGTTCATCAACCAGCCATGTTGCGGAATCGGAGGAGATAACGTGTTATTTATTATTGGTTTATTCCTAATGAACAGGTGTGAGCACATGAGGCCTACAAGAAAAGACAGAATAAATTACACTGGTGGGTGTGTCCTTTACTGGGTGGGTGGAGTTGTGCTAGTAAGCTTAGCTACGTTATTTAAAGGCCAGCATTTGTGGTGGATGTTTGGCCTAAGAACAGGCCTGAATTTTTCTTTGCAATGTGTATAGTGGGTTACAAATAGGGGGGGGGGGGGGTGTTGCATAATTTCTGCCACACACCCCACTAAGGCTGTTTGATGATTGCTTCTAAATCTCACATGTTAGACTTACAACTGCTATGTAATGGTTGAGAGGCAAAGAAAGGTTCCTGCTAATTCATTCCTGCTGTGTGTGTCAAAGTGGAGTTCCACCCAAAAATGGAACTTCCACTTTTTGGATTCCTCCCCCCCTCCGGTGTCACATTTGACACCTCTCAGGGGGGAAGAGGGAGCAGATACCTGTCTAATACAGGTATTTGCTCCCACTTCCTGGCATAGATCAGCGTGGTGATTGCGGTGACCTACGCACTTCCGCCGCCTCCCCTGTCCTCCCCCGCTGTATTCTGTGAGACACAGAATACAGCAGGGACCTGAGAGGACGCGCAGCGCGACTCGCGCATGCGCAGTAGGGAACCAGGAAGTGAAGCCGCACGGCTTCACTTCCATATTCCCTTACCGAGGATGGCAGCGGCAGCAGCCGAGAGCCGAAGGACGGATCGGCTTTGGCTGCCGACACCGCGGGCTCCCTGGAGAGGTAAGTGTTCATATATTAAAAGTCAGCAGCTGCAATATTTGTAGCTGCTGGCTTTTAATATTTTTTTTTCAGCAAACCTCCGCTTTAAGTAGTTTATGCGCTTCCTTTTTTGGCTTTTGTATTTATTTTGGCTGTTTTTGCTTACGATAATTCTGCCATGTAACTTTTTGGAGGTTTGGGGCGAGGACTTCTGATCACAAAAAAGGTTAATCATGCTTGTTGTTAGCTTGATTTGTATTGCTGCTTTTCTAATGTGACTCGTTTAATGTGTCTAATTTTTAGTGTCTCACCCTTGTAGATTGTAAGCTCTTTTGACTAGGGCCCTTCTACCTATATTGTCAAATGCTAGAACATCGTTTCCATGCCTTTTTTTTGTCCCAAGTACATTAATGTACCAAATGTTTATACTAATGTTGAAATAAACAGTTTATTGTTTTTTGCTTTAAGTTTTATTTTTACAGACTCGAAATACATATTTTATAAGTGCAAACAGTTCATACCCCTTCAAATCTGTATTAAATCTAATTGCATACAAAAGTATTTGGTTGTGCAAGTTCTTGAGTAAAAAGTGTAATGGGGGAGGGGGAAGAAACCCCCCAAAAAAACAAAAGAAAAACCCTGCTCCAAAGCTGAAATTCAGGGCTCTACTAATTATTTTGTGGACTAGGTAAGCCATGAAATATGTCAACTAAATGTGAATTCTCTCTAAGCACCAAATTAAGAAAAAAATACCTCAAAAACTATTGTTTACAAAAAATTTGGTGTGGGGTTCCCATCGAAATCCCTACCAGGCCCTTTGGGTCTGGTAGGAATTTTAAGGGGAACTCAGCGCCCATTTTTAAGAAAAAATTGGGGTCCCCCCCAAAATCCATACCAGATCCTTATCCGAGCATGCAGCCTGGAGATCAGAATGGGGGGGCCGAGCCCCCCTCCTGAACCATACCAGGCCACATGCTCTCAACATGGGGAGGGTGCTTTGGGCCCCCCCAAAGCACCTTATCCACATGTTTATGTGGACAAGGGCCTCTTCCCTACATCCCTGGCTGGTGGTTTTCGGGGTCTGCGGGTGGGGGGCTTACCAGAATCTGGAACCCACCTTTAACAAGGGGGCCCCCAGATCCTTCCCCCCCCTTGTGAATGGGTATCGGGTACATTGTACCCCTACCCATTCACCATAAAAAACATTGAAATTTAAAAAACATACAAGAGCCATTTTTTGACAATGCCTTTATTGTAAAATAGCTCTGAGCTGTCTTCTCCCCGAGCTATTTCTCCCGCCGCTGTCTTCTCCTCAGCAGCGGGAGAGACAGTGGCAGGAGACAATGGCAGCGGGAGTAACAGCGCCAGGAGAAGACGGCGACAGAAGATGGCGGCGAGAGAGACGGCACAAGGAGAAGATGGCGATGAGATACACAGCATGGGGAGAAGACGGCTCAAAGCTATTTTACAATAAAACCATCTCTTGTATTTTTTTTACATTTGGTGAATGGGTAGGGGTAAAATGTACCCGATACTCATTCACATGGGGGGGCAGGCTCTGGGGCCCCCTTGTTAAAGGGGGCTCCCTGATTCTGATAAGCCCCCCACCCACAGACCCTGACAACCACCAGCCAGGGTTGTCGGCAGAGCCCCCCTGCCCCAAAGCACCCGCCCCCCATGTTGAGGGCATGCGGCCTGGTATGGTTCAGGAGGGGGGCGCTCGTCCCCCCTATTCGAACCTTCAGACTGCATGCTCGGATAAGGGTCTGGTATGGTTTTTACGCCAATTTTATTTAATTTTGACATGGGGTTCCCCTTAAAATCTATGCCAGACCCAGAGGGCCTGGCATGGATTTTTGGGGGGGGGGGGCTAAACATCAAACACTAGTAAATGTATTTCTATGCTTGATTGTGCTCAGCCCAATAGGCTAGAGGTCAGCGCTTCTACCTTCAAAAACTCAGGCCTTGAAGGATACATGGGTTCAAATCCCGCAGAGGGATACTAAAAGATTGCATTGCAATTGATTGCATTCGCTTGTCCACTGGAAAAATAAACACAGCTGGTGGGTGGTAAGTTGGCTGGGATTTGAACTCATAACTTGAGGGCTTAGGAGTCATCTGAACAGACCACCAAGTCATTGTTCTAAGTACATCAAGACCTGCATAATAGTGTAGTATGATTAACCACTTCCCGCAGGCCTATAGCAGAATGATGGCCAGGCGGTGGTTCCGTTATTCTGACTGGATGTCATGTGGGGTCTTTCAGGACAACGAGCCGACGCACGCTCGTGGGGGCACGCAGCATGCCGATCCGTGTTGCTGTGTCTCAGTCTGATACACCACAACTCCTATATAGGTAAAGAGCCTCTGACAGGCTCCTTACCAAGTGATCAGCTCTGACCAATCACAGCTGATCATAGTGCGAATCAGGAAGTGCCGGTAAATCAGCACAGCCATCATCAACAAAGTGCCTGATTATTCACCATGCTCAGATACAGAAGTATGCCCCTTTAACTATATTTCCCACAATTTCCTGAGGAGGGGGGAGGATGAAGATTTTAAGGAAAGCAGGAACCAGCACCACAGTTGACACATTTGATTAATAGTAAGTGATGTGCTGATTTTTTTTTCTCTAAATTTAGGCTTTAAAGCAGCTTCTAGATTGTAAGCTATAACGAGCAGGGCCCTCTGATCCCTCCTGTATTGATTTGTTTGATTGATTTGTAACTGTACTGTCTGCCCTCATGTTGTAAAGCGCTGCGCAAACTGTTGGCGCTATATAAATCCTGTATAATAACAATAACTATAATTAGTATAGAATATATATAGTATAGTGTATATATAGCCCAATTGCTCCATTGCCCCTGCCAGAGCTGTCAAAACCAGCAACAGCATTGGCTACTATAACTTTGCTCCTATGATAGAATTATTTTTCAAGATGAATTGCAACAATTTGGTTTTCCACATAACTAATAAGCACTCTTTTGACAAAGTGGTCAGTTGTTGCTGAATCAATTCCCTTCCAGAATACCAAAGCCATGGACCTATATATATGTAACACACTGCATTGTTACTGATTGCAGGTTGTTAAAATGGCCTCAAGATGGCAGTGCTCTGCAGTTTAGTTGGCACAGGAACTATTATAGCAATGCTAAGAATGCTGGAACATGTATGCTGCAGACAGGACTTCTTCATTCAGATAAGCTGGAATAGAACTACAGATCCCACATGTGTGAGCAAAAGGGCAGGAGCAAATAAAAAGGAAAGCCCAGGAACCTTTGGGGGAGAGAAAAGAAGACTGAGGGAGAGGCAGGACGTGTGAGAAAGTGGAGTGCTGATCCAGGAGACCACAAGCCTGGATTTGATTGGGCCAGAGAGCGGAGAAGGAAATTTCCAGATCGCTGATCATACTAAGAAGCAGTATAGTCAATCCTGCAGGCAGACAGATTGAGTCATCACCATCACCACCACTACATCTGCGGGAGGACAGCGAGAAAAGGGCCATCCCTGGCAGTAAGGCAATTGCTTCGCACCGCTACCGTGAAGGACTGGGTGAAAGGGTTCCTAACCCATACCACACCACCACATGCTACAAGCTCATTCGTTGTTGTTACCAGTTACTCAAGTTCAGGATTCTTACAGCCCAGATTGCCACTTAGAGACACAGACACTGCAGCCCAATCAGTGCTGTGGCCTATCTACACTAGCTGCCCATTTAGGTACTGCACACAGGATATAATCTCAAATACTTTCTGTTTTCCTGATTAGACAGGAACTGTAAATGCATATTACCTCAGGCCTATTCTACCCAACGAAGCCACAAGTTTCACAAGCCAAGTTCTGTATTTAAAGATGAGATATTTCTGTAAAATTTTGCTCTCACCCCTCTTCAGCTTTGTAACCTTCTGACATCTTTAAAGTGACTTCCCAGCTTGTCACATTTATTAAAAGGGATCTCTACTTGTTGTGCCACCATCTCTGGGGGGAGTGTTATTTCTCATAAAAAGGAGACTACCCCTCCGCTGTGCACCAACGTAAAGAGCTCTATCAATCTGGCAGAAGAGTTTTCTGCCATTGTGTATTAGGTTCTATATGGGACATTTTTTTTCTAATCAAAACCCTCAGGGAGTTAAGGCCTGGCTCTGGTTACTGGGAGCCTCTGCTCATTTGTGGAACAATTCTCTCAGTAGAAAAGTTACATTTAAACTTTAAATCCTGCAGGACGATTGGGTCTATTTAAAGTGGCACTGTTTACGTGTTTATTTGCTTCCCTTTTTATTTGTTATGTTCTTGTGAATATCAGACGTTGATTATGTGCCTATAATACTGCCCATCTGATTCGCATATGAACTAAATATTTTATTCATCATACTTATGCTCTGTGGGATAACCAAGGTGACGTCTAGTTGCATGTTCACAGTGGTGTCAGCAGGAGTTGTGCCTCACACAGGGCTCAGTGAACAGGGGGCCCCATTATACTCAGCGGCTCCTGACGGGGTAGCGCTACATATGTTTGTCTGATATGTCATAGATTTTCCCTGTCCTATACTCAAATCCAAACCAACAAAACAGAACCACCCAAGGCAAATAAAACTGTCCACAGCCAGGTCATAAAAAAACACAAAACTTTGTCACAATAAATCAGCAATGGATATGTAAAGCTGGAAAAAAAAGCCATACGTAACTAATTCTCTGGTTTTAAGACAACCCTGCTGCATATACTTGATAAAATATGGATCTAGTATAACTGTTTAATTGATGCCACCTCAAAGATAGTTTAGGCAAGAATACTACAGGTTTTCACACCAGGTTGCAGTCGCAACTTGAACAATATTATTGAACATACATATGACTGGGAACT
The DNA here is from genome assembly GCA_037952925.1 of Lithobates clamitans. Classification (NCBI taxonomy): domain Eukaryota; kingdom Metazoa; phylum Chordata; class Amphibia; order Anura; family Ranidae; genus Lithobates; species Lithobates clamitans. The sequence continues at coordinate 574,416 of JBBGZY010001818.1, read as the reverse complement.
TATACAGTGGTACCTTGGATCACGAGCATAATTCATTCCAGAAGCAGATACCTAACCCTGTGTATTTCAGTGTTTCAAGCGGTATCAAACAGTAGCTTTGGAAGCTAATTTAGTAAAGGATACAAAAATATAGTCATCCATGTATCTTTTCTTAAGGTTATCCACAATAGCATCCTCTGTGATCTTGGAAAGCAAGACCATGTCATCAACTCCACTTTGCTTGACATTTTGGCTCTGCCAGTGATACCGTTCTTTGCTACCCTAGGAAGAAAAACAAAGTAGTAGTTAGTGTTTTACTGGGAACTAGCTTTTACTGTATATATTTTTAATTTCATTGTAAAACAGAAAACATGTCTCACTCTATAGCTTATATGAAGTGACTGATGCACTGTATAACTGCATAAAACACATATACCGTTAAAACATAAATCTTGTCAAATTCTAAACAAGTTCAGTTGGGAAAAAAATCCACTGGGTATTAAAGTGGTCCAAACTGACCACTAGCATTTTGTGCATGCTGGCAGTTCAAGATAAAGCCCTACTCCACACCAAGGGTTAAATGCTCATTTAAGCTGGCCATACAAGGATCGAAATGCAATCCATGTATGACCACTGTGGTTGAAGAGAAGTCGATATACTGATCGGCTTCTGTTCAAGCGCCCTGTTGGAAATTTTCCACTTGATTAGCGCTGCAGGCTATAGACATCAGCGCTGATCTGTGTATTCCGATGGCGGGGAGGATTTCCTCATTAGCCTTGAATGTGTGGATGAAGGAATCGAGTCAGTTTTTTTTTGTTCAACTCACTAGATTATGACCAGCCTTAGTCTAGGGACAGAGGTCTGTAAGCTGTGACTGGCTCAGGTTGCACTCTAGTCTCCTAAACGTGCAATACTGGGTTATTGTTCCTGTAGTGTATGTGATGATGCTACTGGTCTGACGGACGCTGACAGACCAAATCCGACGGACAATCCAATCGTGTGTGGGCTTCACCGGATCTTCAGCGGACTTTTCCAGTCGCAAATCTGACAAACTTTAGATTTGGAACAGGCTTCAAATCTTTACGTCGTAACTCCGCCGGACCCAGAAATCCGCTCGTCTGTATGCTAGTCCAACGGACAAAAACCGACGCTAGGGCACCTATTGGCTACTGGCTATCAACTTCCTTATTTTAGTCTGGTGTACGTCATCACGTACGAATCCGTCAGACTTTGGTCTGATTGTGTGTAGGCAAGTCCGTTCGTTAGAAAGTCCGTCGGAAGTCCTTCAAAAGTCAGTCGAAAGTCCGCTGGAAAGTCTGTCAGACCAGTCCGGTCGAAAAGTCCAACCGTGTGTACGCCCCATAAGGCTCCCTTTACAATCTGGAGCTTTTGTTGAGGAGTAAAGCATTGGAGACAGCTGGAGTGATGAATCAGATAAGTTATACAGTCACTTCTGCAATCCCCTAGACATAAAGAGCAATTAACTCTTGTATTCCGGGGAAGGGGGAGTGGTGTTGGAGAGGGTGTTGGGGAAGATCATTGCAAGGGTGGATTCTTTTAAATTCTGAAGTTGGGCTTAAAGCCCATATCCAGAATAAATTTACTTTATGACTTATCTGCTTTGCTGTCGTTTGATTATGGCATACCGTTATCACTGTATCCTGATTTTCGCAGATCTAATATAATAGAAATTATATTAAATATTAAAATACTATTTATGGCTATGCTAGATTGGAGCAGTGGGGAATAAAGCCATCACTTTTTAGTACATGTAATATCTACACACTGGCACCCTCTTAGTTCTCAGGTGTATAACCAGTGACACAAACTCTGGGGCATTCCTACTCTCACTGATACCAATGTAAGGGGCAGTCTTACTTCCACTGACACTAATGTAAGCAGCATTCTTACTTTCACTACAACATTCTTAGGGGTATTCTTTCTTACACTGACAACAACATTAGCGAAATTTTTCTTCCAACTGACCACAGATGCTGGGGTATATTTTGTATTCCAACTAGCCACCGATATTGGGGCCACTTTCCCTTCCACAGACCACCAATAACAAGGCATTCCTACTTCCACTGACCAGTTATATACTAGACAGTCTTCCTCCCAATGACCATTAATGTAAGGGTCAGTATGTTACATACTTCTGACCACTGCAATCTGTACACTGTGCTGTGTATTACACTCTTTTGCCCGCAGCATCTTGCACACTGTGCTGTATATTACATAAACTTGGCTAGCTGCACTCTGCATGCTTTTTTGTATGTTATATACTTCAAACAAAAGTCTTAATTGCCTTAACACTTGCTGATTGTTAAGTAAGTCCCATTTATTTCAATTAGGTTCTTCTTTAAGGCGAGGTAAAACAATGCGTTAATGCTGTGTTTTTATTCTATTTTCATAAAAGCAATGGAAGAGTCTATGTTAAAAAAATATGAAATAACATTTTTTCTTGTTTTTGTGTGCCTGTAGATGTTTGTGGGTAGAAGCACATATGTGTGCAATGTTCCATTTAACCATACCCTTTTATCCTATGCTTACTGTTTAACACACAGTGACCACTGCACGCTATGGTCACCTATGCATGCTGATAGTTTTCTCTCTTCAGCTTGCCCAAGACCTTTTACAGTACTAGCAATGGCCCTTCTGATTGCCACATCATATCTTCCTCAGGAACAATTTGACTAGATTTTTTAAAGCAAAAATGCCAGCTGCAAAATGCCCATTGGACAATTAACACTACAAAGCTTCATCAGTGACTGTATTTTTTAAATCATTTAATGGAAATACTACAGTGATCAGTGTGAAAATGTAAAACCTACTACAATACAGGCAAAGGATAACCTTCTTAAAATTAAATAATGTTTTTCTACAAATGCCTCTAGAGCATACAGTATATGGTTTGTAATCAGGTAGAGGATTTGTAAAACAGAACCTAACTTTGAAAATAAATTCTTGTTGAAAAAGTAGATGTGTATTATTCTAACAATCGTAAAAGCTATTTTAACCACTTGCCGACCATCCGGCGCAGTGTTACTGCGGCAGAATGGCATGCTCGGCGAAAGGATGTTCTGTTGCGTCGCTTCGCCCTGTGGCCACTAGGGGCCTGCGCGCGCCCGCTGCTCGCCCCCCGGAGCCGGTGTGAGTGCCCGGCGGGCGCAATGACTGCCGGGCTCCCGCGATCGCTCGTGATATACCGAGAACCGGGATCTGTGTGTGTAAACACACAGATCCTGGTTCTCTGAGGGGAGAAGAGACTGATCGTGTGTTCATACGAAGTATGAACAGCGATCCGTCATCTCCCCTAGACAGTCCCATTCCCTCTTCAGTTTGAACACAGAGAGGGAACACAGCTAACCCCTTGATCGCCCCCTAGTATTAACCCCTTCCCTGCCAGTGACATTTTTACGTAATCAGTGCATTTTTATAGCACTGATCGCTGTATAAATGCCAATGGTCCCAAAAATGTGTCAAAAGTGTCCGATATGACCGCCATAATGTCGCAGTCCCGATAAAAAAAAATCGCAGATCGCCGCCATTACTAGTAAAAAAAAATAAATAAAAAAAATAAAAATGCTTTAAATCTATCCCCTATTTTGTAGACGTTATAACTTTTGCGCAAACAAATCAATATACGCTTATTGCAAATTTTATTACCAAAAATATGTAGAAAAATACATATCGGCCTAAACTGAGAAAAAAATTTGCTTTTTTTTAAAAAAAATGGGGAAATTTATTATAGCAAAAAGAACAAAATATTGTGTTTTTTTCAAAATTGTCGCTCTTTTTTTGTTTATAGCGCAAAAAAAAAAAAATGCAGAGATGATCAAATACCACAAAAAGAAAGCTCTATTTGTGGGGAAAAAAGGACGTCAATTTTGTTTGGGTGCAGCGCAACCACTGGATTTGGGGGGAACCCCAACGCCATTTTTTTACCATAGGGGGTTCCCCTTAAGATCCATACCAGACCCAAGGGCCTGGTATGCTCTTGGAGGGGGAACCCGTGCCGTTTTTTTATTTAAAATTTGGCGTGGAGTTCCCCCTCAAGATCATCTGAGCACAAGTCGCATGCCGAAGTCGGACCATGCGAGACGGCGATCCGACTTTGATCCGACTTCAATGATAGTCAATAGGCTGAAGTAGGATCAAAGAACAAAGTAGTACAGAGAGCATTTCTAAAGTCGGAACGACTTGTGTCGGACCAGTTAGGACGGCTCCCATAGGGAAACATTGAATTTCACACGTCATCCGACATGAGCTCCCAATGTCTGAGCGTTTGTCGGACAGAGTGTGAACCCAGCCTTAAGGTCATATCTAAAAATGATGTAGAGATAAATAATACAGAAATGTACATCATTCTAATAAAGATTGTGTGAATAAAATGTGAAATTATGATTTTAATTATTATTTTAAATATGAATCGCTATGCAGTGTTATTTGCAGTGTTCAGTCTAATTTCAGCAAAATAAGATTGATGACCACATATCTAACTTAAAGTTTTCAGGGGAAACATCGATCTGCAGAGTTTGTCTGCATCACTCTATTCCTTCCTCTCTGTATTAACATAAACTTGTAAGGTTAGCAGAGCAGACCGTGAAGGTTTGAAGATTACACTGCAGTCAGGAGGTTTGCTGTTGTGAGAGTAAATCTGGCCATAGATGGATCAAAAAAATTGTCCAGTTCAGCAGGGACTGCCCGAATTTTGATCCATCTATAGCCGTTTCAATTCAAGAAATGACGATGCACTGATCAGCACATGCAGCCATCACCTACAGCACTGATCAGTGCATTCTGACATACTATCAGCATACAATAGTGCAGCGGGGAGGATTTCTGATGGATAGGGTAACACGTTGTTTCTTTATTGATTAGCTAGCTGGCTGATAAAAAAATCCTGGCCCACTAATAACTACAAGCAGCCCTAAAGCAGAACTAAACTCTCGTAATCAACATTAACTATTTTTAACACTAGTTGAAAAAACTAACGCTAGCATTAGTAAAAAGATAGGAAAGTAATTTGTATTTAGTTGCTTTTTTTTTTTTTACATTTCTTTAGTTCCTTTCTGGTTTTCAGCCAGTTTTAGGCCAAAATAATGTCATACATGCCAGGAGTCTTTATAGGCATTTTTTTCTTTCATTTGGAGGGAAGGAGGGGGCTTTCGAAGATAAGAACATCCTCCTGCATGCCTTAGCTAATGGCAGATGGAGTCCAGAAAGTAAATGCTACATGAATCATCAGCCCTTACTTAAGATGGCCACAACTAGAAATCCTAGGGGGGTGATTTCTTAACAAAACAAAGCATAGAGACATAGATGAATGGGTAAATTTGCCTTGAATTGAAAAAAATAAATTAAATTAAATAGCTTTTTTGGTTTGTGGTGCTGAAATACAGTTGAGTTCCACTTTAATACTGGGTAGGATCCTGTTTTGCCTTTTGTTTTTACATAGCATAGGATAATAATATATTACAGCATCACCATTACAGAATCACCAGCAGCCTGAACTGACATGGGTTCAGGGCTTCACATTGTGTAGTCAGCTTCAGCTTACTTAAATATTGTAATACATTTAGGTACCATTAATACAGTCTTTTCTTATTCTCTTTTTATGGGGGGGGACTAAGTGGGCAAAGGGTATTTATATTACATGTAGCGCTACTCCCATTAGAGCCACAGGAATTACTAATCCAGGTCTTCCCAATGTCAGCCCCGCAGCCAGACATAATGCAGGCTCATTCACTCTTTCTCCAAAGACCAGTCTAAGGGATGTTGTTTTTGTTGATTTTATTTTTAGAGAACTTGGATAGGGATGAGGGTAGTGGTGGGATATGAACTATGTACAACTGAGGATTTGGTTTTCCTTACTGAGAACGTTTTAATAGTAGAGCTGGTAGAGCAAAGTCCCTTTAAATAGGAATGTTTCTGGACAGAGCTCTTCCAGACACCAATTGGTGTCCCCTTTAATAGACTCACGGCTGAATATAACTAAGCACCATAGGGGTAGCTAGAGAACAAGGTCCCCAAGATCCAGCAATGTCTGTACTCACAAGGCCCAAGGACAGATGGATGACTCCTTCCAATCTTCCAAGCGATACCCTCCAGTCATACCAGACAGATCTGTGGCAGACAGCTCCTCTTAGTCAGCTTTTTCTAAGCATCCGGGTCTCTGAATTCCTCCCTCAGGTTTCCCACCTGAGGCCTCCTAATGGCAGCCTGTGCCTGAGAGGGCAGCGTGCCCCCTCAGGCTGGACTCCTCCACTCTGGGACAAGACCCAGAGCTCTGTGTGCTCTCTGAATACTGTATTTTTCCGGCCATAAGAAGCACTTTTTCCTCCAAAAAAAATATGGGGGAAAATGTCTCTGCGTCTTATTGTGCGAATATATGACAGGCACCGCCCCCCGCCGCTGCCAGCACCGCCCCCGCCAACACCGCCCCCCCGCCGCCGTCGTCATTGTCCAACGACGCCATTGTCCCTGCCCCCCACCGCAGTCGCAGTGTTAGTCCCGGAAGACAGACATCCCAGGCCCCCACGAGCGCTGGGCGATCTCATGGCCTGACACCTGCTGAGGGGACAGAGCAGCCCGAGCAATAGCACAGGTCAGGCTGCATTTATGGCAATAGTTAGGCTGCATTAATGGTTATATTTAGGCGGCATTAATAATAATATTCAGGCTGCATTAATGATAATATTCAGGCTGCATTAATGGCAATGGTCAGGCTGCATTTATGGCAATGGTCAGGCTGCATTTCTTTGACACAGGTCAGGTTGCATTTCATGGGCACTGGTAAATATTTTAGTACACCATTTGGTTCAGAATATTTTTTTCTTGTTTTCCTTCTCTAAAACCTAGGTGCATCTTATGGAGCGAAAAATACGGTAAATAGCTCCACACCTATCATCCAGAAACTCCTGAAGTTGCTGGATACAGAGGGAGCCATCAGACAGACTGGCAGCAGCAGAACACACAGATCAGGCCTGCCTATACAATTGCAGCTCACTGAGTACAGTGAGCCAAACTATGCTTTTACCTCAAACAAAATCACAGCCACACTGACTGCAGGCTGGCAACTAAATTTACCTGTCAAAAAGAAACACTAACAGTTATTTAACTTTCCTAGCACCTACCTAGGAGGGTGCTACATACCTATATAGGACCAGCTTCTAATGGAGCATATTTTAAGGAATCCATCAACACATCAGATTGCTTTTAAGAGATTCTTACCTGCTTTTATTTCTCAGCAGAACATTAATTAATATCAAAAGTCCACCTTTGCAGTAATTGTCAAAACCCAAAAAGACCACACAAATCTTTAGCCTCCTGGCTGTTCACTGAATTGCTTTTGAAAGGCATTCAGTCTCAGCTTGTTCCTAGCACAGACTGAATCTCTATCTCTCTCATCATTCCATTTTAGTTATCAGATGTAGCAGGGTTTATCTTCTGCACCACAGCCAGACTATGGGTCTGGTGGCACATACACTCCATCCGGACCATGCCTTTGCCAAGCTATGGTTGTCAGCAGTAGCATATCTAGGTTATGGCAGGAAAAGATCATACCCTGGGTGCCAATTATGGAAAGTGATGTGCCACTCAGGAACAGTGGTGGTGTTTGCCCCTCTTATTAACCACTTAAGGACCGAGCCTCTTTTTGAGATGTGTTGTTTACAAGTTAAACAGTTTTTTTTTGCTAGAATATAATGGCGGAGAATATAATACTTTCTGTCACACCATATTTGCGCAGCGGTCTTACAAGCGGGATGGGCGCGTTTAAAAAAATGTTTTTTTCTTATTTATTTTACCTTTTATTTTTACACAAAAAAATTGTGTCACCTTTATTCCTATTACAAGGAATGTATAAACATCCCTTGTAGTAGAAAAAAAGCATGACAGGACCTCTTAAATATGAGATCTGGAGTCAAAAAGACCTCAGATCTCATATTTACACTTATATGCAAAAAATAAAATAAATAAAAATTTGTCATTTGTCAATAAAAAAAAAATGGCCCTTTAAGAGCTATGGGAGGAAGTGACGTATTGACGTCACTTCCGCCCTGCATTGTTATGGAGACGGGTGGGGGCCATCTTCCCCTCACTCATCTCCATGCCCAGCAAGGGTGAAGATCCGATTGCCTCCGCCGCTGCCGGCGGCTCTGGTAAGCAGCGGAGGGCACCGGAGCGCGGCGGGGCGTTCTCTCCTGCCGCCCATAAAAGTGATATCGCGGCGAATCCGCCGCAGAGACCACTCGTATCAGAAACCGGACCGCCGGCTAAAAGAGGAAACCGGGATTATGGCAACTACCTGCTGCTATAAAAACGATATCTCCCTTCAAAGTAAGGACGTACATCGTCGTGCGGCGGTCCGGAAGTGGTTAAGCTGTGCCCCATTCAGACCTCGGGTCAGCACAGGTGCACAGTGACAGACAGCCTAGTTATTTGCTGCTGTCACATGTAAACCATGCCGAGGCAGAAGGTTACACTACTCATCTCCTTTGCTAGGATCTGACTGATGACATCATTTAATGCAGAGCTCAGTAGATGAAGTGAGTTGTGTAAGCATTCTTCTACCCTGGATGCTTGTGTGACAGAAGCTGCTAATGAGCGGTCTAAATGGAGCACAGTTTAACTATAAAGGCAAACACCTCTCATCCCTGGCACTGGGATACATGGGGGGAACAATCTTTTAGGGTATAAAATATCTCTTTTGGTAGACTCCATATGCCATGCTGTACATTCCCTAGTCCACAGCTCCCAACTGTCCCTGATTTCGAGGGACTGTCCCTGATTTCGAGGGACTGTCCCTGATTTCGAGGGACTGTCCCTGATTTGGAGCAATGTCCCTCTGTCCCTCATTCTTCCTCATTTGTCCCTCATTTTGGTCTGATCTATATAGTTGTATATAAAATGCACTTTTTATCTATCAAAAAGTGTTTTCCAGTGATAAACCTTTCATCCAATTTCTAAATTGCTTCATTTGAAAATTTCAAAAGCCAATATAAAGGAATAGTAGTGGTAAAAAAGCACTTGTTTTTTTGTACAATTCTCCTTTAAGGGGGTGTGCCAGGGGGTGTGTCCTATGCCTGCATACTTTTGCTGATAGGTGTCCCTCATTCCCATCTCAAAAAGTTGGGAGGTATGCTAGTCCACACCGCCTCATTACATATATTGTGCTGTTCGTTCTCTATTCCACTCTGCCTCATTCCGTATACCATTCTTGTGCATTCCCTATTCCTAACCACTCCTTTCTGCAGTTCATGCTGGTATGTTCCCTGTTACACACTACCTATTTTGTAAACCACTCATGTGCATTTCCTATTGCAAAATAGGATACAGCCGGCGACTCAGTAACATCCAGTTGCGGTTATACAGTATTTATTTAGCTTAAAGGTGAGTACAGCATACACTACGTTAACAAAATTATTGGGACGCCTGCCTTTACACGCACATGAACTTTAATGGCATCCCAGCCTTAGTTCGTAGGGTTCAATATTGAGTTGGCCCACCCTTTGCAGCTATAACAGCTTCAACTCTTCTGGGAAGACTGTCCACAATGTTTAAGAGTGAGTCTATGGGAATGTTTCACCATTCTTCCACAAGCGCGAGAAGGCCTGAATCGCAGTCTCCGCTCTAACTCATCCCAAAGGTGTTCTATCGGGTTGAAGTCAGGACTCTGTGCAGGCCAATCAAGTTCCTCCACACCACACTCAATCATCCATGTCTTTATGGACCTTGCTTTGTGCACAGGTCTAAATTATTTGGTGGAGGGGGGATTATGGTGTGGCTTGGCCCCTTAGTTCTAGTGAAGGGAACTCTTAAGGCGTCAGCATACAAAGACATTTTGGACAATTTCACACGCCCAACTTTGTGGGAACAGTTTGGGGATGGTCCCTTCCTGTTTCAACATGACTGCACACCAGTGCACAAAGCAAGGTCCATAAAGACATGGATGAGCAAGACCTTCTTGCCCACATTAGTGCCTGACCTCACAAATGCTCTTCTGGAAGAATGGTCAAACATTCCCATATATACACTTCTAAACCTTGTGGACAGCCTTCCCAGAAGAGTTGAAGCTGTTATAGCTGCAAAGGGTGGGCCAACTCAATATTGAACCCTGTGGACTCTGACTGGGATGCCATCAAATTTCTTGTGTGTGTAAAGGCAGGCTTCCCAATACTTTTAGCAATATAGTGTAAGTATGCTTACATGTTTCAGCTATGAGGTCTTAATCATTGCAATTTGCTAAATAAATTTAACCACAACTGGATGTTACTGAGTCCCTGTCTGTATCCTATTTTACAGTGCCTTGAAAAAGTATTCATACCCCTTGACATTTTCCACAATTTGTCATGTTATAACCAAAAACGTAAATGTATTTTATTGGGATTTTATGTGATAGACCAACACAAAGTTGCACATCATTTTGAATTGGAAAGGAAAATCATAAAAGGTTTTAAAAGATTTTTACAAATTAATATGTGAAAAGTGTGGGGTACATTTGTATTCAGCCCCCCTGAGTCAATACTAGAAGAACTACCTTTCGCTGCAATTACAGATGCAAGTCTTTTGGGGTATGTCTGTACCAGCCTTGCACATCTAGAAAGTGAAATTTTTGCCCATTCTTCTTTGCAAAATAGCTCAAGCTCTGTCAGATTGTATGGAGAGAGTCTGTGGACAGCAGTTTTCAAGTCTTGCCACAGATTCTTAATTGGATTTAGGTCTGGACTGGGCCATGCTAACACATGAATATGCTTTGATCTAAACCATTCCATTGTAGCTCTGGCTGTATGTTTAGGGTCGTTGTCCTGCTGGAAGGTGAACCTCCGCCCCAGTCTCAAGTCTTTTGCAGGCTCTAACAGGTTTTCTTCTAATGCCGCGTACACACGAGCGGACTTTATGGCAGACCTTGCCCGGCGGACTTTTCGACGGACTTTATGACGGACTTTCCGAATGAACGGACTTGCCTACACACAATCCACCAAAGTCCGTCGAATTCGTACGTGATGACGTACAACCAGACTAAAACAAGGAAGTTCATAGCCAGTAGCCAATAGCTGCCCTAGCGTGGCTTTTTGTCCGTCGAACTAGCATACAGACGAGCGGACTTTTGGACCGGACTCGAGTTCGACGGATATATTTAAAACATGTTTCAAATCTAAGTCTGTCCAACTTTTGAGAAAACAAAGTCCGCTGGAGCCCACACACAATCGAATTGTCCGACGAAATCCCGTCCGCCGGGCAAAGTCTGCCGTAAAGTCCGCTCGTGTGTACGCGGCCTAAGATTGCCATGTAGTTGGCTCCATCCATCTTTTCATCAACTCTGACCAGCTTCCCTTTCTCCACTGAAGAAAAGCATCCCCACAACATGATGCTGTCACCACCATGTTTCATGGTAGGGATGGTGTGTTCAGGGTGATGTGCAGTGTTAGCTATCCACCACACATAGTGTTTTGCTTTTAGGTCAAAAAAGTTCAATTTTGGTCTCATCTGGCCAGAGCACCTTCTTCCACATGTTTGCTGTATCCCCTACATGGCTTCTTGCAAACAGGACCTCTTATGGCTTTCTTTCAGCAATGGCTTTCTTCTTGCCACTCTTCCATAAAGGCCAGATTTGTGGAGTGCACGATTAATAGTTTTCCTGTGGACTGATTCTCCCATCTGAGCTGTGGATCTCTGCAGCTCCTCCAGAGTTACCATGGGCTTCTTGGCTGCTTCTCTGATTAATGCTCTCCATGCCCGGCCTGTCAGTTTAGGTGGACGGCCATTTCTTGGTAGGTTTGCAGTTGTGCCATACTCTTTCCATTTTCGGATGATGGATTGAACAGTGCTCCGTGAGATGTTCAAAGCTTAGGATATTTTTTATAGCCTAACCCTGCTTTAAACTTCTCCACAACTTTATCCCTGACCTGTCTGGTGTTTTCCTTGGCCTTCATTATGCTGTTTGTTCACTAAGGTTCTCTGACATACCTCTGAGGGCTTCACAGAACAGCTGTATTTATACTGAGATTAAATTACACACAGGTGGACTCTATTTACTAATTAGGTGACTTCTGAAGTCAATTGGTTCCACTAGATTTTAGTTAGGGGTATCAGAGTAAAGGGGGCTGAATACAAATGCATGCCACACTTTTCACATTTTTATTTGTAAATAATTTTGAAAAACATTTTCCATTGTATTGGTCTATTACATAAAACCCCAATAAAATACATTTACAATTTTGATTGTAACACGATAAGGCACTGTATACTCAGTTCCACGAGTGATGTTGGAGACACTATCAGCTTTGGCACCAGTTTTTTCTCAGCTTCCATGAAGGATCCTGGTGAGAGCGTTGCTTATTTCTGTTATATGACGGAATTGTTATGAAAAAATAGATATATTTCCATCATTTCAATTCTGGAGACATGGATGTTTAAAACTAAATAATTCTTGGTTAGGCCAAAATATTAAAGGGGTTAATTCACAATGCACAATACACAATGGGGGTTATTTACGAAAGGCAAATCCACTTTGTAATACAAGTGCACTGCAAGTGCACTAAAAGTGCACTTTCACATGCAGTCACTGTAGATCTGAGGGGGACATGCAAGGAAAATAAACAGCATGTTAGCTTGCAAATGATTGGATGATAAAATCAGAAGAGCTTCGGACTTGCAGTGCACTTGTAGTGCAAAATTTGCCTTTCGTAAATAACCCCCAATGTCCGAATACAGAATAAAAAGCTGAAACACAGCTGTACTGATGTGCATTGGATAAAGATGCTTGTAATGTCTTCCACGAAGGCCTACGCGTTTCGGGACTGAAACTGACCATCCCTTCGTCAAGGGCGACTCGTGGGACAAGCTCTTACCAAACATGACAGTGTTTGCCCTGAATGGAGGCGACCCGTTTGGACATAGATGCTACAAGACCATCCCTTCGTCAAGGGCGACTCGTGGGACAAGCTCTTACCAAACATGACAGTGTTTGCCCTGAATGGAGGCGACCCGTTTGGACATAGATGCTACAAGATCCCACTAACTAAAGAGCCTTATACCGACTCTGCTGGTGTGAAAATCAATATGTTCATGCGAGCTAATCAATGACCATTCAATTGGTACCCCACACTCCCTTCATATAGCCCCTTTTTTCTACTCGCCCTAGATTCACCACTGTATACTTTCTAGCACTCAGACATCCACTTGGGTCTGTGCCTTCCTGACACAGTACCCTCTTGGACGGGCTCCGTGATTCGGTGTCTCTTTTTTGGGGGTGGATCAGTGTGGGCAGAGTGGGGCCAACCACACACACCCAGGCTCCGGTTTTTGGATCCGTGGGTGGTTTTGACATATCCGCCACCGTGATTTGGGCAATGGGTGCTCCAACACTGTCATGTTTGGTAAGAGCTTGTCCCACGAGTCGCCCTTGACGAAGGGACGGTCAGTTTCAGTCCCGAAACGCGTAGGCCTTCGTGGAAGACATTACAAGCATCTTTATCCAATGCACATCAGTACAGCTATGTTTCAGCTTTTTATTGTGTTCACTGTGTTATGTGTATTAACTATGCTAATGTTTTGTATACATATATAAATTTTTCTATGGAATAAAATTGTTTTTACATTACGCTGTTGCCGTTAAAGTCCCACAACCTTATTTGGGGGTATTTTTTTCACCTATCAATCTAGGGATGTTGGCAACATACATGATCTAGCTGGATGGTAACCTTTTTCTATTAGTAATGTCCGAATACAGTGTAAAGATAACCCCTGATTGATGTTTACACAAAGGTGGAGTATGAAGGCACTATTTATATTTAGATGGACTTGTGTAGTTATATAGTGACCAGCCATTGTTTCAGCTCTGAGAAAGATAAACACAGAACGAGACCCTCTCAGAGAAAGGAACTATTTTTCCTGTAACAATTTCACCAGCTAAAGAGATTCATATAATATAAAGTCACTTCTCAATCTCCATGTTGCAAATTATCGTGATTATATATAAACCAATGGATTATAAATGATTCTACCTGACAAACAAGATGGACATATTCATATGATTGTAAATCAGAACACAGTATACATGATGAAAGGGGTGTTATTATGACTAGAGTTTGTTTTTTGTAATCTTTATTATTAGGGAAATGCCTGTTGTGACATACCGTAATTATATTCAATTATTAGTTTGTTTTAGTATTTTTTAAGTATTTTACGTATTCCAATTACTATATATATGGAATTCCAACTTCTGATAATCAAACATTTTTTACTGTTAAATATTGCTGCATCAGAAATGTATGCTCATACATTGGCATTACCAGATCTCCTAAACATTATACATATATACACTGAGCAAAATTATAAAAAATTATAAACGCAGCACTTTTGTGTTTGCCCCTATTTATCATGAGCTGAACTCAAAGATCTCAAAGAACTTTTTCACAAATCTGTCTAAATCTGTGTTAGTGAGCACTTCTCCTTTGCAGAGATAATCCATCCACCTCACAGGTGTGGCATATCAAGATGCTGATTAGACAGCATGATTATTGCACAGGTGTGTCTTAGGCTGGCCACAATAAAAGGCCACTCTAAAATGTGCAGTTTTATCACACAGCACAATGCCACAGATGTCACAAGTTTTGAGGGAGTGTGCAATTGGCATGCTGACTGCTGGAATGTCCACCAGAGCTGTTGCCCTTGAATTGAATGTTAATTTTTCTACCATAAGCCGTCTCCAAAGGCGTTTCAGAGAATTTGGTAGTACATCCAACCAGCCTCACAACTGAAGACCACGTGTAACCACACCAGCCCCAGGACCTCCACATGCAGCATCTTCACTTTCAAGATCGTCTGAGACCAGCCACCCAAACAGCTGCTGCAACAATCGGTTTGCATAACCAAGGAATTTCTGCACAAACTGTCAGAAACCGTCCTCATCGGGTCTCAACCTGACTGCAGTTCGCCATCATAACCAACTTAAGTGGGCAAATGCTCACATTTGATGGCATCTGGCACTTTGGAGAGGTGTTCTCTTCACGGATGAATCCAAGTTTTCACTGTACAGGGCAGATGGCAGACAGCATTTATGGCAGTGTGTGGGTGAACGGTTTGCTGATGTCAATGTTGTGGATCGAGTGGCCTATGGTGGAGGTATGGGTTATGGTATGGGCAGGCGTATGCTATGGACAACAAACACAGGTGCATTTTATTGATGGCCTTTTGAATGTACAGAGAGAACGTGATGAGATCCTGAGGCCCATTATTGTGCCATTCATCCACAACCATCACCTTATGTTGCAGCATGATAATACACGGCCCCATGTTGCAAGGATCTGTACACAATTCCTGGAAGCTGAAAACATTCCAGTTCTTGCATGGCCAGTATACTCACCAGACATGTCACCCATTCAGCATGTTTGGGATGCTCTGGATCGGCGTATACGACAGCGTGTTCCAATTCCTGCCAATATCCAGCAACTTCACACAGCCATTGAAGAGGAATAGACCAACATTCCACAGGCCACAATCAATAACCTAATCAATTCTATGCAAAGGAGATGTGCTGCACTACGTGAGGCAAATGGTGGTCACACCAGATACTGACTGGATTTTGGACCCCCAAATACAGTAAAACTGCACATTTTAGAGTGACCTTTTGTGGCCAGCCTAAGACACACCTGTGCAATAATCATGCTGTCTAATCAGCATCTTGATATGCTACACCTGTGAGGTGGGTGGATTATCTCTGCAAAGGAGAAGTGCTCACTAACACAGATTTAGACAGATTTGTGAACATTTGAGAGAAATAGGCCTTTTGTGTACATAGAAAAAGTCGTAGATCTTTGAGTTCAGCTCATGATAAATAGGGGCAAACACAAAAGTGTTTTGCTCAGTGTATATATTAGAAATATCACATGGTCATGCCTGTCTCATGAGAAAGTAAACATTCCTACAACAGAATATTTTTAAGATTAATTTAGAACAAACATCCCTTGTCTTAGAGTGACACTTGGTGGCTAAGAGAGGCAATGCTTGAACAAACAACTAATTAATATTTAGCCATATTGCCAATAGAAAGAAGTTCCACCTTCTGGGCTATGCTTATTAAAATGTTTATGAGCTTATTGTTCAGAATGGTATATAGGATGTGGATGGGAATTCATAGGACACATTTCACACGACACTACACACTTGAAACACACTCCAGACACCCTCAGGACTCTTTATCCACACACATCAATCCATCCATCGAAACACTTGAAGGGTAATTATAATACATTGATCTTTTCATGATTCATTGCTTATTTTGATATACCTACTTGTGATACTTAGATTGTTCTTCCCCCAGTATTATAACCATTTAGATTTTGCTTCCGCTAAAGCAGTGGAGTAACTGTTGGGCTTCATAAAACGCAGACTATTGTCTGATAGTTAGTTATATATAGATGGTTATTTTGTCCACGGGGAGAAGTTAATCCTTTCATTTTATTTAAATATGTAGCATTATACATATTAGCAAGTGTTGCATACAATTTTGTTATTTTTATGTAAGATTATTGTCTATGTCGATCCACCAATCTAACTATTTATTGCAAATACATGTCTAATGAATAAATATTAATTTAATTCCATATTTAGTCTGTATTCATAGCGATTGATTTGTGTTTTCCCTAAAGAATCTGACTGGTCAAAAAATTACGCAATATAATTAATCATTCAGGCAATTCCTGACGCAAACGCATAACATGACTCATTTCCTATTACATGCTGCTTCACTCCATATACCATGCTGTAAGTTCCCAATTTCCCAACTCTACACTACCTCATTTCATATGTCATGCTTGTGGTTTCTATACTGCACAATATAATTTTTTATACCATGCTGTACATTTCCATTTCCTCACCTCCTCATTCAATTTGCCATGCTGTATGTTCCCAGTCCTGCACCACCTCATTCAATATATCATTCTGTATGTTCCTTATTCCAATCCAACACTTACAGTATATCATGCTTGCACTTTCCCTTCTCCAGATTGTCTCATTATACATGCCATAATATATGTTCTCTATTCCACACCACCTCATTCTACACACCCTTTTGTACATGACATATTCTACACTGCCTGAACCATGCAGGGCGTTCCTTATTCTGTACCAACCTTACAGGCCCAGCAGCTGGTTGAACTGAGGTATCAGATGTTTGAATTGGGCTGCATACACATTTTATTTTTAATAATTTTTCCTTTAAAGTGGTTGTAAAGGCTCAAGGTTTTTTACCTTCACAAATTCTTTGCATGAAGGTAAAAAAACCTTCTGTGTGCACCTGCAGCCCCCTCCAATTCCTACCTGAGCCCAGTCTCGATCCAGCAATGTGCACGAGAGCCTTGGCTGTCCCGGGTCTCTCCCTCCTCAATGGTGGAGACAGCAGCGGGAGCCATTGCCTCCCGCTAGTGTCAATCACAGCCAGTTAGCCAATGAGGAGAGAACGAGGAGCGGGACTGAGCCGTGGCTGTGTATGAATATACACAGAGCAGCGGCTCGGGAGTGAGCCTGCTTGGGTACCCCCATAGCAAGGTGTTTGCTTTAGGGGCACTTGGCAGGAGGGAGGAGCCTGGCACGCCAGCAGGGGACCCTTAAAGAGGAGGTTTGGGGCTGCTCTGTGAAAAATCACTGCACAGAGCAGGTAAGTATAACATATTTGTTATTTTTAATTAGAAAAAATTCTGCCTTTAATAACACTTTAAGTGGGGGGCGTGGCTTGATGAGGCATGTGAACAGACCTGTTCTGCGGAGCTCCCGCTGCTAATCCTGGTAATAATCCTTCCCTCGCCTCTCTAACCGCTCGGATTCAGCTGGTACCATTGCCCGCTGATCCACTGACACTACAGGACCCGGTGGCTAGCAAATAAATAAGCATGATGACCCGAGGGAACCGAGGAGACGCCGCGGCCCCTCAGAAATTCCAAGATGGCACCTGGCAGTCTTAGCCTCACAGGACACCACGAGGCACAGACAAGAAAACGGTGCAGGGGGGTAAGTCCACCAAACCCCCAACGAACAACCCAAGGACGTGTTATACTATACCCTAAAGCTAGCAGGTCCTGCTGAATCCTCTCAGGCTAAAGCTCAGCACACTGCTCTCTCCCCGGAGCTTTCAGACAGGGAGAATGCAGACAGGCTTGGTGACACTGCACCCATGGAGTCTGTACCTGATCCCATGCCTGACTTGTTTGATATACCATCGGAGGATAGCCCCCAGCCCACACTCAGTGAAATATTGCATGCTGTACATAGATGCACTGCCTCTGTAGATGATTTAAAAGAAAAGTTTGGGGGGCTGAAGGAGACTGTGTCTCTCCTCCGCCAAGACATTCAGAAGATCAGGGAGAGAACCACTCCTGTGGAGGGCAGAGTAAGTGACATAGAAGACCAGATGCCCCCTATAAACCGGGATGTGAGAATAGCTACACAGCAAGCCTTCCAGGCCCTCACTAAAACAGATGAACTTGAGGAAAGCTTCAGACGCAACAATGTCCGCATTGTAGGACTCCGGGAAAAAGTGGAGAGCAGGAACCCCACTGCATTTATTGAAGGCTGGTTGCAAGAAGTGTTTGGCAAAGAGGCTCTCTCTCCAATCTATGGAGCAGGCCCATAGGGTGCAGCCACACCCTCTTCCACCGGGCAACCCCCCAGATCGATACTAGCCAGACTCCTGAACTACAGAGACCGGGAAGTTGTGCTGCAATTGGCCAGAGAAAAGAGTGCTGTAAAATACAATGGCACCAGAATATCATTCTACCTCGACTTCTCTGCAGAAGTGCAACGCAGACGATTGAAGTTTGCAGATATCAAAAAGAGGTTGCAAAGGCTACAGCTACCATATGCAATGTTGTTTCTGGCCAAGCTGTGTGTGACTGCCAGAGGTCAGAATCAATTCTTTGAAAATGTACAAGATGCCACAGAGTGGCTGAAACAGAACAAACAGGATCTACGGCGACGGGGCCGCAAAGACGGTGAAGGTTGATGCTTTGTTTGGAATTCTTTTAGGGCACGAAGGGCGTCTAAATACCCCTACAGTTTCCATTTTGTTACAGAGGGCCTGTACATAGTACCCACCCTCAGCGAGTGAAAATCCACTTATTTTTTTTCTTTACCACATTGGTACAGGCTTGCATGTGAAATGCTAAGGTGTACGCTGCTTGTACTTTCCCTATTGCCATGGTTTACATGACGTGAGTTTATGTGCCCTGTTGGCACGAAGAGTGCTATTGCTGATCGAGCACCACACTGTTTGGGAAGCCCCAGTTCCGCCCAGTGCCACTCAAGCAATAAGATGTGTTCGTTGCACTTTCGACTGAACGCTCCAAACTGTCCATCTACCAGATGCTGTTGCTTTACCAGAAAACTGCCTCTGCCCGAGGGACAGTCCCGTAAATATATATATGTATATGTCTGACATGTCTTCTACACCTATAGTATAGGGGGTGAATGACCCATTGAAGAGAACTATGATTTCCACTTCTATACGCAAATTCCATCCCGCCATTATTGGCTTACAGGAGACCCACCTTCAGGGGGATACTGTCGGGTTCTTAAAGTATGCCTGTGTGGGGAAAGCTTATCACTCCACTCACTCTGCCTTTTCACGTGGGGTGAGTGTACTGGTACATAAGGCACTAGCCTATCAAGAGCTGGATTCTCTCATTGATGCCTCAGGCAGATTTGTTTTTCTGTATTGTAAATTACCTTAATTCTAGCTTTTGTATACCCCCCCCCCCCCCGTTTTCCCGGGAGGTGTTGCAGTTGCTGCTGTCATACCTGGCGAACAAACCTGACACTCCAGTATTGATCATGAGGGAATTTAACTGCTATGTAGATCCCAGATTGGATAGACACCCCCTCCATGTCACCCCCTAAGGGAGGCCGGGGTACTGCTCTTAGTCGCTTGTTGGCGGAGGTGGGATGGACTGACATATGGCAAATTCGCAACCCAGACAACAAACAATTATCATGTTTCTCCAAAACCCATTCTTTGTCACGTATTGACTTATGCATGGGCACCCCGAACATAGTCAATTAGTCAATCCAAGTGTCTTCGGGAACCGGTTTATTGCATGGCTCAAGTTGCTATATGCTTCCCCACACGTGACTATTAGGATGTCACCTGCTTTTGGTCTGAGCAGGTCAACACGACAGGGCTGCCCACTGTCTCTCCGCTGCTCTTCGCTATTGCTATAGAACCATTAGCAGCCTTGGTGAGGGCCAGCACCCAGGTCCGTGGGTTCCAGTATGTGGCTCTGCATGAAAAAATCATGTTGTATGCGGATGACATGATGCTCTTCTTGTGAGACACCAACCACTCATAACGGGTGTCATGTCCATAATATTGGGGTTTGGCCACTTTTCTGGCCTGACTATAAACTGGTCTAAATCGGCCCCCAGTAGGGCAGTGTCTTTATGGGAGAGAGACCTGGGGAAACTTACGGGAGATCAGTAGGAGGAGGCCCTGCAGTCCATATCTACCTGTTCTCTGAATGTGGCACAAAAAGTTTCCTAACTCTATATTATACTGAGAGTACACTACACCCCGACAAAACTCCATAAAATGAGCAGACTGGTGGATCCTCTGTGTTGTCGGTGCCGACAATGCAATGGGGATCTTATACATCTCCTATGGGGCTGCCCGAAGCTCCACCGCTATTGGAGCGAGGTGGTTGGGACATTCAACCGGGAGTTCCAAACGACTGTACCTTTAGACCCAATATGCTGTATACTGGGGGTTCTGGAGGACGTGATCCCTGAGGAACTGCTAAGGATTGCATTCTCTAGGGCACTATTTCAGGCCTGGAAACTTATTCTAATGGGCTGGAAATCAATCTCGCCACCCATTATCACCTCCTGGATAACGCATATGGGAAATACCCTTATCATGAAACAGTCTACCAACACAGGGGATGCCCGGGCAGGTTTGAAAGGCTATGGTCACGTCAGTGGCGTCACTATGGGGGGGGTGCGGCCCGCCAGAGGGGTGACCCCGGGGCTGCCGCTACACAGTGCACTATATTGCTTCCACTTGCAGACCTGCAGCTGAGCGGTGCGAGGGAGGCTGCCTGTAACACTCCCCAATCAGTGAAGCTAACCCTCGGGGATCTCCAATATCTCCTTCAGCCAGGGTTGGTGGGCGGAGCTGGGGGTGTGGCTGCCTCCTCCACTCCTCCCACAGACTTCTTTACTCTAGCTCATCCCGCGGCTGAAGAAGGAGAAAGAGGCGAGGACACAGCAGCCTCGAGTGTCTTCATCTGTAGCTATGTTATAAGGTACTGCAAACTGTCACTACATAGATCCTTAACCTGCCATATACCACCCCAAACTGCCCTATACCACCCCAAACTTCCCTATACCACCTCAACCTGCCCTATACCACCCAAACTGCCCTTTACCACCCCAACCTGCCCTATACTACCCCAACCTGCCCTATACCACCCAAACTGCCCTATACCACCCCAACCTGCCCAATACCACCACACCCTGCCTTATACCTCACTAACCTACCCTATACCACCCAACCTGTCCTATACCACCCCAACCTGTCCTATACCACCCTAACCTGTCTTATATCACCCCAACCTGCCCTATACTACCCCAACCTGCCCTATACTACCCCAACCTGCCTTATACCAGCCCAAACTGCCCCATACCTCACTAACCTGCCATATACCACCCTAACCTGCCCTATACCACCCCAACCTGCCATTTACCACCCCAACATGCCCTATATCACCCCAAACTGCCCTATACCACCCCAACCTGCCCTACACCACCCCAACCTGCCCTATACCACCCTAACCTGCCCTATATCATCCCAAACTGCCCTATATCATCCCAACCTTCCCTATACCACTCCAACCTGCCCTATACCACCCTAACCTGCCCTATATCACCCTAACCTGCCCTATACCACCCTAACCTCCCCTTTACCAACCCAAATTGCCCTATATCACTCTAACCTGCCTTATACCACCCAACCTGCCCTATACCACCCTATACTACCCTAACCTACCACTACACCACCCTAACCTGCCACTATACCACCTTATACTACCCTAACCTGCCACTATACCACCCTATACTATCATTTACAGGGACCGGTTTGGGGTGCGCCCCATGACCTTGCACTGCCTGCAGGGTGCTGGGCAGGATACACAGGGGGGGTGACACCATATTTTACCGCACCAGGTGACACCAACCCTAGTGACGCCACTGGGTCATGTTGGCTAGACACACCTGGACTAAGTCCCAGGAAATTGGTATTGTCTTCACTTCTACAGTGTCCATCAGGGTGATTAGGCTATATATTTGATGCATGTATGAAGGGACCTATGTTCATGAGGGGGCAATGTGTAAGTGTGTAAGTGTATGCTATGTCTTAATCGGTAGCTACTGCAATGTTAATCTGAATATGTAACTCATTATTCAAAAGTTATGGCTTGTGCATTGGAAGTTATTTAATATGTTCAATGAAAACCTTTTTGATTAAAAAAAAAATAACACTTTAAGTAGTAGCATATTAGATTTCGGATAGATTTTGCGGCCCAGCATTTTATCCTGTATTCTTTAGACCCCTTTCGGTTTCGCTTTGCTGGTGGTATAGCAGCGCTGCCCCATTGTTTTCAATGGGCAGGGGTGCTTTAGGAGCAGTGAGTTCACTGCTCCTAATGCGCTCCAAAGAAGTTGCTGGCAGGACTTTTTCTGCCAGCACACCGCTCTAGTGTGAAAGCCCTCTGGATTTCACACTGGAGTGAATGGAGCCGCTGTTTCAGGGCGCTTTGCAGGCGCTATTTTTAACGCTATAGCGCCTGCAAAGCGACTTAGTGTGAAAGGGGTCTTAGCCCCATTCTTCGTCTCTGTAATAGTCTGGTAATTAAAAAAAGAAGAAGATGATTTTACCTTTGATACAAATGGGATCAATTTACAAAAGGATTCTGAGATAATAAGAGAGTCAACTCATCCAATTAAAATATTGAACAGTAAATACCGCGGAAAAATAAAATGGGATTAATCATTAAAGTCAATTCACTTGAACACACACATTCATTATTTATCACCTGCCATGAGACTGTCGATATTTTAGAAATGTACAAAACAACAATGAGGGGAGCTCTGCACTGGCCAATAAGTTAAACGTACACAATGTATAAGTGTGAAAATGTTCTACCCTGAGCTCAGGAATGAAAAAAAATTGTAACATTTCACCATAGCGAGTTGATTCTATAAATGAAAGCATGCTAGACAGTTTTCACAGTTTCATCAACTTTATGTGTGTATTTACATCTTCCTCTGGTGCAGTGTTAGCAAGAAAAACATAAAGTCCAGAAAAATCAACGCCAAAAATAAAGCTAAATTTAAGTATTAAATATCGCAAAGCATAAATATTTAATGTATTCAGTAAATCTTGCATGTTTTTTTTTTGTAGATTTACTACTTTTGAGATAAATACTGCATTAAATTAATGTGGCATTTAATTAAAATTAAAGTAATTAATGCGGTATTTCTCTCTTAATGAGTTAAACCCCAATGGGGTTGATTTACTAAAGGCATTTAGAGACTGTGCACTATTCAAGCGCAGTTGCACTCTGTAAGTGCAGTTGCTCCAGAGCAAAATGCTGTTTTTTATTTTTCTTGCGTGTGATTGGGTATTCTTTGCAAAGTAAAGCTTCATCTCATTAAGACCCCTCTCACACAGTTTTAGGGGCGCTTTACTGTCGTTTTAGTGGCGCTTTTCAGCCACTTTTAACCCCCCCACTAGCGGCCGAATACAGGGTTAAAATCTCCCGTGTTGCGGCGCAGCCAAAACGCTTTGCAGGCGCTTTGGCAGCGCTGTCCATTCATTTTAATGGGCAGGGCATTTTGGGAGCGGTGTAACCAACTCAAAGATGCTGCTTGCAGGACTTTTTCTAACGTCCTGCAAGTGCACCACCCCAGTGTGAAAGCACTCAGGCTTTCACACTGGGGAGGCATGGGAGGCATTTTTCAGATGCTTTACAGGCACTATTTTTAGTGCTAAAATTCCTGAATAATGCCTTCAGTGTGAAAGGGGTCTTAATAAGCTCTGGAGTAACTGTACTTGCAGTGTGCAACTGCACATGCAAAGTGCACAGTCTATTTGGCTTTAGTAAATCAACCCCAATGTGTGATACTCCATCTTGGACCCATTTTTTTTCAAACATGGCATAAAACCCCCAGCCAAAAATGTTTTATAATTTTTTTGGTTTCAGATAGATAAAAACTCTCAAATTTTGAATACTGACCATGACCCCATAGGCTATTTTTCATATAACAACAGCAAGTGAGGGAGAATCTCCCCAAAGAGACAACAGTTAAAACATGACAGAGGTTATATCCCTTACTGCTCTATATATGCTATAAAACTACAAAAATGCTTTAGCTGGATTTAGGCTTTCAATCTCAAATGCGATTTTTTCAGTTATAGATATTGATAGTCGCAGATACAGATTTAATAAAACCCAGAAAACTAATGCCATGCGAAATATACATTGTATATATTGTAGAATATATATATATATATATATATATATATATATATATATATATACATACATATACATACAGTTGTGCTCATAAGTTTGCATACCCTGGCATAATTTATGATTTCTTGGCCATTTTTCAGAGAATATAAATGGTAACACAAAAACTTTTCTTTCACTCATGGTTAGTGTTTGGCTGAAGCCACGGCCCGGTAGACCAACTAAAATTTCAGCCACAACTGCCATGAAAATTGTTCAGGATGCAAAGAAAAACCTACAAATAACTTCAGGTGCAATACAGGACTCTCTGAAAACATGTGGTGTGGCTGTTTCAAGATGCACAATAAGGAGGCACTTGAAGAAAGATGGGCTGCATGGTCGAGTAGCCAGAAAAAAGCCATTACTATGCAAATGCCACAAAGTATCCCGCTTACAATACGCCAAACAGCATAGAGACAAGCCTCAAATCTTCTGGCACAAAGTCATTTGGAGTGATGAGACCAAAACTGAGCTTTTAGGCCACAACCATAAACGCTTCATTTGGAGAGGAGTCAACAAGGCCTATGATGAAAGGTACACCATTCCTACTGTGAAACACTGAAGTGGATTGCTGATATTTTGGGGATGTGTGAGCTACAAAGGCTCAGGAAATTTGGTCAATTGATAGCAAGATGAATGCAGTATGTTATCAAAAAATACTGGAGGAACATTTGCATTCATCAGCCAGGAAGCTGCACATGGGACGTACTTAGACATTCCAACATGACAATGATCCAAAACACAAGGCCAAGTAGACCTGTCATTGGCTACAGCAGAATAAAGTGAAGGTTCTGGAGTGGTCATCTCACCTCAATATCATTGAGCCACTCTGGGGAGATCTCAAACGTGCAGTTCATGCAAGACAGCCCAACATTTTACAGGAACTGGAGACTTTTTGCCAAGAGGAATGGGCAGCTTTACCATCTGAGAAGATAAAGAGCCTCATCCACAAATACCACAAAAGACTTCAAGCTGTCATTTTTTGTTATAAGGGGGCAATACATGGTATTAAGAATTGGGGTATGTAAACTTTTGATCAGGGGCATTTGGGTAGTTTCTGTTGTGATTATGATTTAAAAAAGAGTAAACACAGTTGCTTGATAATAAATGGCTTCAGCCAAACACTAACCATGAGTGAAAGAAAAGTTTTTGTGTTATCATTCATATTCTCTGAAAAATGGCCAAAAAAATCATAAATTCTGCCGAGGTATGTAAACTTATGAACACAACTGTATATATATATATATATATATATATATATATATATATATATATATATATATATATATATATACACATATATACACACACACACCAGACCTAAGATTTTCATACGCCCAAATGATTTCCTGTTTTGCTGATAATATCTGAAACAATGCATCAGGACAGCAAAAGAAAGAGAAAATATAATGTATATTTTCACTGCCGTCCATCTAGTCTGTCAGAGTTTTCCATCAGGCTCCACCCATTGTGAGTTCAGTTGCTAGCTTGTGGGCAGCCTATGTCCTAACAACCAATGAAGTAACGGTAAAACACATGGTCAAATATAATAATAAAGGAATGAACAAACAACCCCCCCCCCCCACCACCACCACCTGTAGGCCAACTTTGAGCTGGTCTTGGTTACCTTAGGTTTGCTTATCTGCATACTTGTGGTAATCCTTTTAGTGTCTGCCATTGTGACAGATTCTAAAAGTGGCTGTAGTATGAACTACCAGAATGTGGCGCACGTGTCAGTACTTGGAAAGAAACTGGTGCAAGGTTTTCATGAATTAGGTGCAGACCATGTTAAAGGGGGCCATACTGCCAGAAAATTGGCGTTACTGCTATATTAAATTCCCTTAAATATGTCTCACTACTGGCTATATAGAAAAATAACAGTAGACAACCATATAGACTACTTCCACTATCGATTGCAAATTATGGAAACTATCTGGTTTGTAGTTGGCCAAGAAACATCAGCATAGCTAGAAAAATAGTGTGGTTCATGGAAACCCAGTTTCATCTGCACCACCATAATGATTGATTTAACGTGATTGTAAAGTTAATATCTTTTTTTAGCTTTAACTTTATGTTATACTTACCTGCTGTGTGCAATAGTTTTGCACAGCGTGGCCCTTTGAGGGTTCCCCGCCGGCACTGCCTGCTCTTTCTTTTCTTTGTCTGCCCCCCAGCAAGGCACTTCCTAAGAGGGCAGACATATGGGCTTCATCCTGAGCAAGGCTTTGTGCATCTATTGACATACACAGCTTTGCTTAGCCCAGCCCCCGGTCCTTCCTCACAGGATTTGATTGACAGCAGCAGGAGCCAATGGCGCTGCTGCTGTTGGGCACAAGTGCTGGATCAAGATAGGGCTCAGGTAAGTATTTTGGGGGGGCTGGGGGGTAGCTGACCATAGAAGAGAGAATGCAAAAACCTTAAAGTGGTTTTAAAGGCACAAGGTTCGTTACCTTCCTGCATTTGGCTCCCGCTGCTCTCAATCACAGCCATAGAGACAATCAGGAGCCAATGGGGGCGGGGCCATGCCGTGACTCTATGTGTGAATAGACACACAGAGCCACTGATCAGGTGCGCGCCTGCTTGGGTGCACCCATTGCAAGCTGCTTGCTGTGGGGGCACCCGACAGGAGGGAGGGGCCAGGAGCGCTGGCATGGGACCTGAGAAGTGGAGGATCAGGGCTGCTCTGTGCAAACCCACTGCACAGAACAGGTAAGTATTTCATGTTTTTTATTAAAAAAAACAAAAACAAAAAAACAAGACTTTACAATCACTTTAAGCTTTTACAACCATTTTAGACTGTGGCAAACCCTTACCCAATATTTTTAGGTATGAGCAATCCATATCTATATAATTATAAGTGCACATCCACATACTGTATTATTAAAACAAATAAAGTGTCCACAATCACTGTTTGACAAATTAAACCATACACCATAGGAGTGTCCAAATAAATGTGCCAAGCGATATAAGATTAAAAAATTAAACTTCCTCCAAAAAGATGTCCAGCTATCCGCCAGTGAATCAATATACACCTTCTTGTGAATAAATATACACCTTCAGTACCTTTTACCAAGCACCCCAAAGCCTCTTACCAGAAAATATTGATCTCTCAAACAAAAAGAGATCAATACAGCTTAAAGCGGAGTTCCACCCAAAAGTGGAACTTCCGCTTATCTGTCTCCTCCCCCTCTGGTGCCACATTTGGCACCTTTCAGGGGGGAGGGGGGAACAGGTACCTGTTTTTAACAGGTACCCTTCCCCACTTCTGGAGACGGTGCCGTGGTACCGTCCCTCAGAGGTTCGACCCCCCTCCTCCTTCCTCCACTGCTGGGCCAATTAGAAAGCACGGTGCACTTCATGCATGCGCAGTAGGGAACCGGCTGGAAGTTGAAAGGCTTCACTGATGGTTTCCCTTACCAGGAATGGCGGCGGCAGCACCCAACAGCTGATCCGAAAATCATTTGTGGTGCCGACATCGTGGGGACCCTGGACAGGTAAGTGTCCTAATACTAAAACTCAGTAGCTACAGTATTTGTAGCTGCTGACTTTAGATTTTTTTTGTGGGGTTGCCGATCACCGCTTTAATAAAATGGGCCACGACAGCAGCTCTTTAATATAGCCTGTCCAGGCACCCAGGTATTAGGTCCGATCAGGCCAACATAGTGTAAAACTGCCACAAACAAACGTTTATTTTATAACACAGCTACTTACAAGCAATTCGTAAACAAGCAATTCGTAAAGAAAGCACTGTAGATCTAGCAGTCAGCACGCATGATGATGTCACCAATTAAGCCCCACCTAATGAGTTTTATTGGCAGAGGACATCATCAGGGGAACAGGAGCACCCCTTATGATGCATCAATGACATCATGGTTAGCATTTGCACTTACTGTAAATGTTACAAGAAACAGCTACATTATTAAAGTCAATGATAGTCCAACAGTAGACTTAACAGGGGTTTTATTGCCACAGAATGTACATGTAGTAATCATTATTAGGAATGAAACAGAATACAGTTTTTTGAAAGGCGACACAACTGAACTTAGTGCTGATAATGTGGGTACTCTACTAAACTTTGTTTAGGATTAGGGAAGTATTTTGATAGTCTTAGTAAATTCCAGTATTTTTAAAAGTAGAAGCATTTTTGTTTCATGACCACATTTCTTTACCAAGTTTATGCCTTAAATGAAATTATACTGATTTTTGTCAGTTTTGTCAATATTCATTCACTGTTGCAACACACCTGGGCGGACTCCGGAAGCAATGCTTTGCTCCCCGAGCCCACCCTATTTTGAAGCCTATTAGAGCCTCTGGCTCCAATCAGTACTTAAAAAAACACACCCCCGCCGATCCCCGCCATAGGAATTCATGCACACGGCATCCTGAAAGGGGCCGGGCACATGGATAGGGAGGGTGGCGGCATGGATAGGGGGGTGGAGCCCGTGCGCCCACAATGGACGGGCCACCCCTGACTGTTGTAGATTTTGTAGAAGCAATGATGAATCTTTAGATGAATCTTTTAGAGAACTTGTTTATTTCCAGCCAGCAGTAAACAGCATGTAAACCTTTTTTTACTTTCACTTCATAACTTCCTACTTCCTGTTCCCACCCCCAGGTCCTCACACATCTATGTTAATCTGAAACAAATACATATTCTACATCTTTGCCCTTTTAAAGAAAACATATGCATATATAAATGAATCGTAATATAGAACCAACAAGGTATGCAGCTTGGCAAGGAACAATAACAAACTACAATATAAAATGCAAAATGTTGGGAAATAGTCAGTGTGTGATAATGTCTTGGAACTTTGGATTGGCTTTATACAATCTTCCAGAGCATGTACTGACTTGTGGGGCTTGCGAGTCTGAAACCTCTTGCCTGTCACTGTCATAATTTTGTTGTGGTTGTGGGTTACATCCGTTGGTGGAAGTGTCAATTGACACAGCAGTAGATGGCTGTGCTTGGGGTCCTGAAGTAATCATAGGCAGGTGGGCAGTGGCAGTATAGTATGATTCAGGTACCTGTAGGAGGTGGCGGCGGTTCCTTACATAGGTCCTACCATCAGAATGGACAACTTAGCTGTTTGGTCGGCAGGCCTTTCCATAAACCGTGAACAGTTTGTCAAACCCATGGGTTGTCTCCATCCTTACCATCTGCCCAGGCTCCAGAGGAGAAAGGTGTCTGGCCAATTTGTCATGGCTTATCTTTCCTTTTTGCCTGAGTGTAAATAAAGCAACCTAAACATCAGTCTCAACTCTTGGCATTGGATGGGACCTTGGGAATCAGAGTCCTGGTTCATCGTTAAGTAAATCCCATCCCTAGGTGTGTTGCGGAGGTTGAGTAGGGCTGCATAAACGTCAGAACCATCACGTGCACATTTTTCTAGGAGATGTTTGACAGACCTTACACTACCCTCTGCAAGACCATTGGATCTAGGGTAATTGGGACTGCTAGTGATGTGCTGAAAATCCCATTGGTGAGCAAAGTTCTTGAATTCTCTACTTGAAAGTGATGTTGCATTGCCAGTCATCAATTGATAGCGAATTCCATGTGTAGAGAATATCTGCTTTAATTCCCTTATCACTGTGTTACTGGAAGTGTTTGGGAGGACATCAAATTCCCACCAGCCAGAGTAAGAATCTGCCAAGACCAGGTAATCCTTGTTTGACCATTGAAATATGTTAGCTGCTGTGATATACCTGTCAGGTATTTGGTGAAGAGTTACAGGTTCTCTCATCTGGTTCTGTCGTAGAGCATTGCAGGGGGCACATCTGGAAACGTCTCTTTCAATGTCAGTGTATATAGTGGGCCAAAACATGGTTTCACGTGCACCTTCGCTTAGTGGAATGAATGCTATTTTGACCTTGATGGAGCTGTGTCAAGTAATATTTCTGGAAAGAGTGAGGGATTACATATCTCTGACCACGCAGGATTAATCCATCATCCACTGTCAATTCATCCCTCATAGAGTAGAATGGTCAGATATCATGTGGGATTTCCTTAAAGGAGCCAGGCCACCCATTGAGAATGATGTCCATGAGGCGCTGACAGGTGGCATCCACCTGTGTTTCTTGCTTTAGTTCCTAAATCCTTCTGGATGACAACACCCCATCCAGAGCCAGCACTTCATGATTCCTCAATAGCTCCAGAGTTATCAGAAGTGGGGAGGTGTGCATGTGAAAGAGTATCCGCAACAAACATTTCATGGCCTCGTTTATAGATTACATTCAGGGGGTAGCGTTGAAGATTTAGCATCATTCGCTGGATGCGCGCAGATGCTGTGTGTAGGGGTTTTCTCAGTATGGTTATGAGTGGCTGATGATCCATCTCCACAGTCAAAGGGCGGCCATAGATATAATCATGGAATTTTACACAGGCAATACTAGTCCCAATATTTTCTTCTCAATTTGTGCATAGCGTACTTCAGTCTCAGTGAGGGCTCTTGATGCAATAGCCACAGGCCTCCCATCTTGAAGGCAGACTGTGCAAAGCCCATGCTGGGGAGCATCAGCAGACAATACCACCGGCTTATGCACATCAAAATAATGTAGGAAAGGTGGACTAGTTAATTGTGCATTTAATGTATCCACAGCAACAGCATGTTGTTCAGTCCAACACCAGTCGGCATCTTGGCGCAGAAGCTGACGGAGTGGAGAAGTTATCTCACTGTAGTGATGAATGAACTTTGAGAGATAATTGGTCATGCCAAGAAACCTTTGCAATCTATCTTTGTCCTCTGGATTAGGCATTTGATGGATGGCTTTGGTTTTTTCTGGGTCAGGCTTGACACCTTTATCCGTAAGAATGATGGCTCTGACACGGTCTAGTACGCATTTAAGTCATTTGTCATGTTCCTCAAAGGAGGATCCCCAAATCAAGATATCATCTACGACTATTTCACATGGCTGTCCAGCAAAGAGCTGTTCCATACATCTCTGAAAGACTTCACTTCCAGTTGAAATTCCATATGGCATTTGTAAGCATTTGTATCACCCATATGGAGTCATAAATGTTGTGAGTAATGATGATTCCTCATCCAGAGGGATTTGCCAGAATCCACATTTTGCATCTAGAATGCTAAAGACCTTTGCCTGTGGCATATCAGCGATCACTTGCTCTACAGTTTTTAATGGGTGATAAGGCCTCAAGAGAGCCTTATTGAGGTGCACAGGATCAATGCATATGCGGACAGTGCCATCTTTCTTGACTACTGCTGCAATGCCAGACACCCAGGGGGTAGCCTCCTGCACTGGTGCAATGATGCCCAGTCTAGTCATCCTTTCCAACTCTTGCAAGACTTTGTCTTTTATAGCCAGTGGGATCCTTCGAGGGGCACACACAGTAGGCTTTTCATCTAAGCGCATGTAATACATGACTGGAAGTTCGAAATAAGTTTGAAATAAGTCCTCATGAGCGGTCATCTCAGGAGCCTGTTGTTGTACTGCATGTACTTCTGGACTGAGTTGGATTAGATTTAAAGTGATTGTAAACCTTCGTTTTTTTGTTTTTTTTAAATAACAAACATATCATACTTACCTCCACTGTGCAGTTCGTTTTGCACAGTGTGGCCCCCAAACCTCATCTTCTGGGGGTCCCCAGGCAGCGCTCGCGGCTCCTCCTTGCATCGGTAATCCCCCTGGGAGAAGCACTCTCCCTGGGGGTTACCTTGCGGGCCTGCTCCCGAGTCCAGCATTTGCGTGCATAGACACAGAATGCTGAACTCGGCCCTGCCCCCCGGCGCCCATGTCATTGGACTTGATTGACAGCAGCGGGAGCCAATGGCTGTGCTGCTATCAATCTATCCAATCAAGGGCCGAGAACCCCGGGCAGAGAAGATGAGCGCGTCTCCGCCGAGGGAACGAACAGGCTCAGGTGACTAAAACAGGAGGGCTGGGTAGCCGGTCAGTGTCAGAAGTTTTTTTATCTTAATGCATAGGATGCATTAAGGTGAAAAAACATGAGGGTTTACAAACCCTTTAAGTGCATGCTGTCTGGTCAACCTAGCGGGCTCTTAACATTTCTATCCACAATGTGGAATAGCAGCTTGTCCCCTGATAGATCCAAGGTAGGAGTGCCCAGTGTCTGAATTGTTTGACCGCCATAAGCTATCAGGTTTACTTTATTTAACTGATCAATTTCAGCTTTGGGGTCAATGCTGTGCAATGTGGATAAGGACATGACATTGCATTTGGCACCAGTGTCAATTTTCAACTTGACATGTTTGTTGCATGCTGTTGAGAGGGTAGTGAATATTTCTACTTTATTTGCAATTCAGTCCACACTTTCACAATGAAAACAATTTTGGTGATCATCACTTTCCACTTTATTAATTCTGTGCACATTTTGTTGTTTAGTGTCACTAGATGGTGTCAGCCACGCAAATCTATTTTGAGGCTTGGACCTACAACATTTTGCAAAATGATTCCATTTGTTACATGAGTTACGCCGGACATTTGTTGCTCTTAGTAGCATGTTCACTACCATAGTTGCTGCATTGCCTTTTGTTTTGTTGCACCGCAAACACTTCTGCCTCTCTTTTTAGTTCCTTAGTGGCCCTTTCAGAATATTCAAACAACATACATATTCTGATGGCTGTTTCCAGTGTTAAATATTTCTCCCTTAACAACTGAGCATGAACTGCATCATTGTAGATACCACATACAATCCTGTCACATATCAGTTGATCTGTTAGTGCACCAAAATCAATTTTTTTAGCCAGCAGTCTCAGTGTGGCTGCATAGGATTGTATTCCTTCATCGGGTTGAGGTCATCATGTTAAATGTATGTCTGTCTATTATCACATTACGTTTTGGTAAGCATAGCTCATCAAATTTCTTTATTAAGACATCAGGGTCCTCATTGTCTTGAAAATGAAATGACTCATATTTATCTAGTGCATCTGAACCAGGAAAATTGAGAAGAGTGTAAGCTTGACTTGTCTGAGAGTCCTGCTTTGCTGTACACTTCACATTCTCTTTTGAATTTCAGCCAGTTGTTATCAATGTCATTATCAAAGATTAGGGGTTGTGCTCAAGTTCGGATTCGGACCCATATTTCTGTCATGGGTACAGCTACTTTATACCTCTCCGAAAGTGGTGATTAGAGAAGCAGGTCACGTGTCCTCTACCTTTCCACTGCATAGAGGTACCCGACAGGGATGCCCTCTGTCCCCTCTCCTATTCGCTATAGCCATAGAACCACTGGCAGCTTTGATCCACCCTTTAATAACCGGGTTTAAATATGAACAGATCCACGAAAAGATAATGCTCTATGCAGACGACACTATGCTATTATTGGGCGATACAGAGGGCTCCCTGAAGGAAGGCATGACGATCACTAAAAAATTTGGAGAGTTTTCGGGCCTAATAATTAATTGGACTAAATCATTGATCATGCCATTAGACTCTACCCCTGACAGTCAGGGAACTACACTCCAGGACATCCCGATCACGCTTCAATTTAAATACCTAGGCGTGTATGTTACCCCGCAGCCGAGAGATTATGTCTCCCTCAATGTCTGCCCATTACTAAGCCATATTAGGGACAAAATTAAAGTATGGTCTAAATTAAAAATGTCATTGGTAGGCAGAGTGAACCTAACTAAAATGATTTTCATGCCACAACTCCTTTTTATGCTACACAATACACCAATGGTAGTGTAGCGGTGTAGTTGCCACTAGTAAGAAACATCCACCGTATCACCCCGCTGCCATACTCCCATATATCACCTCAGAGACAATAATCAGTCATTTGCTTTGTTTTGTTTTTGTTTATTGGGGGTACAACTTGGTTGGGGAAAGGGGTATATGGGATGCCCATAGAATAGATCACTTTGCCATCACATTTAGAGATTGTATAGATTAGCACATAAGTTGAGCCTGAAGGAATGATGCACATGTTTAATAACTACAGTCCTCTTCCTGCATCACCATACAGACTTAATTACTGTGTAAAGAATAAGGACTTCACCCAAAACCGTGTAAGGGTGAAGTTCCCAGAAAATCCAAACTTATGCTGTAGTACGTTCGTTTCCTGTAACATCTTATGTAAGCAAAAGAACACACTCTGAATAGCTCCTCTTGCTGGCTTTGGTTGCTTGTTGCTACTAGGCCAGAGGCCTGCAGTACCTCTCTCTGGATGCCTAGTAGTTTAAAAGCCTGTTCTGAATGATGGAATATTGTTCCCAGCCAGCCCAGCTTGCAAATCCTGTGGCAACAGGCCACATCGATCTGACACTACTCCCCACAGTCTCTCCTCTGATCCAGTACTCCTCATCAATGACCGTGTAATGATGAGGACTTCACTAATGATCGTGTAAAAGTAAAGTTCCCTCACAGAATTCCTGGCACATCCAGCCCCCCCACTGTGGTACACTCACCGACCTTTCCCTGCCCTGAGTCCTTGATGGAGAACTTAACCGGACCGTATGTTCCGACAGCTTCACCTGCCCCTCTGCTCCAGGATTTCCTCATCAATGACCGTGTAATGATAAGGACATCACTAATGACCGTGTAAAAGTGATGCTTACAACTCTCCCCAGTGGCATGCTACCTCAGCTTATAGAAGAGGCCTGCCCCCTGCCAATACCAGTTGGGGATTGGTCAGGGCTCCCACATGAGCTGCCTGCCACTCTAGTTCCAGGCCCTGCCCCTCTTCCAGAACATTCTCCCTGGAAGCAGGGGAGGCGCCTCAGAACTAGAGCACAGGTGGTCACACCCACTGCTACACTAACCACTCCCTGCCCCCAGATCAAAACAGACAGGCTTAGCTCAAAGCATAGTCCTGCCTAAATTTAGCTGTGCTGACAGTCTCCCTAGTAAAAATCCTATACTAGCACCTACCTATTGGTAGAGGGTGCTACATTAGTTACACTTAGGATATTCTGCATTATCAATTCCATGTTCCGCTCATTTCTCTGGCTCGATAGACCCCGAGGATTAAATTGATACAACTCCAAAAGCCCAAGGAGGCAGGGGGGCTAGCCCTACCCAACCCTTGGCTATATTACATAGCAGCCTAGCTCCAACACATCACCCCTGTTATCCCCAAGGAGAATATCAGGGAGGGGGACAGAGGAGAACCAACCATGGCCCTTATTACACAGGTCACAGGAACACGCAACTTAGCCATGGGTCTGTAGGCACTAGCTTTTACTAAATCTAATAAACTTTTCCCCACATGTCTTAATGTAAAAGGTATGGAACAAAGCTAGACAGCTACAGGAGGTCACTGGTTTCACCGGCTACAGCCCAATTTGGGACAACCGATACTACAGTCCCTAACATGTGCAGCAAGATGGAAATCCTATGGTATCATGCACTTAGCACATATCTTTACTGATGGTAAAATGGGCTCCTTTACAGAACTACAGGTTAAATTTGGGCTACCCCAATCCATGTATTTTCCCTATCTGCAACTACGTCATGCGGTGAGAACACAGGCACACGGGGCACCTTGCATACAATCCCCGACCCCAGTCTTCCACTACATGGCGAAAGTGTCCCACTCTAAGGGTTTTATCGCCAGATCTTACTTCATGCTTATGGCCATAATTCAAAGCAATTTCCCAACTAAAGTGATAACCCGCTGGGAGGGAGATGTCAGTATGTTTGAAGAGGACCAATGGGAGGAGGTACTACGCACCATACAACAGTGCTCTCTTAACACAGAGCAACGCCTGTCCCAGCTCTTTATTGTCTTGCGGGTACATTTTACAACTGCCAGACTACACAAGATGGGCATACGAGAGGATGCAGACTGCCCCTGATGCTCTAGAGATCATGGAGATCTTATCCACTTACTATGGTGTTGCCCAAAACTGCATCTTTATTGGAACGGAGTTGTTGCGACCATTAATCAGGTATTTCAAGTTAACATTCCACTAGACCCCAAACAGTGCATTCTAGGTATACTAGACGACCTCCCAATTGAGGACAAACCTAAGCAGTCCATCAGGAGTGTTCTTTTCCAAGCCCACAAACTAATTTTCAGAGGCTGGAAGGCGACTGAGCCTCCCACTCTGAAAGAATGGGTAACCCAAATAGGAGCTACATTAAGGCTAGAAAAATACATTTTCCAGCACAGGGGCCGGCCGGGAAAATTTGATTTGGTGTGGTCCCCTTGGTTGAATACACCTGGCCTGACCCCAGTTGACCTTATTCTGGACAGAATTCTCCTTTAACTGCCACTGCAGAGGAATATGGGGGGAAGCAACTGAGTTATGGGTAGACTATATGCAAAATCTATTTTGAGACTGGAGTGACGGAGGAGAGCTGAGATAAACTGATGATGTGAAGAGATGGTGATTCTGTATAAATATACATAAGATTTCCTACGACTGCACCCTAAAATGTTTGTATACTTCCTATGTGTACTTGTACCAATAAAACCCTTTTTGATTTAAAAAAAAAAAAAAGATTAGGGGTTGTATGCCACTTATGCCACGTACACGTGATCGGACTTTACGGCAGACTTTGTCCTGCGGACTTTTCAACGGACTTTACGATGGACTTTCTGAATGAACGGACTTGCCTACACACGATCAACCAAAGTCCGACGGATTCGTACGTGATGATGTACGACCGTACTAAAACAAGGAAGTTCGTAGCCAGTAGCCAATAGCTGCCCTAGCGTCGGTTTTTGTCCGTCGGACTAGCATACTAATGAGCGGACTTTTCGACTGGACTCGAGTCTGTTGAAAAGATTTGAAACATGTTTCATTTCTAGGTCCGTCGAACTTTTGGGGAAAAAAGTCAGCTGGAGCCCACACACGATTGAATTGTCCGATGGACTCCGGTCCGCCGAACCAAGTATGCCGTAAAGTCCGGTCGCGTGTACGCGGCATTAGATTCTGAGCCATGATGTTTCAGCGACCTTACTTCTGTCACCATGTCGATTTTGTAGAAGCAATGATGAATCATCAGATTAATCTTGTAGATAACTTGTTTATTTCTAGGCAGCAGTGTACAGCATGTAAACCTTTTTTTAGTTTTGCTTCATAACTTCCTACTTCCTGTTCCCACCTCCAGTTCCTCATACATCTATGTAAAGCTGAACCAAATACATATTCTACAACTGTATTTCACTACTGTAGGCGTTGCCAAGTGGGGAGATAGTTTCTTCCCTCCAGCCATGCACCATCACAAAGATGGTTTGGGGTTTGCAGTCATGTATTAGCATAGAAAATAAAGGAAAAAAGGGCTTTACATTGCAAGTTGTACTTCATTGTATGCAGCACGATCGGGGCAATAGGGGAGTCAGCATTTCCTGCCATTGCTGCTATTTGCAAAACACAACGGTTTTCCACCTCAGTTAGTCCTTGCTGCTGCCTACAGTCTTGCTGGTTACCTCTGGCCATTTGAATCTTGCTTGATTTTAGCAGCTGGTTTCTGAGTACACACAGTTTTAACTGTTATTTTAATTTTAGTTGTTTATGTGAAGCAGTGCAACATATTGGATTTGAAGCAGTCCTGCTGCATTAGGCCACTCTAGTTCACTATCCACTGTCAGTTTCATGGTGGTCTGCAGAGTCCTTCCTCCGGGTCCTGACTCTTACAGCTTGTATCATTGTCCCCTGCTTAAAGTGGTTGTTACCCCAAACCTGTAAATCACTGGCAGCCCCTCTATTTTAGCTAGGCATACCACACTGTATAAAGCCCCATACACACTATTAGATTTTCTGCAGATTTTTGTCTTCAGATTTACCAAAACCATATAAAATAAGGTCAAACCTTAAGAGTTTCAATTTGTATGCAATCAGGCAGGCTCTTGCACTACATAGTTTTGGTAAATCTGAAGACAAAAATCAGCAGAAAATCTAATAGTGTGTATGTGGCTTAAGTGTTTTATTAAAACGAGGCATGTAAATACTTTTTAGCGCTATCTTCAGGCCGGTCACATGACTCGTGGCCGCACTACACCTCCGATCCAGGGCTACAGCAGGAGGGGCCGAGATCTCCCTCTGACATCAGCCGGGGAGGTCACGTGGCCACTCAGCCCCTCCTGCTGTAGCCCTGGATGGGAGGTGTAGATTGGCGGTGAGTCACGTGACTGGCCTGAAGATAGCTTCATGCGACCGGCCTTAAGATAGCTCTAAAAAGGTGTTTACATGCCTCATTTTAATAAAACACTTATACAGTGTGGTTAGCTATAATAGAGGGGCTGGCAGTGACCATTTCCAATATTTTATTTCTACTAATAGCGGCGATGATGGGGGGGGGGGGGGGGCAGAGACATAGACACAGAGCTGACAGGCAGGGAGGAGGGGGGTGAGGGGAGAAAGGAGAGCAGAGAGGAGAGCTGCGGATGACAGAGGGACGTAAACTGATCATGGTAGTCAGGGCTCAGCAGCCATGATTATTGTGGTCAGTACAGAGAGGGGGACACATGAAGTGTCAGAATCAGCCAGGTTTTTTACAGTTTAGAGAGGGGCAGGTTAGATAGCACAAGCACTGTTCTGTTTAATCTGCTTTAAGAGAACAGGATCTCTATTTTTTAGGGTTACAAACACTTTAAGTCAATGCACTCCTTTTTTTGTTTTAATCGGATACATTTTTGTTTTGATTCTACAACCTTTTTCTATCTCTTAGTAAAGTATTGCTGGTGGCTCTGCCAAATGGGCACATGAAGGTATGTATCCTTGATGTCAATACACACAAAGATAACTCTTTCATGCATATTGTTTTGATACCATTCAAAATTTGTGAGCTGTCACATGCTTATTGGGGGATTTTAGGCCCCCCTCTTGGAGACTGAAAAGATTGATGTAAAATCCCCTTAATCTTTCAAAGGGTGAAACAGGAACAATTACCCTCTGGAGTAACAAATCAAAAAATTCTCCGTATTAATTCTAAAGTTAACGGGTGAAGGTTTGGTGCAGAGAAGTGGGCCAGGGTTAGAAAATTAAATTGCATTTTATAGCCTGACCCTATCAGCTTGCAGACCGAGTTGTCCGAGATGTGCGACAATCGTGGACCTGTGAATTCCAGAAGATAACTCGCACCTTGAGAAGAGCTGGTGAGGGCAAGCCATCATGCAGAGGGAGGCTTCTTGGTGGCTTTTGCAGATTTGCACTGCCAGGTACACTTAGACTCAGGAACAAAAAAAAGGTATTTGGTATCTGTGAGCGAAAAATAAAGAACATGGTGCCTTGGACTTTTTTTAGCATGTGGTAGAAAAGTACTCTTACCCCCAGTAAGGTTGTCTACGATCACACCAAATAGACTATCCCCAGTAAATGTTAGCTCTGTAAGGGTTTTTTTTTTAGAAGTCTGGCTGACCAGCACTTAAGCCAGAAAAGTCTGCAAATAACCACTGCTGACATGGACAGTTTGGAAACTAGAGGTCCAAAATCCAAGGAGCATTGCAAAGTTACTTAAAGAGTAACTGCACTTTTGTGGGAAAAAAAATAGCAAATAAAAAATAATAATAGAGCATTTACAATTGCGACTCAAGTCATATTGTATTTCAATGTTATTAAAAATTACCTTTCAATCTGCAGATCTGTAATTTTCTGTAACATGCAATGCAATATGGCTAACTGATGGTCAGCAAGTTTAACACGCCCACACTTGAAGCCCTACCACTGTGCCCCTAGGAAAGATTAGAGATTTGATTTAAGCTGTCACTCTAAATAAATCAAGATGAAGACTGTATTGTACCCTCTACCTAAAATGTAAAAGTAAATAGTGGTGCTGATATTGAAATATGACAATCAATACTGTAACATACACGAACATAAATGTTATTTCATTTATGTGACAAGTGAAAGTCACTGTGACAAAAGTGACACAAATTAAAGTCCATAAAATAATCAAAATTTTGACTCCGTGACTTCAAAAATATCTTTCTATAGCAGTTGTAATATTCCAGATCTTCCACCACACCGCATATGAACGTGCCTTCGCTCCCCTTAAGAAACGCACTCACCGGCTTTAGGTGTCTTGCACTCTCATGCTCGGCATATACATTTTTACCTTCAAAGGGTTAAATCATCCCACCGATATCCAACCGTGCATACAGAAAAAGATCTCTCCATATGAAAATAAAATAAGTGCTTACAATAGTGTGAATCAATTTAATGAATAGAAGCAAACTATTGCACTCACATAGAGCCAAATAAAGTAAGCATTAAAATAATCCTCCTGCTATCAGCAAGTGGTGGTATATTGTGGTCATAGCGGACCCGTGATGTACGATCTGTATCTCACCCTCATTGACTCATCAGACTCTTGTCTGCAGGATGTTTAAAGTCTTGTCCGTCTGACAGTTCCTTAAAAAAAAATGTCATTTTAAGAACGTTCAATTTTCTAATCATAAATGGGGTTAAATCTACGTTTGTTTTCGACCACAGTGATGGGAAAATTCAAAGGAGCAGAATAGAAAACTTCTTAGTCAAAGGAATTTTCATTCAGAAATTACATTCATTTTAAAACTGAATGTTAAAAGCAAGTGAAATTTTCAAGCGACATTCTTCCATTCAGCGAATGTACAAAGATTTTTCGTATAAATATTCTTGGCCAATTTGTTGTTGGGCAGATAAAAAAAATGCAAATTGCTGCAAAAAATGCACTAC
Source organism: Lithobates clamitans (assembly GCA_037952925.1). NCBI lineage: Eukaryota > Metazoa > Chordata > Amphibia > Anura > Ranidae > Lithobates > Lithobates clamitans. The sequence goes on along the minus strand of JBBGZY010001818.1, from coordinate 533,297 downwards.
GTGCTTTTCTGCAGCTTCTCCATTGAAGTCTATTGAACCAAAAAAAGCACCAATTTGTGTTGAAAAAAGACTCTTTCCAAATACGCAGCGGCTGAAAAAAGCATAAATGTGAACGTGTCCCAGAGGAAACCATGTTAAATGAACTGTAGTGTGTTTCAGCAAAAAGCACCAAAAAATACATAGGTGTGAACCAGGTCTAAGGCATCATTCACACCAGTGCGTTTTTTGATGCATTTTGCATTTTGCAGAAATGCATGGGAATTTTTTAACATGGGTTCCTATGGAACATGTTCACATCAATGCCTTTTTGTACCTCTGCATTTTTGGAAAGGGTCAGGGACTTTTTTTCATGCAAAATGTAGCGTTTTGCATGTAATAGAATTCAATGGACAAGCATCAAAAACGCAAGTGCACCGTTTTTGCAGCGTTTTTACAGCGTTTTTGATGCGTTTTTGGCTTTTTTTAAAATTTTATTTATTTATTTTTTTTAAAATGTAAAAAACAAAAAAAAAAGCAAAACGCAGTAAAAACGCTACAAAAACGCAGTAAAAACGCTACAAAAACGCTGCTCAAAAACGTGGCAAGCATGACAAAAAAAACCTCCAAAAACGCTCAAAAGCAACATGCATAGGTGTGAATCGAGCCTGAGACTGGATTCACACCTATGCAGTTTTCGTGCTTTTTGCATTTTGCAGATTTGCACTACAGTCCATTTAACATGGTTTCCTATGGAACACGTTCTGTAGAGCAAATCTGCAAAATGCAAAAAGCACTAAAAATGCCTAGGTGTGAATCCAGCCTTAGATGCTCAGTAGCAGCAGCATGCTTTTTTTGTATCACCTGTCATAATGGGATTAAAAAAAAATAAATTTAGCCCTTGAGGCCTGATTCACACCTATGCATTTTTAGTGCTTTTTGCATTTTGCAGATTTGCACTACAGTCCATTTAACATGGTTTCCTATGGAACAGGCTCTGTAGTGCAAATCTGCAAAATGCAAAAAGCACTAAAAATACTTAGGTGGGAATCAGGCCTAAGGCTCCATTCACACTAGCGTGTTTGTTTTTTGATGCATTTTGCATTTTGCAGAAATGCATGGGAAATTTTTTAACATGGGTTCCTATGGAACATGTTCACATCAATGCCTTTTTGTACCTCTGCGTTTTTGGAAAGTGTCAGGGACTTTTTTTCATGCAAAATGCAGCATTTTGCATGTAATAGAATTCAATGGACCAGCATCAAAAACACAAGTGCAGCATTTTTGTAGCGTTTTTACAGCGTTTTTGCAGCGTTTTTGACGCGTTTTGCGTTTTTGGCGTCTTTTATTTTATTTTTTAGACTGTATACAGTCTAAAAAAACCTGTAAAAAAAAAACAAAAAAATGCAAAACGCGGTAAAAACGCTGCAAAAACGCTGCTCAAAAACGTGGCAAGCATCACAAAAAAAACCTCCAGAAATGCTCAAAAGCAACATGCATAGATGTGAATCGAGCTGTAAGGGGGAACACTGTGGCCTCTGGTGTAAAGGGGGACTCTGATGTAAGGGGGAACACTGTGGCCTCTGGTGTAAAGGGGGACTCTGATGTAAGGGGGAACACTGTGGCCTCTGGTGTAAAGGGGGACTCTGATGTAAGGGGGAACACTGTGGCCTCTGGTGTAAAGGGGGACTCTGATGTAAGGGGGAACACTGTGGCCTCTGGTGTAAAGGGGAACTCTGATGTAAGGGGGAACACTGTGGCCTCTGGTGTAAAGGGGAACTCTGATGTAAGGGGGAACACTGTGGCCTCTGGTGTAAAGGGGAACTCTGATGTAAGGGGGAACACTGTGGCCTCTGGTGTAAAGGGGAACTCTGATGTAAGGGGGAACACTGAGAACTCTGATGTACGGAGAGGACTCTGATGTAAGGGGGAACACTGTGGCCTCTGGTGTAAAGGGGAACTCTGATGTAAGGGGGAACACTGTGGCCTCTGGTGTAAAGGGGGACTCTGATGTAAGGGGGAACACTGTGGCCTCTGGTGTAAAGGGGGACTCTGATGTAAGGGGGAACACTGTGGCCTCTGGTGTAAAGGGGGACTCTGATGTAAGGGGGAACACTGTGGCCTCTGGTGTAAAGGGGGACTCTGATGTAAGGGGGAACACTGTGGCCTCTGGTGTAAAGGGGGACTCTGATGTAAGGGGGAACACTGTGGCCTCTGGTGTAAAGGGGGACTCTGATGTAAGGGGGAACACTGTGGCCTCTGGTGTAAAGGGGGACTCTGATGTAAGGGGTGCTTTTTCTAAGTGTACTCACTCAGAGGCAGGAGAGAGGAGTTTACTCACCCTTTGGCAGTCAGCACCTCTCATCCAGATGTAGCTGAGGCTGCTGGACTTTCAGACAGATTTCCGGCCCCCACTTTCCTTTTCTGAGGCACAGCTCCGGGGATTGGAGTGTGGGCAGACACAGAGGGGTAGGGGCAGGAGGAAGAGGAGCCGATCAAGCCATCTCTCCTCTCCCATCTGTGTGGGGGAGGGGGAATTGTTAGTGCTGGCTTTTGTAACATACACTCTCGGCTTACACAACTGCAGCCAGCAACCCTGCTGGGAGGCCACAGTCTGGTCTGAATAATGAGTCCGGGTTTAAGCTGGTCTGAATCCCGGACGCATGCTTCCAATCCCGAACTGTCCGGGTGAATCCCGGACAGGTGGCAACCCTAGAGGTCAGGATTGACGCTCTCTGCTGAAAATGGGTCACAGGAGTGCAGAATGAACTGCACTCCTGTGATCCTTAGGAGAAGCACAGCCAAACGAGGTTTGGCTGGACTAGTCTTTTTTTTTTAACCCTTTCATGACTAAGCCTACCTTTGACATTTGGTGTTTACAATTTAAAATCTGTATTTTTTGATAGAAAATTACTTAGAGCCCCCAAATATTATATATATTTTTTAGCAGAGAATCTAGAGAATAAAATGGAGAGTGTTGCAATATTTTATACCACACGGTATTTGTGCAGTGGTGTTTTAAACGCAACTTTTTGGGAAAAGGGACACTTTCATGAATTTTAAAAAAACCAAACAGTAAAGTTAGCCCAATTTTTTTGTATAATGTGAAAGATGATGTTACGCCGAGTAAATAGATACCAAACATGTCATGCTTTATAATTGTAAGCACTCGTGGAATGGCGACAAACTACGGTACCTAAAAATCTCCATAGGCGACGCTTTAAATTTTTTTTACGGTTACCAGGTTAGAGTTACAGAGGAGGTCTAGTGCTAGAATTATTGCTGTTTACACCGTTTACGTATGCGGGCTCGACTTCCGTATGCGTTTTCTTTGCTGCGTGAGCTCGCGGGGATGGGGGCGCTTTAAAAAAAAATTCTTATTTATTTTATTTATTTTTATATTTATAAATTGTGTTTAAAAAAAAAAATATTGATGACTTTTATTGCTGTCACAAGGAATGTAAACATCCCTTGCGACAGTAATAGGTGGTGACAGGTACTCTTTATGGAGGGATCGGGGGTCTAAGACGTTCGTCTTAGAGGGATCGTCGTTTTCGGCGATTCTAAATACTGTATATTTTTTTAAAACTGGCACCATTGGCAGCCGAGTAAACGGGAAGTGACATCATGACGTTGCTTCCGTGTTTACTATTAGGAGGCTGGAACGAAGCCGCTTATGGCTTTGTTCCAGACTGTCACTAGCTGCCAGGTGGATCGGGAGGCCTGGTAAGAGCGGCGGGAGGCGGCGGGAGGGGGGGACTGCGGAGCGGCTTTTAACCAAATCGGTTGTTATACCTGGAAAACCGATCGCCGGCTCTAAAAAACAGTACCAGGATGATGCCTGCAGCTGCGGGCATTATCCCGGTATAACCCCCGAAAGCCGAGTACGCACATCTGCGTACACTCGGCGGGAAGGGGTTAAAACAACAATCATGTTATACTTACCTGCTCTGTGTAATGGTTTTGCAGAGAGCAGCCCAAGCTGCAAAGTATAGTATAGAGTGCTCCTATAGCAAGGTAAAAAAACCTCTGCCTTTAGAACCATTCACTTCCTGCCCAGGACTACATATCCCATGAGGCATTGCTCCTCACACATTCACAAGTTCTCAGGCACTTACTGACATGTATGAATGATGTACTGAGCTGTATGTGTGCTGCACTGTATTTCCTGAAAGGTAAACAAATAATGCATTCTGTATGCAAGCCAACTAATCGGCTGGCCAATTAATCGATTATGAAAATAGTTGTTTCGGCCCTACTAAAGATACAAGCATAGGCATGCGCAGGGGGTGTGTCAGGTGTGCTTGGGCTCACCCTAATCGTCTTGTACAGCCCTGATTTGCCATGCTGCTCCTACTCCCACCCCCGCCCCCACCGCCAGTAGTGTATTTAGGTTTTGAGCTGCCCTAGGCCTGATTAAACTTGTGCACCCCCTAATTTAAATATGACCCACATCTTCCTGTCAAGGCCACACCCCTTGCTGTTTAAGCCCCGCCCTGAATTTTTTCAGTGGGGACACTAGTTCTGAGGATCGGGGGGGGGGGGGGGGGGTGTTAAGCAATGGATTCCCTTAATTTGCATAGATTTCCTCTCACTTCCTGTTTGGCTATGGGGCAGGAAGTGAAGGGAAATCTCTGCAATGGGGCAGGAATGGTAAAAAATAAACTGACAGGGGCTATAACCCTCCCTTACTATATCCAAAATTAAAAATAAAAGTTGCCTATAGTTTTACTTAAAAGCACAAATTTCTGATAATTTTTTGGAGAATACTAAGAAGATATAACCATGCCAATGATGCAGCAGAAAACATATAGCACAGTGAGGAAGGTCTGTGGTCCAGGATGAGAGGACAGTCACAATTAGAAGCCGCGCCCCCCCACAGTTGCAGAATGCCAGCCGCCGCATACCGGATGCAGTGCGGCTGCTTTATGGGGGCGCTAGACTGATTTGCCTTTCAGCCCAGTCCACCCCATAAGACTGGCGCTACACTAACAGTGTAGCGCAAGCTGGCAGGAACTCATTTCGTGCTGCCCCCCTGCAAAGTTCTGCCCTAGGCCTGGGCCTTGTTGGCCTAGGCCAGGATACAGTGCTGCCCACTGCAGCACTGGCAACTTCCCTCCTCTCCTCTCCCGCCGGATGTTGCGGGGGATGTGTCAGGATGGAGAGTGGGGAAAGGGCCTGGAAAAATATATAATTTACCAGCCTCCTCAGTTTCTGAATATATACAGTGAGTGATCAGTACCAATCGCTCCTGTGTCCATTCATAATTGAAGCATAGTAAACTGTGTTTGTGAAGTAACAGGAAGCTGCTTAGCACAGAGCACTTCCCATTCATTCACTGTCCAGTGCAGGTGAGGCTGCAGAGAAAGGGACTGGGGAATCCCTGTCTCCTTTCTCAAAAGCGACATTTCACTAAAGGCCCCAATAGGACTCCTAAAAATTGTAAAAAAAAATTTCAATATTATCATAAAAAGAGTTTCAAAAATATTAAAAAATTTAAATAAAAAACTACTGACATTGTCCACTGCCCTACTGATACTTTATACGTTTCAATGTTTTAAATTTTTTTTACATTAATTACGTGTTCTTGCATAGTGTTGCATACTGTTATCTCACATATATATTATTCTTATTGTAGCCAAATTTACCACTCTAACTCCTCCCACAGCTTTTACACTACATAGACAGTAATATACCGAAACGTGCGGATTGTTCCCGATTGGTGTGCTATTACTTTGTGGTGGAACGTTTCGCTGAATGGTTCACGAAATATTGTCGTTTTTGCGGCAAAATTGGTCCCATAGGAATGAATGGCTAAATGTTCAAAACTAGAGTGGGAGGTGACAAAAATTGACAACCCCATGATCAGCCAAAACATTATGACCACCCCATGATTAGCCAAAACATTATGACCACCCCATGATCAGCTAAAACATTATGACCACCCCATGATCAGCCAAAACATTATGACCACAACCTGATCAGCCAAAACATTATGACCACCCCATGATTAGCCAAAACATTATGACCACAACATGATCAGCCAAAACATTATGACCAACCCATGATCAGCCAAAACATTATGACCACCCCATGATCAGCCAAATAATTTATGACCACCCGATTATCAGCCAAAACATTATGACCAACCCATGATCAGCCAAAACATTATGACCACCCCATGATCAGCCAAATAATTTATGACCACCCGATTATCAGCCAAAACATTATGACCACAACATGATCAGCCAAAAAATTATGACCACCCCATGATAAGCCAAAACATTATTGCCACCCCATGAAAAAAAAAATAATAATTTTTTTTTAAAAATCATTAAAAAAAAAATCATTTTTGAAAAAAAAAATCATTTAAAAAAAAATAATTTTTGAAAAAATAAATCATTTTTGAAAAAAAAAAATCATTTTTGGAAAAAATGTTCAGCTCTTTCAGCTAATGATGGGACTTCTTCAATTTTTTTACTACTATTTATACTTTTTATAATATTAAGCTTTTTAACACTTTTCACGGTCACTACATCCACTTCAACCACACAACAGTTACTCAAGCCACTCCACCCAGTTACTTCGCCCACTCCAGTTGTAGAGGCAAGAACACTTCACACAATTTCCCCAGAAATTGTAGCCTTTTCTAGTTTATATTAGTGTGCATCTGTGTATGTACTGTATGTATGTAAACTTTGGGGTGCACACCCTAATGCAGTGTTTCTCAACCTTTTTTCAGTCAAGGCACCCTTTAAAATTACAGACAATCTCAAGGCACGTTTTAAAATTATGGAAAGTCTCAAGGCACACCATTCTAAAATGTAAAAAACTATTCTAATAGTTTTACATAATGCAGCAACAGCCATACATGTAGGACACCCAACGCTGGAGGTGATATTTTCTTCCAAAGCAAATACTGTACACTTTTGCACACTGGTACTAGTATTGTTTCTCTTCCCCCTCAATTTCTCTCCATCAGTCAGCTAATATCACCTCAGTGCTGAGGGAGAGAGGCAGGGGAGGATTAAACAAGGATGCTGTGGAGGTAAGAGACATCCTCCTTATCAACCGATGACATCATTGGTTGTTAGGATGCCAGTGTCTAGAAAGTCATAATACTGCATAATGAAAACCTGTGGCGTTGTGTAACTAAAAAGCAGGCTTTATCCACCTGCTGGCTTGTATACAATTTTTGATACATTTTTAAGCATTTTCCCAAGGCACCCCTGAAGAAGCCTTAAGGGCCTGGGCACCCTGGTTGAAAAAGGCTGCCCTAATGCAATAGGCTGTGCTCAGATTTCAGACATCCCCTGCAACAAAAATTTCATTTTTGGTGAGATACTCCCAATAAGAAATCATATCTAAAGGGATGCAGACCCTGCATATTTCTCATTAGTGCCCTGTAGTTTCAGCAGCTGATTGATAATTATGAAACCACTCCCATTAGAGTAATTTTCCTCGTGGACACAGACAAACATACAGGGATTTCTTCAGAATAACAAAAGGTGGCTTCCAGGGTGGCGGGGTAGTCTCAGGGCTCTGTCCCACGCTGGTCGTCTCCTACCCAATGCTGAAACCTGACTCACTTAATCGCTCGTTAATGACAGTGGGGAGGCCTTTGATCGCTCTCATGCCAGGTGGTACTGGCCAGAGGGATTTATCCCTCTAGCTTGGCTCCGGTTTCGCGGCCCCAGAGGAATTCAAGATGGCACCCACTAAATAGCATGTGGAAGACACAGGGGGAGAAGACACATAGGTGGACATGGACTCTTCTGCACCAGCAGCTCCTGCTCCAGGGTGCCCTGCAGTGAGTAGCCATGTTTCAACTGTACCATCCCCAGCTGTTGCTTTCACCTTTGGGGGACCTAGATGCAAGCTCCTTCATGTCGAGCATACATGCTCAGATCCCCCAGCAACTCCCATGGACTTTTCATCCATGATGGCCACATTTTCCAAGATGTTATCCAGGGGGCTGGCACAAACTGCCACTCAAATTACTTCTACTATTCATGCTGACCTACAGAACCTGGGAACCATGATCGAAGCTATAGAACAAAAAGTGGATCATACGGTAGCTAGGGCCAATCAGAACACTGCTCGCATACAGGCCTTGCAGGATCAACTGAAAACTACCCTCGCCAAAATTGATGATCTAGAAAACAGATCTAGACGATACAATTTTCGAATTAGGGACCTTCCACAATTAATCATGGATGTGCACAAAGTGATCAGTTCCTTTATCAAAGACCTCATGCCAGACATTCCGGAACATTGCGTAGAGTTTAACAGAGCCCATAGAGCTATAAAACCACTTTGCCCGGATAGGCTATCTATGGACATAATGAGCTTTCTGCTTCAGAACAAAACACACAGATTTTTATCATTTCAAGATGGGGAGCGCCTGTTACTCTAGCTGGGTCTTATTTTCCAAGATCCAACATCAGCCTTGTTAGGGACCTTCCTCAATTAATCATGGATGTGCACAAAGTGGTCAGTTCCTTTATCAAAGGCCTCATGCCAGACATTCCGGAACATCACGTAGAGTTTAACAGAGCCCATAGAGCTATAAAACCACCTTACCCGGATGGGCTATCTATGGACATATTGAGCTTTCTGTTTCAGAACAAAACGCACAGATTTTTATCATTTCAAGATGGGGAGCGCCTGTTACTCTAACTGGGTCTTATTTTTCAAGATCCAACATCAGCCTTGTTTCATAAAAATTCTGGCTCCTCTAAATGTCCCTCCCCACCGAGTCCACTTACTCCGGTTTGGCAGAAACAACAACCTAAGAGGTTCCGGGACACTCGTCCTCCTTGAGTTCTAAATTCATCGCCAAGGCTACCTAAATTCTGTCTTGGTTTAGCCTTTGGGGAGTGCCCCGTTGGTCCTCCTGTTTTTTGATACGGACAGAACTTTCTTTTTTTTGTTTCCAGGTAATGTTCTACAAGAGTTATTATTACCTCTTTTCTCCTCATGTGATAATGCTGCTCACCCGGGAGGACCTGGGAGGTAAATTTTTTGTATACATGTGCTTGGGTCCTCTCTTACATTTATTCTAATATGTGTGTTAATTTGTCTTGGGAGCCCTCCTCTGTGGTTCTCTCATGGCAAGTTCTATTGTACTGCTAAAAAAATGTTTTTGTCTCATCTGGGGGGTGTCAGTTGGGACTTGTGCCGCCTTCCCTCATTGTGGAATTCCTCCCCAGGGACATGCAAAAAAGGTGGTTTTTAGGCTGGTGCGGTTGCCCTGCTCCTCCATTTAGTTCTACATTGTGGATGTTTCCTAATATCAAGGCAGATTTTTGTCCACCGCTCTCTCCTCCATGGGTCCCTTATCGGTAAGCTACTGTGTTACTAAATTTAATATGCCCCACAGAGAGATTTAGACATTCGACACTTCCTACTCTCCATTTGGAAGACCAAACCAGACCCACCGAGAACCAGGACCATCTTAATAGCATTATGGGCCCCTGGGCAAAGTAATGCACTGGGGCCCCTACAAGCCTGCCCCAATTTTCACACCTACTCTCAAGAAGTATAAATAGTTGACAGACCCATTAGATTTGTTATTAGATTATTAGTTTATTAGATTTGATAGGTCTGTGCTGCAACTTCCCCGCAACATCTTGCAATGGACATGGTTGTAGTGGGGTGATGCAGCATTTTGAGAGTTACATTGCTTCCTCACTGCCTGACAAATGGCTCTAAAAAGAAATCCATGTGTGGATTGTTTTTCAGAGGAGTGGCAGCCTTTTTCAGGCTGTACACATAATGCAGAGCTGCTGAACGATTCACAGCACCGTCAGCTCTACATTGCCGGCTGAGGTGGGGGCACTGTGGTGTGCGATTCAGTGCATCACATGGCTCCCTTTTTTTTTTTGTATGAACTTTAACGTGTAAAAAATGTACACTTCATTCATAGTGATGTACAGCAGTGAGACATACTGCATTGCCGTGCCGTGCAATTCATCACCGTGCGCTGCGATAAAATGCAGATGTCTGCATTTTATTGCAGCACTCTAAAACGCAGCCATATGATGAGTTGCAGTGTGAATGGGACACATAGGACACAATTGTTTCCTGAGTGTCCCAGACATTTTACAATGCAGCAGGCAGGTGCGGCCTGTTCACTATAACGACAGATTGCCGGCGGCTGAACCTATTCACTGCGCAGCCAGTGATTACCTGCGGCGATTGCTGCTGGACACAGACAAAAGTGCATCCAGCAGCAATCATTATAGTGAACAGGCGCAGGAGGACCTGCTGCTACAATGCACACCGGCTCTAATTGCCAGTGTGAATGTAGCCTTAGCCCTCAATTAGAGATGCAGAGAAGAGGGAGGGCCATCTGCAATTAACAAGGGGGGGGGGGGGCTCAGACACACTCACCAATTAAACACATAGAAAGCCCCTTCACAGTGTTGTGTGTAGGGTTGGAGTATGGGCTGGGCTGCTGTGACAGGCACAGTATTGATAGGATGGATCATCAGGAGGAGGAGCAGAGTCACTGGCCTGTTCAACATACTGCGCTATGGACTTTTTTTGGACTTTGTCACATATGGATTGATGTTTGTGTGTGAGTTTTGATTGTCCTTTAAATGTCATGCATTGCACTAAATACTCCTAGTTATTTTGCTAGCGCTGTTAATGCTGGGATGATCATTTCTATTGTTATCTTTTCAGTTATAGTTATATAGTTACATTAGTCCTACTTGCACCAGTGTAAGTATGTTTGTAACATACCTGTGGGATGCCCGTGAAACTGGAAATCACCAATGTAGGTACTGCTAGTACAGTGATTGCCCACCTTCCTGGTCTCATACCAAACAGCTGCCCTGCTGCTTGGGGAACACAGGAGGTCAGTCACTCAGCACAGGCTCCATTCAGAGAACACGGTGCATTTTCTCTATGAATTCAAAATGTTCTCTGATTGAACAAGATGGTGATTGTGACGTCACTGCCCTGCCTCTCCTCCTCATCCAATCAGAGAACGTTTTGCATGAATTCATTGCAAAGTGTTCCCTAAATGGCACCAAGTGAGTGTCCTCCTGTGTTCATTGGAGACTTCCACAGGTATGGCACATACACTATATTGTCAAAAGTATTGGGACACCTGCCTTTACACGCACATGAACTTTAATGGCATCCCAGTCTTAGTGCGTTGACCCACCCTTTGCAGCTATGCAGCTATAACAGCTTCATCTCTTCTGGGAAGGCTGTCCACAAGGTTTAGGAGTGTGTCTATGGGAATGTTTGACCATTTTTCCAGAAGCGCATTTGTGAGGTCAGGTACTGATGTTGGAAGAGAAGCCTTGGCTCACAGTCGCTCGCTCTAATTTATCCAAAAGATATTTATCGGGTTGACGTCAGGACTCTGTGCAGGTCAGTCAAGTTGGAACAGGAAGGGGCCATCCCCAAACTGTTCCCACAAAGTTGGGAGCATGAAATTGTCCAAAATGTCTTGGTATGCGGACGCCTTAAGAGTTTCCTTCACTAGAACTAAGGGGCCAAGCCCAACCCCTGAAAAACAACCCCATACCATAATCCCCCCTCCACCAAATGATTTGTATCAGCACAAAGCACTGTGCCTGGCTCTCACAGCAGGTGTGGTCGGAAGTGGCAACTAGTAAGGGCATACATGCCCACAGATACGTGATGGCTCAGGTTGTGAGTAGGCCACAAAGCTGTGTCCCCTAGTAAAATGAGTGACCTAAACTGGGCTAGCTGCAACAAGTCCACCTAGGATCATAATGGCAGGTACAAGGTGACTGGGGCAAGCATACCTCCTTCCACAGTAAGCCCACACATCTCCCATACACTGACAACATGGATTGCATCCCAGAGTGCAATCATAACTTGACACAAATTTGTGGCAGCGTTGAATTGTAAGCTTGTTAACTTGCTGCAAATTTTCACTGGCAAGTTGTACACTTGTCGAGCACTAGAGTTCTAGTTTACACTTTTCCAATATGTAGCAAGAGCAAAGTTGCAGTGATGAGTCTACTGCAAGAGCTCTGCAAGTCTACAGCATGAAAATTCAGCCACAGTGACCCCTGTGGTGGGATGACTATTGCACAACATGACTAAACCAGAACTTTCAGCAGACTTGCAGAAAGTTTGCAAAGAAAGTTGATCTGGAGTCATGCAAAGTGGACTTGCTGCAATTGGGCAACACACTTGTGTAGCCTGGCAGGTCTAGCAAAAGCTTATCAAGTAATTTTTAAACTTGCAGCACAATTGCTTGCTATCTGGGATACCATTTGGGGGGGGGGGGGGGTATCGCCTGGATAATGTTCTCTTGTCAAAACCAGGACCTATAAGTCCCTTTTCACACGGGCATTGCGATCAGGTTCACCTGTCCGTTTTTTATGGCAGACCTGTTCGGAAGGTTCATAAAGAACAATGGAGAGGCAGATGTAGGGCTTGTGTCCATTTATTCCTGCCTACGTCCTGGTCTGTCCAGGTCCAGGAAAAAAAAAAAACTACGGAAAAGGACTATATTTTTTTCAGTTTTTGCAGACCGGTAGAGTAATGTAAATGGACAAAGTGTAAATGCTAGGATCCTTCGCGCTTAAGTGAGATAAAGGTGAATGTGGTGACAATCACAAAATAAATCAAATAAATAGAAACTTCGAGAAGGTGATATTTATGATGATATCTATACCGATTGCAGCGAAATCGACAAGTGTACACATGGCACTCAAAAGATAAATAGAGATAGAAAGATTTTGCGCATAAAATCTATCATGAAAACTATAATCACATCTGATAAAAATAAAAATATTAATGTGCGGGTGTGCAAGATAACAAATCTTAAAATCAAGCTCAGAGAGATAATAATAAAATACATCAATCGGAAAAAATGTGTTAAAAATTCATAAATACCAATATTGAATCAAAAAAGGAAAACTCCAATAAATGTGCAAAAATGCAAAAATGTGCAATAGGTGTGCAAAACTGCAAAAAAACAAAGTGCAGGATGATTCAAATGGATAAATCTATCAATGGAAAAGTTCATAAAAATGACAATAGAAAAGTTCACAGGAAATGGTGACCGCTGGGATAAAATGGATATACAGATGCAGATGTAGGTAATACTAGTGTTCTTCTTCATATAACAACTGCCGGCTCAAATAGGCTCTCTAAACTCTCACCTTAGACAAAGAAATAGCAGGCATCGATGTATATCTTTAAATGTTGTACATTGTAGCATGCAGATATAGTAATGACCGTGTTCCCCTCTGCTTCTGACAGGCACCTATTAAAAAAAAGGGGATTTTTTCCACCTAGGCTGCACCAGCCCGGTGGGAGGAGGGGGAGGAGAGAGATGGCCTCTGATGGTGTAGTATTTCAAATAAAGTATTTATTAAGTATTAAAACGAGTGGTCTCGTTTACATAAAAACAAATCAAATTTGCATAAAACAGAAGGAGCGGCGTCCGAGGCGCCTCCTTACGTGACTTCTGGTAAAGTCTGCTCTCTGCCACGCCCTACGCGTTACGTCACCGCTCGTGGCTTCAACTGGGGACGTAACGCGTAGGGCGTGGCAGAGAGCAGACTTTACCGGAAGTCACGTAAGGAGGCGCCTCGGACGCCGCTCCTTCTGTTTTATGCAAATTTGATTTGTTTTTATGTAAGAGACCACTCGTTTTAATACTTAATAAATACTTTATTTGAAATACTACACCATCAGAGGCCTCCTCTCTCCTCCCCCTCCTCCCACCGGGCTGGTGCAGCCTAGGTGGAAAAAATCCCCTTTTTTTTTAATAGGTGCCTGTCAGAAGCAGAGGGGAACACGGTCATTACTATATCTGCATGCTACAATGTACAACATTTAAAGATATACATCGATGCCTGCTATTTCTTTGTCTAAGGTGAGAGTTTAGAGAACCTATTTGAGCCGGCAGTTGTTATATGAAGAAGAACACTAGTATTACCTACATCTGCATCTGTATATCCATTTTATCCCAGCGGTCACCATTTCCTGTGAACTTTTCTATTGTCATTTTTATGAACTTTTCCATTGATAGATTTATCCATTTGAATCATCCTGCACTTTGTTTTTTTGCAGTTTTGCACACCTATTGCACATTTTTGCATTTTTGCACATTTATTGGAGTTTTCCTTTTTTGATTCAATATTGGTATTTATGAATTTTTAACACATTTTTTCCGATTGATGTATTTTATTATTATCTCTCTGAGCTTGATTTTAAGATTTGTTATCTTGCACACCCGCACATTAATATTTTTATTTTTATCAGATGTGATTATAGTTTTTATGATAGATTTTATGCGCAAAATCTTTCTATCTCTATCAATGTAAATGGACAGCTGAGCCAGTTTACACCCAGTCACCCAAAGAACTGACAGGTGTCTGCCTCTGTCTGCCAGGCACAGCTGAACTGGCACAGATGTGACATCCATCCCATTTGGCTCCGATCAGCAGGGGATCTGCTCACGAAGCTCCTTCTGATTGGAGTGCACTCAGCTTCATGTGAAAGGAGCATAAGAGTGACAGCTATTATACCCCAGGTTGGAAACAAGGTGTTGCGAGTGCTTAACCCCCTGCATCCTGCTAAAGACCTTTCACTGCTACTAATTGAACAGCTAAGTCCTATGCAGCAAATGCACTCTTTCCACAACTGACAGGGACTGTTTGTCACAAGGGGCACTCACTGTGACTGTGTGGTCAGGGACGACTGCTCATATGTGCTCCTCTGCAGTCTACTCTGCAAGTGGGAGAGATGTGTTGCAGCTGAACCTGTAGTGTTGAGAAACTGCATGGTAAGAGCTAGGCCACATGAAGACAGCCACAGAGACCAACATTTTTAAAGTTTTTTGGGACAACCCCTTATGTCAATCTTTCCCTTAGTTATCTACTGTATCTTTCTATTTCATAATAAAAAAATGAGGGGTAGATAACAATTATTTCTGTGCAATTAAGTCATAAAAAAAAATCAAGCAACAAATGGGAGGTTGAGGATACTAGGCCCTTAGGACCTAAAAGTAACTGAAGAGAGCCCAGTGCTCACAGTACTGAAATAACTTAGGGCGTCTTCATAGCATATGAATCAGGGTACCAGTTTCACCAGAGCACCTAGGACAACAAGAGGATTGTCAGACCCCTGAAGTGTAATATTTGTGGGTATGGTAAGCCCTTTAAATTATAAATAACTGTGTAAGCTTTTTAGAAGGGGATAAGGCCTTAGAGACAATTTCCAAGGTATCAATACACTGATCCTTATCAATAAGTCCAAGATCTTGTCCCCTAACATCTCCACACCTTAGCTGTAACCAGAAAAAGAGCAGAGTATAAATCTCCTATTAGACCCTTTTTAGTTGCATTACCAGAGACTAGGGATGAGCTTCGAGTTCGAGTTGAACCCGTGTTCGACTCGAACATCGCCTCTTCGACCGTTCGTCGAATTGCAAACGATATGGGCTGTTCGCGCCAAATTTGAGTGGCGCGTCACAGCCCATAATTCACTGCGGCATCGCAGTGCATTGCTGGCTGATGATTGGCCAAGCATGCACTATGACCCGCATGCTTGGCCAATCACAGCACCGTGTGTACAGAGAGCCGTAATTGGCCAAAGCCAGGGTGGCTTTGTCCAATTATGGCTCAGGGGGTTTAGTACATGCCCCACACTATATAAGGCCGTCTGCGTGGTGGCCTTGTGTAGTGTGTTGCGGTGGTGGAGAGTTAGACAGAGAGACAGTGTAATTTGATTTAAGTTAGATAGAGTAGGCAGGTTGAATCAGTTAGCTGCACTTAAAGTGTATTGTGTATATATATATATATATATATATATATATATATATATATATATATATATATATATATATGCATCCCAGGTGTTATATATATATATATATATATATATATATATATATATATATATATATATATATATATATACTGTATATATACACTGTACTCAGTTTAGCTAGATCCGTTCCTGTTATTCTCTTCCTAATATACTGACAGGCAGGCAGGTGTTTTTACAGTATTTACAGTTCGTGTACTGTGTACCCTGCACAGTTGCACCTACAGTATAGCTACCTAAAGACAAGTGCTTGTGTTCTTCTGATCCTATTAATAGCACAGGCAGGCTCTTGAAGTATTTACAGTTAGTGTACTGTGTATCCTGCACAGTTGCACCTATAGCTACCTGAAGACAAGTGCCTGTGTGCTTCTTCTGATCCTATTAATAGCACAGGCAGGCTCTTGAACTATTTACAGTGAGTGTACTGTGGACCCTGCACAGTTGCACCTACAGTATAGCTACCTGAAGACAAGTGCTTGTGTGCTTCTTCTGATCCTAATAATAGCACAGGCAGGCTCTTGAAGTATTTACAGTTAGTGTACTGTGTACCCTGCACAGTTGCACCTATAGCTACATGAAGACAAGTGCTTGTGTGCTTCTTCTGATCCTATTAATAGCACAGGCAGGCTCTTGAAGTATTTACAGTTAGTGTACTGTGTACCCTGCACAGTTGCACCTATAGCTACCTGAAGACAAGTGCTTGTGTGCTTCTTCTGATCCTATTAATACCACAGGCAGGCAGTATATATATACATCCCAGTTTTGTGCAGCTACATCTCACTGCAGTGCAGGCCATTAGTATGTCTGGAAGGCCAACAAGGAGAGGCAGACAGTCACAAGCCAATAAAAGAGGGCAAGCAGGCTCTGTGTCTAGAGGCAACAGTGCTGGTCGTGGACACGGTTCATCCTCATCAGCACGTGGCCGTGGGACACGCTTGTCCTTTTTTTCAGCAGCTGGCCGTGTTGAGCCCCAACATGCCGAAGACTTGGTAGAGTGGATGACCAAGCCGTCCCCATCCTTCTCATCCCCCCTCACCCAGGCTCAGGGTACGTTGTCTGGCAAAGCAGCTGCCAACGCTGCCTCTTCCCTCGGCTCAATGGCATCAGTCACTCCTTCCCATGTCTTCCTGAGGAGTCCCCCGAACAGTTTGACCACAGTGTTGGGTACATGCTCCAGGAGGATGCCCAGCGCTTTGAAGGCTCCGATGATGGTACTCAGCTAGAGGAAGGCAGTAACATGAGCCCAGACAGAGGGGGTGCCCAAAAAGGACAGCAATCTGGCAGTCATGTTCCCCCAGCTGCAGCATACTGCCAGCTTTGTTCCAGTGATGAGGAGGGAGGGAATGATGAGGTCACTGACTCCACGTGGGTGCCTTATAGGGGAGAGGAGGAGGAAGCACATCACCAACGAGGCAGGATGCCCTCCAGGGGCCAGCTTAAGGGCAGCACATCGACTTCATCACACCGCAGAGGTCCGCATGTGCAGGGTGCTGATGTCTCTGCGCGTTATTCCAAAAGTTCTTTGGTGTGGCCATTTTTTGAGACGAGTGCATCAGATCCCACGCTGCTATTTGCAACATCACCCGCTTGGGCACCACATGCTTGACCAGACATATGTTGACCTGCCATGCAGTTCGTTGGCAAGCGTACCCAAAAGAACCACACCAAAGAACAAAGAGGACCTCTCCTTGCTCCTCATTAGCTGGGATCTCCAACCCCACAGCCAAGTACTTTCGGGCAAACTGCTATCGGTACACCGACGTTAGATTGTACCAGGCAAATTTCCCTGCCCCAGCTGCTGCACTGCCAAAAGAAGTTCGCTCCCAGCCATCCACATGCCCAGCGGTTGAATGCTAGCTTGGCTAAATTGCTAGCACTTCAACTGCTGCCTTTTCAGTTGGTAGACTCTGCCCCCTTCTGTGAGTTTGTGGAATGTGCAGTTTCTCAGTGGCAGGTTCCCAAATGCCACTTTTTCTCATGGAAGGCGATTCCGGCTTTCTACTGGCATGTGGAAGGCAATGTCTTGGCCTCGCTGGACAGGCCCAATTTTTCAGCCCCTGTTTAACAGGGGCGTGTAATTACAATTTTTGATGCAATACTTTGCAGCAGAGCTTGTTTCTGCGCTCCAACTAGAGTATCTGTGAGGGGTTGCAATGTTGTGGCACCAGCACCAGTGCCTGAGGCCCAATTTTTCAGCCCCTGTTTAACAGGGGCGTGTAATTACAATTTTTGATGCAATACTTTGCAGCAGAGCTCATTTCTGCGCTACAACTAGAGTATCTGTGAGGGGTTGCAGTGTTGTGGCATCAGCACCAGTGCCTAAGGCCCAATTTTTCTGCCCCTGTTCAACAGGGACATGTAATTACAATTCTTGATCTAATATTTCACAGCAGGGCCCGTTTCTGCGCCCACCAAGAGTAACTGTGAGGACTTACAGTGTTGTGGCACCAGCACCACCACCACCAAAGGCCCAATTTTTCTGCCCCTGTTCAACAGATGCATGTAATTACAATTCTTGATCTAATATTTCACAGCAGGGCCCGTTCCAGCACCCACCAGAGTATATAGCAGAGTATATAGGGCAGGCCCCTGCTTTCAAACGACTCCTACTTGCAAATGGAAGGAGACAACAGGAAGAGAGATGAAATCTACACCTAGGAAGGGAAATTCTCTCCTGTAAGAGTTAATATGGGAAAAACGTGTCTCCTCTCCACTGATGCTTTATCACCAATCCTTGTTTCACTAAAAATCCTAAATTTTCAAAAAACATTTGTCATTGGGACAGAAAGTGAAGTGAAATCCTCTGAAGAGGTGCAGACAGCAAAATGTTACAGGAGTGATAACCCTTCCCTATGTTTTCCAAAAAGCTTAAAAATAGATTTTTTGGCTGGAGCTACACTTTAAAAATGTACCAGTTCAAAATTACAAACAGATTCTACTTAACAGCAAACCTACAGTCCCTGTCTTGTTTGCACCGCCTGTATACTGCTGTTCAGAGTATATAGGACCTGGGGGCCCCACGCCTTTCCTTTTTTTAATTTGGGTGCGGGGTTCCCCTTAATATCCATACAAGACCCAAAGGGCCTGGTAATGGACTGGGGGGGGGGGGGTTCCCATGCTGTTTGTCTCACTGATTTTCATCCATATTGCTGGGACCCGACATTACCAGTTTTAAATGACTTTTATTCCTTTAAAAATGTAATTTTGTGCAGGGACTGTTCTAAGCACGGGAAACACGCGCCACTTTACAGGCATACTATAGACACCCCCCAGGTACGATATTTAAAGGAATATTTCACTTTTTTTTCACTTTAAGCATCATTAAAATCACTGCTCCCGAAAAAACGTCCGTTTTTAAAACTTTTTTTTGCATTGATACATGTCCCCTGGGGCAGGACTCTGGTTCCCAAACCCTTTTTAGGACAATACCATGCAAATTAGCCTTTAAAATTAGCACTTTTGATTTTGAACGTTCGAGTCCCATAGACTTCAATGGGGTTCTAAAGTTCGCACAAATTTTTGGTCCGTTCGCAGGTTCTGGTGCGAACCGAACCGGGGGGTGTTCGGCTCATCCCTACCAGAGACCATCTTTTTTAAGAATTAGGGGTAATGTCAGATTGCGCCTGTAAGGAATGACAAGGTCCTAACTCCTCGACACTAGCCAAAAAACTGAGGCTGGGTCAGCAGATGGGGAATTGTCCATCAGTAGGGGCCCCCCAGGCTGTTTTTAGTGTTTTTCCTAGCATCCTGCTCCCACAGGTGGCACTTTAACCCAGTGGTCAAGACCTACCAATCTTCGCCCTTCAATGAATAGAAAAGAAATACCCTTTCATGGGAAATAAAAGTTTTAATGGGTTACCTTTTTAATGTAATAATAACTGCAAACCTTTAAACCAAATAGTTACTGTATGTATTAAAGCTGATTATGTTGATGACGCAGTTAAAATAACTCATACACCTTCAGGTCTTATTGTCAAAGGGATGACGCCCACAGTGACCTGCTAACCTGAGTAAGATCCTTGTTTAGGGAGGAAGGGGCAAGAAGAAAATTCGTCTTGTGAAGGTAATCAAGGCTTTAAAACAGCCCTGACAGCCTGCAATACTGCCAGCCTCCACTAGGGAGAGACCCAAAGTCTAACTAGCCAGACACACATAGGCAGATACAAGTCTTTCATACAATCTGATGCACTGTTAAGGTTGTGTAACAGCTAGGTGGTTTCAACATGCATATGCGACTCCCCAAGCAGTTCGGTGAGCTGGAATTTTTTGCACACTTTCACTTTTCCAACTGCACACATACACACACACACACACACAGACTCTTCAGTACAGACACCCCCAGCACAGACCCCTCAGTACAGACCTCACCCCAGCACAGACCATTTAGTAAAGACCTCCCACTGGTGCACAACCAACTTCCACACAGGTCTCTCTCTTCAATTTGCTAAATGCAGTGTCAGAATGAGGAGAAGTCCTCCCCTCGGCTGTCTAATATGATCAGAGAAGAACAGGAGCTTTCCCTTGGCTCTAAACTGCTGCCGTCAGGGAAACAGATGGGGCACTACACTGCAGCACTATAAAACTTGCAAAAAAGAAATACTGGCTGGCCACAACACCCCCAGAGTGTCAGCACCTGGTGTGTCCTGTACCCCCCCCCAAGTACTCCACTGCTGTAAAGAGATGACTCTTGTTCTTAGTAAGAACAAGATGATACATAAGCTTAGCTCTTAACTGTCCCTTTTTTAGGAAGTATGCTGGTTTTAGCAGAATAGCACCCTGTCTTGCAATGTCTTGCAATAACGACAGCCTTTATAAAGACAGCACAGCCTGGGGAAGTCCATGCTTCCCTTTTTCCTTGTTCCCCAGTTAAGTCATTGGGGAAATATATGAGTAAATTAAGATTTAATGAATTTTGGAATGCAACTATTTATATGCAGTAATTTGAGTGAAATATACTGACACCAAGATTCGTGGTCATAGGGTTGGCACAATTATATGGCTCATTGGAAGCCTGCAACTCTTATATAGTAAATTTGATATTGTCAGGTGCTTGCATTTGTACTCTGATTTGTTTCCCAGATCCCTGGAAAACAGAATGCTCCAGTGAGGAGTTAGAAACCAACTTCTGTGATGGATCTAGCCTCCCTCACCTCACTATAAGTTAGTGATACCACTGATAATAAGGTATGGAGAGGTGGGAGGGTGGATGGTTGTTATTTTTTAATCAGAATGACTTGTCTTTCTGGGTTGCTCTGTGTCAAATCAAAAAGTGAATGCAGGCACCAAGGAATACCAAAAGATAATATTTGCATTAGAGTGAAATTATATTCAACGCTATTCAAAGCCCCTCATCAGACAAACCATAAAAAGTAATAATAGCTTTTTACAAATGCTTCCTAACCATTGTCTGTTTAGTTTAGTAACCTACTTGTAAGATCTTTTATTCCTTAATGCAGCCATTGGTTAAATAAGAGTTTTCTATACAATGACATGATACCTGAACAGATTTAGGTTTAAAAGGTATATGTCCCTATTGTATCTCATGAATCATTCTAAACTGTGTTGTTAGCTTCACATACAGTATCTCACAAAAGTGAGTACACCCCTCACATTTTTGTAAATATTTTATTCTATCTTTTCATGTGACAACACTGAAGAAATGAAACTTTGCTACAATGTAAAGTAGTGAGTGTACAGCTTGTATAACAATGTAAATTTGCTGTTCCCTCAAAATAACTCAACACACAGCCATTAATGTCTAAACCATTGGGAACAAAAGTGAGTACACCCTTAAGTAAAAATGTCCAAGTTGGGCCCAAAGTGTCAATATTTTGTGTGGCCACCATTATTTTCCAGCATTGCCTTAAATCTCTTGGGCATGGAGTTCATCAGAGCTTCACAGGTTGCCACTGGAGTCCTCTTCCACTCCTCCATGATGACATCACAGAGCTGGTTGATGTTAGAGACCTTGCGCTCATCCTCCTTCCATTTGAGGATGCCCCACAGATGCTCAAATGGGTTTAGGCCTGGAGACATGATTGGCCAGTCCATCACCTTTACCCTCAGTGTCTTTAGCAAGGCAGTGGTCATCTTGGAAATGTGTTTGGGGTCGTTATCATGTTGGAATACTGCCCTGTGGCCCAGTCTCCAAAGGGAGGGGATCATGCTCTTCTTCAGTATGTCACAGTACATGTTGGCACTCATGGTTTCCTCAATGAACTGTAGCTCCCCAGTGCCAGCAGCACTCATGCAGCCCCAGACCATGACACTCCCACCACCTTGCTTGACTGTAGGGAAGACATACTTGTCTTTGTACTTCTCACCTGGTTGCTGCCACAGATGCTTGACACTATCTGAACCAGATAAGTTTATCTTGGTCTCATCAGATCACAGGACTTGGTTCCATTAATCCATGTCCTTAGTCTGCTTGTCTTCAGCAAACTGTTTACGTGCTTTCTTGTGCATCATCTTTAGAAGAGGCTTCCTTCTGGGACGACAGCCATGCAGACCAGTTTGATGCAGTGTGCAGTGTATGGTCTGAGCACTGACAGGCTGACCCCCCCCCCTTCAACCGCTGCAGCAATGCTGGCAGCACTCATACGTCTATTTCCCAAAGACAACCTCTGGATATGACGCTAAGCATGTGCGCTCAACATCTTTGGTCGACCATGGCGAGGCCTGTTCTGAGTGGAACCTGTCCTGTTAAACTGCTGTATGGCCTTGGCCACCGTGCTGCAGCTCAGTTTCAGGGTCTTGGCAATCTTCTTATAGCCTAGGCCATCTTTATGTAGAGCAAAAAAAAATTTCAGATCCTCAGAGAGTTCTTTGCCTTGAGGTGCCATGTTAAACTTCCAGTAACCAGTGTTAGAGAGTGAGAGCGATAAAATCAAGTTTAACACGCCTGCTCCCCATTCACACCTGAGACCTTGTAACACTAACGAGTCACATGACACCAGGGATGGAAAATGGCTAATTGGGCCCAATTTAGACATTTTCACCCAGGTGTGTACTCACGTTTGTTGTCAGTGGTTTAGACATTAATGGCTGTGTGTTGAGTTATTTTGAGGGGACAGCAAATTTACACTGTTATACAAGCTGTACACTCACTACTTTACATTGTAGCAAAGTGTCATTTCTTCAGTGTTGTCACATGAAAAGATAGAATAGAATATTTACAAAAATGTGAGGGGAGTACTCACTTTTGTGTAATACTGTATATTTTGTAAAAATGACAGAATATCATTTGACTGTAGTTAGCTATCAAATGCTGCAACCTTTAAGGGTACATGCCCAGCACATTCTGGGCATATGACCCCTCTAAAAAATTACCTTATTTTCTAATGAAAACTAAGTTCTATATAGACATGCTATACATGTGCAATTCATAAAGTACATGCCCAGTCTGATACCCACAAAAAAATTAGGAAATAATTACTAGATCAGTGGGATTTTTGTCAAACTGAAATACGTCTTATTTTTATAACAATGGCTGTGTTACATGCAGTGGGCAGGTGAGGATCAAATCTAAGAGGTAACAACATGTATTTTTCTTTAGCTTGTTGACCTAAAAGAGCAAAGGAAGTACTCTGCCACAAAAGTACTGTCAGCTGTGTTGTAAGGGGCATCACAGTGGACCTTGGAATATTCTGTAGTTGCCCAAACTATCCTTCACTGCTGGGAGGACATCTACCCATTTATGACTAAATTTTGTTTATGGCACAAAAGAAAAGGTTAAAAAGATCTAAATCATTTACTGACCTCCTGCAGAATCTGATGCTAGTCTGTTCAGAAATCTGTTCTCTCTAACCTACTTTGATGTGATTAGACAGCAGTTGTCTATTCTGAATTACACACAGTCAGAGCAGTTGCTGACTTCTGCTGTTATTTTGTAGGTATGCATCTTTCTTATGATAATGTAGATAATGTTTGTATTACCATTGCCTGATGGATCCCTGCTCTCGTGATTCTGTTGCAGATGGATTAAGTCCTTGATCCTAAAATGCCATTGTTATCCACATGTTGCTGAATGGATTATCCCTTGTGCTTCTGTATATCGTTTACTGAAAACTAGTCGTTGCAGAAGTTCCTTTCACTGTCAGTCAGCCACTTCCTTCTTTCAAATTCTTAGCTTTTTCAAAAGATTATTGTGTTCGGGGTGGGGTATTTGTAATGAGGAATAGGAAACAGTCTAGGTTACTGGTTGCTCTTAGTATATCGTTAACCTGTCCACACTGGCAGATACAGTGGGGAAAATAATTATTTGATTCCCTGCACATTTTGTAAGTTTGCCCACCCACAAAGAAATTAAGAGTTTATAAATTTTTTTTATCATAGGTGTATTTGAAATGATAGAGACAGAATATCAACCAAAAAAACAGTAAAAACACATGATATAAATGTTATAAATTGAGTTGCAGTTCAGTGAATAAAATAAGTATTTGATCCACAAGAAAAACATTACTTAGCACTTGGTGGAGAAACCCTTGTTGGCAAGCACAGAAGTAAGACGTTTCTTGTAGTTGGTTATCAGGTTTGCACACATCTCAGGAGGGATTTTGGTCCACTCTTCTTTACAGATCTTCTCTAATTTCTTATTATTGGTTTCTTGGCTGTCGTTTGGCAACTCAAAGTTTCAGCTCCCTCCATAAATTTTCTATAGGATTAAGGTTTGGAGACTGGCTAGGCCACTCCATGACCTTAAGGTGCTTCTTTTTAAACCACTCCTTTATTGCCTTGGCGGTATGTTTTGGGTCATTGTCATGCTGGATGACCCATCCATGACCCATCTTCAGTGTTCTGGCTAAGGGAAAAAGGTTCTCATCCAAGATTTTACCAGCCCCAAAACATAATGTTTCCACATCTGTGCTTGACTGTAGAGATGGTGTTCTTAAAGGAGAAGTCCAGCCTGTGCTTTTTAGGCTGGGCTTCTCCTCTGGGTCACAGGAGTGCAATTCGTTTTGCACTCCTGTGACCCATTTTCAGCGGAGAGCGGTCTGTAGTCATCCCGACTTCCCAAGTCTGGATCCGCCAGCTGCCTCGAATGATGGCAGTCTCAGCGTCTTAGTGAGCCGCTGAGACGGCCTTTCCCCGCCCCTTCACAGCTCAGTGCTCCAATGAGCATGGAGAAGCAGAGAGGAGAGACGCTGACTGACAGTCAGCAGCTCTCCTCTCGGGGATGTGTAAAAACCAAGCCATCGGCGATGTTCGGTGGCTCGGTTCTCAGTGCAGAGATCACGGGGGACAGCTGCAGTATCGGTCTGATGCTGCATCCACATAGGTAAGTATGAATAGGAAATTAAAAAAAACATACTTTTTCTCAATCCTTCTCTGAATAATTTAGATGTTCATTGGAAAACTTAATTTAAAAAAACGCACTTTTTCCCAATCCTTCTCTGAATAATTTAGATGTTCATTGGAAAACTTCAGACGGGCCTGTACATGTGCTTTCTTGAGGAGGGGGACCTTGCAGGCGCTGCAGGCTTTCAATTTATTGTGGCATTTTGTGTTACCAATGGTTTGTTTGGTGACTGTGGTCCCAACTGCCTTGAGATCATTCACAAGCTTCTCCCGTATAGTTCTGGGCTGACGCCTCACTTTTCTGAGAATTTGAGAATAATCGTTTCAACAGTTGTCTCCTTCTCATCAAGCTTCTTGCTGATGGTCTTGTAGCCCATTCCAGCCTTGTACAGGTCTACAATCTTGTCCTTGACGTCCTTTGACAGCTCTTTGGTCTTACCCATGATGGTGAGGTTTGAATAGAAGAAAGAGATTCTGTGGACAAGTGTCTTTTATACACATAACGAGTTGTCGTTAGGAGCACCTACCTAAATTGAGAGGACTAATCTGTGTACCACATGAGCACATACTGTAGCCAGTCTGTGGGAGCCAGAATTATTGTTGGTTGGTAGAGGATCAAATACTTATTTTAATCACTGAATTGTAATCAATTTTTTACATTTGTATCATCTGTTTTTTTCTGGATTTTTGGTTGATATTCTGTCTCTATCATTTAAAATACACCTATGATAACAATTCTAGACCCTTCATTTCTTTGTGAGTGGGCAAACGTACAAAATCTGCAGGGGATCAAATAATTATTTTTGCCACCAGTGTGTTTGTTGAATGTGGAATATGTAAGTTTGCCTTAGGTAACGATCGGGGATGCGGACAGGCATGTGCACATGAGTGCCACCCATTTTATTCATTATTTCCTAATCTTTTGGGTCTGCAGCAGCATTTTCCAGTTTTGATCTTGCCAGTTTAATTTTGTGTTGTAGTGGATAGCACTTTCGCCTAGCAGTAAGAAGGGTCGCTGGTTCGAATCCCAACCACGACACTACCTGCCTGGAGTTTGCATGTTCTCCCTGTGCCTGCGTGGGTTTCCTCTGGGTACTCCGGTTTCCACCCTCCAAAGACATGCTGGTAGGTTAATTGGATCCTGTCTAAATTGTCCCTGATATGTATGAATGTGAGTTAGGGACCTTAGATTGTAAGCTCCTTGAGGGTAGGGACTGATGTGAATGTACAATGTATATGTAAAGCGCTGTGTAAATTGATGGCGCTATATAAGTACCTGAAATAAATAAATAAATAATATGTATTTCATTGAGAGAGGATGTCTGTATTTTATTTTTAATCCATTTTCAAACTGTTCCTTGTTTTTAAAAATGCCTACCGTATATAAACAGGGTGAAAATAACCTGAACACCGGATGAACATACACGTTCTGTATAAGCATTGTTAAGAGAATGAACCTGCTAACCATTTAAAACGTAAAAATAAGCCTTCTGCCTAAGGATGGCACTACAAGGTGCCCTCTGTTAGGCAGAACAATCTTGTCCCTGCTCTCCTGTTTTCATTTTTTATATTAGGTGCTTGACTGTCCCATCTTGGAGTTACCATTGAATCCATTATCCATATCAAGTGAGAGCTCCTAAATGGTCAATTTGGGCATACCCCTTGGAAAAGGTAACAGTGAGTAGACAAGGTTTATCACCTGGGACAGATCTTATTCTCTGGGTCAGGTCTTATCCCCATAGTCGGGATAAACAATCAATCAAAAAAATAATAATAATGAAATCAGAATAAGAGGGGCACAAATTAGTGCATGTCCTTAGGCCAGACATTTTACATATAGCAAACTGGCTTGCTTTTAAAGATTTTAAAATAAATAAAGATCGCTCAGCTATGTGCGCACAACTCTTTTCTTTTGTAAATTGCAACTCCAGATATTTTTTTTTCTAGTTGTAAGTAGATATGGAGCAGATTTTTATGTTTTTATTGCTTTCTGTGACCTAACTATCTAGAATCATTCTTACATTCCTGGTGATCTTATTCAGTTAGTGCAGGGAAATCTAAAACTGAAGAGTTGGTGCTAGAACAAGTTCTCTCAATATAGACACCAATTTCTGTGACAACTGTTGAGCAGGGGATTTCCTCTTACTTTGCAGAGTCGAACTCTGACTAAAGCCTAGGACACACAGGCTAAATGTCGAGCGGCATTGGCTGGTTCAACAGAAACCGGCCTACATTCAGCCCGTGTGTACTGAACAGCAGGGGAGATCTCTGTACTAACTTCTTATTGTTGTAATATGTTGGCCGATTTATGCAGGATATTATATTATTATGTATATGTACACATACAATACAATATCATGCACCAGACCTTGTACCTTCAAATTCTTTAGCAGTGGTAAAAATAGATGGTTGAGCTGCATTTTTACCACCATTACTTATGCTACAAAGGCATCTGGACAGGGTTGTATAGTTGCTGCAGCCATGATGCTTTGCTTCATGGTGCAGCAAGATTTATACCCCCTGTTGCATTCAGTGGGCAGTACCAAACTTTGAATGCATCGCATTAAAGTGAATGGGACCAAACCATAACCATGTACAATGCACATTTTTGTGCCATGGAGGTGCAGGCTTTTAGAGAATAAATGAGGCAGTTAGGTGTTGGGATATCACCTTCTCACTGCCTGTTAAACTTCTTCAGAAAAGCAATCCACTGCGGATCGCTCTTTGCATGGTAACACTTCTGTAAGCGAGCCCTAACTGTATGTAAGTATACCTGTAAGCAGGTTGGAATAGCTAGATAGATGCTGTCCCGGCTCGGAGGATAAGAGTTAATGCCTTTCTCGTACACATATAGTACACCGAGTAGGTCTAAACACATTGAGGTATGAAGATATCATTGTGGAGTGGAGTAGTGTGAAGACACAAGTGGTTACCTGGGGTTGCAAAAGTATTCACCCCGCTTGGCATTTTTCGTGTTTTGTTGCCTCACAACCTGGAATTAACATGGATTGTTTGAGGATTTGCATCATTTAATTTACAGAAGATCCCCACAACTTTGAAGATGTTTTTTTTTATTGTGAAGCAAACAACAAATAGGACAAAATAACAGAAATATTCAATGTGCATAACTATTCACCCCCCTAAAGTCAATACATTGTAGAGCCGCCTTTTGCGGCTATCACAGCTCCAAGTCACTTTGGATAAGTCTGTATGAGCTTGCCACATCTTACCACTGGGATTTTTCCTCCTGGAAAAATTGCTTCAGCTCCTTCAAGTTGGATGGTTTGCACTTGTGAACAGCAATCTTTAAGTCTGACCACAGATTTACTATTGGATTGAGGTCTGGGCTTTGTCTAAGCCATTCCAACACATTTACATGTTTCCCCTTAAACCACTCAAGTGTTGCTTTAGCAGTGTGTTTGGGGTCATTGTCCTGCTGGAAGGTAAACCTCTGTCCTAGCCTCAAATCACACACAGAGTGGTACAGGTTTTGCTCAAGAATATCTCTGTATTTAGCACCATCCATCTTTCCCTCAACTCTGACCAGTTTCCCAGTCCCGACTGCTGAAAAACATCCCCACAGCATGATGCTGCCACCGCCATGTGTCACAGTGGGGATGGTGTTCTTTGGGTGATGTGATGTGTTGGGTTTGCGCCAGACATAGCGTTTTCTTTGATGGCCAAAAAGTTAAATTTTAGTCTCATCAGACCAGAGCACCTTCCTCCATACATTTTGAGAGTCTCCCACATGCCTTTTTGCAAACTCAAAATGTGCCAATTCGTTTTTTGCTGAAAGTAATGGCTTTCTTCTGGCCACTCTGCCATAAAGCCCAACTCTATGGTGTGTACGGCTTATTGTCGTCCTATGTAAAGATACTCCAGTCTCTGCTGGGGAATTCTGCAGCTCCCCCAGGGTTACCTTAGGTCTCTGTGCTGCTTCTCTGATTCATGCCCTCCTTGAAAAAGGAATGCCGCTCACCAAATCTCCGGACCCTAATTGGTGCTCCTGCCCTACTATGAACTCTCAGGTGCTGGCTCTGCACAAGTCCGTAGAGGCAAGAAAATCCTGGATTGCCACACTCCGTGAAAAAGGCATCTTTATTGAAGAAATGGTATAAAATCCAACATGACAGTCAAACTGAGGCGTGGACAAAGCAGGGATAAATGGCTAACGCGTTTCATATCGTTTGATGCTTACTCATAGCTCAGTAAGTGTGCTATGAGTAAGCATCAAATGATGTGAAACACGTTAGACATTTATCCCTGCTTTGTCCACGTCTCGATTTGACTGTCATGTTGGATTTTATACCATTTCTTCAATAAAGATGCCTTTTTCATGGAGTGTGGCAGTCCAGGATTTTCTTGCCTCTAATGCCCTCCTTGCCAGTCCGTGAGTTTTGGTGTGCGGCCGTCTCTTGGCAGGTTTGCTCTCTTGGTGCCTCTTGCTTAGGTGTTGCAGCCTCTGGGGCCTTTCAAAAAGGTGTGTATATGTAATGACAGATCACGTGACACTTAGATTGCATACTAGACATGTGCGCCGTCAATAAATTTGTTTTGTTTCATTCCATTCCGTTTCGTGTTAGAATTAATTCGTATTTCATAATTCGTGTCCGAAATTTCGTACGAAATACGAATTTTCGTTAGGTTCATTAACTTTCCGTAACATTTACGAATGTTCTTTATGATGAATTTATCATTATGAGGGGCTCCTACCATCCCTGTGCTGACTGCCTGGGTTTTTAACTTTTAGGTTCGTTAACTTTTCGTAAAAATTACGAATGTTCTTTAGGAATTTGGATCCGAAATTCGTAAACGAAATTTCGTATTTCGTACAGAATTCGGAAGCATAGCAATTCGTATTTCGGATCCTCCCGAATGTACGAATTTACGGAAATTTGTACGAATTTTCGATTCGTATGAAACTAATCGCACATGTCTATTGCACACAGGTGGACATCATTTCACTAATTATGCGTCTTCTGAAGATAATTAGTTGCACCAGAGCTTTTATGGGCTTCATAACAAAGGGGGTGAATACATACACACATGCCAATTATCAGTTTTTTATTTCTGAAAAATAGTTTTATGTATATATTTTTCAAATTTTACTTCACCAACCTAAAACCAATTGGGTAATATGGCGCACTCTGGATATAACAATGTCATTAAAAATGGTATGGGTAAAGGAATAGAGAGTGTAGCATATAAAATAGTTCCATGTGAGGATAAAAAATAAACAAATAACTGTCCATGGAGGGCTGTGAAGCCTGAGGAAGGGACATGCATGTCTCGAATGCGAAGCACCGCCCGCTGACCCAACCCGGAAGTGACGGAAGTGATGATCGTCTGTGCATGCCGCTGAATACTGTCCCCGCCATCCGGAAGCCCTGTATACCAGCAGTGTGGCTGGAGGAACGACAGGATCGCGGACACACATCCATAATGACATAATTGGACCTCCTCTTCACCCGGCAGTCGGAGCGGATGACACCATGTCACATGCCCATTCCTATTACACCTTTGTGAGTGTATTTTAATATACCTTTCATTTACATTAAAATACTTGCATACTGCACTTAAAGGGCGCTGTTCTTTTTGTCCTTACTTCACCAACGTAGACTATTGTGTTCTGATCCATCACATATAATTCAGATTAAAAAAACATTGCACTAAAGGCTGTAATGTAACAAAATAGGTAAAAAGCCAAGGGGGTGAATACTTTTGCAAGGCACTGTAGATGTTATAGGTGTAGCAGCCTCCCACAGTGAGGGAGACTTCTTCCGCCAGGGGTCTGTCTCCCAGTGCAAAGGCAGCTGATTCATGCTGCAGAGGTTCCCATCCTGTACAGATCTATGGAGGTTCAAGAGTACACGTGTAGAGCTTGTGTACAGTGGAATTAGTAGTGGAAAACGCTGGACAGGTGGATGTGGACATTGGCTCAGTATGTCCCTCCTAAATGCAGAATACAGAGAAGGTGTACATTGTCACAGGAATCGAGAGTTAACTGGAGAACAGTTGAGGTGCCAGTGTACATGGTGTAGGTTAATCTCCAAGAGTAGAGGCCCACCTTAAGGTTGAGTATTCCCCCACAGCAGGCTCAGCCTTGTCTCATTGATGAAGACGACACAAAGCAAAGGTACCCCATGTGTAGTAAAGCGTAGTAAAGTGCATGTACAGTTGTTCTCCTAAGTTTACATACCCTGGCAGAATTTATGATTTCTTGGCCATTTTTTAGAGAATATGAATGTTAACACAAAAACTTTTCTTTTACTCATGGTTAGTGTTTGGCTGAAGCCATTTATAATCAATCAACTATGTTTACTATTTTTAAATCATAATGACAACAAAAACTACCCAAATGACCCTGATCAAAAATTTACATATCCCATTTCTTAATACCGTGTATTGCCCCCTTTAACATCAATAAGAGCTTGAAGTCTTTTGTGGTATTTGTGGATGAGGCTCTTTATCTTCTCAGATGGTAAAGCTGCCCATTCCTCTTGACAAAAAGCCTCCAGTTCTTGTAAATTCTTGGGCTGTCTTGCGTGAACTGCACGTTTGAGATCTCCCCAGAGTGGCTCAATGATATTGAGGTCAGGAGACTGAGATGGCCACTCCAAAACCTTCAATTTATTCTGCTGTAGCCAATGACAGGTCGACTTGGCCTTGTGTTTTGGATCATTGTCATGTTGGAATGTCCAAGTACATCCCATGCGCAGCTTCCTGGATGATGAATGCAAATGTTCCTCCAGTATTTTTGATAACATACTGCATTCATCTTGCCATCAATTTTGACCAAAATTCCTGTGCCTTTGTAGCTCACACATCCCCAAAACATCAGCCACCTCCGTGTTTCACAGTAGGAATGGTGTACCTTTCATCATAGGCCTTGTTGACTCCCCTCCAAATGTAGTGTTTATGGTTTTGGCCAAAAAGCTCAATTTTGGTCTCATCACTCCAAATGACTTTGTGTCAGAAGGTTTGTCTCTGTGCTGTTTGGCATATTGTAAGTGGGTTACTTTGTGGCATTTGTGTAGTAATGGCTTTCTTCTGGCGACTCGACCATGCAGCCCATCTTTCTTCAACTGCCTCCTTATTGTGCATCTTGAAACAGCCACACCACATGTTTTCAGAGAGTCCTGTATTTCACCTGAAGTTATTTGTGGGTTTTTCTTTGACTCCCGAACATTTTTCCTGGCAGTTGTGGCTGAAATCCTAGGTGGTCTACCTGACCGTGGTTTGGTTTCAAGACAACCCCTCATTTTCCACTTCTTGATTAGAGTTTGGACACAGCTGATTGACATTCTCAATACCTTGGATATCTTTTTATATCCCTTTCCTGTTTTATACAGTTCAACTACCTTTTCCCGCAGATCCTTTGACAATTCTTTTTCTTTCCCCATGACTTAGAATCCAGAAGCCTCAGTGCAGCGCTGGATGAAAGATGCAAGGGTCTGTCAGGAGTCCAGAAACACATTGACCTTTTATACACACACACTAATTACAAGCAAACAGATCACAGGTGAGGATGGTTACCTTTAATAGCCATTCAAACCCCTTTGTGTCAACTTGTGTGCATGTTATCAGGCCAAAATCACCAGGGTATGTAAACTTTTGTTTAGGGTAATTTGGGAAGTTTCTGTTGCCATTGTGGTTTAAAAATAGTAAACACAGTTGATTGATAATAATTGGTTTCAGCCAAACACTAACCATGAGTGAAAGAAATGTTTTTGTGTTATCATTCATATTCTCTGAAAAATGGCCAAGAAATCATAAATTCTGCCAGGGTATGTAAACTTAGGAGCACAACTGTACATGTGCATGTACATGGTCAAAAAAAACCAAAGAAAATTCCTAGCTCAATTTACTAACCAGCCTGCAACCAACCAAATTATCCCGTTTAACAGTATGCGCTAAAAAAAGGGGACTAGTTTGCACACATTTGGAAATACATGTGTAAGCTTCAGAGCTACTTCACCGCACCCCAGTAATATCTGCAGTTCTAACTCTATACATTTTTGAGAGCCTCCATAGTGGAAGCACATGCATAATAATGGATAGATATAGGCAGGGCTGTGTTTTGGCCCAGGCCGACAAGGCCTAGGCCTAGGGCGGCACTTTGCGGGGGGGCGGCAAAAAAAGCCGCCCCCCCGCATGAGAGAAAGTCCCCCCACCCGATTTGCGGCTCCCGCGGCCGCCCCCCGCACACATGCAGCCCACGGCGGCCGCCTTGCTGTAGCGGCGCTGTTGTGTATGGGCGTGCTTGGCAGAGGGTGGAGGGGCGTGTGTATGGGCGTGCTTAGCAGAGCTCACGCCCCTCCACCCTCTGACAAGCACGCCCATACACAGCAGCGCCGCCCGCTACAGCAAGGCGGCTGCCGTGGGCTGCATGTGTGCGGGGGCGGGTGCGGGAGCTGGGATTTAGGAAGACGGGTGGGGGGACTTTCTCTCATGCGGTGGGCGGCGTGTGACTCACGCCCCCATGAGCGGGTGATGACTGGCGGAGGTGGAGCCTTATGCTCCGCCTACCCTCCTCCACACTGCTTGACCCTTCTCCTCGGCACTGGGGCAGGGTCTGGCAGTGACGTCAGGAAGGAGAAACAGAGAGAGAGGCACAAGGGAACCCAGGTAAAGTTATTGAATAAATTATAAGAGTTTTATGGGAAAAGTGTTGGCATTTGATGGCACAGTGGCTACAAATGATGGGGCACAGTGAGAGCGTTTGATGGGGCACAATGGCTGTGTTTAAAGGCACAGTGGCTGCAAATGATGGGGCACAGTGACAGCGTTTTGTGGGGCACAATGGCTGCATTTAAAGGCACAGTGGCTGCAAATGATGGGCACAGTGACAGCGTTTGATGGGGCACAATGGCTGCGTTTAAAGGCACAGTGGCTGCAAATGATGGGGCACAGTGACAGCCTTTGATGGGGCACAATGGCTGCGTTTAAAGGCACAGTGGCTGCAAATGATGGGCACAGTGACAGCGTTTGATGGGGCACAATGGCTGCATTTAAAGGCACAGTGGCTGCAATTGATGGGGCACAGTGACAGCGTTTGATGGGGCACAATGGCTGCATTTGATGGCACAGTGGCTGCAAAAGATGGGCACAGTGGCTGTATTTGGTGGGCACAGTGGCTGCATTTGGTGGGCACAGTGGCTGCGTTTGGTGGGCACAATGGCTGCGTTTGATGGCACAGTGGCTGCGTTTGATGGCACAGTGGCTGCAATTGACGGGCACAGTGTCTGCGTTTGGTGGGGCACAGTGTCTGCGTTTGGTGGGCACAGTGGCTGCAATTGATGGGCACAGTGGTTGCGTTTGGTGGGAATAGTGGCTGCGTTTGGTGGGAATAGTGGCTGCGTTTGATGGAACAGTGGCTGCATTTGATGGGACACAGTGAGGCTGCAATGATGTCTTTTTTTCTGAATTTCTTAGTTTGTTTGCACCCCCCCAAAAATTTTGAGCACCAGCCTCCACTGGCATGTGCAAAGTGCTCCATGCATGCTAAAATCAATGCAAACCCTTTAAACAGTCCACATTTAGTTGCAGTCTCCAGGGAGTGGGGAAGGGTACCTGTCAAAAACAGGTACTTGTTCCCCCCTCCCCCCTGAAAGGTGCCAAATGAGCCTAAAGAGGAAGGGGTGTGGTTTACAGATGATAGGGTGGGTCTTAAACAGGAAGGGGTGTGGCCTTGGCAGCAAGGGGTGGGTCGTATTTAAATTAGGGGGGTGCATGAGTTTAGTCAGGTCTAGGGCAGCACAAAACCTAAATACACCACTGGATATAGGGCAAGTAAGCCTGGAGGGAGTTAGGACTGCAGACAATACTGGGGTGCCATGAAGGGCAGGGGCGTAACTAGAAATAGCAGGGCCCCATAGCAAAATGTTGTATGGGGCCCCCCTGCAAACACCCCCCCCCCACACAGCTGCCCTAGTGTCAATGCAGCATGACCTGTGCCACATATAGCGTGACCTGTGCACAATGCAGCGTGACCTGTGCCCAATGCAGCGTGACCTGTGCACAATGCAGCGTGACCTGTGCCCCATACAGCATGACCTGTGCCCAATGCAGTGTGACCTGTGACCAATGCAGCATGATCTGTGCCCAATGCAGCGTGACCTGTGCCCCATACAGCGTGACCTGTGCCCCATACAGCGTGACCTGTACCCAATGCAGCATGACCTGTGCCCAATGCAGCGTGACCTGTGACCAATGGAGCGTGACCTGTGCCCAATGGAGCGTGACCTGTGCCCAATGCAGCGTGACCTGTGCCCAATGCAGCGTGACCTGTGCCCCATACAGCGTGACCTGTGTCCAATGCAGCATGACCTGTGCCCAATGCAGCGTGACCTGTGCCCCATACAATGTGACCTGTGCCCCATACAGCGTGACCTGTGCCCCATACAGCGTGACCTGTGCCCCATACAGCGTGACCTGTGCCCCATACAGCGTGACCTGTGCCCAATGCAGCATGACCTGTGCCCAATGCAGCATGACCTGTGCCAATGCAGCGTGACCTGTGCCCCATACAGTGTGACCTGTGCCCAATGCAGCGTGACCTGTGCCCCATACAGCGTGACCTGTGCCCCATACAGCATGACCTGTGCCCAATGCAGCGTGATCTGTGCCTAATACAGCGTTGCCTGTGCCCAATACAGCCTGGTCTGCCTGTGCCCCATACAGCCTCACCTGTGCAGAGGAAGAGTCAAGCCACCTGGATCAGCAGAGAGCAGGATTGCCCGCTGTAATAGCTTTCATTTGAATTTCCCGTCTTCCCGGGGCTCATCGTCACATAACCCCACCTCTTGGCCTGACGCCTTTGATCACGTTACACGTCCCGCATTGGATTGGCGTTCTGTCTATCAAAGGCGCCGGGCCAAGAGGTGGAGCTATGTGACGTGAGCCCCGGGAACACTGGAAGTTCTAATGAAAGCTATTACATCGGGCAATTCAGCCCTCTGCTGATCCGGGTGGCTTACCTCTTCCTCTGCGCAGGTGAGGCTGTATGGGGCACAGGCAGACCAGGCTGTATTGGGCACAGGCAACGCTGTATTGGGCACAGGTCACGCTGCATTGGGCACAGGTCACAGCTTGCCTCTTCCTCTCCTCTCTCTTCCCCTGGCTGGGAGACTGTGCTGGCAGTGCTCTCATCCTCACTGGGCCCCACTTGGCTGCGGGCCCCATAGCGCCCGCATGGGTCGCTATGGTGGTTGTTACGCCCCTGATGAAGGGGCTCTGCAACTTACAGATGTATTTGCAAATGTGTGCAAACTAAAGCCCTGTTTTTAACGCATACTGTTAGGCAGGATAATTTGGCTGGCTGCAGGCTGGTCGGTAAGTTGAGCTGGGGATTTTCTTTGGTTTTGTTTAATACATGTCACCCTTCCATGTACTCCTTGCTGTGAAGGCCAGTTATAGGTGGGGCCAGTGGGCATTTGTTTGTACAGTTGGAATACTGGTGAGGAGATGCACTGGACACCTTTGCTGCCATTGTGCTATATGCTGGGCGTCCAGTGTGCCCCTGTGCCTTTAAGGAGGAGTGAGCTCCCTCCAGGCTTACCTGCCCCCTATGTATCCATTAGAATGCATGTGCTTCCACTATGAAGGCTCTCAAAAATGTATAGCATTAGGACTACAGATAATACTAGGGTGCCTTGTCGCAGCCTCTGCAGCTTATGCATGTATTTGCAAATGTGTGCAAACTAAACTCCTGTATTTAACACATACTGTTAGACAGGATAATTTGGTTGGTTTGCTGGCTGGTTGGTGAGTTGAGTAGGGAATTTTCTTTGGTTGTATTTGAAATGCGTTGCCCTTCCATGCACCCTGTACAAGGTGCCTAATGTAGCCCAGAAGAACCCATCCCAGGGTAGGTCTCTCATGTAATACTTGCTAGGTGCCCAAGGAGGAGAGAAATATGGAGGGCATGATAAACAACCACCACCCTACCCTTACATACCTGGGAGAACTGATACTTTTATATGTTTATGCACTTCGTAGATTGCTAATTGATAAATAATAACTATTCATTTCATTATTTTTGAAAGCATCCTCACTTTACTGAATTTTTTTCACAAGTTCCTAAATTGTTTGCACAGTGCTGTCATTTTTAGGTATATCTTTTTTAAACTTCTTTAACTCCTATTAAGATTCTATTAAAAACTAGGCTTTAGCAGAGTTCTAGACATACATACTGTCTCAATAGTAATGTGTTAAGCTGTTCTTTGGAGATATTTGCTAGTTCCTCTTTTGTATTAGAGCAGCATGTTTGCATTTGTGTCAACATCACCTAACACCAGTTTATGTGGTTAGTTGAGAAACACCTCTGGTGTCTTGCTGATAGTCTGCATTGCCATAAAATTAGCACTTGCTCTCCCCAACAATGCCAGTCTGTCATTTTCTACGTACACATCAGACATGCTGTTCTTTACGCGGATTAAATTGTTGAAAGTACACTGCTGCAGAAACATTTCCTACTCAATCTTACGTTTCATAGCGAGAGAGGAACTGTGTGCGTGGGACAAACAACTTTAACCAACTCACTGACATTAAAAGGATGCACTAAAAACCACACACAGATGATGGTAGACTACCTATCTATTTACAAGATATAATTACTTCTGAGCAGTGTGCCCTGACCTTTAGACTCCACCTTGATGGGTTAGTCAAGAATAAATTTGACTTTTTTTTTTGCAAACCTGGTCGTTAGTTTCAGAGTAAATTATACTGAAAATAGAGTTCCATTTAAAAGTTAATCCTCATGATTCAGCCCCGACTGGGGGGGGGGGGCAAAATGTGTCAGCGAGGAGTCATGTTCGATGGAAGTGATGATATAAGTAGTAGGCAGGGCTGTCTTTTCGCATGTTGCCCAGGGGGCCCCACTTGCCTGGGGGGTCCCACCAGCCAAGCATCATTCTAATTCTGCCACATTGTGCCAGTGCTGTCAATGGCGTCACCAGCGTGGGGCCTGATGGGGCCACAACCCCCCAAATTTTATTCTGTGCCCCCCACAAATATCTCCCGCTTACACGCTTACACATAATTAGTGCTTTTGTCCTGTCCCATTTCAATCTGTATTTTCTTGCTTTTCAATTTCTTGCTTTTCAAGCACGTGTTATATTGTCCAAACACTGTGTTAATGTTTAAACACTGATTTTGTTGGAAGTACCAAGAAATATAGCCTTATTGATAATTTGCATTTTTATTCTCGTGCGTAATTGTGTAGACAAGGCCCCAGTGCACTGTATAGGAGGTCCCGGAGCAGAGGACTGAAGGGGATCAGCGCAGGGACAGCATGACATGTGCGGACTGCACAGTCACGCTGTCGTACGCTGTTTCCCCTTTAAGAAAAAAGGGGGAGTGGCCGGAACGGAATAGGAAGGTTGAGAAGATTAGGAGGAAGAAGGGGGAAGTGACGTCAGTGGAGAGCGACGGGGAAAAGATTCCTACACGCGCTCCCATCGCTCCACTGCTTATCGATATAATGGCTGATCTAACGGCGGAGATAATAGTGTCACAGCTCAGAGCAGCGGCGGCAGCACAAGGGGCGGACTGGCTGCAGGCTCAGTTGGCAGCCATCCGGTCGGAGGACACATCTACTACGAGCGGGGGGGCCATGGAGGCCCCACGTGCACGCCGTTCCAGGCCGCCAGAACGCTTCAGCCCTGACCCTGCTCCCAGGGGTCAGGGGCCACAGCAAAAGGACAGAGGAGGATCGATCCAGCCACCCCCCAGTGATCAGCAGGCTCGAGTAACCAAAAGAGGTGACGGCAAGAGGACACAGCGGAGGGGCCGGAGTGCAGGGACGGGAGAGACCAGCGCAACCCACGGTTCCCCCCCCTCAGCTCGTCGCAGATACCAGGGGCAGTCAGCTGGTGAGTCGCAAGGGGCTTCGAGCGATCTGCGCGGACGGCGTTCATCATCTGCTAATCGGGGGGCTGGCCAGGTGGCCGAGGCGGCCAGCAGCCCTGCACCGTCCAGAGGAAGGGCCGTTAAGAGCGCGGTGTCGTTGGTGAGCAGAGGCGGAGGGAGTACAGCAGGGGCCCAGTCCGGGCGGCAGCGCAGAAGTCCATCCAGGCGGACTGGTCACGGGTCTGGCGTTTCATCGCAAAGAACAGGACGAGAGCAGCAACGCAGACCCCCAGCAGCCAGAGCAGGTCCCTCTGGAGTGCAGCCCATGGTCGTCCGTCCAGATGAGGTCAGCGACAGATCGGAAGGGGAGCTGTCCGGTTCAGAGAGGGACGAAGTCCAGGGACAAGCGTCAGCGGTGGATTCCGGAGTGGCGGCTGGTGGGCCCAGTCCTGGGCAGCCTGGTGAGTGCAGCTCTAATTTATCCATTTCTTCTTTGTTAGCAAAGTTATTAGAGCAAGGCAGGAAAGAGGGTTCCACGGGGGGTGGTAATTTGGCAGGGGGGAGTGTGGTTAGGCCGCCCGCAGAACAACCAAGTGAGTCACGAGAGGGGGCGAGCAGTACAGGCCTGCAGGATTTATTGGCTGGTTTGCGGGATTTAGTACAGCGCTTTGAGCCGACGACGGGGGACAAGTCGGCACCGGCGCGGGCGTGGGCGACGCCGCAGGTAAGAGAGGCGGCTGCGGTGGGGGCGCCTACACCAACGGCCGCGGTTAGCGTAGATTCGGTTGCCCCGGCAGGTGGAGCTGGGACGGCGATGATTGACCCGATTGGACCATCAACCAGCGTTTCGGTCCCGGACAGCCAGGATAAAACAGGGAAAAAGAAGGCGGAGTCGGTCAGGTTGGCAGACTCTGCAAAGAGTGAGGTCTATGTCTGTTTTGAAGGCCCATTGGGGGCCCACCTCAAAACGGAAGTGAAGGAAAAGATTTGGAAAGGAGAATATGTGGAGATATTCACATTGCTCCCGTTAGAAAAATTCAATCTAGACAGAGTGAAACCGGAAGAGCGTAAGAAAGAGGACGAGGAAAAACGCCGATATAGGCTGATTCCGCGCACTTTCTCCAATTGGCTGCAGGCATTCGCTATCTTGGCGAGTGTGGTTGGGGAAAAGTCCCCCGAACATTGCTCAGCCTTATTCGTTTATTTGGATGCCATTAGTGAGGCGCATCGGACATACGGCGGAGTGGCATGGCTGCGATACGACGAGCAGTTCAGGCAACGGATGGCCGTCAGACCTTCACTACGCTGGGATCATAAGGATATCAGCTTGTGGATGAAACTTATGACCGCTGCGAGGGCTCCGAACCAGTTTTTTCAGGCAGGGGTCGGAGGTAACGCTGCTCCAGGACAACCGACCGAGAAGAAATGGGGCTTCTGCTGGCAGTTTAATGAGGGCACCTGTAAGTTCGGAACAAACTGTCGCTTCAAGCATACATGCTCCGGTTGCGGGGGCTCTCACGCACTGTCAAAGTGCTTTAGAAGAGGTAAGGGGCGTGGCGGAGAGTCTGCGAACAAGAGGGACGACGCCGGTGCGGGTGGAAAGGATGCGACCTTTCCTCAATAGGTATCCTGATAAAAGCGCGGCCCAGCTATTAGATTTAGGTTTCACGAGCGGTTTCAAGATACCGTGTTCTTTGGAAGCTGCACCTCCCATAGCAAAAAATTTACGCTCGGCCCTCATGCATCCGAAGGTGGTGTCAGAAAAATTGGAGAAGGAAATACAGTTAGGGCGCATGGCCGGCCCTTTCACTTTAGTCCCACTTCCGGGATTGGTTGTTTCCCCATTGGGAGTGGTTCCAAAAAAGGAGCCAAATAAATTCAGGTTGATTCACCACCTTTCTTTTCCGAAGGGTGGTTCGGTCAATGATTCGATTGCGCCGGAAGAGTGTGCAGTTACGTACACTTCATTTGATGCAGCGATATCATGGGTCCGTCGCTACGGCCGGGGGTCACTCATGGCGAAAGCAGATATTGAATCTGCCTTTCGGCTTTTGCCAGTTCACCCGGAAAGTTTCCGTTTGCTAGGCTGCATATGGGATGGGGCGTACTATGTAGATCGCTGCCTCCCGATGGGGTGTTCCATCTCCTGCGCTTTCTTTGAGAAGTTCAGTTCGTTTCTGGAATGGGTGGTACGGGACGTTTCTGGTATAAATTCAGTCATCCACTACCTGGATGACTTCCTTTGTGTTGGCCCAGCTGGTTCCAACATCTGTGCAGTCTTATTGGGCACGTTACAGCACATAGCAGAGCGTTTCGGGGTCCCATTAGCGCCGGAAAAAACAGTGGGCCCCTCGTCCAATATTGTTTTCCTAGGAATTGAGGTAGATTCCATGGGAATGGAGTGCCGCCTGCCGTTGGACAAGCTTGAAGCGCTCAAGGCAGAGGTGCGTGGCACCATTGGGAAGCGTAAGTTGCAATTGAGGCAGCTACAATCGTTATTGGGCAAGCTAAATTTTGCTTGCCGAATAATTCCCATGGGCAGGGTCTTTTGCCGGCGGTTGTCGGCAGCGACTGCAGGGGTCACCGCCCCTAATCACTTTGTGACGCTTAACAGCGACCATAGGGAGGACTTGCAGGTATGGTATGCATTCCTGGAATCATTCAACGGGCGGGCTCTTTGGATGTCAGGCCCCATCAGTAATTGGGACCTGGAATTATTTACGGATGCGGCCGGCTCTACGGGCTATGGTGCCGTGTTCCAAAGATCTTGGAGCGCGGCCCGCTGGCCCCTTACTTGGGTGGAGGCTGGGTTCTTGAAGAACCTGGTGCTACTGGAGCTGTTTCCAATTGTGGTGGCAATGGAAATTTGGGGGGAGTCTTTCCGTAACCTGAAAGTGCGGCTCAACTGTGACAACTTAGGCGTTGTCCAGGTGATTAACCGTTTGTCAGCAAAGTCCATGCCAGTGGTCAGGTTGCTGAGGTATTTAGTATTGCGCTGTTTGAAATTGAATGTTTTCATCTACGCTGTACACTTACCAGGGGTTGAGAACACTTTAGCTGATGCACTGTCTCGTTTTCAGTGGGACAGGTTTCGGGAGTTGGCACCAGACGCGGAGCAGCAGGGGGTTACCTGCCCGGACTGGATATGGAAGGTTGCCTTGGGAACGTGGCAAGGTGGATTCAGCACTCCGTGAGTAAGGCCACCTGGGACGCTTATTCCAAGGTATGGCAAGACTGGCTGGCATGCTTAAATGGGCTGAAAATAGACCCTGTGGGCCGCGAGGTTCCACAGGCGATTCTTTATTTCATTAATATGGGTTTTGAGAGGGGCATCTCGGCAGCTGCCATCGATAGGAAACTGGCAGGTTTGGCCTTTCTTTTTAAGTTGCAAGGGCTTCGCGACCACACAAAAGACTTCTGGGTGAAACAAGCAGTGAAAGGCTACAGGAAGGAGCATAGGAAGAGTGATGGTCGACGCCCAGTGTCGTTTGACATTTTACACGGCCTATTTCGCCAGGTTTCGTTTATTTGTAGTTCTGAGTTCGAAAGCGCGTTATTTCGGGCAGCTTTTGCCTTAGCGTTTTTCGGGGCGTTACGGGTAAGTGAATTGGTCAGCCCGTCCAAACGGGCCACAGGGGGGCTGCAATGCGATGACCTGGAGTTTTCAACCGATTCGGTTAGGATACGGATTAAAAGGTCGAAAACTGATCAGATTGGGAAGGGAGCGCAATTGGAAGTTTTCCGGATTGCGGGGTCCCACATTTGTCCGGTAGCAGCGGTGGCATGGTTCAGGGATAGGCGTCCGCGATTACCGGGCCCCTTTTTGATTCATGCAGATGGATCGTCCTTGTCGAAATTTCAATTTGCAGCAGTATTCAAAAAATGTTTATCGGCGGCCGGTCACGACCCTGCCAGGTACTCATCCCACTCTTTCCGCATAGGAGCTGCTACAGAGGCGGCCAGGGCGGGGCTCAGTTTTGAAACAGTGAAGCGCATTGGCAGGTGGGACTCAGATAGATTTAAGCTTTATATACGTCCACAGTTATTGTAGGCTGGGGTTGGGAAGGTTTTTTTTTTCAGTTAGGGGATAGAGTGGTAAGGTTGGGGGTACTTAAATTTTTGTTGTCAATCTTGCTTTACAGGTTGCTCGGTTCCCCTGGTTTGGATTTTGGGCCACTCCTTCGTTTTCTGGGGGGCGAAAAGGGCCGACGTTCGGCCGAATGGTAGGCAACTAGGTATCCCGAGACAGGAGGCACGGGTCAGGTGGATCGGGCTGCCGGGCATGCGGTGGAACAGGGTAAGGTCAGAGGTCCACAAATTTGCTCGTTGGGACAGGGCACCGGATGTGTTAGTGCTGCATGTGGGGGGGAACGACATGGGGGTCAGGTCCATGAGGGA
Organism: Lithobates clamitans; assembly: GCA_037952925.1. NCBI lineage: Eukaryota > Metazoa > Chordata > Amphibia > Anura > Ranidae > Lithobates > Lithobates clamitans. Next base: position 489,941 of record JBBGZY010001818.1, on the reverse strand, counting down.
TCTGATACGAGACATCAAGTGCGATTTTTTACGCTTACAGGCATCATTTCCTGGCATGGTGATAGTGTGGTCAGATATGGTGGGGAGGACGACATGGCGGTGGGCGCTGTCTGATAAAAAGGTTGACAGGGCCCGAGTTAAGGTAAACAAGGAAGTTAGCAGGTTCGTTATGCGTAATGGGGGGGTCACCATACGACATAGGGAGTTGGAGGTGGATACGTGGAGATACCTGAGGAGTGATGGGGTGCACCTTACTGATGTAGGTACCGACCTTTGGGCGTTAGGATTGCAGGATGGGGTACAGCGTGCTTTGAGGGTTTGGAGGTGCGCGCAAGGGTAAGGCTTTACCCCTTGCGTGCGGTGGCAGTGGTTTGGGTCTGTGAGGAGGAGGAGATTCATGTTATGGTGTTTTTACATGGTTGGTACCCATATGTAATATGGGCTTTGTTATGTACCTTCCGGTTACGAGGTGTTAACCCGGAAGGGGTAAAGTTAGGTCACTGGGGAAGGTTGTTTACTGTCTCACAGTCTGGGGTTCGCGACTGGAGACCAAAAAGTTTTTTACAAAGTTTTTACAGTGACCTGTGGGTGGGTTCCCCTCCTAGACCCTAATAAGTACTGATAAAGTTTATTAGTAAAAAGTTATTTAAAATGTTATTTATTTAATTTTATATTTTGTTAATAAAAGGCCGTCAAGGCCATTTACTCCAGCACCTTGTCACGTCTTTTGTGGGGTGAAGTGGAGGGGTTTTGATCATGTCTAAGGGGGTGGTTAAGGGGACTGGGGCTTTAAGTCCTTCACAGGTCATGCCCGGGGGCCTATAATGCTCTTAAGATGGCACTAGTGGTATGCGGACTGGGCGTTTGTTGATTTGTATCATTCAGATAATCTTTTAATGAAATACTTCTGACAAATTTGGGTGGTGTTAGGCTTTACATTACTCTATAAACAATAAATGATAGCATTATTATTTCTAGCATGTCTCTTTGACAGAAATTGATCAAACAATCAACATCTTCTGTCGAGGGGGGACTGCCACACACTGTCAAATTTTGATCAATATATGGCCAGCTCAAAGTGGTAGTAAAGTCTTTAAGAAAAAAAAAAAAGTTTCCACCTGCAAGGCAATATCATAATGTGCTAGTATGCACCGCATGAAAGACTTACCTTAAAACGAAACCCTCCAGCGGCGCGGTGTCAGTGCTGCAGAGGCTTCCATCTTCACCTGGTCTTCCTTCCAGGTTCGGGGACTCCGTCCGTCTGATTGGCCACAATGACTTTACTCCCCCGCATGCGCGTGGGAGTCGCAGCCACTGCACAAAGCTCTGAAGGAACGGCACGGGTATGCCGTTCCTTCAGAGCGCATGTGCCGGTGACGTCACCAGCTGCTGCTCGCTAGAATATTTTGTAAACGGTTCACATTTAGGAGATATTCATTTTACCTACAGGTAAGTTTTATTATAAGCTTACCTGTGGGTAAAAATAACAAAAATTTGTTTACTACCACTTTAAGTAGTGGCTGCTTGTGACTGTTGTTAAAAGGAGAAATGTGCTGTGGAACCTAAGGGGTTAATCCTCCACACTGTGTAAAAAGGCTGTTTCATCCTGTCTTATCATGTGATCAGCACTGTCCAGACAGAGGCTCAGGGGTCCTGCAGCCTCATAGGAGAGTCAGAATAGAATGAAAACTCCTCCTACATGCTTTAGGGCTCTTTAACAAATGTGGACCGTTCAGGTCCACCTGTCAGGTTTTCAGGTGGACATGAACGGTCGCTCCATGTACATCCGATCCGCTCCGCTAAATCTAAATCTAAATTTTTCATCTGTCTGGTGGATTGGATGAAAACGGACAGGCGGATCCGTTTTCTTCATCCGATCCCCCATAGAGGAGAGCGAGGCTCTGACAGGTCCGTCTCAGCACAGTGAGCGGAGACGAACGGACCTGTCATCCGCCGGCTCAGCGGGGATCAACGGATCGATCCCTGCTGAGCAAACTGAGTCTGTGAAAACGGACAGCCCCGTGTGAAAGAACCCTTAACCAGACACTTACACAAGTGGTAAGAACGCAATATACTACTAATGAGAAAAGGTATTTAGCAGTTTATATTTACTAAAAAAATTGCATTTCCATGTTCTGTGTATTGTGGGATACCAGATATAGTGAATGCAGCGTCCTGAGTTTAGTAACACTGTAAGACCCCATGCACACTAGCATAAAACTCTGCTCCTAGAGAAGTTTAGCCTTTTGCATGTAGAAGCAACTAATGTTATCCCATATGTCCATGCACATAAAGTAGTCTTGAGGCATTTTTTAAGCTCAGCGTTTAGCGGCAGGAAAAAAAAACCCTTCTGTTTTGCGTTTTTGAGAGCATTTTTCTGTCAGAAAAAAATGCTAAATTCTCCTAAACTCTAGTACAAAAAACACTCAAAATTAGCATTTATTTCTGCCAAGAGCACTGGCAGTTTTTTTTAAGCTAGTGTGCATGGAGCCAAATATTTGAAAAAGTAAGCCACAACCCTTTATTGCAGTTTAAGTCAAATTCAATCAGACAAAGCTATACTGTTTACCAAAACTCTATAATCATAACAAAATCTTGAAAATAAGATACCGGTAACTATTTACCAAGCGCTTAGTCGCCAAGACCCGAGCGTAACTGAACTGTACCAGTAACTGTGCTTAACCACACTCTCCACCCAGAAAAGTGGCCGACAATACCTCAGTAAAGGAGAGCTGCGACAAAAGGGGGAGAGAGGGCAGGACAGCTTGACTTGGATGAGAATCCAGTTGCTGACAAGAGTCCCAGGAGATAAAATATTTAAAGGTAGGTCTAGACCTTGGTTGGTTGACAGGTTTCCCACTAAGAAGTTCAGGACCAATTTTCTTAGACAGGTAGCTGACAGATCTTCCTGGCAACATCTGCCCTCCTGACTAGCGACAGCTAGAGGGAGAGCTGGCTGTGACGGGAGGGCCCGTGGAACCCAGAATCCCTTGGAAAGGTTGGGAAACCCTTGTTTCAGCTCCCCCTGCACCTCTTATGTCTAAGTCACTTTGTGCCATCCTGGCACAGGGTGACTGAGAAAATATATCTTGGATAGGGATGAGCTTCGAGTTCGAGTCGAACTCATGTTCGACTCGAACATGGGCTGTTCACAAGTTCGCCGAACTGCGAACAATTTGGGGTGTTCACGGCAAATTTGAATGCCGCGGAACACCCTTTAAAAGTCTATGGGAGAAATCAAAAGTGCTAATTTTAAAGGCTTATATGCATGGTATTGTCATAAAAAGTGTTTGGGGACCTGTGTCCTGCCCCAGGGGACATGGATCAATGCAAAAAAAAGTTTTAAAAACTGACCTTTTTTCGGGAGCAGTGATTTTAATAATGCTTAAAGTGAAACAATAAAAGTGTAATATCCCTTTAAATTTCGTACCTGGGGGTGTCTACAGTATGCCTGTAAAGGGGCGCATGTTTACCGCGTTTAGAACAGTCTGACAGCAAAATGACATTTCAAAGGAAAAAAAATCATTTAAAACTACTTGCGGCTATTAATGCATTGCCGGTCCGACAATACACATAGAAATTAATTGATAAAAACGGCATGGGAATTCCCATTCCTGAACCAAAATTTAAAAAAAAAAATGACGTGGGGGGTCCCCCTAAATTCCATACCAGGCTCTTCAGGTCTGGTATGGATATTAAGGGGAACCCCGGCAAAAATTAAAAAAAAAATGACATGGGGGGTCCCCCTAAATTCCATGCCAGGCCCTTCAGGTCTGGCATGGATATTAAGGGGAATCCCCGCGCCAAAATTTTTAAAAAACGGCGCGGGGTCCCTCCAAAAATCCATACCAGACCCTTATCCGAGCACGCACCTGGCAGGCCCCAGGAAAAGAGGGGGGGACGAGGGAGCACCCCCCCTCCTGAACCGTACCAGGCCACATGCCCTCAACATTGGGAGGGTGCTTTGTTTGTCCCCATGTTGATAGTCGGTGGTTGTGGGGGTCTGCGGGCGGGGGGCTTATCGGAATCTGGAAGCCCCCTTTAAGAAGGGGACCCCCTAGATCCTGGCCCTCCTCCCTGTGTGAAATGGTAAGGGGGTACCTACCATTTCACTAAAAAACTGTCAAAAATGTTAAAAATGACAAGAGACAGTTTAAGACAATTCCTTTATTTAAATGCTTCTTCTTTCTTCTATCTTCTATCTTCCTTCATCTTCTTCTTCTTCTGGTTCTTCTGGTTCTTCCTCCGGTGTTCTCTTCCGGCATCTTCCTCCGCGGCATCTTCTTTCCTTCTTCTCCTCGGGCCGCTCCGCATCCATGATGGCATGGAGGGAGGCTCCCGCTCTTCTCTTCATCTTCTTCTCTTCATCTTCTTCTCTTCATTTTCTTCTCTTCATCTTCTTGTCTTCATCTTCTTTTCGGGCCGCTCCGCATCCATGATGGCATGGAGGGAGGCTCCCACTGTGTGACGCTTCACTTCTTCTGACAGTTCTTAAATAACACCCCCCTCTGACGCATGGAGACATGACGGGACTTCCCTGTGGCATTCCCCGTGATGCCACAGGGAAGTCCCGTCAAGTCTCCGTGCGTCAGAGGGGGGCGGGGTCACTGGGTGGCCCTGCACCCCTGTTATTTAAAAACCGTCAGAAGAGGAGAAGCGTCACACAGCGGGAGCCTCCCTCCATGCCATCATGGATGCGGAGCGGCCCGAAAAGAAGATAAAGAGAAGAAGATGAAGAGAAGAAGATGAAGAGAAGAGCGGGAGCCTCCCTCCATGCAATCATAGATGCGGAGCAGCCGAGGAGAAGGGGAGAAGACGCTGACGCCGCGGAGGAGATGCTGGACGAGAACACCGGAGGAAGAACCAGAAGAACCAGAAGAAGAAGGAAGATAGAAGAAAGAAGAAGCATTTAAATAAAGGAATTGTCAAAAACTGTCTCTTGTCATTTTTAAAATTTTTGACAGTTTTTTAGTGAAATGGTAGGGGTACTTTTGTAAGGGGGCTTCCAGATTCCGATAAGCCCCCCGCCCGCAGACCCCCACAACCACCGGCCAGGGTTGTGGGGATGAGGCCCTTGTCCTCATCTACATGGGGACAAGGTGTTTTGGGGGGCTACCCCAAAGCACCCTCCCAATATTGAGGTCATGTGGCCTGGTACGGTTCAGGAGGGGGGGTGCTCTCTCGTCCCCCCCTCTTTTCCTGCTGCCTGCCAGGTTGCGTGCTCGGATAAGGGTCTGGTATGGATTTTTGGGGGGACCCCACGACGTTTTTTTTTTAAATTTTGGTGCGGGGTTCCCCTTAATATCCATACCAGACCTGAAGGGCCTGGTATGGAATTTAGGGGGATCCCCCACGTCATTTTTAGAAAAAAATTTGGGCCGGGGTTCCCCTTAATATCCATACCAGACCTGAAGGGCCTGGTATGGAATTTAGGGGGACCCCCCCACGTCATTTTTTTTTACATTTTGGTTCGGGGTTCCCTTTAGGGGAATTCTCATGCCATTTTTATCAATGAACTTTTATGTGTATTGTCGGACCGGCAATGCATTAATAGTCGTGAGTAGTTTTAAATGACTTTTTTTCCTTTGAAATGTCATTTTGTTGTCAGACTGTTCTAAACATGGGAAACATGCGCCCCTTTACAGGCATGCTATAGACACCCCCCAGGTACGAAATTTAAAGGGATATTACACTTTTATTGTTTCACTTTAAGCATTATTAAAATCACTGCTCCCGAAAAAACTGCCATTTTTAAAACATTTTTTTGCATTGATCCATGTCCCCTGGGGCAGGACCCAGGTCCCCAAACACTTTTTATGACAATAACTTGCATATAAGCCATTAAAATTAGCACTTTTGATTATTCATGTTTGTGTCCCATAGACTTTAACGGTGTTCGCGTGTTCAAACAAATTTTTTGCCTGTTCGCATGTTCTGGTGCGAACCGAACAGGGGGGGTGTTCGGCTCATCCCTAATCTTGGATTACTTAAAATGGGACAGTAATATTTATCCACAATATCTCCCAGGATATATGTAAAGACTATTCTTGGTTTGTTTGATTCTGAATTCAACATGTTAGTTGAGAGATCTGATCACATTGGCAATGTACAATGTAGGAGACGGGCCGACTCCTGCTGCTATTGTGAGAAGGTGTCCTGTGTTTATACTTATGATAATGTATAATCTACTGTGTGAAGCTCGGTGACAACAAGTCTGACCTGTAGTGAAATCCTGATTAATCATAGCAATGCTCAGGAGGGCACGGAGTCACATCGGCTGCTTTAAGGAATTAGTTAATTAGCTCATGTTAATAAGGTTTCTGGTTACAGGAGTATTGTTAGAGTAATATGAGCAGGAGGGGGGACCTCCTCTTCTACTGTATATAAGACTTGTATTTTGGTTCCAATAAACAGTCCATGTTCAGCAACTAAACAAGCATCGTCTTGTTTTGTGCTTGTGAGCGGTTGGAATATTTGATATCTATATTCAGACTGGGAGCAAGCGATATATGACGAAAGCACTCAAGCGGAGTGTGGGGCGTCTCGTTACACTGGCCAAACCCGCAAAGCCAGCTTGCAACAGACAAATAAAAATATGAATTAATCAAAAGTGTAGCAGGTGCTGCTCAGCCCACCTGTGGCCCCCGCACCTCCCACCGGCCGCCGCTGGAGAAATAGCCCCTGACCGGCTCTCTGGCAGGGAGAGCGAGCCTGTCAGCAACTGCGGGGGAATTCTCCCCCTCACTCTCCTCTTCAATTACTATAAGTGAGCCTCCCGTTCTGCTCCCTCCACTGCTTCCTCATTGGCAGGAGGAGAGAGCCTATCACTGGGCAGGACTGTAGAAGCAGAAAAGATTGAATAATCTCCAAGATTGTTGCTATAGGAGACAGCAGTCCTTCTCATACAGATGTGGTGTCTTGCTGGATGCCTTTCCCTGCGTGGCTGTCTACCAATAGAAGTCGGAGTCTGCTAAATTAACATTGAAACTACTAAAGGGTGTCCTGGCCCTAAACCTCTCTCCCACAGTTCTGTTTAAGAGACAATAAATCTCTTTGCATTCAAGAAGTGTCTGGTGCCCATTAATCTACCTTGCATCGCACCTACCATGCCTTGTAACCCACTGTACACAGAAGGATGTTAGCTGTCCCTAACTCTGGAGGTCACCATTAGGCCTGGAGAGGCCCGGGGCTTGGCTACATTTGGCACCCAACATGGGGCAAAGGCGTTGTCCTCGCAGCAGTCACCCATAGCAGCCGGCTACAGCTCCATCAGGATTTTGTCTAGCTCCGTGGGAAAGTGGCAAGTAACATCTCTACTTCTTATAGACTGTGTTATTATGCATCCTAACAATGTGGGGAAGAACCAACAAGTCTCATTGCTCATGGGAGAGTACCAGCCTGGTCTTTTGACACTTCGTGCCAGTACTGCTAGTGTTAAAACAGACTCTGTTACAGATTTGGCATGCTGCAGAAGCAAAAGGGCGGGTGCTGAAGTTTCCAGAAAATATCTGCTCCAATCCGTTGGCAGGGGGAGGGGCCCCCGCTCTGAAGAGGAGGATAAGGAAGTGCTGCCACATGTGCCTGGTTGTGGGTTGGAGAAGATGGCGTAGTTTGGAAGTGCAATGGTGGATTGGAAGATGTATGCTCCGGGTATTGGCTTTGGTCTGAGCGAGTCAAAAAGCGTTCTGACTAACACCGGGCCCACCTGCTTGCTTTGATATTGGAGTCGCCAAGGAAAAGAGTCCTGGAGTCGGGTAAGCCTGCAAGGGGTGAAAGCAGTGTGCCAGTGGGTGAGGTGATACCAGTGGCCATTAAGGGAGATAACACGGTTGGGCCGGTTAAAGCCAGAACTAAAGCAGAACGACCTCCCGGCCAAAGAATGCTCCACGATAACCAATTCAGACATTCCCTCTGATGGATTATCTGAACTGTTTTCAGACACTTTGTCTTGGACAAGAAAGTGAAGTGACAGTGATGAGGAGCAAGTGCGACATGGAGGAGGATGAAGTTCCTCCTGCTACTGCTGCTGGTGTTAAAATTGTACTAAAAAACAAAAAAACATGCGCTTACTCTCAATTGCAAGCAGCTAACAACGCAAATAGAAATTTTTGCTAATAAATCAAATCTGTATAGAAATAGTTAGCGCAAGTAATGACGAATAGATATGAAATAAAATTATAATTAAGACAAATACTTGAGACATTCAGTGTATATCAAAATAAGTTCATAAATCATTAAATAAAAAGTCCATATTAATGTAAACAATTATGATCACCACGTGAAAAAGACAGCTGAAATGCTGACAAAAATGTCGAAAAATTGGATGAAGGTGTTCCAGAAACAATAGACCCAAAAGCTGATGCATAACACATGGGTCACCCAAGTTTCACAGCACTCTGGAGCACACATATGTTCTTGAAAGCCTTCAAAAAGAATCCAGTGGGGGAAAACATAGGATTGTGCAAATACCACCACCAGAGTAAATGGAGGCTTACCAGAGAGTTGGGACTCACAGAGCATATACTGTGCAAGTCAAACAGGCTTAGATTGCCAACTGGCAAGTACCAGGGGGGGCGCGAAGGCGAACTGTAGATAGAATCCTAGTGGTTCCTTTGCACAGGAATCTTCTCCATAAAGAAGTCAAAACGGTCCTCGGACACAACCCACATAGAATGAAGAAGGGGCCCAGAGAGTTGGGACTCACGGAGCATATACTGTGCGAGTCAAACAGGCTTAGATTGCCAACTGGCAAGTACCAGGGGGGCCGGCGAAGGCGAACTGTAGATAGAATCCTAGTGGTTCCTTTGCACAGGAATCTTCTCCATAAAGAAGTCAAAAAGGTCCTCGGACACAACCCACATAGAATGAAGAAGGGGCCCTTACTGTCCGACATATTATTACATTGTATTATCATAGGGATAGGATGCATTTGCATTGCTGTTTATTTATTAACTATTCATGTGCTTTATCACTGTATATATTACATAGATAGTTAGGTTATAAGGGCGTTGTTTATATTTTTCCCTCAACTGCTTGGGTGGTACGCCACACGTAAATTGTATATAATGTCTGATATTTATCTGCCTTGTGTGAACTGCCATTCGCTCATGTATATGTTATACATGTTTACTCCATGTGGTATGCCATGTGCATTGTTTGTTATTATTATTCATTTCCTGTTTCCCCACCATCCCAGTTTTTGCCAGGACATTCGCTTGAGAGCTCAGGTTATTTTCTGCAAACTCCGAGACGTAGTTTTCATAGTCAGGGGGAGGATGTAGCACCCTGTTTAGGTAGGGTTGCTAGTAAATTTATTTGCCAAGTGATAGTTGCCATGGCCAATTGACAGGAAGTCAATTGATTTCACCCTAATTCTGGAATTGCTGCACTTATCTCTTCTGTCACTAGATGGCCGGGTATCTGGTGGTATTAGATAGGACAAGGGCATTGCAAGGACAGATTAACCCCCCTGTCGGTATTCCCGAGTCTGGCTCGGGGTGGATTTTACATACCAAAAGCGGTATCCCCGAGCCAGACTCGGGCTTGCATCGCAGGATCCAGGAAGAGTTTACTTACCTTGTCCCCTGGTTCCTGCGATGTCTCCCCGCTGTGATCGGCGAGCCGCTGTGTCTCGCTCGATTCACAGTGCCGAGCTCCGTTCCCTGCGAGCGTTGCGACGCACGGGGACGGAGTTCGGCGGTAAATTCAAAATTGAAACACACAGTATAGATACAGCATACTGTAATCTTACAGATTACAGTACTGTATCAAATAACTACACATCCCCTTTGTCCCTAGTGGTCTGCCCAGTGTCCTGCATGCAGTTTTATATATATAAAACTGTTCTTTCTGCTAGGAAACTGGAGATTGTACATAGCAACCAAAACTGTCTCTTTACATCAAAAGTGGTTTTAGATCAGCTAGAAAAAAGCGATAATAAATTATAATCACTTGCAGAATTGAGCGATAGTGATTTGTGGGGAGATCCGTCATCAAACACTAAAAGTAATAAAAGCTAAAATTCTGCAACTGAGCAAATTTCAGTGTTTTTGATTTGATTACATTATTATATAATTTTTATTATTATTATATTATTATGTGTTTTAATTATTTATAGTTATTTATTATTTTATAATTTTTTATTTCCTTTTTCATACTTTATCATACCCGGGATGTCTACTAGACTCTTGTTTGGACAGATTTAAGTGAACTATTCCTAAGAATTACAGGCCTAAAATATAAAACGCCAAATTTCTGTGCAAAATAATGGTACCGCTTTCAGCACCTAAAATCTGAAATAATCATACCGCCAGGGAGGTTAAGAATGAATGGGGTGTCTCAGCCAATGGGCAGGGATTTTCTTAGGTCCCATGGCCTGGTGGGAGAGCCTATTTATTTGGGTGAGGTCAGGTGATCGTGGGTTCTGTGCCACCTGGACGGCTGTCTGGGTGGACATGTGTGGTGCGGCTAGGCCAGAGCCTGAGGCCTATCCTGGGGATGTCTGGCTGCTAGCCTGTCTGAGGGCCTATCCAGAAGCAAGACAGCAATGTAGGATTTGGATTGAGGCTTGCAGTCCAACCAGAAGTGACGGTTCTGTCGTGGTCAGAGGTAGAGGGGAAGCTGTCGCAACTAAGGGACCATCCACCTTACTACCAGGGGCCACTGTGAGTAGCTGAAGTAAGTACCAGAGCAGTATTCTCATCAACTGGGAAGGTGAAGAATTGGGAAACTTCAGCAGATGTCAAGCCAGGGACCCAGCCAATGGAGGTGATGCTTGCAGAGCAATATTGTGCGCCAAGCCAGGGACCAAGCAGGCTAGTGGGGTGACACCTGAGGAGTATCTCTGAGTGCCAAGCTAGGGACCCAGCAGGGGCGCGGGGGTGACGCGTGAGGAAGATACTGAATGAGAAGATTGGAAGAGCTCAGGGAATCCAATGGCAGTGGATCAGCAAGTCTAGTGAAATTGGGAGCTCAGCTGAGTGAAGAGATTGTAGAAGAAGTGAATAAGTTCATTACATCCTTTGTTAGAAATTGTTTCAAGATTGTTGCAATAGCAGACAGCGGTCCTACTAATGCAGATGTGGTATCTTGCTGGATGCCTTTCCCTGCGTGGCTGTCTACCTATAGAAGTCTTGGAGTTTGCTAAATTACCATTGCAACTACTAAAGGGTGTCCTGGCCCTAAACCTCTCTCCCACAGTTCTGTTTAAGAGACAATAAATCTCTTTGCATTCAAGAAGTGTCTGGTGCCCATTAATCTACCTTGCATCGCACCTACCATGCCTTGTAACCCACTGTACACAGAAGGATGTTAGCTGTCCCTAACTCTGGAGGTCACCATTAGGCCTGGAGAGGCCCGGGACTTGGCTACATTTGCAAAGAAAGTTGATCTGGAGTCATGCAATGTGGACTTGCTGCAATTGTGCAACAAACTTGCAAAGCCTAGCAAGTCTAGCAATAGCTTAGCAAGTAATTTTCAAACTTGCAGCTCAAGTGCTTGCTATCTGGGATTTGATGCAAAATCTTTGTAACAAAGCTATAGAGAGTAATCTCTAGCGTCACAGGTAGCAAGAGGCACAAATAGGCGAGGACCTACAGGAAATACCCTCCCAGCAACCAGCCTCAGATGGAGACTAATTACTGGAAACTGCTGGCTGCTGGGAGGCACCCACTGGTGGACACTGAAACCACAACCCTCTGCCCAGGAAACCACAGTGCCACTACCTTACATGCATATTTTAGCTCCCAAGTGCATTACTTTATGTTTTTTATATTAAACTTCACCTGCCATATTGTTGCCCACCACACTATTTTATTGAAGTCTTCTTGTAAAATTGCTAAATCCTGATTATTGTCCTGCTTAGCTTGGTATCATCAGTAAACACTGAGATTTAACTATTTATTCCAACCTCTATATCATTTATGAACAAGTTCAACAGAATCTTCTTCACAAGGAGTCCTGGTGCAAACCTTTCACAACTCCAGACCATTCAGAAAATGAGCCATTTATCACTACTCTCTGGATGCGCATCTCTAACCAGTATTCCCTCCATACCATTAAATCCATGTCAAGAGATCCTAATTTGTAGGCGTTTATGGGATATTGCATCAAATGCTTTAGCAAAATCTAGGCAAACAACATCCATAGGCCTTTCTCTATCCACATTACTGCTTCCTTCCTCAGTCATTAAATGTGAAATGGTTGGTCTGGCCAGAACAGTCTCTTATAATTCCATGTTGCTACTAATAATTTCATTTTCACTGGAAAATTCTTGGATATGGGTCCCTTACCATTTCTTCAAATGGGAATATGTCCAATAAACTTTGATGATTTTGTACGATACTGTTAAACCTTTATTGGTGTTTTGTAAGGAAAGTTGTTTACTTGTCTTTGTGCCTTGAAAGTCCCCTCCACGCCCCAGTTTTGGTATTCCTTATGTATATAAGGGAGGATGGCACATCACAGCATTAAATAAGTCTTCATTTTTGATTTAAAGATGGTTTTCACTTAAATGGAAGGGGATCTGCGGTGCTGGGGGAGAGATTTATGGGAAGGCTGGAGGAGTATGCAAAGGATAACTCAACTTTGTTAGTAAAAAAATAGCAAATAAAAAATAAAATAATATAGCATAAACACTTGCTACACAAGTCATATTTTAATTGAATGTTATTGAAAATTACCTTTCCTTTTCAATCTGCAGCTCTGTAATTTTCCATAAAATGCAATGCAATATGACAGCCTGGAGGCGTTCTATACACAGGTAGTGTATGAAATGCCCCCCCGAAATGTAATTTCCTGCGTGTGTGATTGGCTCACTGATTTTCCCAGAAGTCTGCACTGAGATACAATATGGATTTTGGGCATCCTCTGTAACAAAAATGTCATTTTTGTGAGATACTTATTCTGCCATTAGAACTGTGCAAGTGCAGCAGCTGATTGATATTTATAAATTAACTCCCATTCACTTTGCACATGGACACAGACACAATAAATAGCTACTTCTTTAGAATAACATATAGATAGATAGGAATCTGCAACAAAGTTTGTTAAAATCCTTACAATGTACATAGATCACCCAGAGGGAAATGGGGTTTATTTACTAAAGCTGGAGAGTGCAAAATCAGTCTCACTTCTACATTGAAACCAATCAGCTTCTAGGTTTTATTGCCAAAGCTCAATTGAACACACTGAGGTTAGAAGCTGATTGGTTTCTCTGTAGAAGTGAGACTGATTTTGCACTATCCAACTTTAGTAAATAAACCCCAATGTTTTTTTGTCAACAAAATTGGAGCTACTCTTTAACCACTTAAGGATCGAGCCTCTTTCTGAGATTTGTTGTTTACAAGTTAAAAACTGTTTTTTTTTTTAGTAGAAAATTACTTAGAACCCCCAAACATTATATATATATATATATTTTTTTCTAACACTCTAAAGAATAATATGGCAGTTGTTGCGATACTTTATGTCACACCGTATATATCTGCAGCGGTCTTACAAGCACACTTTTTTTTTGTGGAAAATTACACTTTTTTTGAATTAAAAAATAAGACAACAGTAAACTTAGCCCAATTTTTTTTGTATTGTGAAAGATAATGTTACGCCGAGTAAATTGATACCCAACATGTCATGTTTCAAAATTGTGCCCGCTCTTGGAATGGCGTCAAACTTTTACCCTTAAAAATTCTACAGGTTGCATGTTTTGAGGTACAGAGGAGTTCTAGGGCTAGAAGTATTGCTCTCGCTCTACTGATCACGGCGATACCTCACATGTGTGGTTTGAACACCGTTTTCATATGCGGGCGCTGCTCACGTATGCGTTCGCTTCTGCACGCAAGTTCGGCAGGAGGGGGCGCGTTTAAAAACATTTTTTTTCTTATTTATTTAACCTTTTATTTTTTATTTTTACACTGTTCTTTTAAAAAAAATGTAAACATTCCTTGTAATAGAAAAAAAGCATGACACGAACTCTTAAATATGAGATATGGGGGCCCCTCTCCCGCCACTGATAAAAGTGATCTTGCTTTAGCGAATCCGCTAAAGAGACCACTTTTATCTGAAAGCGGGCCGCCCACTGAAGAAGAGGATACTGGGGTTATGGTAGCTAGCTGCTGCTATAACAATGATATTTCTCTTCAAAGTACCGACGTAAAACTGCGGCGGGCGGTCTGTAATTGGTTAAACTAGGATTGAGGGGGGTTGGAGAATTTTCTGGCAGAAAAGTCAGATAATTTTTGTACACCAATTCCAGAAGTCTGCCAAGCAACATATGAGAGGTGGAAGCTTTGGTGTATGAAGAGAAATTTGATTAAATCAGTATTGTTGAACCCTGGCTTAATTCTTCTCATGATTGGCCTCTTAATATTCTTTGCTATGCTCTCCTTCAGAAAGAAAGGCTTAAAGTGGGATTCCGGCCTTAAAAAAAAAAAGTAAAAGTCAGCAGCTACAAACACTGTAGCTGCTGACTTTAAATAAGTACTTACCTGTCCTGGGTGCCTGCGATGTCGGCCGCCCGAGGCAGACCCGTCCCTCGGCTCTCGGGTCCCGGCACCGCCATCCTAGGTAAGGGAAACAGGCAGTGGAGCCTTGCGGCTTCACTGCCAGTTTTTTACTGCGCATGCGCGAGCGGCACGGCGCTCTGTGAATGGCCCCGTGGTGTTCTCACCGAGGAGCAGAAGACGCCACGGAAAAGGAAGAGGCAGGTTAGGAAGACTGCCTAGCAACAAGGGTTTAGGTAAGTTTAAAAAAATTTTTTTCAAATGTTTTTTTTAATTTTATTTAGGATTTTTGGTGTAATTTTTTTTTCAGGGTGGCCCTCCATTTTAAAATGAAAAGATGGCTATTTTTATGTGAGAGGTGATCTCAAAGTGAGTGTGAAGAGGACCTTGTTGATGGAGAGTGTGATGGTGCTAAAGCATTATGAGTAGATATGGGTGTGCGTACTTCAAAGTTAATTATTGGGGTTTGTTATAGGCCCCTTGCATAGATAGAAAGGGCTGCAAGGGCTAGGACAGTGGTAACACATACCCTGAAATTGACTTTAATGGCAGAGCAAAAGTTTAGAAATTGTTAAACCTATACAAGACAATTTTATGGTACTGTTTATAGAAACCCAAGTAGAATAGATACACTGCTAGACCTAGTAATTTTAAACACTATGGAGCTGATGGTTATATAAAGGAAAACCATAACATGATTTAATTTACTAGAAATATAAAAACACTTAATTTTAAGAGCGCATATTTTCCAAGGGTGAGGGCTGCTCACCAAGACTTATGCCCTGTACACACGGTCAGATTTTCCGATGGAAAATGTGTGATAGGACCTTGTTGTCGTAAATTCCGACTGTGTGTGGGCTCCATCACCCATTTTCCATCGGATTTTCCGACACACAAAGTTTGAGAGCAGGCTATAAAATTTTCCGACAACAAAAAAAATGTGTACACAAATCCGACGCACAAAGTGCCACGCATGCTCAGAATAAATTAAGAGACAAAAGTTATTGGCTACTGCCCCATTTATAGTCCCGACGTATGTGTTTTAGGTCACCGCGTTTAGAACGACTGGATTTTCCGACAACTTTGTGTGACCGTGTGTATGCAAGACAAGTTTGAGCCAACATCCGTTGGAAAAAATCCATAGATTTTGTTGTCGGGATGTCCGATCAATGTCCGTGTGTACAGGGCATTAGACTGGGAGGGAATATCGTTATTAACCACTAGAAGCTTGGGTCGTTTCAACCTCTTCCTGCCAATGCCATTTTGCCTATTTCAGCACTGTCACACTTTGAATGACAATTACCCAGCCATGCAATGCTGTACCCAAACTAATTGTATACCATTTTTTGAGACACATATAGCTTTCTTTTGGTGGTATTTAACCTCCCTAGCGGTATTCCCGAGTGTAGCTTGGGGGTTAATTTTCATTACCAAAAGCGATAACCCCGAGCCACACTCGGGATCGCATCACAGTATCCAGGTACAGGTAACTTACCTTGCACCTAGGATCCTGCAATGTCCTCCTGCTATATACTCTGGATCCTCTATGTATTACTGTTCCGGGCTCCGTTCCCTGCAAGCGTCGCGATGCATGGGGGCAGAGCCCGGCGGCAAATTTTTAAAAAAGTACAAAAAACATAACACACACAATATACTGTAATCTGTAGATTACATTACTCTATTAAATCATTTTCCATCCCTTTTGTCCCTAGTGCGTTGTTCAGTGCCCTGCCTGCAGTTTTATATTATATATACCATTCTTTTTGCCTGGAAACTTGAGAATGTCCATGATATCCAAAAAGCGTCCATCTACGTCAAAAGCGGTTTTAGATCAGCTAGAAAACAGTGATAGTGAATTAGAATCACTTGCAGAATTGAGTGATAGTGATTCGTGGGGAAATCTTCATCAGACACCTAAAGTGACAACAGCGGCGATTCTGTCACTGAGCAAATTTCAGTGTTTTTGATTTGATTACATTATTGAATACAATTTATTATTATATTATTATTTTTTAAAATAATTTATCGTTATTTATTATATTATAATTTATGATTTTGTGTTTCAAACTTTGTCAGACCCGCAGTTTTTTAAAGTTGTAATTTCTTTGTCCAAATTTTTTGGTATATGAAGAAATTGATTTCATTTTATTTTCACAACATTGTAACTTTAACAAGTTATTTCTCACATGTTTCTTTAACATGTTCACTGGAGGTGCAGGAAGCTGAACAAAGAGTGCCTATGGCTCCAGCAGTGCAGTTTTCTGCAGTGGATGGCTGGGACTGTAGTTATCAGGATGTGCAGATTGGTCAGTTCAGGCAGCAGAAAGAAACGTGGTGGGGATCAGGAATGCTGTTGCTGGTTTCACTGGCTCTGGTGACACTTTAATGATGTGATGGAGATCAGGGGCACTGTGGTGACTGCATTGGCTATGTTGGCAGCGGCACTGGTGTGGCAGCAATCAGAAACCTTGTTCCTAGCTACACTGACCTGGCGGCACTGTGACTACTGTGATGGTAATCGAGTACAGTGTGACTGGCTGGTCACACAACCTGCATTCAGGGCCTTGCGCCCGCACCTTCATGGATATCAGATTGAGAGCAATGGCTGTGTCCTTGCAGTTGCTGTGTCTCAATAGACATCTATTGGACTGCTTGCATGGGGTTGCATGGAACATCATGTGTAAACATGGCCCTCGCAATGGGATATTGATATGACCCCTGTGAATGAGGTTTTATGGTGACACTGGGACTGGTGTGGTAGTCCCATTGATGTCTACTGGAACACAGGAGCTGTACTGACACAGCTGCTGCTTCCAATCCAACATCCATATGGGTGTATGCCCCCAAACTCACATTGTCTGTGTTTGGGCTTATCACCCACACAGATGTCAAATTAGGAGCAGTGGCTGCATCTATGCAGCCGCTATGTCCCAACAGACATGAATGGGACTACCTGCACGGGGATGAATGGAATTCCTGTGTGTCCACTTGTGGGTAAACACGGCCCTCACATGGGGTATGCATTAGAACTCCCCCTGTGAATGAGGCCTAACGGTGACACTTGGACTGGTGTGGCGTTGCTCAGGGACAATGTGACAGGCTGCTCTGGTGTGGTAAGTGTGTAAGGGCTTGTTTACACCTGTGGTTTACCACTTCTCAATTGCAGCATTGCAGCCTGTTCACATATGTTGTTGCTATGATTGGTCACATTGATCACATAGTACAGGGCCAATGAAATTGGGCCTGTACCCCGATCTGTGACCCGCTGGTTCTGAGGGAGTTGGTAACTCAGGACAAAGAGAAAGCAAATTTATTAAATGACTTCTTTAGCCTTGTGTATACCAAAAAAAATGCAGGAACTTGAGTACACGATGAGGATAGTATTTACAGAGCCCCAAAAGAACCTTATTGACTCAAAATTGATATGGTCCAGAAATGTTTATACAAAATAAAGGTGAATAAAGCACCTTGACCAGATGAATTAAACTCATGTGTCCTCAAAGAGGTGAGCTCTTAACTCAAAGCCAATGCTTCTAATTTTTAGAGCCTATTTAATCACTTACACATTACCAATAGATTAGTGTAAGGCCAATGCGGTGCTTATACTTAAAAAGGGATCAAATTATTTACCAAGTAACTACAGACTGGTTAGTGTAACTTCTATGATCAGGAAGAAACTTGGGTGTTTGATATCAGACCACATAGAAGAGTTTTTGCTAAAAAATTTGCTAAAATAATATTTTAAGAAATAGACAGCATGGATTCAGGAAAGAATTTGTCAAACAGATCCTCTTCCTTTTCTGTTTATAAAAAAGTAAGCAAAAAACTAGGTAAAGGATCAGTTGTGGCTATAGTGTACTTGGAGTTTGCAATATAATAGGTTTAGGTATAGGATATGGAGATTTTTATTTA
The DNA here is from genome assembly GCA_037952925.1 of Lithobates clamitans. Taxonomy (NCBI): domain Eukaryota; kingdom Metazoa; phylum Chordata; class Amphibia; order Anura; family Ranidae; genus Lithobates; species Lithobates clamitans. Next base: position 471,534 of record JBBGZY010001818.1, on the reverse strand, counting down.
CCATATTTTTTCTCTGTTGGTTTAACTAGATGGACTTGTGTCTTTTATCAACCTATGTACAGGATCTCACAAAAGTGAGTACACCTCTCACATTTTTGTAAATATTTTATTATATCATTTCATGTGACAACACCGAAGAAATGACACTTTGCTACAATGTAAAGTAGTGAGTGTACAGCTTGTATAACAGTGTAAATTTGCTGTCCCCTCGAAATAACTCAACACACAGACATTAATGTTTAAACCGCTGGCAACAAATTTGAGTACACCCCTAAGTGAAATGTCCAAATTGGGCCCAATTAGCCATTTTCCCTCCCAGTGTCATGTGACTCATTAGTGTTACAAGGTCTCAGGTGTGAATGGGGAGCGGGTGTGTTAAATTTTGGTGTTATCGCTCTCACTCTCTCATACTGGTCACTGGAAGTTTAACATGGCACCTCATGGCAAAGAATTCTCTGAGGATCTGAAAAAAAGAATTGGTGCTCTACATAAAGATGGCCTAGGCTATAAGAAGATTGCCAAGACCCTGAAACTGAGCTGCAGCACGGTGACCAAGACCATACATCGGTTTAACAGGACAGGTTCCACTCAGAACAGGCCTTGCCATGGTTGACCAAAGAAGTTGGGTGCACATGCTCAGCATCATATCCAGAGCTTGTCTTTGGGAAATAGACGTATGAGTGCTGCCAGCATTGCTGCGTAGTTGAAGAGGTGGGGGGTCAGCCTGTCAGTGCTCAGACCATACGTCGCACACTGCATCAAATTTGTCTGCATGGCTGTCATCCCAGAAGAAAGCCTCTTCTAAAGATGATGCACAATAAAGCCTGCAAACAGTTTGCTGAAGACAAGCAGACTAAGGACATGGATTACTGGAACCATATCCTATGGTCTGATGAGACCAAGATAAACTTATTTGGTTCAGATGGTGTCAAGCATGTGTGGCGGCAACCAGGTGAGGAATACAAAGACAAGTGTGTCTTGCCTCCCTTGCATTGGGGAGCTACAGTTCATTGAGGGAAATGCCAACATGTACTGTGACATACTGAAGCAGAGCACGATCCCCTCCCTTCGGAGACTGGGGCGCAGGGCAGTATTCCAACTTGATAATGATAAAGAAGCTGAGGGTAAAGGTGATGGACTGCCCAAGCATGTCTCCAGACCTAAACCCTATTGAGTGCACCCAGTGGTGCATCCTCAAACGAAAGGTGGAGGAGCGCAAGGTCTTTAACATCCACCAACTCCGTAATGTTGTCATAGAGGAGTGGAAGATGACTCCAGTGGCAACCTGTGAAGCTCTGGTGATCTCCATGCTCAAGAGGGTTAAGGCAGTCCTGCAAAATAATGGTGGCCACACAAAATATTGACACTTTGGGCCCAATTTGGACATTTTTACTTAGGGGTGTACTCACTTTTGTTGCCAGCAGTTTAGACATTAATGGCTGTGTGTTGAGTTATTTTGAGGGGACAGCAAATGTACACTGTTTTACAAGCTGTACACTCACTACTTTACATTGTAGCAAAGTGTCATTTCTTCAGTGTTGTCACAGGAAAAGATATAATAAAATATTTACAAAAGTGTGAGGGGTGTGTTTACTTTTGTGAGATACTGTAACTATGCACATTTGCTTGGAAAAGTATAAGCTCATCTTGATCCTGGCTTCATTACGTACTGAGGGACTCACCTGCAAATAGAAGATAAATGCATTATGTAACAGGGATGGGGGCACCCCTATATGTATAAACAAAAAACTGGAGAGATTTGGGGGAAATCACTAGTTCAGTGACTTAATACATTATCCAGGTCAGTGACTCAGTAGGTAGTAAGGCCAAGTATACAAAACAGGGGATGGCAGCCCAGAGGCTGAAACTTTAAAAACCTATTCAGCAATGGCAGCTCTGATATTTACGGTATATTCTCATGAATGCACTTTAAAAGGAAAAATGCTCAAGTAACGGTTATATCATCATTGTGCCGTGCAGAAAACAGAACTCCCAGAGTTCAGCCTTTAAATATGATTGCTGGCCGACAGTCATTTGGTGCTGCATTTTCCATATTATTGTCCACAATGCTTATCGGTCATTGCCAAATCTACCTATCCTTGAATGCATAACAGTGTCAAATAATACAGACCAATGGCTGTTTATGGTATTTAATGTAAGTGTACTCCTAACACGTTTTTTTTTTTTTTAAAGGTCCTTTTGTTTGTGGAACTGTTAGCATTCCTTTGCGTTTTGGATGGAGTAAGGAAGAGTAAGAACCATGTTCTCTTTCCCAGTTGGAGTAGCCAACTAAATTATCCCAGCTCTCCCAAATCATGATTTTAGTGCGGTGTATGCCCCAATTAGACACATTTCATACTCACCTCCTCTATTGGTGACCACAAAGGATATGAAAAGAAGTTTTCCAAATAGGAAAAAGCAGATATAACTAGAACATCTTGGCTATCTCCTGTTGAACACAGTGAAAGATTACACCATAAAAAGAACCTTTCCTCCTAAACTATAGGTTATATCTTATAGCAAATGGCTTTAATTTGAAAAAATAAGTATCAAGGAAATTATATCGTAATTTGTGTGTTTTTAATGCAATTCAAGTAACATATAATTCTTGTATGCATACAATGAGCAGGCTGATTTCAAAGTATGTCATCAAACAGTTGTTCAAAGTATCTTTAATTAGCTTGAATCAAATTAATCATAATAAAAAATAGGAGCACATTTTTATTTGTGGACAACATCTTAAAAAATAAAAATAAGGTAACCCTACCTCCAATATTAGACTTACCTCTACTGCTGCAATATAATAAAGGTCGACTCTGGTATTCCTCAATGTTATTGTACTGCATATCTGAAGTTTTAGGACTGCCACAAAAGGACAGATTTTCTTAGGTCAATATATACATATATATATATATATATATATATATATATATATATATATATATATATATATATATATATATATACACCAGCAACTGTGTAGCATGGTCTAGCTGTATTGGATTTGTATGGATTGTTGAGGTGAGCCCTCACACTTCGTGGTTGCTCAGTTTCACAAAACTGACAGGCTAAATCTAAAACAAGAGGACTCACAATGTGTGCTCCACTTTATGGTGGCCAAAAGTGACCTGATAATCACAAACAGTGCTCCAGATTTGACCACTGTTTGTAACATTTAGTTTTTTCTGGTCTACCTAGAGGAGTGGTTTCTGTTGCATGCAGGCTTGCCATGAACACACTTAAATGGGAGTGAAAACGATCAGTAGGGGGTCTTTAGTTTAGGTTGAGCTGGACAGCAAAACTGTTCTCTTAATACATTCTACTACTAGTTTTGTTTGAATTGCTTGCAAGACTATGCAACTTAAAATAAAACAATCATGCATATAAATACTATTTGACGTTGGGCTCCAAACATATAAAGCCAATGCCAATGTTCCATCAGTATGCTAAAATATAGCACACCTGTGAGCAACATAGGCATTACTGTGAGCTGTTATCATTGCAATCATAGGTGAGAACAATAGTATTTTGGCCTCAACTTTGCAGCTCAACTGGCCTCACCTACTTTAACTTGACCTGTTCCATTAAAAAAATTCACCAATAAGTAATGTGTGGACCTACCTATGCAACCCATTCAAGTTATAGCAAATCAGGTAGGACCTCAAGCTACATACTATATTTGTAAATTTGGTTGAATTGTAAGCTTTCCTTCGGAAGATGAGAGCTTCTGCTGTGGTCTGTACTTCTCCATAGTTATCTAGATCAATCATACTACTGGTATTGGACAGTTGATGTCAATACTTGAGCCGCTCTGAGTCTGAGCTGAAAAGCAGCAGGCTAAGTTCGTTCCTCTTTTAAGAAAAAGGTAATAGGTTCACTGCAGCCTTACCAATATCACATGGGGATTTCAGTGTATCATTTAAAGAGCCTACAATTTCACCTACTAGTGAAAATATCCTGCTGAATATATATGATTTTATACAATGTAGATCAAGGGGACAGTAAAAGGACTGATTCTTAGTTTTGAAGATGGCATTAACACATACCTCCCAACATTTTGAGATGGGAATGAGGGACACCTACTTGCAAACGTATGTAGGCATAGGACACGACCCCTTGATACACCCCCTTAAAGGAAAATTAACCAAAAAAAGGTAAATTAAATCCACAAGGACTTTTTTTTACCACTCCTATGCCTTTATATTTGCTTTTAAAATGTAAAAATGCAGCAATTTAGAAATTGGATGAAAGGTTTAGCACTGGGAAACACTTTTTGAAAGATAAAAAGTGCATTTTATATACAACTATATAGATCAGACAAATGAGGGGGCAGAGGAACAGAGGGACATTGATCCAAATCAGGGACAGTTGGGAGCTATGTTAACGGTTTCCCTGACTGATTTTATTTGCTAAGAACTGTTTATGAAGTTGTCAGTAAATGTCCATGAGCAATCTATCCATAGTCTTAGCAATTGCTCTACTTCCAGATTGTTGTATATTATTGGCATCTTCTCTGTATTATTACCATAGTGGTAAAGTCTGCATATCTAAGCTCCCAGTTATGCTGTCACTGCATGTATGTTTCAAAGGTGGAATTGCGTTATTGTCACAAGGGAAAAGAACATTTTATCTAATGCAAAAACTCTTTAGAGGAAAGCAATCTGGATGTCTGCTATCTGCCTCTAGTCTCATCCAACTATGGTGGCTATCATAGCCCAGCCTTTACAAGCAGTTCTAGTTCCAGAACAAAGCAACATTCTGCATACCTCCCAACTTTTTCAGATGGGAACGAGGGACACCTATTAGCAAAAGTATGTAGGCATAGGACACACCCCCTGCCACGCCCACAAAAAATGATTAGTTAAACCCACTACTATTCCTCTATACTGGCTTTTGAAACGCACAAATGAAGCAATTTATAAATTGGATGAAATGTTTAGCACTGGGAAATACTTCTTGAAAGATAAAAATTACATTTTATATTTAATTATATAGATCGGACGAAAATGAGAGACAAACGAGGAAGAAAAAGGGACAGAGGGACTTTGTTCCAAATCAGGGACAATCCCTTGAAATCAGGGACAGTTGGGAGCTATGATTCTGTAGCACTGGCCCCAGTGATATGCTTGGCCTGCAACTGTTTCTGACTATAGGGCAGTGGCAGCCTCTAGAACAGAATAGGAGCTTTATCTTAGGTAACATGGATGTCAGATTATAAAGGTCAGGCTATTATAGGTGGGTGTGAGTCTAGAAGTGTAAGCGTTCTTCATTTGCCCTAAATAATGCACATATGCAATGCTGAGCCTCCATGAAATATATGAAATCCAATAAATAAAAGTGTGCATCAGGGACAGTATGGCTGGAGAGAAAAGACCTAGATGATACTGAACGACCTACAGCCAGGAAATAAGGCAGTCTCTATCTGACTTGTTGTAGCTTCTGTGAGAAGCTCACAGTGTGCAGTGAAATAAGAGTAATAATTTTCGGTACAGGAGAGGAGCCTGCACAACTGTGCAAGACTAAAATTAAGGCTGAGTTTAGATTTAAACATGCTCAGCAATCTTCACAAGAATTGGCAAATGTCAGATTTCTCATCAAATCTGATGGAAAAAGTGCACGGACAACTAACAAACTATGAAATGTAGCAGACCTCAGGAATCTCTGCCCAGGGAAAGCTTATCATATGATAAGGGGATATTTGATCAACAGGCTTTTGCTGCTTTCATAAACAGGCAATATGTCATCTGTCACTTCTTGGTATAAACATAGGAAATAAAAATGTATACGATGATGCAAGCTTTGACTTTCTTGTGAGTGTGCCACAGAGTTGCAGTTTCGAATGTATACAATCAGGCTGACCATAGATGATTTGTTTTTTTTTTGTTTTTTAAATCAGCCAGAGGGCTGATAGAAAAAAAGGAATGGATTACCTGATCCATACAAGCAAGTTGGATGGTGGAATCCTCCCCACCGTGCTATTGTATTTGCATAGTAGGGACTCCTCCGCTGTTGGAATACACTGATCAGCACTGCAGCCAGTTGGCTGCATCCGCTGATCGAATGAAAGCTTTCCAACAGTCCTGTTTGACAAAAGTCAATCATTAAATCGACTTCTGTCAAACGGTAATGGCCATAGATGGATCAAAATTTGATCCATCTATGGCCAGCCCAAATGTCATTTTTGCTTGTGCTGTCAACCGAACCGTCAAGCCATCAAATGACTGATGTCATAACTGATCACATGGGCAGCACCCTGGCAACTGCAGATCAAACAGAGGCCAAGATGGCAGATTCCTTGGCTGTAAAAGATAAAAGGGTTTAGTTCCACATTAAATAATTGCTGTTTATTTTAAGTTTCACAAGCCATAAATGGCCATGACCCCTACTTTTAAAATGATCATGTAGTTTGTAGATAGAATCCAGGATTGACTTGTTCATTAGAATATACTGAAATATACCCATACTTTTAAAGAACCTATACATTTAGGCTATACAGTCAGGTCTAATTTTATATTGGTTGAAATCAATGTATGTGCTTCTGAATGGTAAACGGGAAAGCAATATGTCTGCTTCTAAAGGCAATATGTATTATATGTTTTTAAATGGGAAACTTCTGGGCCTACAAACAGCTCTGAGCCCTGGGCTACTGAGCAGCTTGCTCCTAGTTTAGTCTGCCACTGTAAATAATAAAACCTCATGGGTTATTTTTAAATTGATATCTTTGTCCTGTATGTATATATAAAAAGCTATAGCTGAAACCATAATGTGTGAAATAGATTTGGCACACTGCTACTTGCAGTAGCTCATATAACACTTATAAAAATCTTTGGATCTCTTATAAAATACTCAGAAAAAGAATTTAAAGGATACTGTTAATGGACCCATATCACTTTGGTGGATGAGTATTTAAAGCGGAACTTCACTCTCTCAATCAACATTGACTATTTTAAATCCTTATGCTGCTAGCATTAGTAAATAGATAGGAAAGTATATCATAGTTACTTGATTGAAACTTTTTTTTTTTTACATGTCTTCAGTTATTTCCTGGTTTCAATGCCTAGGCAAATGATGTCATACATCCCATTCTCAGCTAAGCACACCCTTCTGTCTGCATGCCTGAGCTAAGGGCAGATGCATTCCAGGTAAATGCTACATTAATCATTTGCCCTTACTCAAGCTTGCCACGGGCAGAAGTGCTAGGGGGTGTTCTTTGGAATGATTTCTCTGCAAAATAAACAATTGAGACTTAGATGGATGTGGGGGGGGGGGGGGGGCTTTGAATAATAAGAATGCATTAAAAAGCATTTTTGGCTTGTAGTGCTCAAATGCAGTGTAGTTCCGCTTTACCATCATGATATGTTCAAAGTAAACATCCATCCTGCACTGAGTACAACTATGCACGAGTAATGTCATAGTGCAAAAAGCACAAAAAACGGTGCAGTCTATAGCAACCAGTCAGATAGCAGCTTATTTTAGGCTAATCTGTAGAAACAATTCATTTCATATTTCATTAGTTGCTATGGGATACAGTACATTTGCATCTTAGAATTACATGTTCAACAACTAGAAAAAAAAAGCATTAGTAATAATATACCAAAAACGCTTACATTGCTGAATTCCAAGTAAACAGAAACAACCTGCATATTAAGCAGAACAAAGCAGCACCAATAAACAAATTAGTTGTTTTTTTTTTTTTTTTTGCTCCGTCTTGCTTAATTTCTGTGCAGAATGCAAGTGAATTGCTCCACTGACTTCAAATGTAGGTAAACTGTCTCCCTGGGATTTCTGAACTGATTAAACCATCCTAGAGAATGAGGATTGTATTACCGTACTTTCTAGGTTTCTTTTAGCACTGCACATGTTATGTATGATCTCACTAATAAAAATGGGCCAGTCCACTCGAAAATGGTATTCAGACCTGTGTCCACAGGCTTTGGGCTTGTGTTGATTGCATCAATTTGAAATGCTTCTGAGAACATTCAGAATTCATTGAAATGTACATTTGACCCGCAGTGGACTTCCTTCTGACTTGCATTTGGCCTGCTTGAAGTGGGTTTTGCATTCCCAAAGACTTGGATAATAATGCAAACCCCCCCTGAAGTGAACAGAAGCCCTTCAACAAAGGTCCTTAGTGTTTGGTAGAAGTTGGAAAATTAAAGTGGTTCTAAAGGCTCAAGGTTTTTTAGCTTCATGCATTCTATGCATGAAGCTTAAAAACCTTCTGTGTGCAGCAGACCCCCAGCCCCCCTATACTTACCTGAGCCAGATCTTCCTCCAGCAATATGCACAAGAGCCTTGGCTCTCCAGGGACTCTCCCTCCTCATTGGTCGAGACAGCAGCAGTAGCCACTGCCTCCTGCTGCTGTCAGTAACATCCACTGAGCCAATGAGCAGAGAGAGGAGGTGGGTTCAAGCTGTGGCTCTGTGTGTGAATGGGCAGAGGGAGCGAGCCTACTCTGGTGTCCCCATTGCAAGCTGATTGCTCATGGGGGCACTTGGCAGGAGGGAGCACCATGAGCACCAGCCGCGGACCTGTGAAGAGGAGGATCGGGGCTGCTCTGTGCAATACTGCTGCACAGAGCAGGTAAGTATGACATGTTTGTTTTGTTTTTTTAAATGCCTTTAATATTACTTTATCTTCCCTTATGATTTCTTATTTATTTACGGGAATTTTATAGGTGAGAACAACTATAGTGCATTTTTTATTTTACCCAAAGTTATATTTATAATTATCAAATGAGACTATTTGTTGTGCAAGTTAAAAGGAGTAACATTTCAAAGTGGGCAACAATATAGCTGGGTCTCAAAAAGCTATAAGAAGCCATGACGTGACTATTATTACAGAGTGAACTGGCCCATTTCAAAACTTTGTTAGTCCTAAATTTAAATTTTTCTGTACATGTGTTATGAGTGGATGTGACCCATAGGTGCTCAACCTGTGGCCCTCCAGCTGTTGAGGAACTACAAGTCCCATAATGCTTCTGTCTTGCGGAGTCATGCTTGTAACTGTCAGCCTAGCAATGCCTCATGGGACTCGTAGCTCTGCAACAGATGGGGGGCCACAGGTTGAGGATCCATGTTTTAAACCATCGTAACTTCTTGAAAGCTTCTAGATGGTGATAAATAAAGTCTGTCCACCCCATATTTGGTTGAATCACCTGCCAGGTTTACCATTTAGAGACTCCAGTAGTATTTGCAAGTGGGTCCCATTCCTCATGCTTGCATTTTTTTTATTACTATACAGAATAAGCAGGAGGAGTGGCACATCTCCTGGATGAGGAGTTATCCAAGACAAGGGGAATTGTCAACAGCAACTACACCACTGGAGTTCCTAATGCATAAAAGGAGTCAATTGGCATTTCAACTCCCTGGCATCCACCTAAAAGTAAAAATATACACTTTGGTTAGACTAACGCTTAACTAAAGACATAGCAGCTCTAAGCCACAATGCAAAAAGGAGGTTCCTTGCCACAAGCCTATCTCATGGAAATCTATTCAAATAGCACCAATAATGTAGTGAGTACAAATGATGGTGTGATCTGTAACAACAGTCCTGACATGGGATGGTAAAGTTTTGGGTAAGGAGCGACAGGCTTATTTTATTACAGTCACACTTTTCATTCCTCTTAAGCATTAAAATTAGCACCCTTTCTGTAGGTCATATTCTTTGTCAGAGATAACTCCCTGGGACTGCATAATTGAAAGGTAGATTGTGCATATGTCTCTGAAGTTTCTGCCTGCTTACTACAAACAGTATACACATAGACTATATTGTCAAAAATCTTAGTCCATAGGGTTCAAAATTAAGTTGGCTCACCCTTTGCCGCTATAACAGATTCAACTCTTCTGGGAAGACTGTCCACAAGGTTTAGGAGTGTGTCTATGGGAATGTTTGCCCATTCTTCCAGAAGTGCATTTGTGAGGTCAGGCACTGATGTTGGACAAGAAGGCCTGACTCACAGTCTAAGCTCTAATTCATTCCATAGGTGTTCTATCAGGTTGAGGTCAGGACTCTGTGTAGGCCAATCAAGTTCCTCCACCCCAAACTCACTCATCCATGTCTTTATGAACCTTGCTTTGTGCACTGATGCACAGTCATGTTGGAACAGGAAGGGGCCATCCGCAAACTGTTCCTACAAAGTTGGGAGCATGAAATTGTGCAAAATGTCTTGGTATGCTGACGCCTTAAGTGTTCCCTTCACTGGAACTAAGGGGCCAAGCCCAACCCCTAAAAAACAAACTCACACCTTATGCCCCCTCCACCAAATGATTTGGACCAGTGCACAAAGCAAGGTTTATAAAGACATTGATGAGGAAGTTTGGGGTGGAGGAACTTAACTGGTCTGCACAGAGTCCTGACCTCAACCCGATAGAACACCTGCGAGCCAGGCATTCTCGTCCAACATCAGTGCCTGACCTCACGAATGCGCTTCTGGAAGAATGGTCAAACATTCCCATAGACACATTCCTAAACCTTATGGACAGCCTTACTAGAAGAGTTGAAGCTGTTATAGCTGCAAAGAGGGGGCCAACTCAGTATTGAACCCTACGGACTAAGAGTGGGATGCCATTAAAGTTCATGTGCGTGTAAAGGCAGGCGATATACTGGCAATATACTGTACTTTGCACACCTTCCATAGCCCAGATCAACAGCAGATTATGCCTTTAACAAAGTGTTCACTGTTAATGTTACCTCAATGGGACTACAGGGCTAATTAGACACCCGCTCATCCTCTCCCATGGCCTTTCCTGTTGCTGAATTTTTGGTTTCAAGGTCAAAAAGTTTTTAGCTCCATCCATGCTAGAGCAATTACAAATTTCCAAGCATTTTGTTTACAGAGCTCTCAGATCTAATAATAAATCTTTTTTTTTTAATAGTCCATATATACTCTTCAATGCCAAGTCTTTCATAGAATTTTTTGCTAGTAGACTTTTCCTTTTAGACTGTGTACACAAGTATATAGATGCCAGTCAACAGTCAATCATGGAAGTTTCATAACAGCATCATTTTTTTCGAGTATGTAAGTATGCAGCTCCTGCTCTGGACAGCACTGAAGTCTTGTAGATAGTGAGGTGTTAACGGTGATGTTTATGTATGGCTAAATAATAATTCTTTATCACAAAAGTCCGTTGATAAAAAAAAAAAAATAAAAAAAAGTTTTTTAAGTATGGATAAAGGGAAGAGAACTTCAAAGAAGTCTGAAAGGATGGTGGGTGATGCAAACAGGAAGAAAAAGAGGAAGTAAGCGGTGAACAAATGACGTTTGATAAAACAGCTCTGGGGAGGTGAAGAGAGAGAATAATATTATAGCAGGAGACGGGCACATTTAAAGGTTAAATTAATAACTCAGAAACCATAGCAATTGCTAAACTGCCAAAATGGAAAAGAGAAAAAAAAAAAAAAGCTTTCAGTACAGAAAAGAAAAAAGGAGGAAAAAAAATCTAAAAAAACAAAAAAAAAACAAAAACAAAAAGGGAGATTATAGAATGCTGCTGATCAGAATCAATGGCCTTGACAAGTGCGGCAACACATCTGTCTGAAGTAGGGTCTGCTGCAGAATTTAAACTTGAGCACCAGGGGGCAGTATGCCACTTTGTTGACATCCTTACATTCTGTAGAAAAAGACAGGAAAAAATGTTAGAGGCAGGAAGTACCGGAGAAAATGGTCTCTGCATTTGTGAAGGAGGGTCTGAATTTCTGTAAGGGAGGCAGGGGACGAAAGTGTCATGCTGTGGGAGGGATGAAAGCCTGAGGCACAGAAAAAGGGGAAATAGTTACTGAAATGTATTTTTATACATAAATGGAATAAGATGGTGCAATATAACAGTCAAAAGAAGAAGAAGAAGAAGAAGAACAAAATGACGAAAAGAAAATTGCTTGTTTGTTTCAGACAACTTTCAATATTATTACCATCAGGGCTGTCAGAAGGTCCTGCCTCACATTTATTTTCACACTGTTGCATGGCAGGGGGGCGCAGAGTCTCTATACATTCTACTGATGGTTGTCCTCTGTGGCTCACACACTGCACAGAGCGTCTCTGCTGCCCATGTCCACACTGTGCTGAGCACTAAAAATTAAAAAAAAAAAGTAATAATACAATTAATCTTCATCGGCATCTTATGTTACGTTGAATGCAATTCTTCTACAGATCTTTACCTCAGACCAGTCGCCAGTCACCCAGCGTGGTGGGGGGCATCTCTGTAGGGTACATCTTACGCTAGATGCAGGCTTGTCCTTAGCTGGACATTGAGAAGGGGGTAAAGTATTTTCACCATCACCAGACTTGCAAAGCACAACTCTGTGTCTGTATCCTGGGCCGCAGCTTGGACTGCACTGAAAAAAACAAGGAAAAACAAAATATGTTCAAGCTGTTTTATGTTTGTAAGAAAGGAAGTGCCATTATTATAAACTGAACATTGCTATACACAATTCTTGAACATTGGACCTGAACTGAAGACTTGCTGTGTTTTAGGAAACATCTAGAAAAGTTTAAAGTGGAGCTCCACCCAAAAGGTGAAGCTCCGCTTATTTGCTTTCTACTCCCCCTCCGCTGCCACATTTGGCACCTTTCAGGAGAAGAGCGGGTACCTGTTTTCGACACGTCTCCACTTCCTGGAGGTCTCCTGGGAGTTTGCCCCCCTTCCTCCTTCCCCTGCCTTTGGGCCATTCAGAAAGTGCAGCCCACTTTGCACATCCACTTACAAGAAATGGCGGCGGCAGCAACCGAGAGCCGATTAAAAAATTGGCTGGGGTGCCGACATTGCGGGATCCCTGGACAGGTAAGTGTCCTAATATTAAAAGTCAGCAGCTACAGTATTTGTAGCTGATGTCTTTTTATTTTTTGAGGGGGGCCTGGAGCTCCGCTTTAAGTATTACTAAACCCAGGACCCTGCGCTAAACCACTATATCTGGTCTCCCACAGTACACAGAACATGGAGATGTAATTATTTTAGTAAATATAAACTGCTAAATACCTTTTCTCATCAGAAGTGTATAGCAGTCTTGTGACTTCTATCAGAGTGCGGCCGATCAGTGGTTAAAGCTTGTAGGAGGAGATTTTATTCTCCTCACCCTCAATCTGGATAGTCCTGATTAGCCCTGTGCTGATCACATGCACCCTCCAAAAAAAAACCTCTCTAGCAATACACACCAAACTGAGCATGTGCAGAGCATGCCCCCAATACTCTGTACAATCAGGAGGAGGATTGGGGACTTTGGAAGAAGGGGAGGACAGAGAAGACAGGATCAAACAGGCTTTTTACACAATACAGAGGATTAACCCCTTAGGTTCCACAGTGAGTATGACAAACATGCTTTACTGCATATACAGACTGATTTTACTGTTGTGGGTTTAGTAACACTTTAACTGTTGTACCTTAAAAATATACCTTTTGTCTTGAATTCCTCCTGTAAAGTATCAGTGTGCAGTAGGAGATCATATAAAGCACTGCTGTCTCTGGCTTCTAGTATCACAGGATTTGGAGTGAGATTAGGTAGTGTCACTACTGTTCTGATCACTGTTCGCCTTGCTGGAGTGAAAGCTGTACCTGAGGACCTGCACCACAAGGATCTCCTTGCTTCACCTTTATTCATTCTGTGAATCTATGCTTTCTGCACCTCTCTTCTTGCTTTTGTGTACTCCTCACCAGTAATCAGAACACCGGTCATCAAGGGGCAGCTTTGACATGAGAAAGCAACCAGCATGGCCACACTACCAAGATGGCTTCCTCCACTCAAAGACACAGAGTACAAGGACAGGAGGGGCAGATAAACAACACTAGAGCAAGCCTCAGCTCTCACAGTAGCAGTGGGGCAGAAGTACAGAAATATGTGTACTGTCTGGCCTGAATGAAAAACTATACATATATTTTGCAATTAAATAACATTTCTAATCATATGAAGTTAATCACAAGAGTCCCCCTTTACATCAGAGTCCACAGAGTTCCCCTTTTACATCTGAATCCGCAGAGTGGGGACTCTGCAGACTCTGATGTAAGGGAGAGCTCTGGGGACTCTAACATAAGGGATGCTCTGGGAACCCTTATTTAAGGGGAAACACTGAGAATGGAGAGGACTCTCATGTAAGGGGGAACCCTGTGGCCTCTGGTGTGAAGGGGAACTCTAAAGTGAGGGGTGCTATGAAAACCCTGATTTGCCTTAGTGTACCCACTAAGGCAGGAGAGAGAATGATTAATGATGAATGGTGAGCTCACTCACCCCTTGGCAGTCAGCACCTCTCATCCAGATGTATCTGAGGCTGCTGGACTGCACATTTCCAGCCCCCACTTTCCTTTTCTGAGAAGTGAGGGCAGACACAGAGCGGTAGGGGTGGGAGGAAGAGGAGCAGATCGAGCTCTATCTCCTCTCCCAATCTGTGCTGTGGGGGGGGGATTGTTAGTGCTGGTTTTGGTCAGCATGAAAGAGAGCATAACAGACACTCTCGGTTTAGACATCTGCAGCCAGCAACCCTACTGGGAAGCCATAGTCCGGTCTCAATAATGTGTCCGGGTGTCAGGCAGTCTAAAACCAGGACGCATGATTCCAAACCCGAACTGTCTGGGTGAATCCTAAACAGGTGGCAATCCTAGCTCTAGATGACCTTGTCCTGGGCTGGCCAGTAGTTCTAATCTAAAATGAACTGTGAAATGTGAAACCGCCTGTGCATTAAATTATTAGCAAGTCAAGGTTTGTGAAGTCCACACTAAATCCTTATATTACCTCAGACCAGTCCAGTGTCACCCACTCTGGTGGACATGAGTTGGTGTTGCAGGGCTCTAGCATTGTGGGGCGAGGTGGTGTGCAGTTGCTATCATCTAGAGATCTCTCTTCTCCTGCTGATACCCGGCGCTGGCAGATCACACTGCGGGTACGAACACCAGAGTTGCAGCTTCGGCTGCACTCAGACCAAGGACCTATTGCCCACCTAATGAAGAAATCATATCGATTGGCTAGACATATACAATGAACATAATACACACATACAGTATATATAGAGTATATAAAGTCATAAAAAAAAAAATACATACATGTAGAGGAGAGGTAGAGGAACACACATATTTATGAACTAATAAATGCCTTATTTTCAGCTATAATTACATTCAAAAGAACAATCATTATCCACATCATTAAATCCCACCAATCACCAGTGGCGGCTGGTGCTCCATTTGGGGGGGCCAAACAAACCACCCGCAACCTCCCCGGTCAGTCGAATCACTCCCCCCTGTCCCTTTGGATCCTTCCCGCGTTTTTTCCTCCTCCTCATCGGCTTCCCCTGCGTCTCCTCCTCCTTGGCGGCCAATACGGTCACTTCTCCTCTCAGCCAATCGGGTCTTATGACACGCTTCCTGATTGGCTGGGAGTTGAATCAGGAAGACAATAGCAAATATTAATTTGCTACTGTCACACAACTGGGTAGGCTCAGGGGGCAGTGCTCTGCGCCCCGAGCCCACCCTTTTTTGCAGCCACGTAGAGCCCCAGGCATGGAAAAAAAAACCCCATTGCAATCCATGCATTCGGCGCCCTGCATGTAGATTAGGGGCCATGCGCATTTATTAGGGGGGCACCGCCCCTGCACCCCATATGGAGGGGCCGTCACTGCCTATCACCCAGCTATTTTATATTTTGCTGCCAGTACTTTTCATCACAAACAGTGAACACATCTTACTCAATTCTTACATGTAAACCACACATTGATCTTCTTCAAAGCAGAACTCCAGGTAAACATTTTTTATAAATATGATGTGTAAAAAAAAAGTTACCTTTGATGGAATGTATAGCACTTGCAGGATTACTGCACTTTTTTTAAAATGTAGTTTAATTTATGCTGGATAATATAGCCCTGGCTATACTTCAGACCCTCTGCAACTATGAGCGATGCATCTCTCATACCCGGAAGTTCCAGTGTCGTTTATTCACCCATATTTTCCCTTAGTTATTCACAGAATGCCTTATATTTTGGGAATGGCTCACAGAATGCAAGGTGTCCTGTGAATAGCCAAGGGGAGAGGAGGTGCGGATGGACAACACTAGAACTTGCGTGTATGAGAGCTACAGCTATACTCTCCAGCATGAATGGAGGTGTAGGTCAGCAATTGTAATTTTAATAAAAAAATGTTTGCCTGGAGATCAAATTTTATGTAAATCCTATTAATGGACATTTTCTTTTTTTCTCCCTTTTGGTCTGTAAGGATGGCCATACATTAATAATTAATAATAATTTCAACCCAGCGGGCTAAATGCAAAAAAATGATCTGATTTCCCCATCCTCACATTCAGAGTGAATGGATAAATCCATACCGCTGAGCTATTGTGTTTTAGGGTTCTGACAGCGGGAGACTTCCCCCACTGTCAGAATACAATGATCAGTGTTGCTGGCTATAGCCAGCCTGTCAGGAAAGACCCGACAGGCTGGTTGTCGATCAACAGAAGTCGCTGCTGAACCGACCAAGTTTTGATCCATGTATGGCTACCTTTAATTATACCACTGAAAGTGTTTTTACATCTGTTAAAAAAAAACTGCAAAAAAGAAACCCTTCAATCCTGCCAGAAACCTAATTAGAAACAATAGCTTTGGAATGCTAATGAAAAATTCCTGTACACTTTGCCTCTGCTACACTGCAATCTCAAATATCAGCCCGACCCTGTTCACCTCCTATATGGTATAAAGATGAGGTAGGTGTTCTGTATACCACAAGGGTGGGCCAGGAAGGGTAAAAGCAGGCAGTTGAGCTGCAGGTTCACTGCCTGTCAAACAGCCCCTGAAAACAGATCCACTGTGGATCACTTGTCAGAGGGATGGTAAGGGCTATTGCATGTCTGAACAAGTGCTTACATTGACTGTGCTGTAGGTTCATGTCATTGATAAACTCATCATGTAATGCAGTGTATGTGTAATATAATTATCTCCAGAGCAGGTCAATGCTTAATTGTATTTCTTTATTTAAATTAACTTGACTGAAAGGGGTTGTAAACCCTTGTGTTTTTTCACCTTAATGCATCCTATGCATTAAGGTGAAAAAACACCTGGCAGTCACTGGCCACCCAGCCCCCCCGTTTTACTTACCTGAGCCCCTTTATCTCTTCGGCGGGGACGTCCCTCTCTCCACGGGGTCCCGGCTCTTGATTGGATAGATTGATAGCAGCGCAGCCATTGGCTCCTGCTGCTGTCAATCAAATCCAATGACACGGGCACCGGGGGGGGCCGGGCCGAGTCCGGCATTCATGTCTGTGGACGCAAATGCTGGACTCGGGAGCGCGCCCGCAAGGTGACCCCCTTCGGGAGAGCGCTTCTCCTAGGGGGTTATCTAATGCGCGGAGGAGCCGTGAGGGCCACCGAGGGACCCCAGAAGAGGATGTTCAGGGCCACTCTGTGCAAAACGAGCTGCACAGTGGAGGTAAGTATGACATGTTTGTTATTTTAAAAATTAAAATGATCCTTTACAATCACTTGAAAGGCAGAAAAGCACAAAAAACAGAGTAACATTATTAAGTAATATAACACAATCCCTGTATATGACTCTGTTTTTTTTTGTAAAGGATAATCAAAATTCAGCAAAGAATAAACAATTTTGCCTACGTAACGTGACCATTGTGTTTTCATAGTACAATCTGATATCCGTATGGTGTAGAATGTATCCCAAATATTGTTTGATAAGTATTATTAGTGATAAGTGCTCTTTATAAAAAAAATTACCCTTAGGCCCCTGTAGCACCCTCTAGTGTGCTACTAGTGTGAGAGTAGGTAAAACATAGTTTGGCTCAGGGCTAAGTCTGAGTCATAAAGTCTGGGTCAGAGTTTACTGGAGATCAGGGCTGGATGACTCATGCAAGCAGCTGTCTGGTGCCTCCCCCTGGTTCTGGAGAGTTTGAGAACATTCTGGAAGCTAGAAGGTGGAGGCCAGGAGGGTTGTCCTGCATACTTAGGGGAGCTTGGCCAATCCCCAGGCGGTGGGCCTGGCAGGGGACTAAGTGAGCCCTTAAATATGAATGAGCCATGCCAACCGGGAGAGTCAGGTAGAAGATGCAGTGCTGAGGGGACTGTCGGTGGCTCTTGAGGCGAACCTCCTAGTCGAGGGGGGGCAGTTCTCTACCTTCGGCCAGGGCTCAGGTTCTGGCCTGGGAGGATCCTGACAACAGGAGAAGCTTAGAAGGTGTCTTCCCTGAGAGGCAGCAGGAAGCAAGGAGGACAGTGTAAGTCAGTCGGATAGACTGATGAAGAAGCAGCCAGGTGGGCTAAAATTTCCTGCAGTTGGTAGAGCTAGGATCAGTGTCTACAAGGGAGTTGGAAGTACTCCAGGATGCAGTTCACAACACATTGTGCTACTTTCTAAAGGGACTGAGAGTTCCTAGTCCATAAGGGGCTGTTGCTTTTGTCAAAAAAGGAATCCATCAGAGTTATGCAGAATAAAGAAGAGGAATCAATTAGAGCTGTACAGAGTAAAGGAGAAGAATCAATGGGACAAAGGGAGGAAGTTGTTTCTGGTTTTGTTGCTATCAAGTTGGGCATCCCATAATTCCTATTCTTCATCCAAGCTATTACCCCTAATAAAACATCAAAATAAAGCTCAAAGACTGGTCCTTGTCTCTGGAGATAGTGTTGAAGTTACTTATTGCCTTGCTGTGCAGCAGCGGGGAACCCTGTCATCTGCAACTCCTGGGAGTAGTGCTACACCCCTATCACACGGGCGTCTCCGTGAAGCGGAATCTGCTTGCTCTCTCCACTGATCCCCGCTGAGCAGGCAGATGACAGGTCATAGTCCCGCTCTCCTCTATGGGGCAATCGGATGGAATCGGACCAGTTGTCCGTTTCCATCCAAACCAATCTGCCAGACAGATGGGGAATAGGACCACTATCTGTCTAATTTTGTCCGACAGGATCGGATTGCACGGTGGCGGGTGTCAGCGGACATGTGTTCGCTGACATTCACCACCCCATAGAAGAGACTGGAGGGTTCGATTCGGTCTGCCTAGGAAATTGACAGGGACCTTAGGCTGCCAATGCACCCTTAAATGAACTGGAATGTCACACTGATAGCTCAGTCCTGTAAATTATATGGGGAGGTGGTGGCTCTCTCCATATATTCAGTCAGTGCGACATCCATGCCAAGTGCTCTTTTTATCAGTAGCTGTGCCAGCGCTGCTGGTACAAAGTGGGCAGCTGTTGCACTGACAGAACGCCACTGATTACACAGGGAAAGCAATTCCACTGTAATCTGTAGGACTGAATTATCAATGTGACAGCTCAGTCCTGCTCAGTGCAGAACACAGCTGGTTCACGTGTCCTTCTCCATAGGCATAAACATGATACAATGCATGATCTGGCATTCTTTTTTTGTCAGTTATACGTTTTTATTCGTTCTTCAGCATAGCATAAAAATACCATTGTACAAAGCCAAAATGAATACATCAATAAAGAGTAATAGTGCCCCATTTCTGGTACTAGTGGTAGGAATAGTGCCCCAATTTTGATGTCAGTGGGAGGAATAGTGGGGAAGATTTACTAAAACTGGAGCACTGAGAATCTGGTGCAGCTGAACAAGGGAGGCAATCAACTTCTACCCTAACAGCCAATTCACACTGGGATGACTTGTCAGGCGACTTAGCCGCCTGACAAGTCGCGTCCTGTACTGTACAATGGAACCGTTCTATTCGGAGAGACGCAAGTCGCTCCAACTTAGAAAAAGGTTCCTGCACTACTTTGGGGCGACTTGAGGCGACTTGCATTGACTTCTATATAGAAGTCGTTTTGCAAGTCGCTGCAGCTGTCGTGTTCAAGTCGTCTGAGGCAGTGGCGCTGCAAGTCGTGCTGCCTCAGTGTAAACCGACTCTAAGTTTGTTTAATTAAGCTTTGGCAATAAAACCTGGAAGCTGATTGGTTTCTCTGCACAGCTGTACCCGATTTTACACTCTTCAGTTTTAGTAAATCACCCTCAGTGTCTCGTATCAGTGGGAGGAGCAGCATCCCAAGGGCTGGATAAGGGCAAGCAAAGGGCCACAGTTTGGAGATCACTGTCCTATGAGTATAATATAAACTGTTGCTATACTCACTCGGAGGGGCAAGGCTCAGTGTTACATGGACGTTGCTTCTCTTGCATTTTCTGCTGTGCATCACACATGTCTTCAGAGGCAGAAGATCCATCTGCTATCTTTTTGCAGACAACATATTGCATTTGTACTCCTGTAGGACAAGAAAATTAGAAATATGAACTGACAAATTCTGACAAATTTGAAAAAACAAATTCTGACAAAAACATTTTTTAGATTGGAGCGTTAAATGGTTAAGACCTTAACTATTTCTTTTTCCTGTGTCAAGTCAGAGAAATGTCCCTTCACTTCCTGTCCCGGAAACATTAAAGGAGATCACTCCAAAGAAAGAGGAACTCCCCTCTTGAGCAGCTGTCACCAGAACATGCATCCCCCTTCAAAAGATTTCCCATTACCATCTGTTCCTGTGAAAAGTTACTGATTTTTCTCCACTGTTTGTACTGCAAACAGTGGAGAAAACACGGGGTCTGCATGTGAGTCATATGTACATGGCAATAGGGCAGAGCTGGGCAGCAGCAACAGAACTTTACACTGAGATATCAGGGCACAGCACGGGATTAATACTTCAAGGGATAGGGGAATTTCAACTGGGTAGTTGGCAAGTATGAGGCAGCTGCTTTGAGCCCCACAACAATCATGGGGCCCAGGGCAGCTGCCCCTTTTGCCCAAAAAAAGGTCCTGCATGAGACTGCTAGAAATCACTGCTATAACAGGGCTATATACTGCTATATAGTGTCTGCAAGGGCCCCAAGAGCCACATAAATGTACCAAAGCCTGGCAGGTTGGGGACCAAGGGGTAAGACTATAAGTCAATTCCAGGCACTCCCCCACATCCTGTTTATCCACCACAATATATGAGCATACTTGATTTACCTCCAGCACATAGAGAAGAACATTTAGTCCACTGGGAATGCTGCCACATGTATCCACTCTCAGTGTGTCTACTGACTGGTGCATTGAACTTGTAGCGGATGCCTAAAAACTCTTCTCTCATCATTACCTGTAAAACACAGGGCAGGGTAAATATAAAACACATAAACAATTCTCAATAGCAGGGGCATTACTATGGTCTTAAACGACCTGCAGCACTATATCACATAACTGTTTTCAGTGTTCACTGCAATCATGAATCTTAAAAGCAAATGCTTTTTTGACACAAAGTTTATTATCCCATTTAAATCTATTGGTTGTTGTCTCTCCCATCATGGACAAAGTGTCAGCCTCCCATAT
Source organism: Lithobates clamitans (assembly GCA_037952925.1). Taxonomy (NCBI): domain Eukaryota; kingdom Metazoa; phylum Chordata; class Amphibia; order Anura; family Ranidae; genus Lithobates; species Lithobates clamitans. Next base: position 450,261 of record JBBGZY010001818.1, on the reverse strand, counting down.
GAAAGTCTTGCCTTCAATGTGTACAGAGTACAATATACCATGTCTGCTGTGTGTTTAGTGATAAAGCCAGACTGTTGTGCAAAGGAACCATCTTCCTGTATGTACAGTATCTCACAAAAGTGAGTACACCCCTCAAGTTTTTGTAAATTTTTTATCATACCTTTTCATGTGACAACACTGAAGAAATGACACTTTGCTACAACGTAAAGTAGTGAGTGTTCAGCTTGTATAACAGTGTAAATTTGCTGTCCCCTCAAAAGAACTCAACACACAGCCATTAATGTCCAATCAGCTGGCAACAAAAGTGAGTACACCCCTAAGTGAAAATGTCCAAATTAGGCCCAATTAGCCATTCTCCCTCCCCGGTGTCATGTGACTCGTTCGTGTTACAAGGTCTCAGGTGTGAATGGGGAGCAGGTGTGTTAAATTTGGTGTTATCGCTCTCATTCTCTCATACTGGTCACTGGAAGTTCAACATGGCATCTCATGGCAAAGAACTCTCTGAGGATCTGAAAAAAAGAATTGTTGCTCTACAATAAGGTGGCATAGGCGAGAAAAAGATTGGCAAGACCCTGAAACTGAGCTGCAGCACGGTGGCCAAGACCATACAGTGGTTTAACAGGACAGGTTCCACTCAGAACAGGCCTCACCATGGTCGACCAAAGAAGTTGAGTGCACCTGCTCAGCGTGATAGCCAGAGGTAAATAGACGTATGAGTGCTGCTAGCATTGCTGCAGAGGTTGGAGGGGTGGGTCCGCCTGTCAGTGCTCAGACCATACGCCGCACACTGCATCTGTCAGGGCTGGGCTCAGCCTTTCCTTCCTCTGAGTTTCCGCTGGTTATTGGTTATCCTTGGTTACAGAGGCACAACCTCTCTTTTGATTGGCTCCATGCTGAGGTTCTCTCCTGGTCGCCACATTGCATTAAGACATGCTTCCAGAAGATAGCCAAGGTCCTGTGCACCTCTTCACTTTCCTCCCTGACGGAGGAGTACCGCGATTTTAGTGATGTCTTTGAAAAAGGTCAAGCCGGTAGTTTGCCTCCACACCGGTCATATGATTGCGCAATTGACCTTCAACCTGGTGCCATACCTCCTCGTGGCCTGGTTTACCCTTTGTCGGTCTTGGAGGATAAGGCAATGGAGGAGTATGTTGCAGATGCACTTTCTCGCGGTTTCATCCGCAAATCCTCATCTCCTGCTGGTGCTGGTTTCTTCTTTGTGAAGAAGTAGAGTGTTGAACTGAGACCTTGTATCGATTATAGGGGTCTCAATCGTTTCATGATTAAGATTGCCTATCCGATTCAGTTGATTACGAAGTTATTTGATCGCCTCAAGGGAGCAGTGCTTTTCACAAAGCTTGATTTGAGAAGGGCATACAATCTCGTGAGGATTAAGGAGGGCGACGAGTGGAAAACTGCGTTTAATGCCAGAACAGGCCATTATGAGTACCTCGTAATGCCTTTTGACCTTTGAAACACCCCGGCAGTTTTCCAGGAATTTATTAACGATGTCCTCCGAGATTTGTTGCAGCTATGTGTGGTGGTTTATCTTGACAATATCCTCATATTTTCCAACACCCTGGAGAGCCACCACACAGATGTCTGTTGTGTGCTTCAGAAACTTCAGAAAAGAGAAAACAATTTCTATTATAAATTGGTGAAGTGCAAATTCCATCGTGAACAGGTTAAATTCCTGGGTTATGTCGTTTTCACTGATGGTTTTTCGATGGACCCAGAGAAACTTTCAGCAGTCCTACAGTGGCCCCGACCCGTGGGTCTAGTCCTCTGCAGCGTTTTCTTGGCTTTGCCAACTTTATCCAAAGTTTATTCGTAACTTCTCGTCTCTCGGGTCAAGCCCCTGACTGATATGACCAGAAAGGACGTTAACCCACAGAGTTGGTCTCCGCAGTCCATTAAGTGCTTTGAGAGTCTCAAGGATGCCTTTGTTTCTGCTACTGTATTGGCAAATCCTGTTCCTACGTTACCTTTTATCCTTGAGGTTGATGCTTCTGAGACTGGAGTTGGCACCCTGCTGTCTCAACTTCCTATCTCTGAGAGGGCTATGCATCCTTGTGGCTACTTTTCCAAAAAATTGTCACCTGCGGAGTGCAATTACGAGATTGGTGAGAGTGAGCTGTTAGCGATCATTTTAGCCCTGAAAGAATGGAAACATCTCCTCGAAGGTACCACTGTGTCGGTGCTAATTCTTACTGACCATAAGAATCTCACATTCTTGTCTGAGGCTAAACGCCCCTCTCCCAGAAGGGCGCGATAGGCTCTTTCCTTGTCAAGTTTCAACTACATTGTCTCATTCTTACCGGTACTAACAATGTAAGGGTTGACGGTTTGTCACAACATTTTTCCTCCACTTTTTTTGCCAGCGGTTTAGACATTAATGGCTGTGTGTTGAGTTATTTTGAGGGGATAGCAAATTTACACTGTTATACAAGCTGTACGCTCAGTACTTTACATTGTAGCAAAGTGTAATTTCTTCAGTGTTTTCACATGAAAACATATAATAAAATATTTACAAAAATGTGAGGGGTGTACTCACTATTGTGAGATACTGTATATCAGGCAGGCCCCTACACTACATAGTAGATGATAGACAGCAGACCTAGAGGAGATTGTACAATCAAATGGTATAGTACATGGCCAGTCTAAGATTTTTTCCTCACAAAGTTCAAAAGTAATTTTTCAATCAGCAGGTATCTGCCTATCTTTTTAATGTTACCCTTAGGCATACCTCCCAACTGTCCCGAATCTTGCGGGACCCTCCCGAAGTTTCAAACAAGTCCTCATTTCCCGCAGATTGGGAATTCTCCGTCAATGTCTGTATTTCCGGCTCCTTGATTGACACCTCATGCCACTGACCAGGGGAGAATCCGCTCACCAGCCCCAGAGCTGTGATCACAATCAAGCATTGTCCTGCTGTATCCATTCTGCTTTACCACTGACTCTCCTACCACCCAGCTACTGTACAGAGTTGAGGGTAAACAAGGGGCATGTGACCACTGTCCTGAGGCACAGGGAAGCACGTGAAATTTCAGAGAAACATGGAAAACTTCCTGTCATGCAGGAGACAGCTAATTTTATTATAGGCAACTTTCCAAGCTTTTTTTTTCACTTCTTCATAACTGGAGAAAATACTGCCTTTTTGCAGCAAGGAGAAGATTTAGCTGTTGATAACTAATAATGTGAATGCTCTGTTTAGTAACACAGAATTGAAAGGGGGGTGCTGTGATGGAGGTGAAGGGGGGTGTTGTGACAGAGGTGAAGGGAGGGGCTGTGACGGAGGTGAAGGTGGTGGTGTGACAGAGTTGAGGGGGGGGCTGTGACAGAGGTGAAGGGGGGGGGGGTGCTGTGACGGAGGTGAAGGGGGATGCTGTGAAGGAGGTATAGGGGGGTTGTTGTGACAGGGTGAAGGGGGGAGGGCTGTGACAGAGGTGAAGGGTGGATGCTGTGATGGAGGTGAAGTGGGGGTGCTGTGAAAGAGGTGAAGGGGGGTGTTGTGTGACAGAGGTGAAGGGGGATGCTGTGACAGAGGTGAAGGGGGTTCTGTGAAGGAAGTGAAGGGAAGGGTGCTTTGAGAGAGGTGAAGGGGGTGCTGTGACAGAGGTGAAGAGGGGGTGCTGTGACAGAGGTGAAGAGGGGGTGTTGTGATAGAGGTGAAGGGGGAGTGCTGTGAGGTAAGTGATGGGGGTGCTGTGACAAAGGTGAAAGGGGATGCTGTGACAGAGGTGAAGGGGTAAGCTGTGACAGAGGTGAAGAGGGGGTGCTGTGACAGAGGTGAAGGGGGATGCTGTGACAGAGGTGAAGAGGGGGTGCTGTGACAGAGGTGAAGAGGGGGTGCTGTGACAGAGGTGAAGAGGGGGTGCTGTGACAGAGGTGAAGGGGGATGCTGTGACAGAGGTGAAGAGGGGGTGCTGTGACAGAGGTGAAGGGTGGGTGCTGTGACAGAGGTGAAGAGGGGGTGCTGTGACAGAGGTGAAGAGGGGGTGCTGTGACAGAGGTGAAGGGGATGCTGTGACAGAGGTGAGGGGGGATGCTGTGACAGAGGTGAAGGGGGATGCTGTGACAGAGGTGAAGAGGGGGTGCTGTGACAGAGGTGAAGGGGGATGCTGTGACAGAGGTGAAGAGGGGGTGCTGTGACAGAGGTGAAGAGGGGGTGCTGTGACAGAGGTGAAGAGGGGGTGCTGTGACAGAGATGAAGAGGGGGTTCTGTGACAGAGGTGAAGGGGGATGCTGTGACAGAGGTGAAGGGGGATGCTGTGACAGAGGTGAAGAGGGGGTGCTGTGACAGAGGTGAAGGGTGGGTGCTGTGACAGAGGTGAAGAGGGGGTGCTGTGACAGAGGTGAAGAGGGGGTGCTGTGACAGAGGTGAAGAGGGGGTGCTGTGACAGAGGTGAAGGGTGGGTGCTGTGACAGAGGTGAAGAGGGGGTGCTGTGACAGAGGTGAAGAGGGGGTGCTGTGACAGAGGTGAAGAGGGGGTGCTGTGATAGAGGTGAAGGGGGAGTGCTGTGAGGTAAGTGATGGGGGTGCTGTGACAAAGGTGAAGGGGGGGGGGTGCTGTGACAGAGGTGAAGGGTGGGTGCTGTGACAGAGGTGAAGAGGGGGTGCTGTGACAAGAGGTGAAGAGGGGGTGCTGTGACAGAGGTGAAGAGGGGGTGCTGTGACAGAGGTGAAGGGGGATGCTGTGACAGAGGTGAAGAGGGGATGCTGTGACAGAGGTGAAGAGGGGGTGCTGTGACAGAGGTGAAGGGTGGGTGCTGTGACAGAGGTGAAGAGGGGGTGCTGTGACAGAGGTGAAGAGGGGGTGCTGTGACAGAGGTGAAGGGGGTTCTGTGAAGGAAGTGAAGGGGGGGTGCTTTGATAGGGGTGAAGGGGGTGATGTGATGGAGGTGAAGGGGGAGTGCTGTGAGGTAAGTGATGGGGGGTGCTGTGACAGAGGTGAAGAGGGGGTGCTGTGACAGAGGTGAAGGGTGGGTGCTGTGACAGAGGTGAAGAGGGGGTGCTGTGACAGAGGTGAAGAGGGGGTGCTGTGACAGAGGTGAAGAGGGGGTGCTGTGGCAGAGTTGAATGAGGGTTCTGTGAAGGAAGTGAAGGGGGGGTGCTTTGATAGGGGTGAAGGGGGTGATGTGATGGAGGTGAAGGGGGAGTGCTGTGAGGTAAGTGATGGGGGGTGCTGTGACAGAGGTGAAGAGGGGGTGCTGTGACAGAGGTGAAGGGTGGGTGCTGTGAAAGAGGTGAAGAGGGGGTGCTGTGACAGAGGTGAAGAGGGGGTGCTGTGACAGAGGTGAAGAGGGGGTGCTGTGACAGAGGTGAAGGGGGATGCTGTGACAGAGGTGAAGGGGGATGCTGTGACAGAGGTGAAGGGGGATGCTGTGACAGAGGTGAAGGGGGATGCTGTGACAGAGGTGAAGAGGGGGTGCTGTGACAGAGGTGAAGGGGGATGCTGTGACAGAGGTGAAGAGGGGGTGCTGTGACAGAGGTGAAGAGGGGGTGCTGTGACAGAGGTGAAGGGGGATGCTGTGACAGAGGTGAAGGGGGATGCTGTGACAGAGATGAAGAGGGGGTGCTGTGACAGAGGTGAAGGGTGGGTGCTGTGACAGAGGTGAAGAGGGGGTGCTGTGACAGAGGTGAAGAGGGGGTGCTGTGACAGAGGTGAAGAGGGGGTGCTGTGACAGAGGTGAAGGGTGGGTGCTGTGACAGAGGTGAAGAGGGAGGGGTGCTGTGACAGAGGTGAAGAGGGGGTGCTGTGACAGAGGTGAAGAGGGGGTGCTGTGACAGAGGTGAAGGGGGTTCTGTGAAGGAAGTGAAGGGGGGTTGCTTTGATAGGGGTGAAGGGGGTGATGTGATGGAGGTGAAGGGGGAGTGCTGTGAGGTAAGTGATGGGGGGTGCTGTGACAGAGGTGAAGAGGGGGTGCTGTGACAGAGGTGAAGGGTGGGTGCTGTGACAGAGGTGAAGAGGGGGTGCTGTGACAGAGGTGAAGAGGGGGTGCTGTGACAGAGGTGAAGGGGGTTCTGTGAAGGAAGTGAAGGGGGGGTGCTTTGATAGGGGTGAAGGGGGTGATGTGATGGAGGTGAAGGGGGAGTGCTGTGAGGTAAGTGATGGGGGGGTGGTGTGACAGAGGTGAAGAGGGAGTGATGTGAGGTAAGTGATGGGGGGTGCTGTGACAGGGGTGAAGGGGGTGCTGTGACAGAGGTGAAGGGGGGTGTTTTGATAGAGGTGAAGAGGGGGCGCTGTGAAGGAGGTTGCATGACGGGGGTTAAAGGGGGGATGCTCTGACAGAGGTGAAAGGGTGTGCTGTGATGGTGACGGAGGTGAAAGGGGGTGCTGTGACAGAGGTAAAGGCGGGTGCTGTGACGAAGATGAAGGGGTAGTGCTGTGAGGGTGGTGAAGGGGGGTGCTGTGATGTGGTTGAAGGAGGTGCTGTGGCAAAGGGGAAGAAGGGTGCTGTGATGGTGGTGAAGGGAGGGGGGTTGTTAAGGAGGTGAATGGGGCGTTCTTTGAAGGAGGTGAAGGGGGGTTCTATGAGGGTGGTGAAGAGAGGGTGCTGTGATGAGATGAAAGGGAGCTGTGAGGAAGGTGAAGAGGGGTTCTTTGACGGAGGTGAAGGGGGGGGGCTGCTGTGACGGAGGTGGAGGGGGCGATTCTGTGACAGAGGTGAAAGTGGGATGCTGTGACAAAGGTAAAGGGGGCTGCTGTGACAGAGGTGAAGGGGACTGCTGTGACAGAGGTAAAGGGGAGGGGTGCTGTGATGGAGGTAAAAGGGTGCCTTGACAGAGGTGAAGGGGGTGCTGTAACAGAGGTGAAAGGGGGGCGTGCTGTGAGAGAGGTGAAGGGTGGGTGCTGTGACAGAGGTGAAGGGGGGTGCTGTGACAGAGGTGAAGGGGCAAAAAGTGTACAATTTAAAGCAGAACTAAAGTATGCTTCACTCAAATATCTCCCGACCATCCCAGATCCTGCAGGACTGTTAGGAAATTTCAACCAAATCCTGGTGTCCCGTGGAAAGGAGCTGGGTCCTGGAGTCCAATGTCAGGGCAAGATCTGGCACTTGGCTCCTCTAATTTAGTTTGCAGCACTGGCAGGAACATGCTAGCACTGGGCACCCAGGATATGTGCCCTGCATCTCCTAAAGGGTGCCCCTGGTCCCCTAACGTTGTGATCCCCTAGGCTCCTCAGTCTTGACGTATTTTATGACATAACAAGAGGAAGAGCCTAGGAGGAAATGCATCTACTGGCATTAAGAATCTCCGGGACTGGGAATTTGTTCTGAGAGGGGTGAGCATGCAGATTAGTGCTGGATTTCTTTTTGGAGGGGAGGGGATTTTTGTTAAAATGGGAAAGTGGGGGAGAGTATTGCGAGGGAATTTTGCACTCTCCTGACCCCTACACTGTGCATTACACACCCCTGACTTCTGCATTCTTATTGTTTTGTACTCCTGACTCCTCCTATGAATTGCACACTCCTGTCCCCTGTATTCTGTGCATAACACTTCTGTCCCCTGCATTCTGTGCATTACACACCTTGGACCCCTGCACTCTGTCTTATGCATCCTAAAATTCTAAACCCAGCATTGACTGCAGCACTCTGTGCATTATATACTCCTGGTCCTTGCACTCTGTGCATTGCACACCCATGCACTCTGCCTTACACTACTCCTAAACTATATACACTATATTGCACATTCTATAATTCTCACCAAAGTATTCATAGTCCCAGCAGTTGCTGGTTGCTAAGCAGTCTCTGACTATTTTAATGAAGTTCTTCTTTGTGGTAGGCTCAGATACTGTTAAGTGTTATCCTTCTGTCTGTTCCCATTGTGTTCAGAACCATATGTAATGGAAGCATATTTTTTTTTAAATGATTGTGTTGGAGGTTACGTGTCTCTGTGAGACTCTTGCTTGTGGCACAACAATTAAAGCATATTTTATAGGTACAAGAAAGTCCAGGTTTGTTAACCACACCAGCCCCGGAAGGATTTACCCCCTTCCTGACCAGGCCATTTTTTGCGATACAGCACTGTGTGGTTTAACTGACGATTGCATGGTCGTGCGACATTGTACCCAAACAAAATTGATGCCTTTTTTTCCCCACAAATAGAGCTTTTCTTTGGTGGTATTTGATCACTTCTGCGGTTTTTATTTTTTGTGCTATAAACACAAAAAGAGTAATAATTTTGAAAAAAAAAAAACATTTTTTATTCTCTGCTATAATACATATCCAAAGAAAATATAAAAAAAAAATGTATTCATCAGTTTCGGCCAGTATGTATTCTGCTACATATTTTGGTTAAAAAAATCGCAATAAGCGTATTTTGATTGGTTTGCGCAAAAGTTATAGCGTGTGCAAACTATAGGAAAGATTTAGGGACTTTTTATTATTTTTTTATTGTTTTTACTGGTAATGGTGGCGATCTGCGATTTTTAGCGGGACTTCGATACTGCGGTGGACAAATCTGACACTAAGTGACACCAATACATTGATTGGTGGCACTGATCACTGTATAAATGGAACAGGCAGAGAAGGGGTTAACACTAGGGGGCGATCAAGGGGTTAACTGTGTTCAGTAGGGAGGTGCTTTGTAACTGTGGGGAATGGGCTGCCTCAACAGCAGATCTCTCTCTCCTCCCCTGTCAGAATGGGGATCTGTTTGTTTACATTGACAGATCCCCATTGTGGCTCTCTTTCCCGCGATTGTAGGTGGTCGGCGAACATCAGGTCCATGGAACCCATGAGCGGTCTCCCGTGGTGCTCGCCTGCCCGCAAAAGCCAGTGCACGAACTGACGTACCAGTACGTTGATTCACGCAGCCAAGTCAACTTGCTGCAGTATAGCTGCAGCAGCTAGTAGGCAAATGGTTAACCACACCCCTTAAGCCTCTCCCACTGTTAACAGTTTGGCCACACCCACTTTTTGCTGTGGTGCACTATGCATACTGCCTCCCTGGAGTTCCCACATTCTCAAATTCTAAAGTTGGGAGGTATGCCTTTAGGATACCTGTGCACACAGAGCTGTCATTTATTTGTCAGTGATAGAAACTGTATCTTCACACTGAAGAAACATTCCTTCACATATGATCTGAGCAGTGCTGGAGGAATGGTTTTACATTACAGTGACACTAAACTGCTCTCAGATTTCTTTGATTCTTTTAGAGGCTAAGTTCATTCTTCATGGTCCCAATATTTGTAGGAATGTAGGCACTTTCTTTTGCTTGCTCCCGAGATGAACTGAGGATTACGGACTTTAGGATGTGTATTGACCATAGAGCAGTGCACATAATTGCAAAAAAACATGCAGTGCGCATTCCAAACAAATGGATGCGAGCAGGAAAAGTAGAGGTTTGGGAGCTCATAGAGGACATTACAAGGAGGCAGAAAAACACAGTAAGAAACATTTACATGAAAAATTGATTACAGGACCATTTGGTGGTAGACGAGCATGGATTATTTTTGGAGAGTAAGGATATTGTTTGCAGGGGCGTAGCGTGAAGGGGTGCAAGAGTCGCCATAGCATTCAGCTCCAGGGGGCCCGCAGCTCCCTGCTATGAGCTGTCATATTACATGCTGCATTTTACAATTACAAAATCCTGGAAACAGAATCCAGGTCCAGTCCGCCTTGTGTCTCCCAGGGCCCCAGCTGAGCTCTGCATATAGTCCGGAGCCTCTAGTTTGCCTTCTCTCCAGACCCCCAGACCACACCGCTCCCCCGCTCTCATTGGCTGGAGAGAGAAGTCTGAGTTCCCGGCATCCTGGATCATGACTTACCAAGATGCTTGCTGCTGGAAGTGTGCTCACACTGCTAACAATGGCAGGGGCCAGGGGACAGTGAGCTGCCTCTCTACTGCCATGGCCCACACAGACACACAGCGAGGACAGGAGGAGAGAGCCACCTGAGAGCCAGGGCCGGACTTCAGTAACTCAGGTAAGAGACATGCTGCCGTGCAAGGAGTGTTCTCTAATGTGAGAACAGGCATAGCACACACACACTGCCCCCCTGCCCCTAGGGTTGCCACCTGTCTGGGATTCACCCGGACAGTTGAAACTCGGACACATTATTCAGACCAGGCTGTGGCTCCCCAAGTAACCAAGATAGTCACACACAAATCTGTTGCCATCAAGGAGCTGTGAGGGGCAGTCTGGGGGCCAGGTTCAGCATCACTGGGGTGCAGGGTGATGATGTCAGCAAGAGCAATATGGAAACCCCCACGCTTTGCTGCGGCACGCTATGTGCAGCGCATCACTACTCTCCTTGGGGCACCCAAAGGTGTTCCAGACTGCTAAAGTGTTCAGGTTTGGCTTGAAGAAAAGGTGGCAACCCAACCAAACCCCCCCCCCCAATAGTACCTGTCCTGACTGCCAACACTCAGACAGTTAGAAAAGTTGAGGGAGGGTAGCATGTCATTACTAGGATGGTGGGAGGAGGGGGGGGTGACATTTGGCATTCCTCAGAAGGGGACCAAACAGCCAAACAGGTCTGACAGCGATTGTATTACATAGAAACACCCCTCACAGCATCTCCTTGGATCTCACAGCACTTGATATCCAGTAATTCCTTCCAAAAGACCTTTAGATATCCTCCTCTCATGAATGGTCATATGCAATAAGAACAATCCTCATGATGTATAGTAGTTTAAGATAACTTTTTTTTTTTTAATAATCAATAACTTACATGTAGCGCTGGTAGATTTTTAATCTACCGCTGATAGGTAAATCTAGTGGGTCACTTAATAGAGGAAGTTAGATTTGCCTCTGTTCCAGCTTGGCTGAGTTGCGTATAGTTCCACACTGTGCCGGTGGGTGTCATTGTCACCATGGGCTGGTGTTGGAAAAGCAATGTGTTGAAGCGTATGAGTGCTCCTCTGTCCCGGAGATAACTCGGTGGAGGTGGTCCTCCGAGTTGCATTCTGAGAGAGGGTATTTATGGGACAGACGCCATGTTCTGAGGTTCGTTTTCAGCCACCTGCTGACCCTCCTGGCCGACTGGTATGTGTTAAGAGTACCACCTCGTGGTCCTCCGTTCGCTGCGGCGTGTGGGTGGGCCCAGAAGCCTGTCTGGGGCCTACCACAGCATCAGAGGAATGGTCCTGAGCTGTCTATCCAGAGAGAAGAAGCTGGACAACCGAAGAGATCCCAGGGGAGGACCCGTCATGGAAGGACCACGCAGAGTGCTGGTCTGGAGAGGGGCCTGGTGACTCGGTTGGAAGACGTATCCTGAAGTAGTCTTACTGCATAGTACTGCCAGGTTGGCTTAAAGGTTCAAGTACTGTGTCTGACATTCATCGCGGACCAATACATCCTGTGGCAGAGTATCGTACGGGTTTTATTTCAAACAAGTCTGTGGCAGAGACTTTTGTTCGTGTTACATACTGGCTGCTAGGCAAGTGAAAGAGGTCTTTCCAGGCAGGCAAAGACTGAATCCCACAAGGGGAGCGCATTCAACTACAAGTGTTCAATTCCAGAGAATGTTCTAAAGAATACTAAGGAAAGGTATTTGAGTGTTGCCGAGAATGTTCCGGAGAGAGACACTGCTGTTGCCGTCTCATCAGCGGACATTACCTTAATTTCTACGTCCACCACACCTATCCCTGTTGTACCTGTCCAGAAGAAGGTAGGATATGTGAAGGCTTTCCGCGGCCGTGGCCGAGGCCTACCCCAGAGACTACCCGAACCGGATCCAACAAAGTCCACGTGAGGAACGAGTGAGAAATTAATGGGGAATGTAGCTGGGACTGTAAATAAATATCTGCCAGCAGAAGAGCTGGGAGATTCAGAGATAGAATCCATGTCGGATCTCTCCGGTGATGATGACCTGTTTGAGACTATGTCACAAGAGCTGTTATGGGCCCAAGGCGAAGATGTCGCCTCTGCTATGACTTTCCCTGAATGGACAGCCCTGAGTTCTGGGAAGACGTCACCTTGTGTGGAGCCACACAGCACTGTAAATGAGACATTGTCAAAAGTTGCTAGTTCACTTCAGACAGCGGCTGGGTCTATGGTGAGCAAGTCATTGAATTCATGTGTGCCTCCTGGTATGGGGAAAAATAGATCCTTACCAAAATTTGCACGTTTGCAGAGAATGTTAAACAAGCGTGTAGCTACGGAATATGGTTTGGAGTTCTCTTATGTTCCTCAGGACATAATGCAAGTGATTGAAGCTAACCGGGAGCTTTGGTACAGTGAAGCTGTTTGGGACTATTTGTCTGTGCCTAAGCCTTTCCGAAAGACTGGATGTTCCGTTAAAATGGATGAACGTTTCAGTGGATGTTTTATGCACTGTAATTTCGGTCGGCACATCTATGCTGACAGAGTGCTCATTTGCAGACCCGGAAAAGATGACGTTGTGTACTTTATCACTACAGTGGATAAACAAGGAATGTCACTGACATTGCCAGATCCTCGGTTCTACTGGTAATTATGGACAAAAGAACTTTGGGGTAGTTAGTTAATGTCAGTATATAGAGATCTTCGTGGTCAAGATCTGAATACTCATCTCAGTGTTTTAAATCCAAGGACTTCTTTTTGCTAGCCGGATTTCTTTCATTTAAAGAATATTGTGTATATATAGGGATGAACTCCTAAAGATTATTCTGGTGTAGATAATGGGAAAAGAGTTTCATTTTTTCAAATGAGACTTTGCTCCTGAAATTGTATAGGTCGCATGTGTGTTTAATATGTTTTCATTTTCAGGAACCATTTGATCTCCTATCAAGCTGTTAGGTTTTTCAGCTAAAATAGATAGTGGGGTTATGTACAGTCATAAGATAGTTTTGTTTGCGGACGTGAACATATTGTTTTACAAATGTTAATCTTATAATGTCTTTCTACTGTCTTTCCTTCTCCTTTACCTAAATCCAAGTTTTAAGCTCAAATACCTGCTCTCAGGCTTGGGAGTTATTATTTTTTTTGTCAGACGTTGAGGACAACGTCTATTGTACTGGGGGGAGTATGTAGCGCTGGTAGATTTTTAATCTACCACTGATAGATAAATCTAGTGGGTCGCTTATTAGAGGAAGTTAGATTTGCCTCTGTTCCAGCTTGGCTGAGTTGCATGTAGTTCCACACTGTGCCGGTGGGTGTCGTTGTCACCATGGGCTGGTGTTGGAAAAGCAACGTGTTGAAGCCTTATGAGTGCTCCTCTGTCCCGGAGATAACTCGGTGGAGGTGGTCCTCCGAGTTGCATTCTGGGAGAGAGTATTTATGGGACAGACGCCATGTTATGAGGTTCGTTTTCAGCCACCTGCTGGCTCTCCTGGCCGACAGGTATGTGTTAAGAGTACCACCTCGTGGTCCTCCGTTCTGGAGGCCCACGTTGCTGCGGCGTGTGGGTGGGCCCAGAAGCCTGTCTGGGGCCTACCACAGCAGCAGAGGAATGGTCCTGAGCTGTCTATCCAGAGAGAAGAAGCTGGACAACCGAGGAGATCCCAGGGGAGGACCCATCATGGAAGGATCACGCAGAGTGCTGGTCTGGAGAGGGGCCTGGTGACTCGGTTGGAGGACGTATCCTGAAGTAGTTTTACTGCATAGTACTGCCGGGTTGGCTTAAAGGTTCGAATACTGTGTCTGACATTCATCGCGGACCAATACATCCTGTGGCAGAGGATCGTATGGGTTTTATTTCAAACAAGTCTGTGGCAGAGACTTTTGTTCGTGTTACGTACTGGCTGCTAGGCAAGTGAGAGAGGTCTATCCAGGCGGACAAAGATTGAATCCCACAAGGGGAGCGCATTCAACTACAAGTGTTCAATTCCAGAGAATGTTCTAAAGAATACTAAGGAAAGGTATTTGAGCTTCCCTGCAGCTTTCCTTCTGCCTCTTTCCTGCTACTTCCTTCATTTGTTCATTAAAGCATTGGAAAACATACTCAAGTGTTTGGTGCTTGTATCGTCCAGAGGTAAACTCAACGAAACCCTAGACCCGGTGCCCGTGAAACAGAGGTATCGAGAGTGAAGGTAACAGCCTGCTATAAACCAGCTGCTCCAACCGAGAGTTATTGCTACATACATATAAGTAGACGTAAAATGGCATAGGAAGATCACAATAGGGCACCACAAACCTGAAGCTTCCAGTCTTTAACATACTACACCATGAGGATTGTTCTTATTGCATATGACCATTGATGAGCGGATGAGAGGAGGATAGCTAAAGATCTATTGTAAGGAATTACTGCATATCAAGAGCTGTGAGATTTCCCCTATCCTGTGCATGAGATCCGAGGAATTGCTGTGAGGAGTGTTTTTTTAATACAGGCGCTGTCAGACCTTTTTGGTCTTCTATTAAAGCGGAGTTCCACCCAAAAGTCGAAGCTCCACTTATCGCCCCCCCCATCTGCTGCCACATTTGCCACTTTTCGGGAGCACATGCGCAGTAGGGGACCGGCTGTGAAGCCACAGGGTTTAACTGCCGGTTTCTCTAAGACCCCTTTCACACTGAGGTGCTTTTCAGGCGCTTTCTTGGTAAAAAAAAAAACTTATTTCCATTAAAATCAATGAATGCTTTCACACTGGGGCAGTGCCCTGATGGGGCGGTGAAAAAACGCCCCTCTCCATTGAAATGAATTGAAAGCTCTTCAAAAGCGCCTGAAAAGCTCTTCAAAAGCGTTCAGTGTTTTACTGGCAGTTTAGAAGCGCTTCAGTGTGAAAGGGGCCTTAGAAGCAGTAGCAAAGGCAGCACCTGAGAGCCAATGGAAAAAAATCAGCTGGGGTGCTGCCATTGTGGGACCCCTGGACAGATAAGTGTCCATATAATAAAAGTCAGCAGCTACAGTATTTGTAGCTGCTAACTTTTAATTTTTTCTGAAGGAGCCTGGAGCTCCGCTTTAAGGTGAGCTGCTAGAACACACAGAGTGGATCTCGGATGGTGCTAGGGAGTTTGATCACAGTGCACCAAGGTTTTGTTTGCCAGAGCACCTGGAACATCACTGGATCTTGTTTCTACACTTTTCTAACTGTATTACTGGACACTTCTTGCTAGTAAATAGGAACACTTTAAAGGAATATTTATCCTTAGATTGATTGACTTTCACCCCTATATGTAATTTTAAACATTTTTTGTTACCGTTTGCATATATTACACCCTTGTTACATTTGGGATCTGGATTCACAATCCATTAGGGTCATCTATGAAATTGCTATTTATATATTGCTTGTTTTTTAGTGTGTTAAGCACATTTTTTTTTGTAGCACCAGGAATCTGGGTTTCACTACCCAGTAGGGTTATTTATTTTTATGTCTATTGATATTTTATTGCTGCTCTCATTAATTTAATTACTTGCCTTTTTCTGTGGTTTTCTATTAACTATTTATTGATTAATTATTAACACATTACTTCACTTTTTTACAGCACTGTTACAACACTGTTGATCTGGGCCCCCAACCCAGGAGGGTTATTCATCCTTTTTATACATTGAATCTTTGTGCTGTATGTATGTGTTTTTGTATCTTTTCTGCTGCTTTGCATTTATTTGATTTGATGCTAACATTAGCCACTTGGAGTATCCTGGCGCGCAGGATCCTGGCAGGTGGTAGTGGGGGGGGGGGCAGGTCAACTTTTGCATCAGGGCCCACAAGCTGCAAGCTGCTAGTCTGATTGTTTGGTGTCACTTTAAGGTATTTAGGGGAAACCTGTTAGGACAGAATTTTTTAAGCAATCAGTGCTAAGGTGTATGGAAAGGTGCAAGCTCTGAGGCTGTCATTGTAATTGGGCTGCATTAATCAGGAAGCCTTTGACCTGGAATAAGCATGCAGGATAGTTCAGACAATGGTTGCATGCCTATTCCAGTTCAATAGCCGGGATCAGGAAGACAGACCCACACCTTTCAAAATAAGTTTTAAAATAAGTCAGCTTTGACAGCTCCCAATTTTTTTACCATACAGGTTTCCTTCAACAACCAGGGACACACAAACATTCTACCAATATAGCTGATTGAAAAATGTGACCATAACTTCTATTAGGCTAAGTTCACTTTTTAAAAAAAAGCACATTTTTTCAGGTAAAAAAATTTTGATTTTTTAACAATCAGCAGATCACAAGTGCAATGTCAGGTTCTTGCAGACATTTTTTAGCCCGTACCTCTTTATGGGCTTTCTGTTTGAAAGCTGTAGGGAGTGTCAGTGAACCACAAGAGTGCTCACCAACTGCCTCACAGTTCACTGAGATCTATGATGTGTGTGTCTATGGACGCACACAGGTCGACTCGAGAGGGCACCGCAACGTGTGCGACCATAGCAAGTGGCTTGCTATGTGGGTACACGCTGAAGAGGAGGAGTGGAGAGTGCCAGCGGAAGACCGTAGAAGAGGAGGTAAGGGGCCACTCTGTAAGAAAAAAAAAAGGAGCCTTTACAATCACTTTAATAGTCATGAAGGATATAAATCTACTTTGCGTGCATTAAATGCCTTTGTAAACCCAGATATTAACTATCGGCGGAGCTCGGTGGGCGGGCTATGGGTCGCCATGGCGACTCTCCCCCGCCCACTCGTCACACAGGTCAGGCGCCAGCGGAATCCTCCCTATTAGTGGTGCCTGTGCGGGGGGAGTCTCGGAAAGAGAGAAGTGCAGCCATGGCCTCCGGGCCATTACCGGACGCGAACGGAGGCTCCACAGATGAGAGGGACAGGGGGCAGAGAGGCAGACGATCTGGAATGGCTGGCCGGGGCCCAACTCGATGAGGCACGCGCAGCGGTGGGTGGATCCAGTGCTGGTGGACGGGGCCAACAACGGCAGGGATCCATGGCATCCAGGCCCTCCTCGCCTGGGATGCTGCAGATGCCAGATCAACAGGCTCTTAAAGTATGGTCGGAAGGTGAGCTGTCATGCTCGGAGGAGTTGCAGAGTCGCACGACACCAATGGATGCTGGAGCGGCGGCTGTTGGGGGCATTCCTGGTCAGCCCGGTAAGTCTTCTGCTTTACCTAATACTTCATTGAATGCTGCACTGTGTGGGTTGTTGGGTGTAGTGGATGGGGGTGCTGCAGTGGCTGCTAGGGCCACGCCACAGTCATCTGTGGCTGCGGTGGCTGGCGGGCACTCCGCCTGCCAATTCTGGGACAGAGACGCAGCTGCAAGACTTGTTGGGGGGTCTGTGGTGCAGCGATTTGCCGGTGCAAAAGAAGGCCAGCCGCCGCAGGTGTCACCGTGGGTCCAATCAGTTGGCGGGGTGCACTTTCCCCAGGACAACTGACTGGAAAGAAATAGGGTTTATGCTGGCAGTACAACGAGGGACCATGTAAGTTTGGGGGGTCCTGCCGTTTTAAGCACGAGTGCTCCGGATGTGGAGGTTCCCATCCCGTGTCCCGCTGCTTCAAAAAAGGTAGGGGGGGGGGCTATGCAGCAGAGTTTGCTAACAAGAGTGATGACACCGGAGAGGGGGAAAAGAATGCAACCTTTTCTAAATAGATACCAAGACTGGGAAGCGGCTTTTTAGGATTTTAGGATCCCATGTTCTCTGACTGCTGTCCTGCCTATGGCACGGAATTTGCGTTCTGCACTGCAGCATCCGGGGGTGGTTTCGGAGAAGTTGGCAAATGAAGTGGCACTGGGGCGCATGGGTGGGCCGTTCTCGGCTAAGCCTTTGCAGGATTTAGTTGTTTTGCCTCTGGGGGTGGTGCCTAAGAAGGAACCGAACAAGTTTCGCCTTATTCACTACCTGTCTTTCCCCAAGGGAGGTTCAGTCAACGAATGTATAGATCCCAAAGCTTGTACAGTGTCATATACTTCCTTTGATGCAGCTGTTGGGTGGGTTTGTCGATATGGACAGGGGGCGCTGATGGCAAAATCCGACATTGAATACGCTTTCCGATTGCTTCCATTTTATCCGTCTCAATAAGGAACATCGAGAGGACTTGAAGGTGTGGCACATGTTTTTGGAATCTTATAACAGTCGATCAGTCTGGAAGTTCCGGACTGGTGAGTAACTTTGACTTGGAGCTGTTTACAGACGCGGCCTGGTCTCCTGGGTATGGGGCCTTCTATCAGGGTCACTGGAGCGCAGAACCTTGGTCACGCTCCTGGGGGGACGCGGGTTTTTTTTGTAACCTGGTGCTCCTGAAACTTTTTTCGGGTGGTGCTCGCCATGGGGATATGGGGTGAGTCTTGTCAGAACTTGAAGATATGGCTGAACTGTGACAACATGGGTGTGGTGCAAGTCATCACCTGCGTTTCAGCGTAGTTACAAGCAGTAATATGGCTGCTGCGCCACATGGTGCTACGTTGCTTGCAGTTGAACATTTTTCTATTTGCTGTCCACCTTCCTGGCGTCGACAATACTTTGGACGACTCCTTATCTTGGTTTCAGTGGGACAGGTTCAGACGGCAGAGAAGGAAGGGGTTCCTTGTCACGGATGGCTATGGCAGATTGCCTTGGAGTCGCCGCTAGATGGATCAGACGGTCGGAGAGTGAGTCCACGTGGGCGGCCCATGCCAGGGTATGGCAGGAATGGTTGGGGATGGTTCAGCAAGCCGGGGTGGAGCAGGACAGTCCAGAGGTGAGGCTGCTGGTTCTTTATTTCGTTTCCAGGAACATGGAGCAAGGTGGGTCAGTGTCTGCCATTGAGCGGAAACTGGCTGGCTTGGCCTTTTTCTTCAAACTATGGGGCATGGCGGATTTGACAAAGGATTTTTGGGTCTGGCAGGCAGTTAAGGGGTATCGGAAGCTACACAAGGCCTTGAGGATACTAGGCGGCCCATATTCTTTTCAAATTTGCAGGCCATTTTCGGTCAACTGGGGTCTTTGTGTACATCAAGTTACGAGGTCTCCCTCTTTAAGGCAGCGTTTTCTTTAGCATTTTTTGGTGCATTTCAGATTGGGGAACTGGTCAGCACCTCTAAGAGGGTTGCGAGTGGGTTTATGGCATAGGATGTTATTTGTAGTGACGACAGGGTTCTGTTATTGCTGCGCAGGTCAAAGATGGACCAGGGGGGTAAGGGAGTGCGCATGCAGCTGTTTCCACTGCTGGGTTCCCCGGTTTGCCTGGTGGGGGCAGTAAGGGAGCTCTTGGCAGTTCATTAGGAAGGGGTCGTTCTTGTTACATGAGGATGGGTCTCCTTTACCTAAATTTGAATTTGTGTTAGTTTTCTGGAAAAGGCTTAGGGCAGTGGGTTTGGATCACACACAATACACTCCTTCCGCATCGGGGGGGCCCACGGAGGCCACCCGGTGCGGGTTGGACGAGGCGCCCGTACAACGGATTGATAGATGGAAATCCAAGAGATTCTGTACCTAAATTCGCCCTCAGTTGTTGGTGGATTAGCTGTTGAAGGAGAGGGAGGGATAGTAGTGGGGTGTATGTCATGATGTGTTTTTCTTTTTCATTTGTGGTGAGTGTTCAGTGTTTTGTATTGGTGCTATCCTGTGGTGTTTGTTCATTCTATTCTTTCAGATGGAGTGCACTTACGCCTCGTCTGGATTATGGGCCATTCGTTTGTTTTTTAGGGGGCCAGGCGAGCAGATGTTAGACCAGATGGCAGACAGCTGGGTATTTCTAGGAGGGAGGCATGTATTCGCTGGTTGGGGATACCTGGGATGATGTGGAGTAGGCTTGTGACATTTTAGTACTTCATGTTGGCGGAAACGATTTGGGGGTTTGGTCTATTCGAGAGCTAATTATGGACGTCAAGTGTGATTTCTTGAAGATCCGCACAGTCTTTCCTGACATGCTGGTGTTGTGGTCTGACATTCCGTTGCTCGGAAAACTTGGCGCCTGGCACGGTCATTGGCGAGGCTCAATAAGGCTTGCATAAAGGTGAACAAGGTGGTGGGAAGATTTATTACTCAGAATGGGGGCATGGTCATCCTCCACAGGGAGTTGGAATCTAATAACGGCCTGTACCTCCAAGGAGATGGGGTTCACCTGTTCCCAGTGGGGATTGATTTATGGGCACTGGGTCTACAGGATGGCATTCAGCGGGCCCTGAAGGTGTGGAGGGGCCCTTAAGGGTAAGGTGTTTTCCTTGCGTGCTGTGGCGGTGTTTAAGTCTTTGATGGTGTCAGAAAACATACGAGATGGAAGTGTTGGGGACTCATCGGTAGTATGTGCCCCTCTGGTGTATTCCAGTTAGAACGGTTAGCTAGAATACGTTAATGGTTGCACTGCGGGAAGGGGGTTGTCTCCGAGCTGGTGTGGTACGTCTGGAGACCTATCATGGAGAAAGGTTCTGCAGTGTAGTGATGGAATATGTGTTAAGTTCGGGGTGCCGTCAAAGACCAACAGACTGAGTGATTAATAGTTGTCGTTTACAGCAGTTTAGATGTTAAAAGTTTTGAAATATTAATATTTTGTTAATAAAAAAGGCTGCTATGGCAATTTATACTCCAAATTCAGGTGTGGTCTCGTTAATTTAGATAATGGTAAGGGGGATGGTGGAGTATGAGTGGTTGGGCAGTTTAAAGAAGGTTGGGGACATCTGGGCTACACTGGTCATGTCTACAGGCAACCTGCACAGAAATACAGGAGGAGGTGGAGACAACACCAGCCCGGAGAGAGAAAATAAGGGACTTGTGCTAATCACAGGAGACTCCTGCACAGAGTGAAAGTTTCAGACTGGACTACTGCACAGATCTGGAAGAAATACACATACACATACTGTACATACTCTTGAGCACCACCCTTTGGGCCCCTTCTGCTAATTTCGTGTTTGGTGAGCATTGATTCCGAGCATGCATGTTAGTACTGTCAACTTTTGTGCGACGAACTTGTGTACTGACCATCAGAAAATCTGACAACCAAACGTTGTCCGCTAAAAAATTTACTAGCATATCATCCAACATTTGTTGGCAGAAAGTTGGACAACAATTGTGAAAAGGAGCGTACTAATGATTTTAGGACAACAGTGTGTCAACAGACAATCCTCTGCCAACAATCTGATCGTGTGTATGAGGCTTTAGGGACCTTGGGTTGTAAGCTCCTTGAGGGCAGGGACTGATGTTAATGTACAACTTACATGTAAAGCACTCCGTAAATTAACGGTGCTATATAAGCACCTGAAAGAAATAAATCAAATAAGTATAGCCAAAGCTATTTGTCCATATTTCTCCTGGGGATCACAGGAGTTGCAGTTTGTTCTGCACTCCTGTGACCCGTTTTTTGGGATTTAGCTGATGTCACAAAGCCGGTCCAGTCTCTGAAAAGATCCCCACCATATGGCTGAGAGCCTGAGCCAGCCGCTCCCGCCCCCTCCACAGCTCCGCGCTCCAGTGAGCAACCGAGGGGCAGAGCAGAGAGCCGGTGACTGACAGTCACCGACTCTCTACTCACTGAAGGCTGAGAACTGAGCGATTAGCTTTGATCACTCAGTTTGCAGTCTTATGCCCCGTACACACGAGCGGAATTTCCGTCAGAAAGATCTTGGGTGGTTTTTCCGACGGAATTCCGCTCAAGCTTGGCTTGCATACACACGGTCACACAAAAGTTCTCGGAACTTTCGATCGTCAAGAACACGGTGACATACAACACTACGACAAGCCGAGAAAATGAAGTTCAATGCTTCCGAGCATGCGTTGAATTGTTTCCGACCATGCGTAGGAATTTTGTGCGTCGGAATTGCTACAGACGACCGGAATTTCCGATAGGAACTTTTTCCGTCGGAAAAATAGAGAACCTGCTCTCAATCTTTTGCTGGTGGAAATTCCGCCAGCAAAAGTCCGATGGAGCATACACACGGTCGGAATTTCCAACCAAGAGCTCACATCGGACTTTTGCTGGCAGAATTTCCGATCGTATGTACGGGGCATAAGAGCCAGGGGGACAGATGCAGCATCGGATCAATGATGCATCCATCTAGGTATAAAAGTATAAATGTTACTTTTTTACAAGCCCGTACTTCTCTTTTAACCACTTGCCGACCAGCCGTCGTCATTATACTGCGGCAGGTCGACAAACCGTCGACCTGCCGCAATCCCACAAACCGTCGTAGCTATATGTTGGTCCCTTTAAGCGGGATAGCAGGCGCGCGCACACCTGCTGCGCAGCGGGGGGGGGGTGCCGATGCTCATGACAAGCGGTCGTGATGACCGCCGGCCACTAGCGATCGGGGGCACGAGAGGCAGAACAGGAACGTGTGTGTGTAAACACACAGATCCCAGTTCTGTGAGGAGAGAGAGATTGTGAGTTCCTACGAGCTGGGAACCATGATCTGTGATCTCCTATAGTCAGTCTCTTCCCCACAGTTAGAACACACACCTAGAGAACACAGTTAACCCCTTGATCGCCCCCTAGTTTTAACCCCTTCCCTGCCACTGACGTATACAGTAATCAGTGTATTTTTTAGCAAATCAATCAATATACACTTTTTGCGATTTTTATTACCAAAAATATGTAGAAGAATACATATCGGCCTAAACTGAGGAAAAAATTTGCTTTTTTAAAAAAAAAAATGGGGCTATTTATTACAGCAAAAAGTACAAATTTTTTTCAAAATTGTCGCTCTTTTTTTGTTTATAGTGCAAAAAATAAAAACCGCAGAGATAATCAAATACCACCAAAAGAAAGCTCTATTTGTGGGAAAAAAAGGACGTTAATTTTGTTTGGACACAGCGTTGCATGACCGCGCAATTGTCAGTTAAAGCGACGCAGTGCTGAATCGCAAAAAATGGCCTGGTCATTGGGCAGCCAATTCTTACGGGGCTGAAGTGGTTAATGAAGGTCTGCCAATGAGAAAGGAGGTGATTGGCTATGCAACAGTTTATTCTTGTTCTTCTAGATGCCTTCTTTCATTCCCTTGCCACATTATTACTGAAAAGCCTTGTTTTACACATACAAAAAAGCCAGGTGCTAGATGATACAATGTATTTTGCAGCCTATGTATGACAATCAAAGCGTTCATGATTGTATCCTTGGGGCAGGAATGTTGAAAGAAAAATGAAATGGGCAGCTTTGGAATTTGTTCCCAGAATACCAATTATCTGTTGTGATTTCAAAGTCAGGTTCGCAGTCTACTCTACACAGTACTTGTCAAACATTCACCAAATAATGTATATGCATGGTGGCCTTTTAATGTTCCTAAACCTTCAAAGCCCTGTGTGTGAGTGGTTTTATTTGTATATGCTATCTATAAGCACATGTTTTTGCACCATTGGCGCTCTCTGAAGCAGTTCTCTGCCTACCTATTAAAAAGGGCACACAACCAAGGAGAAGAGGACCATCAGTTATCCTCATATAAAGGCATAGAACCACTGTGTGCAGCAATAGCCTCAGGGCCAGTTCACACCATACAAACGCAGTCCAGATGCTTTTCTACATGCACGTTTTTTACGCATTTTTGATGCGTTTTACCCCCACTTTTTTTTTAACATTAAGCACTTAAACCCCCTTCCTAAACAGACCAATTTTCAGTTTTCGGTGCTCTCACATTTTTAATGACAATTACTCAGTCATGCAACACTGTACCCATATGAAATGTTTGTCCTTTTTTTTCACACAAATAGAGCTTTCTTTTGGTGGTATTTAATCACCGCTGGGTTTTTTATTTTTTGCGCTATAAAAGTAAAAAATGCATTTTTCTTCATTTCTGTTGTAAAATTTTGCAAATTAGTAATTTTTCTTCATACATTTTGGCCAAAATTTATACTGCTACATATCTTTGGTAAAAATAACCCAAATTGGTGTATATTATTTGGTCTTTGTGAAAGTTATAGAGTCCACAAGCTATGGTGCCAATCTCTAAAAATTGATCACACCTGAAGTACTGACGTCCTATCTTATTTCTTGAGACCCTAACAAGCCATGAAAGTACAAATACCCCCAAATGACCCCTTTTTGGAAAGTAGACATTCCAAGGTATTTAGTAAGAGGCATGGTGAGTTTTTTGAAGTTGTATTTTTTTCCCACAATTCTTTGCAAAATCAAGATTTTTTTTGCTTTTTTTTCTCCACAAAATTGTCATATTAGCAGATTTTTCTCACACACAGCATGCATACCACAAATTACACCCCAAAACACATTCTGCTATTACTCCTGAGTATGGCGATACCACATGTGTGAGACTTTTACACAGCGTGGTCACATACAGAGGCCCAACATGCAGGGAGCACCTTCAGGCGTTCTTGAAGCATAAATTACAGATCTAATTTCCAGACTACCTCTTGCACTTTTGAAAGCCCCAGAGCACCAGGACAATGGAAACGCCCCAAAAATGACCCCATTTTGGAAAAAAAACACCCCAACGTATAATCTGTGAGGCATATTGTGTCTTTTGAACGTGTCATTTTTTACTACAAGTTTTTGGAAAGTTGGAAAGAAATTTTTTTTTACACAAAGTTGTCCATTTATACAATATTTTTTTTAACACATGGCATGTACATACCAAAAATCACACCCCAAAATAGGCTTTCCTACTCCTCCTGAGTATGGTGATACCACATGTGGGAGACTTGGCTGGGTATGGCTGGGTATGGCTGAGTATGACTGGGTATGGCTGGGTACGGATGGGATGGCTGAACATGGATGGATGGATGAGTATTGCTGAGTAGGGATGAGCTTCGAGTTTGAGTCAAACTCATGTTCGACTCGAACATCGGCTGTTCGCAAGTTCGCCGAACAGGGAACAATTTGGGGTGTTCGCGGCAAATTCGAATGCTGCGGAACACCCTTTAAAAGTCTATGGGAGAAATCAAAAGTGCTAATTTTAAAGGCTTATATGCATGATATTGTCATAAAAGTGTTTGGGGACCTGGGTCCTGCCCCAGGGGAGATGGATCAATGCAAAAAAAAGTTTTAAAAACGTCAGTTTTTCGGGAGCAGTGATTTTAATAATGCTTAAAGTCAAACAATAAAAGTGTAATATCCCTTTAAATTCCGTACCTGGGGGTGTCTATAGTACGCCTGTAAAGGGGCGCATGTTTCCCCTGTTTAGAACAGTCTGACAGCAAAGTGACATTTCAAAGGAAAAAAAGTCATTTAAACTACTCGCGGCTATTAATGAATTGCCGGTCCGACAATACACATAAAAGTTCATTGATAAAAACGGCATGGGAATTCCCCACAGGGGAACCCCGAACCAAATCTTAAAAAAAATATGACGTGGGGGGTCCCCCTAAATTCCATACCAGGCCCTTCAGATCTGGTATGGATATTAAGGGGAACCCCGGCCAAAATTTAAAAAAAAAACGGCGGGGGGTCCCCCCCAAAAATCCATACCAGACCCTTATCCGAGCACGCAACCTGGCAGGCCGCAGGAAAAGAGGGGGGGACGAGAGAGCGCCCCCCCTCCTGAACCGTACTAGGCCACATGCCCTCAACATTGGGAGGGTGCTTTGGTGTAGCCCCCCAAAACACCTTGTCCCCATGTTGATGGGGATAAGGGCCTCATCCCCACAACCCTGGCCGGTGGTTGTGGGGGTCTGCGGGTGGGGGCTTATCGGAATCTGGAAGCCCCCTTTAACACACCATGTGGTCTGGTACGGTTCAGGAGGGGGTGGGCACTCTCTCGTCCCCCCCTCTTTTCCTGCGGCCTGCCAGGTTGCATGCTCTGATAAGGGTCTGGTATGGATTTTTAGGGGGACCCCACGCCATTTTTTTAAAAATTTTGGTGCAGGGTTCCCCTTAAAATCCATACCAGACCTGAAGGGCCTGGTATGGAATTTAGGGGGACCCCCACGTCATTTTTAAAAAAAATTTGGTTCGGGGTTCCCCCGTGGGGAATTCCCATGCCGTTTTTATCAGTGAACTTTTAAGTGTATTGTCGGACCGGCAATTCATTAATAGCCGCGAGTAGTTTTAACCACTTCAGCCCCGGAAGGTTTTACCCCCTTCCTGACCAGAGCACTTTTTACAATTCGGCACTGCGTCGCTTTAACTGCTAATTGCGCGGTCATGCAATGCTGTACCCAAACGAAATTTGCGTCCTTTTCTTCCCACAAATAGAGCTTTCTTTTGATGGTATTTGATCACCTCTGCCGTTTTTATTTTTTGCGCTATACACGGAAAAAGACCGAAAATTTTGAAAAAAAATGATATTTTCTACTTTTTGTTCTAAAAAAAATCCAATAAACTCAATTTTAGTCATACATTTAGGCCAAAATGTATTCGGCCACATGTCTTTGGTAAAAAAAATGTCAATAAGTGTATATTTATTGGTTTGCGCAAAAGTTATAGCGTCTACAAACTAGGGTACATTTTCTGGAATTTACACAGCCTTTAATTTATGACTGCCTATGTCGTTTCTTGAGGTGCTAAAATGGCAGGGCAGTACAAAACCCCCACAAATGACCCCATTTTGGAAAGTAGACACCCCAAGGAATTTGCTGAGAGGCATGTTGAGCCCATTGAATATTCATTTTTTTTGTCCCAAGTGATTGAATAATGACAAAAAAAAAAAAAAAAAAAAAAAATTACAAAAAGTTGTCACTAAATGATATATTGCTCACACAGGCCATGGGCATATGTGGAATTGCACCCCAAAATACATTTAGCTGCTTCTCCTGAGTACGGGGATACCACATGTGTGGGACTTTTTGGGAGCCTAGCCGCGTACGGGGCCCCGAAAACCAAGCAACGCCTTCAGGATTTCTAAGGGCGTACATTTTTGATTTTACTCCTCACTACCTATCACAGTTTTGAAGGCCATAAAATGCCCAGATGACATAAAACCCCCCCAAATGACCCCATTTTGGAAAGTAGACACCCCAAGCTATTTGCTTTGAGGCATGTTGAGTCCATGGAATGTTTTATATTTTGACACAAGTTGCGGGAAAGTGACAAATTTTTTTTTTTTTTTTTTTTTTTTGCACAAAGTTGTCACTAAATGATATATTGCTCACACAGGCCATGGGCATATGTGGAATTGCACCCCAAAATACATTTAGCTGCTTCTCCTGAGTACGGGGATACCACATGTGTGGGACTTTTTAGGAGCCTAGCCGCGTACGGGACCCCGAAAACCAAGCACCGCCTTCAGGATTTCTAAGGGCGTACATTTTTGATTTTACTCCTCACTGCCTATCACAGTTTCGGAGGCCATGGAATGCCCAGGTGGCACAAACCCCCCCCAAATGACCCCATTTTGGAAAGTAGACACCCCAAGCTATTTGCTGAGAGGCATGGTGAGTATTTTGCAGCTCTCATTTGTTTTTGAAAATAAAGAAAGACGAGAAAAAAAATGTTTTTTTTTCTTTTTTCAATTTTCAAAACTTTGTGACAAAAAGTGAGGTCTGCAAAATACTCACTATACCTCTCATCAAATAGCTTGGGGTGTCTACTTTCCAAAATGGGGTCATTTGGGGGGGTTTTGTGCCACCTGGGCATTCCATGGCCTCCGAAACTGTGATAGGCAGTGAAGAGTGAAATCAAAAATTTACGGCCTTAGAAAGCCTGAAGGCGGTGCTTGGTTTTCGGGGTCCCGTACGCGGCTAGGCTCCCAAAAAGTCCTACACATGTGGTATCCCCGTACTCAGGAGAAGCAACAGAATGTATTTTGGGGTGTAATTTCACATATTCCCATGGCATGTTTGAGCAATATATCATTTAGTGACAACTTTGCGCAAAAAAAAATAAAAAAAATAAAAAATTGTCTCTTTCCCGCAACTTGTGTCACAATATAAATTATTCCATGGACTCAACATGACTCTCAGCAAATAGCTTGGGGTGTCTACTTTCCAAAATGGGGTCATTTGGGGGGGTTTTGAACTGTCCTGGCATTTTATGCACAACATCTAGAAGCTTATGTCACACATCACCCACTCTTCTAAGCACTTGAAGACATAGCCCTTTCTGACACTTATTGTTTACATAAAAAAATAATTTTTTTTTGCAAGAAAATTACTTTGAACCCCCAAACATTATATATTTTTTTTAAAGCAAATGCCCTACAGATTAAAATGGTGGGTGTTTCATTTTTTTTTTTCACACAGTATTTGCGCAGCGATTTTTCAAACGCATTTTTTGGGGAAAAAACACACTTTTTTACATTTTAATGCACTAAAACACACTATATTGCCCAAATGTTTGATGAAATAAAAAAGATGATCTTAGGCCGAGTACATGGATACCAAACATGACATGCTTTAAAATTGCGCACAAACGTGCAGTGGCGACAAACTAAATACATTTTTAAAAGCCTTTAAAAGCCTTTACAGGTTACCACTTTAGATTTACAGAGGAGGTCTACTGCTAAACTTACTGCCCTCGATCTGACCTTCGCGGCGATACCTCACATGCATGGTGCAATTGCTGTTTACATTTGACGCCAGACCAACGCTTGCGTTCACCTTAGCGCGAGAGCAGGGGGGACAGGGGTGCTTTTTTTTTTTTTTTTTTTTTTTCTCTTTATTATTATTATATTTTTATCTTATTTTTAAACTGTTCCTTTCATTTTTTTTTTTTTTTAAATCATTTTTATTGTTATCTCAGGGAATGTAAATATCCCCTATGATAGCAATAGGTAGTGACAGGTACTCTTTTTTGCAAAAATTGGGGTCTATTAGACCCTAGATTTCTCCTCTGCCCTCAAAGCATCTGATCACACCAAGATCGGTGTGATAAAATGCTTTCCCAATTTCCCAATGGCGCTGTTTACATCCGGCGAAATCTACGTCATAAAATGCTCGTAGCTTCCGGTTTCTTAGGTCATAGAGATGTTTGGAGCCACTCTGGTCTCTGATCAGCTCTATGGTCAGCTGGCTGAATCACCGGCTGCATTTTCAGGTTCCCTGTTGAGACAGGAGAGCCAGAGAAAAACACGGAAGATGTTGGGGGGGGGGGGCATTCCCTCCCACTGCTTGTAAAAGCAGTCTAGAGGCTAATTAGCCACTAGGATTGCTTTTACATGAAAGCCGACCGCTGGCTGAAAAGAATGATACCAAGATGATACCTAAACCTGCAGGCATCATTCTGGTATAACCACTCAAAGTCGTGAATGGCATACCTGAAGACAAAAAAATGGTTAACAATAAAGCACAGTAAACGGTAAAGTATAAATAATTACATACCTGAAAAGCAAACGTGATAAAACATAACAACAATAAAACATTGCAGAATAGAATACAGTAAAAAAGAGCAGAACAATAGAGAGAGAATAGAGAGAGAGAGAACAATAAAACGACAACTATTTTTATTTTATATTTTTGTTTGTGTTTTTTTTTTTTTTTACACTTTTTTTTGTAACTAACTTTTATAACTGTAACCGGTTCCAGGTTCGGGTCTCTCAAAATGCGATGGCATCTCGGGAGACCCTGTGAAAGTGTGCCTAGTCTGTGCAATGCTGTACCCTACGCTAATACTCAACTAGTGCATGGTAGCGTTCAAAACATTCACCAATGCAAAGACCAGGATTATCAGGACAGGAGGGACAATAATAGCGGGTGTCACGCCTATATCCGCGCTTTCTGCAGACACGACATCTTTTTTGGGGGGGTTCGTTGGGTAGGGGTACTCGGGAGGACATAAAAATGCCTCTCATGCAGCCGACTGCATTTGGTTGGGGATGTGAATGGGGGAAGTACGGGCGCTGCAGAAGCGGTGGGTTCCCAATTAGGATTGGCGAATGCAGCAGGAAGGGCATTATGGGCACGACGGGCCTGTGTTTGTCTTTTTGGTGGCAGCGGGACACTACTTGTGCTTGCCACCTCACCAGCTTGAACTGCACTTATGGGACTCGCCACGTCACCAAGTGTTACTGCAGTGCTGGTTTGACTACGACCGGGGTGTACTAGGCCGCTGGCGCTTGCCAGTTCACCAAAACGCTACAAAAAAAACTGTTAGCGATCACAGGGATCCGGCCTGACTCTGCGAACGCTGCAGTTATGCGTTTAGTGTTTTGTAAGTGACAGTGATCGATCGATATTGCACTTGGGTGGGCTGGGCCGGGCCGGGCGGAGGGGCAAAACGCAGGTGCTAGCAGGTATCTGGGCTGATCCCGCTAACACTGCGTTTTTGGGAACCCTAAACTGCTGGGGACGCTAGTATAGATCTGATCAGATCAGATATTGATCCGATCAGATACTATACCACTAAGGGAGGCGTATGCTGCGTGCGTGGGTGTTAGCGGTACTGGCGCTAATCTGACGCTGCCTGGGGCTGGTGCTTGCCAGTTCACCAAAACGCTACCAAAAAAACTGTTAGCGATCGCAGGGATCAGGCCTGACTCTGCGAACGCTGCAGTTATGCGTTTAGTGTTTTGTAAGTGACAGTGATCGATCGATACTGCACTTGGGTGGGCTGGGCTGGGCCGGGCGGAGGGGCAAAACGCAGGTGCTAGCGGGTATCTGGGCTGATCCCGCTAACACTGCGTTTTTGGGAACCCTAAACTGCTGGGGACGCTAGTATAGATTTGATCGGATCAGATATTGATCCGATCAGATACTATACCACTAAGGGAGGTATACGGTGCGTGCGTGGGTGTTAGCGGTACTGGCGCTAACCTGACGCTGCCTGGGGCTGGTGCTTGCCAGTTCACCAAAACGCTACCAAAAAAACTGTTAGCGATCGCAGGGATCAGGCCTGACTCTGCGAACGCTGCAGTTATGCGTTTAGTGTTTTGTAAGTGACAGTGATCGATCGATACTGCACTTGGGTGGGCTGGGCTGGGCCGGGCGGAGGGGCAAAACGCAGGTGCTAGCGGGTATCTGGGCTGATCCCGCTAACACTGCGTTTTCGGGAACCCTAAACTGCTGGGGACGCTAGTATAGATCTGATCGGATCAGATATTGATCCGATCAGATACTATACCACTAAGGGAGGCATATGCTGCGTGCGTGGGTGTTCGCGGTACTGGCGCTAATCTGACGCTGCCTGGGGCGACGCATATCACCGCCGGGCGATCAGGGGGCTAAACCTTTATTCGGTAATAAACGGCGGGTGCCCTGACACTATAAAAAATAAACAAACTAACCAGCGTCACCCGTAACGGTTATACGGTGATCAGTGGTGAAAGGGTTAACTAGGGGGCAATCAAGGGGTTAAAACATTTATTAGGTAGTATATGGGGGTCCCTGTCGCTATAAAACGCTGACGGCGAACCTAAATATTTACGTTCCTAACTAGCGTCACCAGCGACACTAATACAGCGATCAGAAAAATGATCGCTTAGCGACACTGGTGACAGGGGGTGATCAAGGGGTTAAAACTTTATTAGGGGGGGTTAGGGGGGTATCCTAGACCTAAAGGGGGGTAATACTCACTGCCCTAACACTAACTGTCACAAACTGACACTATGCAGTAATCAGTAAAAAAAAAAAAAAAAATACTGCTAATGTCAGTTTGTGACAGGGGGGGGGGGTGATTGGGGGGGGATCGGGGGGCGATCGGGGGGGGATCGGGGGTGTAAAGTATGCCTGGCATGTTCTACTGTGTGTGTGTGTGTGTTGTGCACTCACTTGTCATCTCTCCTCGGCGCTGGAACGGAAACTGCCAGACCGGGGAGAGATGACATCACATCCTCTGCCTGTGTGAAACGACACACAGGCAGAGGAGGATTCCCATTGGCTGGGAGCGATCGCGAGGGGGGGGCCACGATCGGATGGTCTCCCCCTCGCCTCCCGACGCTC
This sequence comes from Lithobates clamitans, assembly GCA_037952925.1. Classification (NCBI taxonomy): domain Eukaryota; kingdom Metazoa; phylum Chordata; class Amphibia; order Anura; family Ranidae; genus Lithobates; species Lithobates clamitans. The sequence goes on along the minus strand of JBBGZY010001818.1, from coordinate 418,782 downwards.
CCAGTCAGATGCCGACCGCCGATGGCACCGGGGGGGGGTCCGATCGGACCCCCCGCCCGCGGGAGGCAGATCACGTACGGGTACGTGATTTTGCCTGCCCGTGCCGCTCTGCCGCAGTATATATGCGGTAGGCGGTCGGCAAGTGGTTAAATGACTTTTTTCCTTTGAAATGTCATTTTGCTGTCAGACTGTTCTAAACACGGGAAACATGCGCCCCTTTACAGGCATACTATAGACACCCCCCAGGTATGAAATTTAAAGGGCTATTACCCTTTTATTGCTTGACTTTAAGCATTAATAAAAACACTGCTCCCGAAAAAACGGCTGTTTTTAAAACTTTTTTTTGCATTGATCCATGTCCCCTGGGGCAGGACCCAGGTCCCCAAACACTTTTTATGACAACAACTTGCATATAAGCCTTTAAAATTAGCACTTTTCATTATTCATGTTCATGTCCCATAGACTTTGACGGTGAATTTTTTGCCTGTTCGCAAGTTCTGGTGCGAACCAAACAGGGGGGTGTTCGGCTCATCCCTATTGCTGAGTATGGATGGCTGGGCATGGATGGATGGATGAGTATGACAGAGGGATGTCTAAGCATGGATGGATGGATGAGTATGACAGAGGGATGGCTGAGCATGGACAGATGTATTAGTATGACAGAGGGATGGCTGAGCATGAATGGATGGATGAGTATGACAGAGGGATGGCTGAGCATGGATGGCTGGATCAGTATGACAGAGGGATGGCTTAGAATGGATGGATGAGTATGACAGAGGGATGGCTGAGCATGGATGAGTATGACAGAGGGATGGCTGAGCATGGACGGATGGATGAGGCTGCAATGGGCACAGATCAGCGCTGTGGGCACTACAGATCCAGCCCACAGCGCTGCTGCAACCGATCTCTCCCCTTTCCGCTCACACTGTACCAATCAGTACAGAGAGGGGAGAGAGGAACCAGACATGACGCAGTTTGTTTACAAATGACGCTGTCAGTGGCCATTTACAGTGATTCGTGATGCGGACCTGGCAGTCACAGATACTCCCGTGTGCACGCCCCAGGCCCGGGAGAGCGATTCTAGGAGGACGTCAATGTACCCCTCCCAGAGTTATCGAGCTGCGCTCTAGCCGTCATTCGGCTATAGAGCAGTTGTTAAGTGGTTAAATAAGGACATGTGTGTTCCAGTGCGTTTTTGGTGTGTTTAGGTCTGTTCCGGTGCGTTTTTACCGCGTTCCAGTACAGTCCAGTGCAGAAAAATACAGCATGTTCCACTTTTTTTTCTGGAACTGGAACGCACTGGAACTGACCACACTGGTATGAAGTATGCCATTGAAAACCATATAACCTACTTTCCATGCGTTTTTGATGCAGAAAAAAAAAACGCACTGGACTGCTTGTGGTGTGAACTGACCCTCAGAAATAGTGAGCAGAAGACAAGAAAAATAGATTCTGAAATGCAGCATCAGCATTCTGTGCCTCAGAGACCTGATATATATATGAGGGGATGTATAGGCCAGCTTTTTTAAACCAGGGTGCCCAGGCACCCCAAGGTGCCTTGAGGTTTCTTCAGGGGTACTTTGGCAAAATGTCTAAAAATTGCCCCAAAATTGTATACAAGCCAGTGGGTGGATGAAACCTGCCTTTTAGTTACACAAAGCCACAGCTTTACATTGTACACCATTACAACCTTCTACCTACCAACCTCCCCAACCTCCCAATGACCAATAACATCATCAGTTGATAAGGAGGATGTCAGTTGCCTGAATATCATGCTTGTTTGACCCTCCCTTGCCTCTCTCCATAAGCTTTGGGGTCTTATTAGCTAAGTGATGGAGAAAAACTGAGGGAGAAGAGAAACATTAGAATACTAGTCAGTACCAGGTTGCAAAAGTGTATTTGCTTTGGAAGAATAAATCACCTCTAACGTTGGGTGTCCTACATGTATTGATGTTGCTGAAATATGTAAGACTATTAGAATAGTTTTTACATTTCAGAATGGGATGCTTCAAGACTGTCCATAATTTTTGAGGGTGCTTCGAAATTGCCCATAAGTTTAAAGGGTGCCTTGACTGAAAAAGTTTTGAGAAACACTGGTATAGGCAAACATTCCTCCAAAACGATAAAACCTGGATGTATGCCACCTGGAGAATGCAAGCCCTATTCCTGGATAGTGGCAGACCTTTTAATATCAAGCCCAAAGGGTTATAGAAACTCCCCCCCTCCCTCCCCCCAGAAGTTGGTTGTTTAGCCTGTTTCCGTGCTAAGGGCCTACGGTGAATAAACACCGCCAGGATAGTTGCAAACTGAATTCCTGTGCCCAGACTCCCAATCCATGGCCACAAAGGAACAAAGAACTCACACTTCACATTACAGAATTGCACGGTGCCCTGGCTTGGGGCTTGCAGGGTCATGGAGTACAAGATGCATGGTCCAGACAGGAGGACCCGTCACCACTGCCAGGCTGACTGACCCTTCTGCGCCTGACAACCACCAGCCCCCTGACTGAGCCAGCTCCTGAGTTCACTCTTCGAAGGTATGCGCTTTACCATTTCCAATAGACCAGATGCCCAGTCCAGCCTGATGAACGCCTAACAGCAGCTGCTTGGCTGTACTCTGAAAAGCGATTCACTGTAGATAGCTTTTTTCAGAACATACAAGTGTAAACTTAGCCTTAGTCAATCAATTACAATTGTGTACAGAGCTGGGGCTGCTGAAGCTGAAGGGAAGATAAGTAATCTCCTCACTTAATGACCAGGTTCCGTTCCAACGACCAGGTCGTTAAACAAATTGGTCGTTAAATGAGGAACCACACGTTATCAATATTTTAAACATTCTTAATTACTGTACTGCATTGAGAAAAAAAGGTCTAAACACAAAACTCCAGCTCAATAATGTTTTAATTTGCATAAGTACCAGGGACGTGTAGTCAGGGGATGGCAGGTGAGGAAGAGCCTCACCTGCCATGAGCATAAAAATTGAAAATAAAAAAATAATAGAAAAATAACAATAAAAAAAAAAGATTGACTTCAAGGGTCGTAGCTCTGTGACCAGGGGTCACAGAGACCCCAAATTTGTAGCGGAAGTCCTACCCCACCACTGGTCAAAATTTGGGGCTCCTATCCTCTATGGTTCCGGAGATATGGAGCTCCTTACGCAGCCTGTCAGAAGCTACATACAGAGCAGCCAGTTTAAAAACAAGCTGGCACACTCTGTGTGCAGCAGACTGAGAGGATGAGCTCACATTGCCTCTCACTTCTTGTCAGAGGTACTGAGCTCAATGGACAGCTTGGAGTCTTCGACCAATGGTAAAGTACCATTGGTCCAAGTGGCCAATAAAAATGCGGCAGTGGAGTCTGTCCTCTCACTGCAGTGTCATAGAAGGGGCATGTGTCTAAAAGACAAATACTTCTTCCAGCCCAGCCCTCTTAACTACAAGGAAAAAACATGGGTTTATGGGTATAAGATTTACCTACAATCCTATGTTTCCTGTCGCATCATGGCAGCATACACTTTGGGTTGTGACTCCGCCCCTCACAACCTGATAGGACCACATAGCTATAAGTTGTAAAGATGGCCCCCGCCCCAGTATTCTTCTCTTATTTTTCCTCACCTGAGAAGGACTGAAGATGTCAGAAGCACCCCCTTACCGAACTCGCCCCAGCCAGGTTCTAGCCTCTCCTGGGTGGAAGTCCTTGCCTGTACAGCCTCTAAATGAGCTAGATGGAAGGAACCCCACTCTGGTGGTCTCAGGGGTATGTGCGGCTCCAGTATAAGTCTTAAACAGGCTTAGTTGTGTGCAGCGGTCTCCATCTGTCTTTCCATCTCTTGGTGCAGCTTGCTGGGCTCTGTGGTTCTCCTCTGTCTCTCCCCTGTGTCCTCGGATGTCTCAGCGCTTTCGCACATGCTCAGTAAACGTTTTTAGGGCGTCCTGGCACATTTGCCAGGTTCCAAGATGGCGCCGAGAGCGCCTCGGTGCTACTGCACATGTGCGGCCGGTTCATGACCCCGGCGGCCATGACGGTTTATTTAAAAAGCTCAGAGATGTCATTTCTGATGCCTCCAGCTTCCTGAGCATATCTGACGCTGCTATCAACTCTGCTATCAGCTCTGCCTCACCTCTGATGCTCCCTCCTTGGGGTAAGTGTTTCTCTCTCCCCCTGGTTCCTCTGTTTGTTTGCTTGCATGTTTACACCTGCCTGTATCCCTCCAAGATATCACAGTTATCCTTTCTATGGAGACCGCTGCCCCAGCAGATCACCATCAGCCCAATAGGTAAGGGGGGGGATGTTCATGGTAAGTAGTGAAGATTGAAAAAGAGAGCAGGATCGTACTAACGCTGCCTAATCGGTCAGCCCTACCAGGTCATCAAGATCGTCTAAGTCAAGGCGAAGAGAGACCTCACGCAGGAGAAGCCGCTCCAGCCATAGGCGAAGCCGCTCACACGGCAGAAGTCGCTCAACCCACAGGGGAAGCCGTAGGAGGAGCCGTTCCTACTCCAGGCATAGACATTCCCATTATAGAAGATCCCCTGCATGTAGACGCCAGTCTCCTGCACATCCTCCCCATCCAGCGGGGAATGCTTGCTGGGGCCACAGCTCTACCAGACAGGCTGGCCTGCCGCAGGTGTATGGACGAAGCCACCAGGGAGAAGGAGCTAGTCACTGTAGAACCTACCGGGGTCCCTGCTACGCATATCTCAACCCCAGATGTGGAGGCTACAGCCCTGAGCGCCTCACCATCCCATCCTAGTACATCTAGGGAACAAGAGTTTCCATCAGACGAGGAAGAACTGGAAGCGGCAGCAGGCTTTGATTTCTCGCTCATAGGACCCTTTGCAAAATCGGTCAAGGAAGCGATTAACTGGGAGGAACCTGAGGAGGTACAGCAGAAGCAAAGGAAGTATTTCCCGAATCTCAAGAAGGTACCTGAAGCCTTCCCATTTATAGAGGAACTGGATGAGCTTATTAAGGAAGAATGGCAGAATCCAGAGAAGAAGGTTAGTCTTTCTAACAGACTTACTAAGCTATATCCTCTGAAAGAGCCCAGAGAAGCTCCCCTGGTCTCCCCTCCAGTGGTGGACGCCTCTTTGATGCGCCTAGCCAGGCATGTGACGCTTCCCATTGAAGACGCAGTGACGTTCAGGGATGTCCAGGACAGGAAGGTGGACACGGACCTTAAAAGGGCTTACGTTTTTGCAGGAGGCGCCTGCAGACCAGCAGTGGCTTTGGCCGCAGTCGGGAAAGCTATTTCCGGGTGGTCTTTGAACACCGCGAAGCTCGTTGCTGAAGGCGCAGATCAGGACCAGATCGTTAAAGCCCTACAGGAACTCAGTCTCGCAGGAGACTTTGTGGAGGAAGCCTCTGTGGACACCATTAGGTCCGCTTCAAGGTCTATGCTAGCAACGGTAATGGCCAGGAGGGCGTTATGGCTTAAGCCCTGGTCGGCCGACCCGGCCTCAAAGTCCAACTGGTGCAGGATTCCATATGATGGAGTTAACCTCTTTGGTGCAAAGCTGGATACAGCAATATCCAAAGTGACAGGCGAGAAGTCTGGTCTTATTCCCTCAGACAGAAGGCCAAAACAACAAAGAGCGCCTCCCTTCAAGCGCAATCTCCCGGAGAGATACAGGGATGCAAAGTCCTATAGGCCTGGGAAGGAGTACAGGAGAACTTGGAAGAACCCTCAGACGTCCTTCCTCAAATTTCAGAAAACCAAAACGCCTGCTTGCAATGAACAGAAACCTTTTTGAAGGTACGTCCGCCCAACCAGCGGTAGTGGGTGCCAGGCTCACAAGATTCGGGTTGGTTTGGGCGGAATTGATAAAGGACCCATGGACAGTATCCACCATCCGGGTCGGACACAGGTGGTCGTTCAAGAACCGCCCCCCAAGGGGTCACTTCTGCGCAACCAGGCTTCCTCCTTCCAGGGAGAAAAGGTTGTCTTTGGTCCAGTACATCCAGGATCTGTTAAGGAAACAGGCAATAGTGGAAGTCGCACCATCCCAAAGAGGTCAGGGTTTCTATTCCCCACTCTTTCTAGTACGAAAAAAGTCAGGGGACTTCCGTCCTGTTATGGACCTAAAGAAACTCAACCGGTAAATCCGGGTAGAAACATGCAGGATGGAAAGCCTCCAGTCGATCCTTCAAGCAATAAATCGGGGGGACTGGATGCTCTCGATCGATCTGCAAGACGCATACTTACATATCCCGATCCACTCAGAGTTCCAGAGATTCCTCCGCTTCACAATAAACAGCTGGCACTTCCAATTCCGAAGTCTTCCGTTCGGGATCTCCACCGCACCCAGGACATTCATGAAGGTCCTATTGCCCGTGATAGCCCACTTGAGAGAGAGGGGATTGAGAGTCCACCATTACCTGGACGACATCCTGCTTCTCTCGAACAACAAGGAGTCTCTCATCCAGCATCGGGGAATCCTGGTCTCCACTTTACAGTCTCTAGGGTGGCTGATAAACTGGAAGAAGAGCAGTATTCATCCCACTCAGAGGATGGTCTTTCTAGGGGCCGTGCTGGACACGAGAGAGAACACGGTGGAACTTCCAGAGAAGAAGATTTCCCCCCTGATTCAGAAAGTGAAGAAGGCCATCTCGGCAAGGAGATTACCAGCCAGAACATGCCTCAGTATCCTGGGCTCCTTGGCATCCACCATTCTGATGGTTCAGTGGGCGCAATGGAACTCGAGGCCTTTCCAGATTTCCTTCCTGCGCCAGTGGAACAGTGTTTCGATGTCGCAGTCGATTCACATCCCTCAAGAGGTGAAGCAGTCATTGCTGTGGTGGATAAGGCCTCGCAACCTAGGAAGGTGCAAGCACATAATCACCCCTTACCAGGAGACGGTGACCTCAGATTCCAGTCTGCAGGGGTGGGGAGCCCACCATCAGCACTTTGCGGCCCAAGGCCGCTATCCATTCAGGGCACAGGACACAGTGTCGAATGTGTTAGAAATGAGAGCAGCATTCCAAGCGCTCCTGTCCTTCGGCTCGCTTTTGAGAGGGAAACATGTTCTTCTAAGAATGGACATGGACAACAAGGTCGCGGTTGCCTATATCAACAGGCAGGGGGGCACCAGAAGCAGGTCCATGATGCAGGAGGTCCGTCCTGTTCTAGAGTGGGCACAACGGAACCTGTTAAGCTTAAGGGCAGTCTATGTTCCGGGAGTCCAGAATGTGCTGGCCGACTCGCTGAGCAGGAATTTCACCTCCAATTACGAGTGGTCTCTGAACCCACAGGCCTACGCCCTCATATCCAGGACTTGGGGTCCTCCAGAGATAGACCTGGCGGCAACCCCAGAGAATGCGAAATGTCGGAGATTTCTATCGAGAATACCATTCCCTTCGGCAGAGGGGACGGATTGTCTCCTGCACCCCTGGAATTTCCAACTAGGATACATCTTTCCTCCAACTCCACTCATAACGAGGTTTCTCCTGAGACTCAAGGAGTCATCGGCACTGGTGGTGGCAGTAATTCCCTTCTGGCCGAGGAGGCCATGGTTTACCACTGTGATACAGCTGAATACGGCAGATCCCCTGCCCCTTCCGTTGTCACCAGACCTACTCTCCCAGGGTCATCTTCTTCACCCGAACCCGGAGAAGCTACATTTGATGGCCTGGAGGTTGAAAGGGCTAGGTACCTAGAGCAAGGATGCTCCCAGAGAGTGGTGGATACCCTACTCCAGGCCAGGAGACCTACCACGAATATTACTTACAGGCGAGTCTGGGAGAAGTTTACCGCCTTCGCTCAATAGCAAGGTTGGGACTCATCCTCACCATCGGTGTCACAGGTCCTGGAGTTCCTTCAACTAGGCCTAGAGAAGGGTCTTAGATCAAGTACTCTAAAGGTCCAAGTCTCGGCCTTGTCCGCCCTGACAGGAGTCAGATGGGCACAAGATCCCCTTGTGGTTCAGTTCCAACGGGCCTGTCTAAAGCTGAGACCTCCTAGGAAACCTTCCTTCCCAGTCTGGGACCTCTCAGTTGTACTGGAAGCTCTATCTAAGGAACCCTTCTTTCCGAATGAGAACATATCCTTATGGGATCTGACGCTAAAAGTCTCATTCCTGATAGCCATAACATCGGCTAAGCGGGTGTCAGAGATGCAGGCCTTAATGGTTAGTGATCCATATCTGGTAGTATTGCCAGACAGATTAGTCTTAAAACCTTCAGACCGGTTCATACCCAAGGTATCCTCATCCTTTCACTTCAACCAAGAGATTAACCTTCCAGCACTCACCACGGAACAGGGCGATCCTCACCCACTGGACGTCAAGGGTAATGTCCTGGAGTACCTCTCAGCTACCAGATCCATCAGGAAAACGGAAAGTCTCCTAATTATTCCGCATGGATTCAGGAGAGGTCAAGCGGCATCCTCACGCACCATTGCGTCATGGCTGGTGAAGACCATAAAAAAGGCCTATTCATTGAGCAGTCAGCAAGTACCTGAGGGCTTAAGGGCACATTCCACCAGGGCAGTGGCAACCTCCTGGGCGGCATATTGTAGAGTCTCGGCGGAGACAATTTGCAGAGCGGCTACCTGGTCTTCCAGGAACACCTTTATGACCCATTACAAAGTGGATTCCACCTGTTTATCCGCAGTGGATTTCGGAAGAGCCGTTATCCAGGCCAATTCTTCTGTTCTCTGATTAATAAACTTAGTTTGAATCCCCACCCAGTCTTTGCGAGTTACTCCCCAAAGTGTATGCTGCCATGATGCGACAGGAAAACGGAAAATTGTATACTCACCTTTCCGTAATTTTCCTTTCCTGACGTATCTTCATGGCAGCATACAATTTCCCACCCATCTAAGGTGATATATATATATGGAGAATACTGGGGCGGGGGCCATCTTTACAACTTATAGCTATGTGGTCCTATCAGGGTGTGAGGGGCGAAGTCACAACCCAAAGTGTATGCTGCCATGAAGATACGACAGGAAAGGAAAATTACGGAAAGGTGAGTATACAATTTTCCGTTTTTCTCACATAGTTTAGAGGGAGAATGAGAATCTGCTGCTGAAAAGGTACAAGCTAAATCATATATTATTATGCTATATGTTATAAGCTAATAATTTACTATTTATTGATTTACTGTGAAATCAGTGATTGGAAGTTATAACTTCAAACTTCAGTACAGTGGAACCTTGGTTTACAAGTAACGCGGTTAACAAGCGTTTTAAAAGACGAGCAACTTTTTTTTTTTTTAAATTCTGATTAGGTTTGCGAGTGTTGTCTCGCAACACGAGCAGCATTCAAGCTAATGGGGTGTGTAGTACCGCATTTGGCCAGAGGTGCGGGGCGTCGGTGACACTTGGAATGGTTCGGAGCCGTTCGGAAATACTCGGGAATACTCGGAAACACTCGGAAATACTCTGTTCCCAAGTGTTTTCGAAGCTTTCCAAGTTCAGCTGAGCTGTACCCGAGTATTATCGAGGCTCTCTGGCGCCCCCCACCTCTGGCCACATGTGGTATTGCATGCAATAGAAGTCAATGCGGAACAAATTATCTTCATTTCCACTGACTTCTATGGGGAAACTCTCTTTGATATGCAAGTGCTTTGGATTACAAGCATTCTCCTGGAACAGATTATGCTCGTAATCCAAGGTTCCACTGTAATTTGTCTGTTAAGCCACTTGCTTGAGTACAGTTTTTGAAAATATAGTAAATTACCTTAAAACAATATATACTAATTATTTGTATATCACTTACTTTTGGTAATTAACCCCTTGCTACCCAGGCCAATTCTGACACTTCTCTCCTACATGTAAAAATCATATTTTTTTTGCTAGAAAGCTACTCAGAACCCCCAAACATTATATATATTATTTTAGCAGACACCCTAGGGGATAAAATGGTGGTCGTTGCAACTTTTTATGTTACACAGTATTTGCGCAGCAATTTTTCAAATGCATTTTTTTAAAAAAAGAAACTGTTTCATGAATAAAAAAAAAAAAAACACTAAAGTTAGCCCGATTTTTTTTGTATACTATGAAAGATGATGTTACGCCAAGTAAATAGATACCTAACATGTCACGCTTTAAAATTGTTCACACTTGTGGAATGATGCCAAACTTCAGTACTTAAAAACCTCCATAGGCGACGCTTTAAAATTTTTTTACAGGTTACATGTTTAGAGTTACAGAGGAGGTCTAGTGCTAGAATTATTGCTCTCGCTCTAAAGATCGCGGCGTATGTAACTGTGTGTATCTGGCTCTGATACTAGTCAGTGCCTCACAAGCCACTGACCTTACAGAACGTCGCTGATAAGTACACAAATGAAAATTCTGTACTGTACTGTACAATACAATGATGTATAGCGCAGTGTTCGGTGGGGAGAGCTGGTCGTAAGTCCGAACTGTTGTTAAACAGGCAAGTCGTTAAACGAGGAGTATCTGTATTATATGTGAGCACTTTCTTTCTTCTTACATTCAGCTCCCTCTAGTGGAGACCAGGAGCTGCTGCTGCATTAAAAGAATGTAAATACACAGCGTCTAAACTGGAGGGCCCTTGCGTCTGAAACACTTGGTGCAAATCAGTGTGTATCCATAAGGTGTGCAGTGCGCAATGCAGGGCACATAGCCCTCATGGGGGAAGGACCCACTGTGCACTTACTGCACACAATTGGAGATGCAATATGCAGCCTCCAGGCCACCCATTGAGCTGCAGCTAAGCCTGTCACGTGAGTTGCGGCTTAAAGGATATTTCTTGCTTGTGCTGTGCAACACAGGACTGAAGCAGGCCAGCACCTCTTAAAGTGGAGTTCCACTGACATGTTGCTTTTTTTTTTTTTAAACATTTGATAAGTTAAAAACATTAACATTTAACACTCACATCTTTTTAAAATTTCGTCCCCCGATGTCTGGTTTAGTATAAAAAATAACTTATATCATTGCTTCCTGGCCGTTTCCATATTGATTGTGGGCATGTGAAGCCCACAAGCATAATGTTCCGGGATACGGTGCAGCTGAGTGACCAGCATGCACTGCCTGTTCTCGCGCATGCGCAGTATGACCGTATCAAAGCGCCGTAAACTGCTGAAGTTGCCATCACACCGGATGGGGTCGTCGGAAGTGCCCGGCCCATTGTGATGGCAACGAAGCCCTCAGCGCTGCCCACTGACTCCTGGGAAATGATGACACACATCTCCCAGGAGCACTAGCGAGCACAGGAAATGACGTTAGGCGCCAGGGAGAGAAAGAGGCAGATTACAAGGCACCCCTTAGCAACAGCCAGGAAAGAGTAAGTAAAAAAATTTAAAAAAAAAATTTTTACAAATGTTTTCGCTTTTTTTTTTTTTTTTTTTTTTTTTTTTTTTTTTTTGCTGATGAATACTGCAAAGTACATTTTATGGGTGAAACTCAGCTTAAATCCAAGGAAAGGCTCACCTTCCTGACTGGGCTGCAGCGTGCAATGTGTAAACTAACTAAATGGCTTACAAAGTGCAGGGGACAGAAGCCAGACATAGTGGGCATAGCTGGGGAGAGTCTGTGTGGGGGGTTGGATTTTATTGCTAGCTAATTGGGATGCTGTCTCTATAAAAAAAGATAAAAGGCTGTAAAAAATGCTTTAAAGCTATACAATCTGGTACTGAACAGTCACAAGAGTGATGACATTTATGATAAATATGGATGAGGTCAGGCATGTTCAGAAACTAGTCCAAACCTTCAACCCAATAAAAGTGCAACGCTATATGGTAATATACTGTAAATAAAATATACATCATATATTTACCCTCAAAACATTCATATAAATGTGAATAATAACAATCTATGTGCCACTTGTGATTTATACAACAGACATAAGTGACCGTGACAGACAATCACAGTGATCGCCCACACACAATACAATTTGTGGTTAATCTCAAAGTGAAAGAAGAGTCCAGCAAACGTGTATTCTCTTAGAAACACAAATACTATAAAATGAACACTGTGTCCATACAATGTTCCACTCTTCAGGGTTTTCCAAAGACAGAAAGTGATAAACATACACTGCTTACCAGACATCCATGGCCCGCTTACTTAATGAGTGCTTGTGGGATTTATCCCAATATACTAAAGGAAAGGTTGTTCTCCACTTCCTACCAGGCTCAGCTTATATGGTAAATAAATACAAGAGAGAACCATACCTTATAGTGCAGTATGCTCAAATCAAAACACTTTATTCAAGTTAAATTGCGCACTCACGTTAAAAAAATACTTGGTACGAACATTTAATAAATGGCTGCAGCTAGATTTGATCCCAATCCCAGTTCTTCCGGCCTGAGCTATCCTACCAGGGAACTGTTCCTGAGGACCACCAACCATAAGTGGCAGAGGCATTTCCTAGCCCGCAGCCACCCATATACACACCCTTGTATAGGTGCTACTGCAGGGCAGGGAATGTCTCTGCATATGATTAGCGGCTCTTAGTGCCAACTTCCTAGTGGGATAGCTCAGGAATTGTAGGCCAAACATGCCTGAGCTCATTCCTAATGATAAATACTCCTCGATCTTGTGACTGTGTCCAGTAACAGATTATATCATCTTACAGCTACCCAACCCTATGAGTATTGTGACTGATTACTGACTAGAAAAATGGTAGAGGAATGAATGACTTGTCCTTCTACCCTACAATCATAATGTTTTTTTCCACAGTCACAATATTCATAGGGTTGGGTTACTGTAAAGTACATTGTGCACTGCTCAGCATACACTAGATCAGTGTTTCTTAAACTGGCGTCTAGAATCTTTTTCTATTCCACACCACTTCATTCTGTACACTGTGCTGTGCATTCCATATTTCACACTGGCTTATTCTGCACTCTTTTATGCACATTCCTTTTTCAACACTGTCTCATTCTGCACACTTTGCTTTACCATTTTCCACAACACCTCATTCTGTACACCTTCTGTACATTCTGTATTCCACACTGCCTTTATCTGTATGCGTTGATGTACATTCTGTATTCAACACTGCCTCATTCTGTAATCTGTGCTGTATATTCCATATTCCACATTGCCTTATTCTGTACACTGTGCTGTGCATTCAATATTTCACGCTGCCTCTGTACATTCTGTATTTCACACTGCCTACTTCTGTACTTTGAGCTGTACATTCTGTATTCCACACTGCCTCATTCTCTACACTGTGTTGTGTGTTCTGCATTTCACACTTCCTTATTCTGTACTCTGCACTGTACATTCCATATTCCACACTGCCTCATTCTCTACACTGTGTTGTGTGTTCTGCATTTCACACTGCCTTATTCTGTACTCTGCACTGTACATTCCATATTCCACACTGCCTTATTCTGTACTCTGCACTGTACATTCCATATTCCACACTGCCTTATTCTGTACTCTGCACTGTACATTCCATATTCCACACTGCCTCATTCTGTACTCTGCACTGTACATTCTGTATTCCGCACTGCCTCATTCTGTACACTGCACTGTGCATTCCGTTTTCCACACTGCCCCATTCTGTACTCTGCACCTTACATTCCATATTCCGCACTGCCCCATTCTGTATTCTGCACTGTGCATTTCGTATTCCACAGTGCCTCAGTCTGTACTCTGCACCATACATCTCGTATTCCACACTGCCCCATTCTGTACTCTGCACCATGCATTCTGTACTGCCTGATTCTGTACTCTGCACCTTGCATTTTGTATTCTGTACTGCCTGGTTCAGTACTCTGCACTGTACATTCCGTATTTCCACACTGCCTCATTCTGCACTCTGCACCTTACATTCTGTATTCCACACAGCCTCGTTCTGTACTCTGCGTTATACATTTCCTTTTTTATACCGTCTCAGTCTGTACGCTGTTCTATAAAGTCCCTATTCCACATTGCCTCATTATATGTTATGCACATCGTCCCAGACTCTAAACCCTTTAACCCATGCCCAATAGTCGGTGCAATGCAAACCACACTCTTTTTTTTACAAAAGTTATCCCTGCACTAGTTTAGGTCTCACCAGGTGTAAAGCTGATCTTGCTCTCCAGAAATGAGAGGTTCCAGGTGCTGGCTCATGCTAGTAGAGACTATGTGCAAACGAGAAGATCTGGACAGCCGCACTCCAGGAAGTAATAATCCAAGTTTCTTTATTTTAAAATCAGGAACACATCAGATACAGGACATCATAGACACAGTGTACAGATCATAAGCTAACGCGTTTCACACTTGTCCAAGTGCTTACTCATAGCTCTGAGTTAGCTCTGATAGCTATGAGTAAGCACTTGGACAAGTGTGAAACGCGTTAGCCTATGATCTGTACACTCTGTCTATGATGTCCTGTATCTGATGTGTTCCTGATTTTAAAATAAAGAAACTTGAAATATTACTTCCTGGAGTGCGGCTGTCCAGATCTTCTCGTTTGCACACACTCTTTTTTTGCTGCAGTGCACAGCAGGCATCACATGTTCTTTTTTTCTTGAGGAAGGGACTCAACTCATGATCTTGCACACAGCCCCACTGCATTCAGAAAATGCCCCACGAACACACTGAATTGCTTACCATAAGAACTAAAGTTGCGTTAGTAGGTCCTAAAGCCTCCAGTGATTCTGGCTCATCTTGGGGTCGTTTGTAATGAAAAGCTGTCCCAGCTGCATCAAACCTCTTTGGGGCATCTGGGGGGAGTCTGCCATTAATATAGTAATCTCCTCCTTCTGCCTTCAGGGCTGTTAATAAAATACGTTCTCTCAGCTTTTTAAAAATTTTTTATAAGGGGTAAATAATCATTTTAAAGTAGAGCAAAACATTTCCAAAATATAGCGTGCTTTGCAAATGCATTGGGTTTAAAACAGAAACATAAACATCATGCAGAACAGAACATACAGACAACATAAAGTGACAAATTTTTATTAAAAATCTTTTGAGAGCCTTTCTAAGTGCCCTAAAAACTTTTCCTTTAGCTTCATGTGAACTGTATTGGAAGTGGAGCATGGGCTGTAAATAATTATTCTGAATGATTTAAGTAACATTTTTAGACTTGCCCCAGGGCAAAGTCCCTATTTAATGCACAAAGTTCAGAAGGTGCTCACCAGGCTTCCTAGGATCAATGCTCCATGTATTAATTTCAGGAAGAGAAGCGACATCCTTGGCCTTTGGAACTGAAGAAGTACCAAGTCCAGTTGAATGTGACTACTACTAGTTGTCCACACTTTGCATTTAAGGGAGAATCCCAGTTATTTTACACCACAGTTAATTGTGGCCTTTTGCAGATGTTTATAATACAAATGAGGGCAAACGAAGCTTCATACACATAGAAGCGTATCTTTAGTGTAGGCATATTTAATGTATAGGTAGGAGTACAATGGATCGTACATGTAAAATGAAATGAGCATGGATATTTTCAGTAGACCCTTTTATTAATCAGGTTTGCGACTACTGCTTATTGGATTGGATTCAGAAATTAAATGCAATGAACCAAATGGGTTTAATGACGAGTTGGGTTTTGAGCACGTCCTCTTATAAGGTAAAACATAAATATACACCCAATCACTTAAATCTCATAAAAGCTTTTACCTGTTAATATTATTTCAGAAATAGTTTTCAATATTTATTAAATTTGAAGCTAAAATATTACCTGGTGACCCATGCCATGTACAGGCATTTCCTGTTATATGGTGACAACTGTCTACCATTTCTGCCATGCTTTATCACTCTGATCCTGAGACTCAACATGAATTAAACAGGCATGGCCCACTGCTTGCACCATAAGGGAACTCACCCTGAAAAATACCATGCAGCCATCACTGTAGGTCTGTAGCCAGGAAGTGGCTGCAGCCTACAGGCAGCACTGAGATGTAACAAAGAATAGAAAAAGTAATAGCCCATGCACATGGGCGCTTTTTCTCATATAACATAAAAAAAATGGCATATTCTGGCACTCAGGAGGCACAGGTACAGTGTACAACCCACTGCCAGCAGCCATGTCAAAATCAATGACAGGCTGAAATACCCAGCTTGTGTTCTTTGCTGTACCGAAGCATACTTGCATTTAGGGCCACATTTGTTCAGAGACATATGCCCCAAATATGAAAATTCTACATTTGGGGCATTTATCAATGAATGCATATAGCCCTGAAAGCAAATATGTGGAAAAGCATGCAAATGCATATTTTTGTCTGTACGCTGCACCTGTGTCTCCCATGCAGTATTTTTCAATGTCATTCAATTTTTTTTTTGTACCCTGTGCCATTAAGAATAAGCCCTCTCTACAGGGGCATGCTTTTGTGTATTTTCTTCTGTTTACCCTCATTTTTACAAAATCACATGAAGAAGACTGACTTTGACCTGAAATGTTGTGCAATTCATGCTGTGATGTAAAATAAACAGGTCACTCCTGTAAATACTGAGAAGCCACAGGACATCTTATTTCTTACAGATACAGTCTATTTTACCATGCACTTAGCTAACACATGTGCAGAAGAAGCAGCTACTAGGTATGAGGCCTGGGGAACAGCACTTATTGTACTTGTGGTTGAGAATAGCATCTACTACACCTGAGGTAGGGAATATCACCTACTGCATCTGAGGTGGGCAAACATAGGTCTCCATTTGCTATCCCTGTTCAAGGAGAGGCTTCAAGTAAAGGGGAGCGTATGCTGCAGCCTTCACTTCTTAAAAGAAATGGACACTTTTGAGGACTAATGTGATAGTATTCATACAACAAAGAATCTAATAAAGAGGAGTTTAAATATTGTATCTTTTGGTTGAAGAAAAGACCTACCTAAGGCCTGCATGAGGTTCACGCCATGACTTTGGCAACTTGGTAAGAAACTGATGAAACCCTAGCTTCAGACTACACAAAGCTTTAAGGTGTGGTCAAAATACTGTATGGCTAAATATTGCACAATTTGTGTTGCCTATGACTGATCAAGACACCAGACCGGCCATGTTTGACCATCTTGGTTTATTAAATAGTTATTGTTATCTGATTGTGTAAGTAAGATGACTGTGTATTAAATCTACTTACCCAGGTGGTTTTGTGATAGGTTGAGCTGTTTAATGTTAATATGGACAGAACCTTTTGGAATCCAGACAACCTCCTCATATCCTTGAGAAATGGGGGAGGGAGAGAGGGGAACAAGCTGTAAGAGAGATGTTGGACATAACACTCAATCGTGTAAGGGCATAGCTCACATTCATACTGAATCTGTTTCACTTTCAGACACACTGCAGTTAAAGTACATGCATACAGGAGGGGAATGGTATCTAGAAGATCAGTAGATCAGAGGGACCTCTGCATCTCTCACCTTATATCTAAAATACTGGTAATGCACAAGTCCCTGCTTAAAATGATGGGAAAATCAGCAACAGTAGTATGTAGCGTGGAGTGACATTTGCCTGATTTCTTGAATGTATTTAAAAACTATACATGGGATTATTTTGAAAATGGCATACAAACCCACCCCGCAGAGGTAAGTTAAACATGACAGTTACCAATGTGTTTTTCCCAGTAGCTGGAAGTAAAATAATGTTAACAGTGGGGTTGATTTACTAAAGAAGCATAGACTGTGCACTTTGCCAGTGCAGTTGCACTCAGTCTAATCAGTGAATGTGGTGAAGCTTCACTTTGTAAGGTGCAAGGAAAAAAAACAGCATTTTTGCTTGCACGTGATTGAATGATGGACATCTGTGGAGCTTCACCACATTCACTAAACTCTGGGGAAAAACTAGTGCAACTGCACTTGCAAAGTGCACAGTCTATTTGTCTTTGGTTAATCAACCCCAATGGGTGAATGACTGCAATAGGGGTACATTTTCCCATCTGTCATTAGATTAGAAGTCTACTATACTATAGCTTCTAATGGCTATCCAGACTAACATCTACTTGGAAATCACAAATAGATATTTACAACTGGAGTGCTTTAAAATATATATTTCTGATAACAGACTCCAAGATTTGCTCACCTGCATTTTATCTAAAACTAGCAAAAGTGTGCCTTTCTGGACATAGGAATGACCCTATGTAGTCTGCACTATAGAACATATTGGGGGGTAAGGTGTTGGCAGACCAGGTGCAAGACCTGAATAGGAGTTAGGAACAGAGAATGACCATAAGTCCCGCGACCATAACCAAAACCTCATCTTGAGGAACACAACACAAAACATACATATATACAGTATATATATGAACAATAGCAGGGAACTACATAAATAGGTGCCACCATAATCAACACATATGCCCATTAGGAAGCTGCTGGATGTGTGAGATGTTGCATGCTTGGGGCAGGCTGAGCTGTAACAGTAAGTGTTGCAGTTACAGATTTAATTGCTTACTGCTGAGTATAGTGTGTATCAGAGCCTAATAACACCAGTGGGTGCTCAGTTTTTTGTGCACAGTGGGTATTGTAATATATTGTAGTTCACTCTTATGGACAGAAGTACACTTCATATCAATCTCTAATATGTGATTCAGAGGTGTAGCCTTCTGTACCAGCCATTGCACAGTGAAGTAAAAGCTTTGTAAGGTCAGATAGAGCTTCACAGCAACAAACAATTCCTTCCTGTGTTAGTGCTTGCAGGAACCCTATGTACCAAAAATTTGGGCTGGAAGACTCACCACTTTCATATATGCAGGGAGGTAAAAGAGGTAAGAACATAGTGGGGTTAATGTACCAAAGGCAAATAGGCTGTTTGCTTTGCAAGAGGATTTTGCTTAGGAAATGTGGTGGAAATTCACTTTGCAAACAATACCCATAAACACGGTAAAAAAAAATAAAAATAAATAAATAAATAATTTTGCTTGCATGATTGGATGATGAAATTCAACAGAGCTTCACCTTATTCACTAAGAGAAGGCAAAATTCACTCACAAAGTGAAAATTCCCTTGCAAAGTGAACAGCCTATTCACCTTGTAAATCATCTGGTAATTACTCACCCGGTAAATCAACCCCAGTGAGTGTAGAACAGAGCAGACAGCCAAGCAAGGATAGCCAAGAGAACAAAGGCTACAGAGATGGGTAATGAACAGGGGCAGCACAACACAGAGAATGGCAGAGAGGCAGATAATGCACGCACGCTAAGGGTATAAAATGTGGGCAAGAAATCTTCACTGCCCCTGACAGCAAACAAAAAGTGCAATTTTCTCTTTATATTTATATACTTTGTCTAGTTCATTATATCTGCATGATTTTTCACTCTTTCAGGAAATGAAACAATTTTAATTTATCAATAAAAATTCAACAAAATCTTAAATGGTCATTAACTGAATATGTAACTTAAATTTAAATAAAAGGTCCAAATGCTGCATTCAGATGAAAACGACATAAACAAAGCAAGAGGAATTCAGGTCTACAGCTTCTGAAATGGAACATCTGAGTTTGGGTTTGTTTTTTTTCCATTCAATCTATAGTGTTCCTAAGGGCATAGGAAAACTACTGAAATTTAATTTATAATTTCAGTTTCACATTAACTCCCAACTGACTGTGTGATGTTTTTTTTTCATGAAGTGATTAGATTTTACACCCTACTAACTAGACATTCAAAATATTTGGTTTGTAACCTAATGTGTAACCCCTTAATTTACTGTATATAATTATTGAAATTTTATGTAAATAAAAGTTTACTATCAGGCAAAACACTAGGCCATAAAAGGCCAACTATTTATAACAAATGTACTAATGTAGTTGTAATATTTCCGTTGGGCAATGTAACTCAGCTTCTACAAATGAGTATTTTTTTCTCACCTCCCTCATAGAATGACTGGTTGAATATCCCCTCAATGGTCTCGCATGAATTGCCATCTCCTCCACACACACGGCATTTGTCTTCCTTGGCATCAGATCCCAATATTCGATCACAGCCAACGTGCTATTGGTGAAGAGAAATAAAAAAAAAAATCTACATACTAGATTATATTTGAAAAGCATAACTTCTACTCTATCCAGAGTGATAGAGAGCAACTCCCCAACAATGATATGTTGGGTTGGAACCACAGGATTGAATTGCTTGTCAGCTTCTCATATGTCTTCTCATATGTCTTCATTTTTTCTGCTCCAGCCCCATAAGGATCTGTGCTAATTTCAACCTCTATAAACCTCTCTAACCCCTGAGTGCAACGCTGTATCCTGGCCTAGGCTGACAAGGCCCAGGCCTAGGGCAGCACTTTGCAGGGGGGCAGCATGGAAAGATTCCCTGCTGGCTTGCATGGGGCCAACTGGGCAGAGAGGTAAATTAGTCTAGTGCCCCCATAAAGCAGCCTCACTGCTTCTAATGTTGACTGTACTCTCATCCTGGACCACAAACCTTCCTCACTGTGCTATATGTTTTCTGCTGCACCATTGGCATGGTTATATCTTCTTAGTCTTCTCCTTAAAAATTTGAGAAATATGTGTTTAAAGTAGAACTATAGGCACCACTTTTTTTTTTCATTTTGGATAGAGTAAGGGAGGGTCCCATTGCAGAGATTGCCCCATAGCCAAACAGGAAGTGAGAGGAAATCTATGCAAATTAAGGGAATCCATTGCCCCCCCCAGGCCCTCAGAACTACTGTCCTCACTTGAAAATTTCAGGGTGGGTCTTAAACAGCAAGGGGTGTGGCCTTGACAGGAAGGGGTGGGTCATAATTAAATTAGGGGGTGCACGAGTTTAGTCAGGCCTAGGGCAGCACAAAACCTAAACACACTACTGCCCTAGTGCCTATACTTGCCGCTCCTACTTCCATCTGGGTGCTGCAGTATTGCCTGGGGAGCATGCCTGTCTGCAGTGGTGTGTCTTGGCCTAGGCCAACAAGGCCCAGGCCTAGGGCGGCACTTTGAGGGGGGGCTACAGGAAAGCCGCCCCCGCACGAAAATAAGCCCCCCACCGAGTCCTGATGGCCCCACAAATACAGCGGCATGAAGTGAATGGCTGTGTTCTCCGCTCGGCTGGGCTCAGGCAGGGGGAGTGGTCCCCGCTCGGCTGGGCTTGACTCTGCTTGAGTAGAGGGGCAGTCCCAGCTCACCTCGGCTGTGCTCGTCCCCACTCCGCTGGGCTCGAGCAGAGGGGCAGTCCCAGCTTACCTCGGATGTGCTGGGCTCGGCTGTGCTCGGGCAGGGGGGCGGTCCCAGCTCAGCTCACCTCGGCTGTGCTCGGGCAGGGGGGCGGTCCCAGCTCAGCTCACCTCGGCTGTGCTCGGGCGGGTGTTCACGTCGGCTTGGCTAGGCTCGGCGAGTCAGCGGAGGGTCACAGTGATGGATCTATCATGTAAGTAATGATAAACGGCAAATGTATTAGAAGAAGGATGCTGACCATGTCCGCAGCCCCTGACCAAGTCCACAGCACCTGACCGTGTCCGCAGCACCAGGCCGTGTCCGCAGCACCTGACCGTGTCCGCAGCCCCTGACCATGTCCGCAGCACCTGACCACGTCCGCAGCCCCTGACCGTGTCCGCAGCACCAGACCGTGTCCGCAGCACCTGACCCTGTCCGCAGCCCCTGACCGTGTCCGCAGCACCAGACCGTGTCCGCAGCCCCTGACCGTGTCCACAGCCCCTGACCGTGTCCACAGAACTTGACCGTGTCCCCAGCCCCTGACCGTGTCCGCAGCACTTGACCGTGTCCACAGCTCCTGACCGTGTCCGCCTCACTTGACTGTGTTCGCAGCCCCTGAACCGTGTCCGCAGCCCCTGACCGTGTCCGCAGCACTTGACCGTGTCCGCAGCACTTGACCGTGTCCGCAGCCCCTGACCGTGTCCGCAGCACTTGACCGTGTCCGCAGCCCCTGACCGTGTCCGCAGCACCTGACCGTGTCCGCAGCCCCTGACCACGTCCGCAGCACCTGACTACATCCGCAGCACCAGACCGAGTCCGCAGCACCTGACCGTATCCGCAGCCCCTGACCGTGTCCGCAGCCCCTGACCGTGTTCGCAGCACGAGACCATGTCCGCAGCCCCTGACCTTGTCCGCAGCCCCTGACCTTGTCCGCAGCCCCTGACCGTGTCCGCAGCCCCTGACCGTGTCCGCAGCCCCTGACCGTGTCCGCAGCACTTGACCGTGTCCGCAGCCCCTGACCGTGTCCGCCTCACTTGACCGTGTTCGCCGTGTTCACCGTGTTCGCAGCCCCTGAACCGTGTCCCATTAGATCCCCCAGAGGAAGGCACGTGATCCCTGTGCCGAATACGCGTCGGGGAGGGGTAGGACGGAGCTGTCAGCAACAGAGATGGATGAGGAACGACACACCGCACGCCATACAAACGCTTGTTTTATACAAACACTCTCTGGAAAGATTGGTGCACTCACGCACCTACATATTACTATCTGATGACATCTGAGAGTGGTCGAGTTTATACCAGCATACCCTGTATGAGCCCAAGGGGTGGCTCCAATGCGTGTTTAGACACCGTTTAATTACCGTGTCACACGCTCAGAGGTGAGCGCAAGCACAAGTGGGGGGTCACAGGAGAGCACTGAAGCATGCTGGATTGTGAACACCATTAAGGAGGAGCATGAGGAACACTGTTTTTTGTGGACACCACTTACTTGCACTTTATGTGTTGATATCAATGAATTGAACTTTTTAAATGTGGACACTGGATTTTGCACTTTGATCTTATATTTATAACCACATATATATATTGTTTTTTTGCATGTTGCACTTTATGGGATACTTTTATATAAGGATTGTATTCATTCTATAATTTATATATTACTAGCATTTTTTTTTTTTTTATATTGAAATTTTGTAGTATAGTTTTACACTATATATGCACCTCCCAACTATTGGGATATATCTGTTTTTTCAGCGCAGGCACGTTTATTTATATTTTTTGGTTTATGCACGCAATGAAACGTGGTTAGTGTTTGCAGCTTATCTATATTTGTTTCACCTCACAGAGGCATCAGTCCATCTTTGGCTCACAAGACCCCCACATAATTAGTGTCCGCAGCCCCTGACCGTGTCCGCAGCACTTGACCGTGTCCGCAGCCCCTGACCGTGTCCGCAGCCCCTGACCGTGTCCGCAGCACTTGACCGTGTCTGCAGCCCCTGACCGTGTCCGCAGCACCTGACCGTGTCCGCAGCCCCTGAACCGTGTCCGCAGCCCTTGACCATGTCTGCAATCTCTGATCATGTCCCCAGCCTCTAACCTTCTCCTGTATCATGTCCGCAGTGTCTGACCATCTCTTGTATCATGTCTGCAGTCTCTGACCATCTCCTGGGATGGATCTCTAATAGCAAGAGGTGGAGCCTACAGAGGAAGGGGTGGAGTTTACAGATGAAGGGGTGGGACTTAAACAGGAAGGGGTGTGGCAAATTCAAATGGGGGGGCATCTGATTTTAGTCTGGCCCAGGGCAGCACAAAACCAAAATACACCACTGCCTAGCTGTCTCATATTTGGAAGTATTAGGATTTTCATAAAGGCTCCAGGGGCAGTTGAGTAACTAATGTGCAATGGATAAAAGTATGAAGCCTGGTGGGGATGTCTCCACTCTAGAAAATCAGAGATGGACAAGAAGAAAACATGTTAGGGCCAGTTCACACCACAAAAATGCACTCCGGATACGTTCCAGATGAGTTTTTGCTTACAATTCACATCACACAAAGTGTCAGTGCATTTTTTAAAAAGGTTTGCTGTGTTCCAGTACATTTCTATGCAGAAAAAATGCAGCATGTTCTGCTTTTTTTTCTGCACCAGAAACTGACTGGAACTGACTGCCCCGGTGTGAACTAGGGGCATTGGATTGGAATACATGGAAAACACTGTGAATGCATTTTTCATGCAGAAAAAAAACGCACCAGACTGCATCTGGTGTGAACTAACACTTAAAGCAAAATCAATCTTGGATGGAGTTGGGCTTAAACATGCATGAATGTTACAAGTCATTAAAGAAAGGCGCTTTCACTGTAAAAACATATTTTAGTGGCGGGTTTTAATGTACAAGGACAGAAACTGGATGAAAGCAGTTAAATGTCTGCCTCATACATTTGTTTTAATAGAGAAGGTCACAGTTCCTGATTGTGTCAGGATTACTGGTTGAGTTGAACGACAATTATGATTTTCTATATGTGCGATAAAAAATATATATATTTATTTGGTTTCATTTTGATGACAAACTGTGACATTTCACTGAAGTGTATCTATATCTAATTATATCCGGTTTTGGTTTTGGACAGAGCATGGATGGGGGGGGGGGGGGGGTTCCAGTGGCACCCAAAAGATTATCATGTGGCATGTATGTGTACTCAGATTGGCCCATCAAAGGACTCGAGGATCCTCTGGTGGCCCCCTTCTTTTCTAAAATACAATGCTGCTGCCATAGGTGTTGTCTAAGGATATTAAGGTAGTCTCCCACAGTTTAAAGCATTTGTTAACCCCCCCCCCCAAAAAAAATAAAAACTGATCCTGTTCCCTTAAAGCATGTTATACAGCCTAGTGCTTGTGCTGCGTCATTTGGCCCCTTCTATCACCTAAAAAAACCTGTCTGAATCTGCCTGGCTATACCCTCCCCTCTATAAACTGAGCACAGTGTATCATGGCTGCTGAGCCCTGACACCGTGGTCAGTTTATGTGACTCCGTCATCCGCAGCCCCGCTTTGTCCTTCTCTATCCTCTCCTCTGTCCTTTCTCCCCTCCCCTCCCCTCCCTTCCTGTCTGCTCGTGTCAGCGCCTGCCCCCTCCACTCCTGCTGCTTTCATATCTAATATAAAATCATCCCATCCCCTCTGTAATATAACAATAAGTGTCCCTCTGCTATATAAAAAATATGCCGATCTGTACCTCTAACACAGCGGCTCCTGGCGATCACCTGACTCCTCGGCTCTCTCTATCCTCTCTTCACCTCCTCCCCAGCTGACGTCAGTGGGAGTGCTCGGCCCCACCCGCTGGAGCTGTCATCCTGGGAGAGGAGAGAGCCGAGGAGTCACGTGATTGCCGGGAACCGCTCTGATATAGGTACATATCAGCATATTTTTTATATATCATAGGCACAGGGGCACCTAATGTTATATTACAGAGGGGATGGGATAATTTTATATTAGTGGCTTAGCAACCACTTTTCAGTTTTATCTATCTATCTATCTATCTATCTATCTATCTATCTATCTATCTATCTATCTATCTATCTATCTATCTATCTATCTATCTATCTATGACATAGAGAGATAGGATTATGCAAGTTATTTAACTTGCATTAAACTATAACTACTAAACTATTACCTTTTTACCTTTTATCTTGCTATGGGAGAGTAGCTATTATAGTAGTCAGAACTCCACAACTTCAAAAATGATTTGCTTACCTGCTCTTCTACATCAGGCTTGATGATTAGACAGCTCATATGAGGATGGAAGGGGAAGCTAACATTGCATCATGGAAGTTCGCCATTTTTTCCTTGTTTTTGCCTACTAATACTCTGATGTGACATGTTGAAAGAAAAAGGGGCTACAGACATTAGATAAAATATAAATGTCTTGGTGTATGTTGTATGTGATAATTTTAGATATAAAAAGGACTTGGTAAGCTCTTTATTGTTACTAATGCATGATAAATGGATTATAAGTAATCTAATCACCATACCTACCTTGCACTCTCCATTAACACAGATATCATAGGAGTCTGGTCTACACGGTGTTCCATCGATCACAGCTGCCGCTCTCTCTGTGTAGAAGTTAAAGCCTTCTGCTAAGCAGTTGAGTGAACAGGCCTTCACCCCACCTACAATTAAACATATCTATTATTCAAGATATATGCTTAACCAATCTACATATTTCTCTCTAATTCAAGCATGTAAATCAAGATTGCTGACCTCACCTTGAGAAAGCATTGAACCCAAGCACAGCCATACAACTAGCATTTTCAGAAGGTCAGCAAAGACACCTGCTGATTTTCTTTCAGTACAGGTTTCCTGAACAGCTGGATAAAATGCATAGCTCCCGCCCAGTAGCGGAACTACCAGGGTCGCAGCAGTCGCACTTGCAACTGTGGGAGGGGCCTGAGACGGCAAGAAGGACAGCATGGACAGCTGAGTGAAGAGCCAACCCCAGGCACTCTTAATGTGTGAGGTGAGGAGGGGGGAGCGAGGGCTGCACACGGAGCTTCTGGATCTTCTCCTGTCTAACAGCAGAGATTGTTATTCTCACTCGTTTGCAGGATGTGCCGATTCCCCAACACTGCACTTCCAGTCACTGAACTTTGCCTTATCTCTCTTTCTTTCTTCAACTAGTAATCACTCCCCTCCAGCCCTCAGCATGTTCTCTTCCTGTCACTTCACCTTCTTCTTTGGTCCCATTTGATTTGCTCAACTTCTTCAGCAGTCTGCATCTCTCTCTACCTTGTCTGCACAATCATGCAGTAAGTTAGCAGCAATTCTCCTGAAATGTTTTTCCTGTTACCTTTATCCCTTCTCTTCTCCTATTTGCTTAACCCCCCCCATAAATCTACACTACACAGGTCCCTGCAGCAGCCCCCCCCCCCCCTCAGCTCTGGACATTTCACACTCCCATATATCTGACACCCTTTCGATCCCAGTTTACTCCTCTAACTGTACTGTCCCTATATTGTAGCCTTAGCACTTTCTCTGCACTCCTTCATGAACACATATTACTCTTACTACTTAGACCCCCACATATTCACTATTTTCTTATCGCTAATGCACCTTTTCCACGGGGCGGGCTCTGCCAGAAGTCCGCCTGCTCAGCGCCTGAGGAGCAGGCAGACGGCTGGTCCGTTTCCAATCCGCTTATGCAGGGTGGCCACAGACACACCTTTTTCTTCTCAATAAACAGTCGGATGTAAATGGACCGCCTGTCCGTTTAGACCGGACTGCCATGTAATCCCATCCACCAGACGAATGGAGAACTGATCCCCATCCGTCTGTTTTTAGCAGATTGGATTGGATGTAGGCAGATGTAAACAGGCACACGTCTATTTACACCCACCACTAGGGATGAGCCGAACACCCCCCGGTTCGGTTTGCACCAGAACCCGCGAACGGACCGAAAGTTCGCACGAACGCTAGAACCCCATTGACGTCTATGGGACTCGAACGTTCGAAATCAAAAGTGCTCATTTTAAAGGCTAATTTGCATGGTATTGTCCTAAAAAGGGTTTGGGGACCCGGGTCCTACCCCAGGGGACATGTATCAATGCAAAAAAAACTTTTAAAAACGGCCGTTTTTTCGGGAGCAGTGATTTTAATGATGCTTAAAGTAAAAAAAAAAAGTGAAATATTCCTTTAAATATCGTACCTGGGGGGTGTCTATAGTATGCCTGTAAAGTGACGCGTGTTTCCCATGTTTAGAACAGTCCCTGCACCAAATGTCATTTTTAAAGGAAAAAATCTCATTTAAAACTGCTTGCGGGTTTAATGTCATGTCGGGTCATGGCAATATGGATGAAAATCAGTGAGACAAACGGCATGGGTACCCCCCAGTCCATTACCAGGCTCTTTGGGTCTTGTATGGATATTAAGGGGAACCCCGCACCCAAATTAAAATAAGGAAAGGTGTGGGGCCACCAGGCCCTATATACTCTGAACAGCAGTATACAGGCGGTGCAAACAAGACAGGGACTGTAGGTTTGTTGTTAAGTAGAATCTGTTTGTAATTTTGAACATTTTTAACGTGTTTAGCTCCAGCCAAAAAATCTTTTCTAAGCTTTTTGGAAAACATAGGGAAGGGTTATCACCCCTATGACATTTGTTTTGCTGTCTTTCCTCCTCTTCAGAAGATTTCACCTCACTTTTTTGTCCCAATGAAAAATGTTTTTTGAAAATTTGGGTTTTTTTTGTGGAACAAGGATTGGAAAGCATCAGTGGAAAGGAGAAATTGTTTTCCCATATTAACTCTTACAGGAGAGAATTTCCCTTCCTAGGGGTAGATTTCATCTCACTTCCTGTTGTCTCCTTCCGTTTGCAAGTAGGAGTCGTTTGTAAGTTAGATGTTTGAAAGTAGGGTCCTGCCCTATATACTCAGCAGAAATTTGGGCCTTAGGTGTTGCTGTGGCCACAACACTGTAAGTCCTCACAGGGCCCTGCTGTGAAATATTAGATCAAGAATTGTAATTACATGCCCCTGTTAAACAGGAGCTGAAAAAATAGGCCTTAGGCACTGGTGCTGGTGCCACAACACTGCAACCCCTCACAGACACTCTAGTTGGAACGCAGGAACGAGCCCTGCTGCAAAGTATTGCTTCAAAAATTGTAATTACACGCCCCTGTTAGACAGGGGCAGAAAAATTGGGCCTTAGGCACTGGTGCTGGTGCCACAACACTGCAACCCCTCACAGACACTCAAGTTGGAACGCAGGAACGAGCCCTGCTGCAAAGTATTGCATCAAAAATTGTAATTACACGCCCCTGTTAGACAGGGGCAGAAAAATTGGGCCTTAGGCACTGGTGCTGGTGCCACAACACTGCAACCCCTCACAGACACTCTAGTTGGAATGCAGGAACGAGCCCTGCTGCAAAGTATTACATCAAAAATTGTAATTACACGCCCCTGTTAAACAGGGGCTGAAAAATTGTGCCTTAGGCACTAGTGGTGGTGCCCAGAACCAAAAATGTTCTTACAAGCTATCAGCGTGATGATTGAGGAGGAAGAGGATAATTACTCAGGGATAGTCACTCAGCATCAGCATAGGCAGTCTTTGAAGGGATCTGAGATTTCAAAAAAAATTATTCGGTTACATCAGCATCAGGTGCTTGGTAGCTGGTGGTGATCCAAGACTGATTCATTTTTATGAAGGTCAGCCGATCGACCGAGTCGGTGGACAGACGCACCCTGTGATCGGTTACCACGCCTCCAGCAGCACTGAATGTGCGTTCCGAAAGAACGCTGGATGCAGGACAGGCCAGTAGCTCAATTGCATACTGTGCAAGCTCTGGCCAGTGATCCATCCTCAAGACCCAGTAACCCAGAGGATTTTCGGTGGGAAAGGTGTCCAAGTCTGATCTTGCCCCTAGGTATTCCTGCACCATGTAAAACAGACGCTGGCGATGGTTGCTGGAACCGATCATACCTTGGGGCTGCGGACCAAAAAATTGTCTGAACGCATCGGTCAGACGGCCACCTTCTCCACCGCTCCTTCTTTGACTGACCGAAGCCTCAGCAACACGTTGTCCAGAAACAGGAGTTTGTAACCTCCCAGTCTCTGGGAACGCGTTGCACAGACCTTTCTGCAAGGCCTCCCGAAGATGTTTCATCCTCTGCTCCCTCTGCGATGGCAAGATAAGGTCCGCAACCTTACCCTTGTAACGTGGATCAAGGAGGGTTGCCAGCCAGTATTGGTCCTTCTCCTTGATACCACGAATACGAGGATCCTTACGCAGGCTTTGCAGGATCAGGGAGGCCATGCAGCGTAGGTTTGCTGAGGCATTCGGTCCGGAGTCCTCTGGGTCACTAAGGACAACAACGTCCGCAGCCACCTCCTCCCAGCCACGTACAAGTCCATGTGTTCCTTGGGACTGATCCCTTAAAGACTGCTGCTGATGCTGAGTGCCAGGCTCCACCTCCATACTGACACAATCTTCCTCCTCCTCCTCCTCCTCCTCCTCCTCCTCTTCCTGTGTGATCGGCGGGCACGCAGGAACACTGTCTGGATAAAGGGGGCCTTGAGAGCTAAGGAAGTCCTCCTCTTCCTGCCTCTGTTCTGCCTCAAGTGCCCTGTCCATTATTCCACGCAGCGTGTGCTCCAACAGGTGGACAAGGGGGACAGTGTCACTGATGCATGCACTGTCAGTGCTCACCATCCTCGTGGCCTCCTCGAATGGTGACAGGACAGTGCATGCATCCCTGATCATGGCCCACTGGCGTGGGGAAAAAAAACCAAGCTCCCCTGACCCTGTCCTGGTGCCATAGTCGCACAGGTACTCATTGATGGCCCTCTGCTGCGTGTGCAGCCGCTGCAGCATGGCCAACGTTGAGTTCCACCTGGTGGGCATGTCACAGATTAGGCGGTTCTTGGGCAGGTTAAACTCCTTTTGGAGGTTCGTCAGCCGAGCACTGGCATTATATGACTGGCGGAAATGCACACAGACTTTCCTGGCCTGCCTGAGGACATCCTGTAAGCCCGGGTACCTGCCCAAGAACCGCTGCACCACCAAGTTAAGGACGTGAGCCAAACAGGGCACATGGGTCATTTGTCCCTGTCGGAGGGCAGAGAGGAGGTTGGTGCCATTGTCGCAAACCAGCATTCCTGCCTTAAGTTGGCGTGGCGTCAACCACCTCTGAACCTGCCCCTGCAGAGCTGACAGAACCTCTGCCCCAGTGTGGCTCCTGTCCCCCAAGCACACCAGCTCAAGCACCGCATGGCATCTTTTGGCCTGCGTACTTGCGTAGCCCCTTGAACGCCTACGGAGCACCGCTGGTTCCGAGGAAGAGGCCATGGAGGAAGAAGAAGAGGAGGGGGTGGAGGAGAGAGGTGTGTCACAATCAGCATTTTGGAGGCGTGGTGGCGGAACAACCTCCAACACTACTGCACCTTGTCCTGCATCCTTCCCAGCTGCCAGCAGAGTCACCCAATGCGCCGTGAAACTTAGGTAACGTCCCTGTCCATGCCTGCTGGACCATGAGTCAGCGGTAATATGCACCTTACCGCTGACCGCCCTGTCCAGCGAGGCATGGACATTGCCTTCCACATGCCGGTAGAGAGCCGGAATCGCCTTCCGTGAGAAAAAGTGGCGTTTGGGTACCTGCCACTGAGGAACCGCACATTCCACAAACTCACGGAAGGGGGCAGAGTCTACCAACTGAAAAGGCAGCAGTTGAAGTGCTAGCAATTTTGCCAAGCTAGCATTCAACCGCTGGGCATGTGGATGGCTGGGAGCAAACTTCTTTCGGCGGTGCAGCAGCTGGGGCAGGGAAATTTGCCTGGTACAATCTGACGTCGGTGTACCAAAAGCAGATTGCCCACAAGTACTTGGCTGTGACACACCTAATTCTACACCTTCATTCCTCTCACTGCAGGTCTCAGAGAGGACTGAAGGTCTAGTGGGGTTGGAAATCTCAGCTGATGAGGAGCAAGGAGAGATCCTCTTTGGTCTTTGGTGTGGGTCTTTTAGATACGCTTGCCAACGAACTGCATGGCAGGTCAACATATGTCTGGTCAAGCATGTGGTACCCAAGTGGGAGATGTTTTGGCCACGCGAGATACGCTTGAGACATATGTTGCAAATAGCAGCGGTGCGATCTGATGCACTCGTCTCAAAAAAGGCCCACACCAAAGAACTTTTTGAATAACGCGCAGAGACTGCAGCGCCCTGCACATGTGGAGCTTTGGGGTGTGATGCAGTCAATGTGCTGCCCTTAGGCTGGCCCCTGGAGGGCATCCTGCCTCGTTGGTGATGTGCCGCCTCCTCCTCCTCCTCCTCCTCCTCCTCTCTCCTATCAGGCACCCACGTTGAGTCAGTGACCTCATCATCCCCTCCCTCCTCATCACTGGAGCAAACCTGGCAGTATGCTGCAGCAGGGGGAGCATGACTGCCAGATTGCTGTCCTTCTTGGGCACCCCCTCTGTCCGTGCTCATGTTACTGCCTTCATCGAGCTCAGTATCATCATCAGAGCCTTCCAAACGCTGGGCATCCTCCTGGAGCATGTACCCAACACTGTGGTCAAACAGTTCGAGGGAATCCTCATGAGGACATGGTGGAGCTAGGGAAGGAGTCACTGATGACATTGAGCTGAGGGAAGAGGCCGCTGCTTTGCCAGACAAAGCACCCTGGGCATGGGTGAGAGAGGATGAGGAGGATGAGGACGGCTTGGTCATCCACTCGACCAAGTCTTCCGCATGTTGCGGCTCAACACGGCCAGCTGCCGAAAAAAAGGCCAAGCGTGTCCCATGGCCACGTGCTGATGAGGATGCACCGTCTCCACGACCAGCACTAGACACAGAGCCTGCTTGCCCTCTCTTATTGGCTTGTGACTGTCTGCCTCTCCTTCTTGGCCTTCCAGACATACTAATGGCCTGTAGCTGCACTAAGCTGGGATAGAACACCTATAATTTTCTTCAGGTAGCTTTATATACTGTAACCAGACAAGCCTGCCTGTCAGTAGGAAGATAACAGGAACGGATCTAGCTGAACACTGTGAGCAGGACGCACTGTACTAAATGTAAATAGTCTAGCTGCCTGACCGTGGTACTAATAGGATCAAATAGAACACCTGTAATTTTCTTCAGGTAGCTTTATATACTGTAACCAGACAAGCCTGCCTGTCAGTAGGAAGATAACAGGAACGGATCTAGCTGAACACTGTGAGCAGGACGCACTGTACTAAATGTAAATAGTCTAGCTGCCTGACCGTGGTACTAATAGGATCAAATAGAACACCTGTAATTTTCTTCAGGTAGCTTTATATACTGTAACCAGACAAGCCTGCCTGTCAGTAGGAAGATAACAGGAATGGATCTAGCTGAACACTGTGAGCAGGACGCACTGCACTAAATGTAAATAGTCTAGCTGCCTGACCGTGGTACTAATAGGATCAAATAGAACACCTGTAATTTTCTTCAGGTAGCTTTATATACTGTAACCAGACAAGTCTGCCTGTCAGTAGGAAGATAACAGGAACGGATCTAGCTGAACACTGTGAGCAGGACGCACTGCACTAAATGTAAATAGTCTAGCTGCCTGACCGTGGTACTAATAGGATCAAATAGAACACCTGTAATTTTCTTCAGGTAGCTTTATATACTGTAACCAGACAAGCCTGCCTGTCAGTAGGAAGATAACAGGAACGGATCTAGCTGAACACTGTGAGCAGGACGCACTGCACTAAATGTAAATAGTCTAGAAGATAACAGGAACGGATCTAGCTGAACACTGTGAGCAGGACGCACTGCACTAAATGTAAATAGCAGGAACGGATCTAGCTGAACACTGTGAGCTGGACGCACTGCACTAAATGTAAATAGCAGGAACGGATCTAGCTGAACACTGTGAGCAGGACGCACTGCACTAAATGTAAATAGCAGGAACGGATCTAGCTGAACACTGTGAGCAGGACGCACTGCACTAAATGTAAATAGCAGGAACGGATCTAGCTGAAAACTGTGAGCAGGACGCACTGCACTAAATGTAAATAGTCTAGAAGATAACAGGAACGGATCTAGCTGAACACTGTGAGCAGGACGCACTGCACTAAATGTAAATAGCAGGAACGGATCTAGCTGAACACTGTGAGCTGGACGCACTGCACTAAATGTAAATAGCAGGAACGGATCTAGCTGAACACTGTGAGCAGGACGCACTGCACTAAATGTAAATAACAGGAACGGATCTAGCTGAACACTGTGAGCAGGACGCACTGCACTAAATGTAAATAGTCTAGAAGATAACAGGAACGGATCTAGCTGAACACTGTGAGCAGGACGCACTGCACTAAATGTAAATAGCAGGAACGGATCTAGCTGAACACTGTGAGCTGGACGCACTGCACTAAATGTAAATAGCAGGAACGGATCTAGCTGAACACTGTGAGCAGGACGCACTGCACTAAATGTAAATAGCAGGAACGGATCTAGCTGAACACTGTGAGCAGGACGCACTGCACTAAATGTAAATAACAGGAACGGATCTAGCTGAACACTGTGAGCAGGACGCACTGCACTAAATGTAAATAGTCTAGAAGATAACAGGAACGGATCTAGCTGAACACTGTGAGCAGGACGCACTGCACTAAATGTAAATAGTCTAGATAGAAGATAACAGGAACGGATCTAGCTAAACTGAATACAGTGTATATATATATATATGCAACACCTGGGATGCATATATATACACAATACACTGTAAGTGCAGCTAACTGACTGACTGTTCTGCCTAATCTATCTAACTCAAATCAAATGACACTGTCTCTCTC
Source organism: Lithobates clamitans (assembly GCA_037952925.1). Classification (NCBI taxonomy): domain Eukaryota; kingdom Metazoa; phylum Chordata; class Amphibia; order Anura; family Ranidae; genus Lithobates; species Lithobates clamitans. Next base: position 385,007 of record JBBGZY010001818.1, on the reverse strand, counting down.
TCTCTCTATCTCTCAGCACACCGGAACACACACTACACAGGGCCGCCGTGCAGGCGGCCTTATATAGTGTGGGGTGTGTACTAAATCCCCTGAGCCATAATTGGCCAAATCCACCCTGGCTTTGGCCAATTACAGCTCTCTCTACTGACGGCGCTGTGATTGGCCAAGCATGCGGGTCATAGTGCATGCTTGGCCAATCATCAGCCAGCAATGCACTGCGATGCCGCAGTGAATTATGGGCCGTGACGCGCCACATGAATTTGGCGCGAACGGCCCATATCGTTCGCAATTCGACGGACGGTCGAACAGCCGATGTTCGAGTCGAACATGGGTTCGACTCGAACACAAAGCTCATCCCTACCCACCACCATAGGAGGAGAATGGAGGGTTCAAGTCGGGTCTGCCTGAAAAACTGACAATCTGACCTAATCAGTCCACTCATGTGAAAGGGGCCTAATAGTGGACTCACTCAGTGTGCTGCAGTTTGGGCGCAGTGTGATTGTATGAAAAGTTTACATGCGTTTTCACAAACGTACATCAAATTCCTACATGCTGCATATTTGCTGTGCTTTCAGAAAACTCACTGCCTATTAGAATTCAATGGGAGCGTAGCTATAACTCCATCTAAAGCACACATACAATCCCACTGCGGCCAAAACTGCAGCACACCAATGTGAGCCCACTATAAGGCTTGTGGTTTTCTTGACACACGCAGAAACACACTGGCCTTTAGTAGACACACAGCAGTGCCATGAATTGTTAAATGGCACCCCAACACATCTGCTAACCCAGGCATTTTCACACGCACCAAACCACATGGAGTCACATGGTGTCTCTATCTCAAAAGTGAGCTATCAGGGGTCTGTTTAGAGCCCTGATGTTTCACCAAATGGCTGTTAAACATGTAAAAAAAAAGTCAATAAAAAAATATAAGGGCTTGCTTTGGTCTCTGAAGAGCAATCCACATTCAGATTGCTCTTCATAGATCATTTGACAGGTAGTGAGGAGGTGTTGTATTGCCTCTGCACTGCCTGCTTTAACCCTTTCAATTCTGCACTAGCATGCCATAACCATGTGCATTGCACGCAGTTGTGGGGCGCTTGTAGAGCAGCACCATTCACTTGAATGGGTCAAGTTAAGCAGTCGGTACAATTCATACTGCATGTCACTGGGATCAGTGGGAAGTGCCCTGGGTCCAGAGGAAGGGGCCCCTGGACCGATAGAAAGGGGGGGGAGGGGGGCCCTTCATGGTTCTTGCACCATTGCACCAGGGCCTTGAAGGTTCTAGTTACGCCTCTGCTCCCAACTGTCCCTGATTTCGAGGGACTGTCCCTCATTTTGAACAAAGTCCCTCTGTCCCTCATTCCTCCTCATTTGTCCCTCATTTTGGAATGGTCTATATAGTTGTACTGTATATAAAATGCACTATTTATCTATCAAAAAGTGTTTCCCAGTGCTAAACCTTTCATCAGTTTCTAAATTGTTGCATTTGCAAATTTTAAAAGCCAGTATAAAGGAATAGTAGTGGTAAATAAAAGCACTTGAGGGTTTAACCAATCATTTTTTTCTATAATTCTCCTTTAAAGGAGGCGTGGCAAGGGTGTGTCCTATTCCTATATACTTTTGCTAGTAGGTGTCCCTCATTACCATCTCAGAAAGTTGGGAGGTATGAAAATGTTAGTACACCACAGCCACTTTATAGATGTAAAATGACCTCACTGGCCATAAAGCATTGTGCTTTGAAAAGCACAGGAAAGCACCCCGCAGTGAATGAGCCCTAAATATCTTCTTCACTCAGCATTTTCAAGTATCATACATTTTGCAAATGGCTGCACTGCACTACCTTTTCTGTACTATAAGTGGTAATAAACTGGGGCTGGTTTTTAGGCCAGCTGTATGAACAGTGTTCTATTCTGTTCCTTTGTTTGGGTTTCCTATAAAAGTTTCAGTTCATTTTCTCAATACCCATATATAGTGGTAGTTTAAAGTATATCTCTGGGCAAAACATTTTTATTTTTATATTTAGTAGAGTGGGGAAGGGTTGAACCATCTGTCCATTTTTATTGATGCAAAAACAATAAAGTGCTGCTCTTCACTTATATATACACTATATATAAATAACGTGCTGTTATACCCAAAATGAAACATGTAAAAAACATGTGTTAAATGATAAATTCAGTTAACGTGATAAGTATCCAGTGACAAAACCATAAAGTCTAATCAATGTCCATCCAACGTGTCCTTTATACTTAAGTAAATTGTATAGCTACAGATAAATGTCTCTAAAAAATACAGTTGTTTCTTCATCCAAATCTCAATATATGCTCCAGCAAACCATGCATAGTGGACTAAAAAGAAATAGTAAACTATGGTTTTTATTGCGGTCTGTGTCGCCATGTCCCCATTGGGTATATTCTCCTGATGGTATGGTACTGGTGGCCATTGTCACTGAAAATAAAAAGTGAGGGCAGATCCAAAATTTAAAATTTGTCCCCAGAACAAGGGATCATCTAAAAAGGACACCTATTCCAGGAGTACTAATAAGGTGGGGAATTTCCACTTAAGGACGAGCCTCGTTTTGGAATTTAGGTGTTTACATGTTTAAAACAGTTTTTTTTGCTAGGAAATTACTTAGAACCCCCAAACATTATATATTGTTTTTTTTTTCTAACACCCTAGAGAATAAAATGGCGGTCATTACATTACTTTTTTTCACACTGTATTTGCACAGCGGTCTTACAAGCGCGCTTTTTTTGGAAAACAATCATTTTTTTGAATAAAAAAATAAGACAACAGTAAAGTTAGCCCAATTTTTTTTATATTGTGAAAGATAATGTTACGCCGAGTAATTTGATACCCAACATGTCACGCTTCAAAATTGCACCCGCTCGTGGAGTGACGTCAAACTTTTACCCTCAAAAATCTCCATAGGCGACGTTTAAAAAATTCTACAGGTTGCATGTTTTGCGTTGCAGAGGAGGTCTAGGGCTAGAATTATTGCTCTCGCTCTAACGATCGCGGCGATACCTCACATGTGTGGTTTGACCACTGTTTTCATATGCGGGCGCTACTCACGTTTGCGTTCGCTTCTGCGCGCGAGCTCGTCGGGACGGGGCATTTTTAAAAAATTTATTTTTTAGTTTTCTTATTTATTTTACATGATTTTATTTATTTTTACACTGTTTTAAAAAAAAAAATGTGTCACTTTTATTCCTATTACAAGGAATGTAAACATCCCTTGTAATAGAAAAAAACATGACAGGTCCTCTTAAATATGAGATCTCATATTTACACTAAAATGCAATAAAAAAAAAATAAAAAAAAAAGTTATTTAAAAAAATGACATTGAAAAAAATGTGCCTTTAAGACGTATGGGCGGAAGTGACGTTTTGACGTCGCTTCCGCCCTGCAGTGTCATGGAGACAGGTGGGCGCCATTTTCCCCTCACTCGTCTCCATGCACAGTTAGGGAAAGGACGCAATTGCCTCCGCCGCTGCCGACGGCTCTGGTAAGCGGCAGAGGGCACCGGATCGTTGCGGGAGGGGGGGCCCTCTCCCGCCACCAATAAAATTGATCTTGCGGCGAATCCGCCACAGAGACCCCTTTTATCTTGTAGACGACCGCCGGCCGAAAACGGGGATACCGGGGTTATGGCAGCTAGCTGCTGCCATAACAACGATATCAGCCGCCAAACTTAGGACATATATGTACATGCGGCAGTCGGCAAGTGGTTAAGCCTCATACAGACGATCGGATTATTGGCCAACAAAACTGTGGACTTTTGTCTGAAGGGCGTTGGCCCAGACTTGTCTTGCATACACACAGCCACACAATTGTTGGCCAACAATTGTGAACGTAGTGACGTACTGCATTGTATTTCAGCTCTTTAGCACCACCCTTTGGGCTCCTTCTGCTAATTTCGTGTTAGTAGAAGTTTGGTGAGTGTTGATTTGCACTTTTCATTTTGCGCTATTCAGTTTCTGAACGGCCATTTGTCAACCAGCCATGTTGAGGAAGCAGAGGAGATAACGTGTTATTTATTATTGGCCTTGCAATTATTGCTTTGACATTATTTTTTTGGTTGAATAATGATTTGATTTGGTATATTTTCTGTATTTTTGGATGCATAGAATGCACTTTTTGGTTAAGTTCTATTGACGGATAGCATGTCTAATTTTATATGTTTTCTTTTTTTAATGCACAATAAAAAAATTGTGGAGAATAATACTTGGCTATGTGTTTTACTTCAAATGGCAGTTTGGGAGTAGGCAGTTACATTTAAAAAAATGTAAAATTAACAAGGGACACCAACATAGTTGTATCTTTGATATTAAAAACTACGGGATAATGGTGTTGTGGTAACTTGCCCCAAAAAAAAAAAGAAAAAAAAAAAAGCATAATAATATTATTCTTGATATCACTAGAAAAAAAAAGACAATTGAAAAGACACATTTGAAAATTTGTTTGCAATAACTCCATCAGTATCACCAGCAAAGCTGCTTCATTATTATCCCATTAAAGAAGAAGAGAATTGTGCGCTGCATTTCGAGATTTCATAATATGCCGCGTCACGAATGTTAATTCTCCATTACGAGCGCTAGTTTACAAGACCGACTGCTTCTGGTTCCTCCTTGCTTTCGAGCATGCGTGTTTGTACTTTGGACTTTTGTCCTAAGGACTTGTGTACACACGCTCGGAAAATCTGACAACACACATTTGTCCGCGGAAAATGTATAAACCTGCCATCCAACATTTGTCCAAGGAAAGTTGGCCAACAATTGTCCAATGGAGCATACACACGGTAGGATTTTCCGCCAACAGCCTGTCATCACACATTTCCCCTCGGAAAATCAGATCGTGTGTACGAGGCTTTACTTTGGGAGAGTTTCTTTAAATTCCTATTGCATCTTGGGGACAAGAAGTGAAGGGAAATTTACCCATTTGTACAGAAAGCAAAAAAACAACAAAAAACACCTAATAGGGGTTTTAGCTCTTCCCTACCCTATCGAAAACTATAACAAAAAGTTATACATACACTTTAGAATATTTAGTTGAGTTGGTTATAGAAATAAAGAACCTGAACTCCATTTAACAAAGCCAACTTATATTGTTGAGCCAATACCAAGACTTGAGACTTAAGCAGCTGTCTTTGTGACAGAGAATATTGTAGCAATTGTTCTTCGTCAGAATGTTGGGCCATATTTCTTAGTGACAGAGAAGCCTAGGCATTTCAGGTCCAGATGTGGTTTATGCTGACAAAAACTTGATCGGATTTTGCTGATACGGTAATAAGCATACTGTTCTATTGTAAGACAAATATTCACAGCACAAAATGTAAGGCGTGTTAAAATATAAAGTCAGCTATTAGTACGTTCTGATTTTTGTTTATCAGTGTGTTGGGTTTTGTACACTTGTCTTGTATAGACAAGGTTCCCTGCACTCCTGATCTCTGGAAGAATTTAGCTGCATCTGGTGTAGATAAGCTTTGTTCCCGGCCTCATTTTCCCTTTGCACCTCTGCACTCTCCCTTCAGGAATGCGCTGAGCTGAGCATTTCAGCTAAATCTTCCACTTTAGAAATTGTATGCAAAATCTCCCAAGGGAAAAATTCCCCAACAAGCCAGTGAGGGGAGGAGGTGGGGTGAACAGAACACAGACTGGATGATCCGTGAAAGGGGGGGGGGGGCTGACACATGGGTGTAAAATAAACACAGAGCACACATTTTACATGGAAGAACAGATAGGCAGGTGCAGAATATGGTATACATCAAGGTCAAATTATACTTTGTTGCGTAAACGCTGTAGGCTGTCTTCCATCACTGCAGCTGGATGAGATTGGGTAAAATAGGTTACTTGAGTCCATGGACGTGAGTGTACAGGACAAGATGTTAAGGGCAAAGTCTGCAAGGCACATTTAGCTGACATGATGCATTTTGTTTGGTCTGGTAGTTTCAATAGTACGTACAAAATAGAAACACTCCACAGAGGCTAATATTTTTTAAATGATCTGTTCCTTATTGTAATTTGTTGTAGAATAAAAAACACCATTGAGGTGATATCACATAAAATGGTGTTGCAGCTAATTACAAACAATCCTCCAAATCACCCCACTGCCAGACTTCATACATCACTTCCAGAGACAATGAACAGTCTTTTGCAAGCTTTGTTTTTGTTTTTTATTGGGGGGTACAACTTGGATAGGAATATGGGATGCCCATAGGATAAGTTATTGCCATCATTTTTAAGGATTTTAGTACACTTTGATTAAAAGTAGAACCAGAAGATATAATGTGCATATTTAGGTATGAATCTCCTCCTGCATCTCCATGCAGACTGTTGTTCCTTCTGCGGCTCAACCTCTGCAGACTATTCCATCGAATAGACTCTGGCGGTCTTTCCGATGGAGCTCCGACGGAGGTCTAAACTACGTAGCATGTTCACCAATGCCATGAGCATGACGGACAAGATGGGTGAACTAGAGATACTGTTGTACGTGGAGGATTTGGATTTTGTGGGAATTTCAGAGACCTGGTTCAACAGCTCTCATGATTGGCTGACAACCATTCAAGGGTATACCCTTTATTGCAAGGATAGAGAGGGTAAAAAAGGGGGAGGGGTATGCCTATATATCAAGAATAATGTACAAGTGAATGTGAGAGATGACATCACTAAGGGAGCTAGGGAGGAGGTGGAATCCTTATACAGTAAAAAAAGGGGATGGTTAGCGTGTTCAGAACTTCAAAATAAAACAATGTCTCTATGCAAAAGTCCAATAATAATGGTGGTGGCAATAATATGGAGGTTTCTTCAGTACTTATGGTTGCAGCTTACAGAATGAAGCAGTTTCTATAAAAACACAAACGAAGAAAAGGCGCCTCTAAGTGTAGAAGTAGACACATTTTAATATCCCCAACGGGATTAAAAACACTTACAAGATAAGAAGGCAAAAACGGCACATCATGAAAATACGTGGGAGGATGCGTTCTGCTGCATTGGAAGGGGTCACAGCAGAAGAAAGTCCCCAGGCTGTTCGTGTGTAATCACAGCGGATCCAGTCACAGTCAGCAGCAGAGTGTCCAAGACGCTGGAACACCGGTGGAACTGACGTAATCCAAGGAGAAAAAGAGAAGACCTGGAAGTGATGTCAGCGCTGAGGGACAACAAACCAGCCTGGACCGCAGCGCAGAGCGCAGAGGTCATAAGAAAGGGACGCGTTTCGGAACTCTAGATGATTCCTTTATCAACCTATGACAATGGGAATAGCTGTACACAATTTATATTCTATGGGCTGGCCATGGGCGGGAACAATAATGGGAAAAGAGGAAGTGGACAGTATAAAATAGTGTTCTTAAGAAGAAAAAAATGTCTGTAGAAAAATGTATATATAAAAATGTGTTTAACAATTTAAAATATAATAAATATATAATAAAGGAATTATAAAAAGATGAAAATGTTTAAAATTGTTAGGAAATTAGAGAGCACATATAAATAGAGAAAGCCAACAGCAATCAATGAGATATAAATGTGTATGAATAAATGTGTTGTGCAGGCTAGTAGATAATTGTGTAGGCCTATGCATACACACACACACACATACACATAATATATGCACATACACACTATAGTTTTGCATATCATGAGTAGGGATGAGCCAAACACCCCCCTGTTCGGTTCGCACCAGAACATGCGAACATGCAAAAAATTTGAACACGCTAACACCGTTAAAGTCTATGGGACACAAACATGAATAATCAAAAGTGCTAATTTTAAAAGCTTATATGCAAGTTATTGTCATAAAAAGTGTTTGGGGACCTGGGTCCTGCCCCAGGGGACATGGATCAATGCAAAAAAAAGTTTTAAAAACTGACGTTTTTTCAGGAGCAGTGATTTTAATAATGCTTAAAGTGAAACAATAAAAGTGTAATATTCCTTTAAATTTCGTACCTGGGGGGTGTCTATAGTATGCCTGTAAAGGGACGCATGTTTCCCATGTTTAGAACAGTCTGACAGCAAAATGACATTTCAAGGAAAAAAAAGTCATTTAAAATTACTCGCGGCTATTATTGAATTGCCGGTCCGACAATACACATAAAAGTTCATTGATAAAAACAGCATGGGAATTCCCCACAGGGAAACCCCGAACCAAAATTTAAAAAAAAATGACGTGGGGGGTCCCCCTAAATTCCATACCAGACCCTTCAGGTCTGGTATGGATGTTAAGGGGAACCCCTGCCAAAAAAAAAATGGCGTGGGGTCCCCCTCAAAATCTTTACCAGACCCTTTAGGTCTGGTATGGATTTTAAGGGGAACCCGTGCCAAAATTTTTTAAAAAATGGCGTGGGGTCCCCCCAAAAATCCATACCAGACCCTTATCTGAGCACCTGGCAGGCTGCAGGAAAAGAGGGGGGGACGAGAGAGCGCCCCTTCTCCTGAACCATACCAGGCCACATGCCCTCAACATTGGGAGGGTTCTTTGGGGTACCCCCCCAAAACACCTTGTCCCCATGTTGATGGGGACAAGGGCCTCATCCCCCCAATCCTTGCCCGGTGGTTGTGGGGGTCTGCGGGCGGGGGGCTTATCAGAATCTGGAAGCCCCCTTTAACAAGGGGACCCCCAGATCCCGGCTCTCCCCACTGTGTGAAATGGTAAGGGGGTACAAAAGTACCTCTACCATTTCACAAAAAACTGTCAAAAATGTTAAAAATGACAAGAGACAGTTTTTGACAATTCCTTTATTTAAATGCTTCATCTTTCTTCTGTCTTCTTTCTTCTATCTTCTATCTTCCTTCGGTTTCTTCCTCCATCTTCTTTTTCTTCTGGTTCTTCTGGTGCTTCCTCCGGTGTTCTCGTCCGGCATCTTTCTCCGCTGCGTCTTTTTCCCTTCTTCTCCTCGGGCCGCTCTGCATCCATGATGGCATGGAGGGGGGCTCCCGCTGTGTGACGCTTCTCCTCTTCTGGCGGTTCTTAAATAACGGGGGCGGGGCCACCCGGTGACCCCGCCCCCTCTGACGCACGGGGACTTGATGGGGACTTCCCTGTGGCATTCCCCGTGACGTCAGAGGGGGCGGGGTCACCCGTTACGTAACCCAGCGTTTTGTGACGCATGGCCAGAAGGATTTTTATGTAAAAAGAAAAAAACATATCAGATAAAGGGTTTTCATACTTGCTCCTCTGACCATGTCGTCTACTGCAGTTTGCAGTTGTGCCATACACTTTCCATTTTCGGATGATGGATTGAACAGTGCTCCGTAAGATGTTCAAAGTGTGCAATATTTTTTTATAACCTAGCCCTGCTTTAAACTTCTCCACAACTTTATCCCTGACCTGTCTGGTGTGTTCCTTGGCCTTCATGGTGCTGTTTGTTCACTAAGGTTCTCTAACAAACCTCTGAGGGCTTCACAGAACAGCTGAGATTAAATTACAACAGGTGGACCCTATTTGCACATTAGGTGACCTCTACTGTTGGTTCCACTAGATTTTAGTTAGGGGTATCCGAGTAAAGTGGGCTGAATACAAATGCACACCACACTTTTCACATATTTATTTGTAAAAAAATTTGAAAAACATTTATAATTTTCCTTCCACTTCAGAATTATGTGCCACTTTGTGTTGGTCTATAACATAAAATCTCAATAAAATACATTTACGTTTTTGGTTGTAACATGAGAAAATGTGGAAAATGGGGTATGAATGCTTTTTCCTCTTTAAGTATCCCACATTGGTTTGGTCATCAGTCTTCAGAAAGGATGCCCTTGGACTGGGGAAAGTCCAGAAAAGGGCAATGGGACTGGAGGACCTCTTTTATGAGGGATGCAAAAATCCAACTTACTCTCCCTAGAGTAGAGGAAGGTAAGAGGGGATATGATCACAATATACAAATCTTTAAAGAGTCACTGTGTCATTGGTAGAAAACTATTTAATCTAAGGTCTCTAAAGAGGACATGTGGCCACACAAACAAGTTGGATTAGAAACAGTTAAATAATAAACTGCGTAAGGGGTTAATTACTGTTAAAGTGGTAAGGTTGTGGAACTCCCTTCCACAGTTGGTGATGTCAGCGAATAGTGTATGTGAATTAAACAAATTGTGTTTCTTAGCAAACACAATGTTCAGGGATACTGAAAATGGTAGTGACACACACACACACACACACTGAACTGGATGGTCCAGTGTCTTTGTTCAACCTTACCAACTATGTAACTATGTTTGCGAGGTTGTCCAGGGAAGTGTAAATCTTAGCTTTTTTAGAAAATGGTCAATCCTAATGAGCCAGGTACATAGGTAAGCCTGGTTCACTTTTCACACACTTTTTACATTTCTTTATTTTAGTTGTCATACATACTGAGAAATGAACAATTTCATTAATCCATCAATCATATGAGCTCCAACAAATCCATTCAAAATCCAATTAACAGCATTACTCCTATCTTAAATACATCCACAGAAAAGACAATAACTAGTTATTTGAGATAGTCCCCATTCTATCTTCCATTAGACCTGCTTCTCTTGTATGCCCTGACAACATACTTTACTAATAAGAAAAACCTCTACATATCTGAAGAGGCAAAAGGAGATAGTTAGAATTCCTAAAAAAAGAGAAAAAAGATAGAAAGAGAGAAGAAAAAAAAAAAAAAACTGATAGGGGAGGGGGAGTCGGAGTTGGAGGGGAAATGTACTGAGGAAAAGGCGAGTTTACTATACCATCATCCAGGGAAGTGGGGGCACCCCCAAGGCCCCCCACTCCTCTCTTTTTCAAATACTCTCAGGAGCAAAGAGGGAACTCCCTTCCCCTGGGAAATTTAAATGTATTCCATTGGCCCCAAGTTTCTAAATATGTCTCCTTTCGATTTTGAGCCGATAATAACAAATCCTCCATCCTATTAACCTCTTCAATTCGTGTGACCCATGTAAGAATTGTGAGAGGGCTCGTATCTCTCCACGGCCGTACGATACATGATCTAGCAGCGTTAATAAGATGGCACAAAATTATTTTTCTATAAGTTTTCCCCGGTATATTTGAGACATGTAACAAAAATAGGGCTGGATCTTCTGGGAGGTTATACTCAGTAAATTTCTGTGCTATCCGCCGTATCTCCCTCCAGAAGTACTCTAGTTTTGGGCAGGACCAAAGAACGTGGAGTAGAGTCCCTCTTTCCTCCTGACACCTCCAACATTTGTCCGGGATCTCCAGGAAGGAATTCATTAAGTAATGAGGGTGTACGATACCATCTTGTCATTATTTTAAAATTACCGTATTTATCGGCGTATAACACGCACTTTTTTCCCCTTAAAATCAGGGGAAAGTCGCAGGTGCGTGTTATACGCCGATCCCCTGAGCTGCACAACTCAAAAATCGCCGACCGCGATTTGAAAATGGCGCCGCCGGCACCGAAATACACAGAGCCGGTCCTCGGCTCTTTCCGGCGGCTCTCGTTCATTTTCGGCTCCACTCGTAGTCCCGAGCGGAGCTATCCGAACCTACTCGGCTAGGTTCGGATAGCTCCGCTCGGGACTACGAGTGGGGCCGAAAGTGAACGAGAGCCGCCGGAAAGAGCCGAGGAGCGGCTCTGTGTATTTCGGCGCCGGCGGTGCCATTTTCAAATCGCGGTCGGCGATTTTGAAGACAGGGGATCGAAGGCTGCACTGGCGAGGCTGCACTGGGGGAGGCTGCACTGGGGGAGGCTGCACTGGGGAAGGCTGCACTGACATGGCTGCACTGACGAGGTTGCACTGACGAGGCTGCACTGACATGGCTGCACTGACATGGCTGCACTGACATGGCTGCACTGACAAGGCTGCACTGACATGGCTGCACTGACATGGCTGCACTGGGGAAGGCTGCACTGAGAAGGCTGCAATGATGGGCATTTAAATGTAAGTTTTTTTCCCTTCAACTTCCCTCCTAAAAGTTTTTTTTCCTTAAAATTCCCTCCTAAATTGGGGTGCGTGTTATACGCCGGTGCGTGTTATACGCCGATAAATACGGTAGTTTCTTGGATTCTTGTGGATATTGAAGATTTCAACGCAAGATTTACTATCTGCCTATGTTGTGCCTGGGTGAACGTCCTGTCTAATGTCATTTCCCACTTCCTTATATATATGGAGGGACAAAATCCTCTGGGGGGGCAACCAGTAGTGCATACATTTGCGAGATTAAGTGAGAGCAAGGCCCCGTCCCCTCACATACTTGTTCTAAGGTTGTCAATGTTCGTTGAAATCTGTCTGGAGGTGGGAGAGTGTTAAGGAAATGTCGCAACTGAGCACCACTCCAGAAATCAAGACAGAAACAGTCGTTGGATGAGATTAGTTCAGGTAATGAGAGCCATGTCCCGGTCGCTATTTGTATAAAATGCGAAGCCTGAAAACACTGTGAGTCTGAAAGTTTCCTGAAGGGTCCCTCCTGTAGTCCCGGAGGGAAACGAGGATTCCCTACAATAGGGTATAGGGGGGAGTTGACAGATGATAATAAAGTGGTGGAACATATTCGAGAGCAAATACGCAGGGTAGGGCCCAAGGTTGGGTGCTTTTTGAGAGCTGAACTCAGGTCTCCAAAGCACCAAACCGTACGACGCAGTGGGACCTCACACTGTGATTGCTCGATTTTTGGCCATATTTTAGAGCTTGCATGCCTACACCAGTTTACTAGTCGCACCATATGAGCCGCCTGATAATATTTCTGCATATCTGGTACCGCTACCCTGCATATTATATAGGCATTGTCATTAAACAACGTTGAATTCTGGGCCTTTTATGGGCCCAAATGAATTCAGTTATCATCTTATTAGTCTGTTTAAAGAATTATGGGTGTATATGAATGGGTAGAGTTTGAAAGAGATAGGAAAAATTAGGTAATACTGACATTTTTATTATGTTACATCTACCGAACCAAGAGAAAAGGCCCTGATGCCATTTAGAAAGTAAGAGTTTCACTCTACTCAGTAGAGGTGGAAAATTCAACTCAAAGGTTTGGTGCAATTTAGGTGGAATCAACGTGCCCAGGTATTTGATGCCCGTATAGGTCCATCTAAACTTAAAATTCATTTTTAAAGTGTTAATTTGAGTCGTAGTCATAAAAAAACCCATTGCCTCTAACTTGGACATATTAGTTTTTAAATTGGACAGTGCACCATATCGGTCCAATTCTCTTAGTAGGTTTGGCATAGATATAACAGGTTTAGTAAGGCAGAATAAAAGATCATCCGCATATGCGGATACTTTATGATGTAAATCTCCGGTTATTAACCCCCTAATATCCGGGTTTTGCCACTTTTCACACAGCCTATTTGGGGACATAAACAGTGGAATTTGACTGTATGGCAACAAATGATCAGACCTTTGTTTAGAATGTTTTTGTTATAATAAGTCAATTCAGTGGCTGTCCAAAGTCCTTCCCAGTGCAGCCTAAGAGGAAATATATGGGCTGCCAGGTTATCTTTATTTAGCTCTGCCTCAGCAGTTTGATTAATAGAATATGGGACTTTGGTAATTAATCTTTTAGATCCCTGTTGTCAAACTTGTGGGTCACTGGCTCAATGTATTTAAGTACTGGACTTGGGCCATCACCTGATGGACACCCGTGGGCAGATTGCAGAGTGGCAGTGGGTGGCTGGGTACTGGAATGCTCTCTGTGTTCCAGTACCTGGCATTGAAAGAACACCTGTAGTATAGCAAGGCAGAATGATGTCCACCCAAGAGTACAGGTATAGTCCCAGCCAGATGAAGTGAGCGAGAGGAAGAGTGAGAGCAGCACTGGAGTGCATAATCAGGTAAGTAACTATTGAGCACCAATGTAGGGGGGTTTACCAGCACTGGCACTGGCTACCAATGTGGGGGAGTGTAACAGGATTCCCCTGATGAAGTCACGTGATGACGTAACGCGTAGGGAGTGGCCCGAGGCTGACTAAGATACCGGACGTGACGTGAGAACGGCGCTCAGACGCCACGAGATTTGATTTTATTGCTTGTCTTTGTTTAATCCAATGTAAAAGTCCAGTTTATTGATTTAAAAAAAGCACTTTATATTTAACAATACTACACTATTGGAATACTCTTTCCTCCATCCCTTCCTTGTTCTCTCCCCCCCCTCTCCGCCCGCCGTGGAGTACAAGAACATTATAAGGATGTGGATTTAAAGCTTCCATTCAATTTCCTGCTGGCTGGAGCGGAGGACCCTCTGGTGGTTGATGCTGGAATGGCGGAATATATATTTTTTACACAACTCTATGCTGTTGATTAAAGATATTGAGGTGAGAGTTTTGTGAGCCTACCTCTCACATGCGAGATGTGGCGATCTGTCTAATCCTATTTTTAAAGGAACATTTTGGACATCAATTTGAAAAACATCTGATTAGAAGACTATTACCATCCTAATGTTTATATAATTTAATGTATTTATGTATGCCCCCCGACTGATTTATTACTTTATTTATTTATATATTAGGCACTGTCTGCACCCTGTATTGCTGGAGCGCCGGATCATTAATTGATTACTTTGCAGTGTAACAGGATTGCCACTGACCACAAATGTGGGTGGTTTAACAGCACTGCCACTTACCACCAAAGCGGGGATACTAAAATACACTACACCTGACCACCAATGCAGAGGGGGTGTATAACAGCACCACAGCATGACCATCAATGCAGGGGTCTCAAAGTGGTTTTACTCTCTAAATCAACATTAACTATTTCTAATCTTTATGCTGCTAGTGAAAACGAATGCATTAGTAAATAGGTAGGTATATTATATTTATTGTTTGATTTTTTTTTTTAAACAAGTCCCCAATAGGGACACTAGTTCTGGTGACCTGTGGGAACCCAAGGCATTCCCTTAATTGTCAGGGATTTTCTCTCACTTCCTGATTTGGAATTGGGACAAGAAGTGAAGGTTAATCTCCCCAATGGGACACAGATGGCAAAAGAAAAAAAACTAACCCTTCATTACTCTATACAAACTGAAAAATAAAGTTTTGCCTTTAGTTGCATTGAAAACTGCTAAAAATTACTATATCTACAACTCATAATACAGTAGTGTGATGGTCAGTGGGAGAAATGCTCCTTACACTTGTGGTCACTAGCAGGAATTGCCCCTTATAGATAGCTATAAAGAACAATAGTGTTAGTAGGAACTTGTGGGAAGATATCTCTAAAAATAATTGTGAAAAAGTATAGTATCCTCACTACATATGACATATATTCTAACAATGGATTAGACCATTGTGATATGCATGTACAATGTATTATGTTTGGAGTGATTGGGAAGTTTTCTGCGGCAAATGATGTTTATGCTTGTATATTCACAAAGAAGTCTCTAAAAATCTGGCGAAAATGACAGGAGAAAATACGGTAGATAGACTTTACTTCATAGATTGGGGTGGATTTACATTATTCTGGCTCAGGAAACCTTGGTTTTGCAACCTTACTCCAACTCAGTGTGGAACCACCAGTAACTCTTCCAGTAACTCTCAGGCACAGTTTCTACACCCAGATTTCCAAGGTTACACCTCATGGTGTGGAAATTGAGATGCAGAGGCTGTTAGGCCAGGGTTGCTCAGAGGAGGTGGTGACCGTACTATTACTAGCCAGAAAGAGTACAACAAATAAGACTTATCAGAAGGTCTGGGCAAAGTTTGCCGAGCTTGCCATATGATACACCTGGAACCCGTCCCAAAGCTGCTTCAAATCCTTCAGCTCCTTCAGTTAGGCTTAGGTGTAAATACTTTGAAAGTCCACATCTCAGCTCTATTGGCCATGACAGGAGTCAAATGGGCCCTCAATCCTCTGATCATCCAGTTCATAAAGGCATGCTTAAAGTTGAGGCCACTTAGGAAACCAACCTTTCCCAAGTGGGATCTAGCAGTGGTCCCTATAGCTCTGGCAAAAGCTCCTTTCCATCCTTCTGAGTCAGCGTCTATGTGGGACTTAACCTTGAAAGCTTTTTTAGAGTGGTCCTAAAACCTTTGGAACGCTTCATTGCAAAAGTAGCTACGTCTTTTCACGTCAATCAAGAAGTAATACTCCCATCCTTGCTTAACCAGTCAGGGGTCCCCCCATCCACTGGATGTAGTCCTCACTCTTATAAGTTTACCTGTCTGAGACTGCCACATTCAGAAAAGCAGACAACCTTTTTGTGATAACGCATAGTCTCAGAAAAGGGCAAGCTGCATTGGTTTGTACTTTAGCTTTCTGGTTTGTTAAAACCAGCAAAAAGATTTACTCATTACAGAGGCTTCCTGTTCCAGAGGGCTTAAGAGCACATTCAGTGAGGTTCATTTTTCACTACAAAATAGATCTGGCCCAGCTGACCACAGTGGTTTTTAAAAGATCTGTTGTACAGGCTTGCCCTAATACTTGTCATTAAATCTTCTCTTTATGTTGTATCATCCCAACTGGCGAGTTATTTCCCAGTGTATGCTGCCATAATGCACCAAAAAAACGGAAAATTGTATACTCACCTGTCTGTATTTTTCCTTTCCTGTGCATTTTCATGACAGCATACAGGGTCTCACCCTTGAGGTGATAGTTACGGAGAATGCTGTGGGCTGGTTCCTTCAGAGCTTTATAGTTTATTGGTCCTATCAGGTTGAGGGGCAAACCCCCAAAACCAGTGTATGCTGCCCTGAAGATGCACTAGGAAAGCAAAATTATGGAAAGGTGAGTATACAATTTTCTGTTTTCCTCCAGACGTAAAGAGTGCCCTCTTGTCATATGTAATTACCTGCAAGTTTACTAAATGGACCACCTATGTAATTATACAGTATCTCACAAAAGTGAGTACACCCCTAACATTTTTGTAAATATTTTATTATATCTTTTCATGTGACAACACTGAAAAAATGACACTTTGCTACAATGTAAAGTAGTGAGTGTACAGCTTGTATAACAGTGTAAATTTGCTGTCCCCTTAAAATAACTCAACACACAGCCATTAATGTCTAAACCGCTGGCAACAAAAGTGAGTACACCCCTAAGTGAAAATGTCCAAATTGGGCCCAATTAGCCATTTTCCCTCCCCGGTGTCATGTGACTCATTAGTGTTACAAGGTCTCAGGTGTAAATGGGGAGCAGGGGTGTTAAATTTGGTGTTATCGCTCTCAATCTCTCATACTGGTCACTGGAAGTTCAACATGGCACCTCATGGCATAGAACTCTCTGGGGATCTGAATAAAAGAATTGCTGCTCTACATAAAGATGGCCTAGGCTATAAGAAGATTTCCAAGACCCTGAAACAGCTGCAGCACGATGGCCAAGATCATACAGCGGTTTAACAGGACAGGTTCCACTCAGAACAGGCCTCGCCATGGTCGACCAAAGAAGTTGAGTGCACATTCTCAGCGTCATATCCAGAGGTTATCTTTGGGAAATAGACATATGAGTGCTGCCAGCCTTTCTGCAGAGGTTGAAGGGGTAGGGGATCAGCCTGTCAGTGCTCAGACCATACGCCGCACACTGCATCAAATTTGTCTGCATGGCTGTCGTCCCAGAAGGAAGCCTCCTCTAAAGATGATGCACAAGAAAGCCCGCAAACAGTTTGCTAAAGACAAGCAGACTAAGGACATGGATTGCTGGAACGATGTCCTGTGGTCTGATGAGACCAAGATAAACTTATTTGGTTCAGATGGTGTTAAGCGTATGTCGCGGCAACTAGGTGAGGAGTACAAAGAAAAGCCTACAGTCAAGCATGGTGGTGGGAATGTCATGGTCTGGGCCTGCATGAGTGCTGCCGGCACTGGGGAGCTACAGTTCATTGAGGAAACCATGAATGCCAACATGTACTGTAACATACTGAAGCAGAGCATGATCCCCTCCCTTCGGAGACTGGGCCGCAGGGCACTATTCCAACATGATAACGACCCCAAACACACCTCCAAGATGACCACTGCCTTGCTAAAGAAGGTGAGGGTAAAGGTGATCGACTAGCCAAACATGTCTCCAGACCTAAACCCTATTGAGCATCTGTGGGGTATCCTCAAACGGAAAGTGGACTAACATATAACATCCACCAGCTCCGTGATGTCATCATGGAGAAGTGGAAGAGGACTCCAGTGGCAACCTGTGAAGCTCTGGTGAACTCCATGCCCAAGAGGGTTAAGGCAGTGCTGGAAAATAATAATGACCACACAAAATATTGACACTTTGGGCCCAATTTGGACATTTTCACTTAGGGGTGTACTCACTTTTGTTACCAGCGGTTTATACATTAATGGCTGTGTGTTGAGTTATTTTGAGGGGACAGCAAATGTACACTGTTATACAAGCTGTACACTCACTACTTTACATTGTAGCAAAGTGTCATTTCTTCAGTGTTGTCACATGAAAAGATAGAATAAAATATTTACAAAAATGTGAGAGGTGTACTCAGTTTTGTGAGATACTGTACGTGGTGATAAAATCCCCCTATATTGCCTTTTCTCAAGAGAGAATAAATTCAGTTCAGGTAATCTTACCTCATAGCTGAGCTCCTCCATGCCTCTTATCAGTTTGGTTGCCCTTCCCTATGCTTTCTCCAGTTCTTTGATATGCTTTTTGTGAACTGTTGCCCAGAACTGAACTGCATATTTCAGATGAGATCCTACTAAGGATATTTACACGGGCAAAACAATGTCTCTCTCTCTCTGGAGTCTATACCTCTTTGGAAGAAGTTATTTTTCTAGTTTTAGAAAACGCAACTTGGCATTGCATGCTATTAGTAGGTTTATGATCTACCATAACACCGAGATCCTTCTCCACTATTGGCTCCCTCCAGTTTAGATATATAAGATTAGCATTACTTATATAAATATATCTACATTTTCTATAACTATAAACTATACATGTGTAAATTCACACTGAGCCTTGTATATAGAAACGTGCTTTAGAGACCCTGTTCTCCATAAACGACAGTCATTTTATTCTTATGCCCTGTACACATGGTCGGACATTGATCGGACATTCCGACAACAAAATCCATGGATTTTTTCTGACGGATGTTGGCTCAAACTTGTCTTGCATACATACGGTCACACAAAGTTGTCGGAAAATCCGATCGTTCTAAACGCGGTGACGTAAAACACGTACGTCGGGACTATAAACGGGGCAGTAGCCAATAGCTTTCCTCTCTTAATTTATTCTGAGCATGCGTGGCACTTTGTGGGTCGGATTTGTGTACACATGATCGGAATTTCCGACAACGGATTTTGTTGACGGAAAATTTTATAGCAAGCTCTCAAACTTTGTGTGTTGGAAATTCCGATGGAAAATGTGTGATGGAGCCCACACAGGGTTGGAATTTCCGACAACAAGGTCCTATCACACATTTTCCGTCGGAAGATCCGACCGTGTGTGCAGGGCATTACTGTATTTAGAACAATCAATCAGCATTTGCTTTTTTTCTGAGTTCCTGAAAATGTTAGTAATTTTTCTCTCACTCTGTTACTTATAGCAACCAATTGGTATTTGTGTATCTTTCTTTTACTGTGTTTCCCATAGTAATCAAATCGCATTTTCCTTTCAAAGTGGCACAGAGAACTTTTAATTTTCCTTCTCTCACTGTTGCCTATAGCAACCAATCAGTATTTTTCTGTCTCTCACTGTAAATGACATAGTAACCAATAAGCAATTTCCTTTAAAAGTGACACAAACCACATTATTTTTTATGTTAGCTATTATATGAATTATTGTTCTCTGCAAGTTGAGTATTATTATTTTTTAGGTATCTTTAACTTTTATTGCACAAACACTAAATGGTCCTTCTCCATTTCCCATCAGACTAACTTGAAGTGATTTTATATTTTCCTGAAGACTCTTT
This sequence comes from Lithobates clamitans, assembly GCA_037952925.1. NCBI lineage: Eukaryota > Metazoa > Chordata > Amphibia > Anura > Ranidae > Lithobates > Lithobates clamitans. The sequence continues at coordinate 365,225 of JBBGZY010001818.1, read as the reverse complement.
GTGAGGCACATAATATTCTGTACCATCCACAAAGTAATTAATACTTCAGCAATGTCAAGACAAAGAACTCTTTATAAAGGATGACATCACTTACAAACTCCCCATTGACCTGTTATAGAGGAAAGAGTTTCAGACCACTAAAGCAGGGACAGTTAAGTACAAAGATATATTTTAACAAACAATGAGTACTTTTTGCTGGATTGTATTAGTTACACTTACAAATATTAATTTAACCTTTTAAAATCTTAGAAGTCATGCCCATAAAATTGCACATATCCATATTTGTTTCCCAGAGTTTAAACAGAAAATACACTCCCTTAACATAGTACATGCATCAAATAGATCACTGCCTTTCTTTCCGCGTAAGGCTTGTGGTTTTGTCATTGAGGACCTAGTAAAGATACCATGCTACTACTAAGAGATACCTGCCTCCTTTGTAGCTTTTCCATGAATAGTATTTGCCTCGAAATGCCACATTGTCAAATTCTGCGCACTGCATTTCCCGGAAGTCCTGTGACCCAGGTGGGCACTCCTGGAAAATAAAATTCTATTTAGTTACGTATTGAGACAATTTGAATGTTATGTTGTGGTGAACTCAAGAAATTATGTATGCAACAGCATAAGTTGAGGGTCCCTGTCACTTAGAACCTGAAATCAGGGCTAAACAAATGTTATTCAAGTACAAAACAAAAAAGCCACGTGAATTCTTATTTGTCCCTTGTGTATATCTGTGCAGTAATATAGCTTGAAACAACTTTTTTTGCTTGTGCAGAAGTAAAAACAGGCCAGTGCTGCTCTCTCTCCTTGTGACTGGTTAGTCAGCCTGCTGGCTGTGTGCTGGCCAGTGATAATGTAGCTCCTATTTTACAAAGGCATTTGGTGAACACAAAGTGGAATTTATATCTTTGATACTGAGGAATGTATTTCAATTAATGTTTTGTTTGTTTTTTTTGCCCAGATCTCAGTATTAAATGAGAATTATAGCAGAGAAATAAGGCCAAAACTCTTTTAGCCACCCTTCCCTGCACTTATTTCTGCACTTCTTTGACACAGATTTAGTTGACAGTGGCTAAAGTCTGCTGTCGGTTGACATAACAGAGTTGGTCTAGAATCTGCAGGCCAGGGATCCTAACAATAATATCTGGATCTGCTCGGATGCCTGACCAGCAGCTGGCTCAGGCTCTCAGCGGGCCGCTGAGAGCCTGAGCCAGCCACTCCCTCTGTCTTTACAGTCCAGTGCTCCAGTGAGCGCTGGAGGGGCAGAGCACAGAGCGGTGACTGGCAGTCATGGTTCTGTAAAGAAAACAATAGAATCGCGCTAATTAACTAATAAATGTGAAGTGAATCAAATTAATCATAAATGTGAGATTAATCAAATTCATAAAAAGCAAACATAAACTAAATACAGTGATAAGTCTGCCCAGTTCACTTCACTCATGCATAGTAGTGCTATACCACAAAAATGTGACATTGAAACAAAACATTTTTGAATGTAGTGAAGAATTAAAAATAAAAAATAAAAATAAAAATTATAAAAATAAGGAGTATAGTCCTCAAATATAAAGTTCCATAAATATAGTGACTTGTGCCAAATAGATCGGTCCACAACCAAAACAGAAGGGGTATCTGCTTACCGGAACCCCATGATCCCCCACTACAGAGGATCCGGGAAGGCTGGTAAATAATAGCTCCTGCCGGATATGACCAACGGGACAGCTGCTGGGCTAGTTGGACGATGATGGTTGTTTCTAGATCTCCTCTGGAAAACTCCTGATATTCCCAGCCCTCCTCACAGAACGATAGGCTCAACCACAGGTGTATTGTACTCGCTCTCTCAATGTCAGCTTTGGACTCTATGCTCCATGTTCCGTGTACGCTCCGGCTCCCTTCACAAGTCATGTTTCTGTGCTCAGAGCAGATCAGAGAACTGAGCGCTTAGTGATCTTTGATCGCTTAGTTCCAGGCGTAGAGCCAGCAGGGGACAGCTGCAGCATCACATCAATACTGCAGCCATCTAGGTGAGTATGTAAGTTTGTTGTTTTACATTCCTACATTTCTCTTTTAAGAACAGCCCATTCTAAACCACCTAAGTCTAAGTCACCAGTGCAATCCTGGACTGCTTAGTGTTTGCTCTTTTTCTTAAATCTTGCACGCTTTTTACCCTTTGGTCATAAATCATATTTCCTAATTATTCTTTAAAGGACATGGTCACAACAAAATAATCTGTTAGTCAGCATAACCCCTCCCACTCACATCTCTCTTCAGTTTATTGCCTGTGTACTAAGGGTACAGACAGCTTTTCTCCTCAGAGAAAAGCAAAAACTATTTTTTTTTCCTTTTTAACTAAAGTGTTATTCTTCAGTCAAGATCCTTTTTTAACTACAGAGCCAAGAGAGCTCCCTTTGCAGTTTTTCAGATCGGTTGTCCCTTAGGACTGCCTTGGAGGCTGTACCTGGTCTCCTCTGTGAGGAAGATGTGGGGTCAGGCAGGTGCTCTGCTTGTGTTCCAGAGACCTGGTATATTTTGTTAGTTAGCCATAGAGCACATGGTCCAGGGCCATAATACGCCCACTGGCATAAACCTGCCCCTGAAGACTCTCTATGGAGTATGCCCAACCAGAGGGATGAAAACTTGAGTCTGAGCTCACTGGGTCCCTGATCCCTTGTCACTTTCTGGTACTGATAACGGAGTTGCAGGTGGGAAAAAGGCTGTGCCACTGTGAAAAGTCTGTGTTATAACCCTTGTGTCACAAGTATACAGTACCTATGAGGAGGGTCACCTACTAGTGTGTCACTTGCACACACTTACACAGCCGCTCCCTCCTTCACTGAAGCCTTTGTTGGAGGGTCCTTCGTGGATTCTCCTTGCTGCTGCTCCATAATGACAAAATCATAGAAGGCCATATAGCTCTCGTTGCTACTGTAGCTGGTTTATGTGTATCTCTTGGAAACTTTTACAATTTACATACTTGCAGTGTGTCAGATCATATGCACAGACATAGTGGTCCTGTGGGCCTTCCTGGCTCTCTATCTGCTAACAGCTCCAAGGTGACTTGCAGTGTCCCTCCCTATGGATCTAATCTGACTTTCTGGTCCCTGTTGACATCCAGGATGCCTAGACTGTATATTTGCATCTTTCCAATGGATCAATGCTCCCTGAGTTGTGCTATGGGAACATAACACTACCAGATTGTTTCCACTTCCTTTGGTCTGTCCACTGCACTTCGATCTTCCACCAAGTCGCTAGCCTCCGTGTTAGACAGGCCGCAGATTATGTGATTTTCTTTCCTGAAGTTGCAGGAAAAGAAAATCACTCGATTCCACCCTCAACACAGTCAGTGTTGAAGGGGGAATCCCTCCTGCTGAGCTATTGTCCCTGCCACGTTGAGTTGTCCCTGCCGGGAGAACACAATGGTTATTGCTAGCAGCTGGCAATAATCGCATGCTAGAAATCCGACGTGCTGGTTGTACTCAAGTCGATTGATGGATCGACTTGGGTACAATCAGCCTGCCCATAGATGGATTGAATCTTGGCCGGTCCCCGCTGAACTGCCCAGCTTTAGCCTTGCAATACTATCAGGACATCCCTGTTGTGGATGACTTCCTACTGAATGAACAGTTGACACAGACATACCAGTCAATGTCTAATGCCCCGTACACATGATCGGAAATTCAGCCAGCAAAAGTCCGATGTAAGCAATTGGTCGGAAATTCCGACTGTGTGTATGCTCCATCGGACTTTTGCTGGTGGAATTTCCGCCAGCAAAAGATTGAGAGCAGGCACTCTATTTTTCCGACGGAAAAAGTTCCTATCGGAAATTCCGATCATCTGCAGCAATTCCGACGCAAAAAATTCCTACGCATGCTCGGAAACAATTCGACGCATGCTCGATAGCATTGAACTTCATTTTCTCGGCTCGCCGTAGTGTTGTAGGTCACCGCGTTCTTGACGGTCAAAAGTTCAGAGGACTTTTGTGTGACCGTGTGTATGCTAGGCAAGCTTGAGCGGAATTCCGTCAGAAAAAACATTCCGATCATGTGTACAAGGCATTACAAGCTGCTCAAATTCTACAGAGGTTTAGTTGGACCTTTGGACAGTGCTGGAACTGACTCATCGCTTGGGTATCTAGGTCTCCTTCTAAATATTGCTCAGTCCAGGTTTTTTTTCGCTGACTCTTCGCTGAAGTGGTACAAAATTGACAGGTGGACTTCCTCAGTTGTTGTCTGGACTCACCTCTTCACCCAGAGGTGTTTCAAGAGCTATGTTACTGGTGTTAAATGTCAGATACTGACTTTCTGGCTTCCAGATTCAACAAAAAACTTATCAAACTTGCCTTCAGGTCCAGGGATCCTATAGCATAGAATGACTTTGTGGGATCAGTTCAAACTGATCTATGCCTTTCCTCCTCTCCTTCACAGAATCAGGACAGAATGAATTCCGATGATACTTATTGCACTGAACTGGCCCAGGCAGAGGTGATAATTGGACCTCATCACGCACCTGGAAGACTCTCTGGACTCTTTCTAACATACCCCAAACTTTTGAACTTCAGAATGAGGGACACTTGAGGGAGGAAGCGACTGACTGTGCGCTACGTGCACGTGCTACGCGCACTACATCAAATGTGGGTGTGCTCAAACTCTTAACAGTGGGAGGGGCTTAATGGACATGGTTAAACAAAAGGTTAATGCAAAAGTTAATTCCCCCCCCACTACTACCTGCCATTTCCACTGCATGCCAAGATATTCCAAGTGGCTAAAGAGTAATTTCAGATCTTCATTTACATATTGAGAGGATTATTCGAAAGAATTTGGAGGAACGGTATGTCAAAATGTGGACAGTTTCTCCAAAATATTTTGACTACTCTGGAGAAGGGGTAGGCAACAGATCAATGGAAGTGGTTGGTGTCAGTAGGGGAGTGGACAGTGTCAGTAGGGCAGTGGACAGTGTCAGTAGGGCAGTGTCAGTAGGGGAGTTCACAGTGTCAGTAGAGCAGTGGATGGTGTCAGTGGAGCAGTGGACAGTATCAGTAGAGCAGTGGACAGTGTCAGTAGAGCAGTGGACATTGTCAGCAGGGGAATGAACAGTGTGTGGACAGTATCAATAGAGCAGTGGACAGTGTCAGTCAGTGGACAGTTGACACAGGCAGTATGGCTGTGGAACGTGTCAGTAGGGCAAAGGATGGTGTCAGTAGGCCAGTAGATGGTGTCAGTAGGGCAGTGGACAGTGTCAGTAGGGCAGTGGACGTTGTGAGTAGGGCAGTGGACGGTGTGTGGACAGTGTTAGTAGGGCAGAGGGCAGTGTCAACAGGGCAGTGGATGGTGTGTGGGCAGTGTCAGTAGGGCAGTGGACGGTGTCAGTAGGGCAGTGGACGGTGTGTGTACAGGGTAAGTTTTTTTTTAACCAATTTTTTTTGTTTGCAATTTATTTATTGATAGTTTTTTTCATTTTTTTAGCTTTTTAGCAGCCCAGTTGGGGGGGGGGGGGGGGCTCTGGTGGAATATCAGGGGTCTAAACTGACCCCTGATGCCTCACTTTTGAAAAAGAGAAAGTGATTGAAGACACAATCCTCAATCTCCATCTCTGCAGCCTCGGCTATACAGAATGAATTAACATGAAGAGCTCTGCGCTGTCTTCCTGTTTATTCACACGCTGAAGCATGGTAAACCGAGTTCTCTATCCTGAAACATCCCTCGCAGAAGCCATAGGCTAGGGGGGTAGGGAAATAAGAGTAAGTCACAGAGGGTCTGGGCAGCAGAAATAAGAGTAAGCTGGACAGGGAGGCAGCATATACAGGAACTGACGCCCTCCATTTTCCTCCTGCAGCCTCTGAAAGCCATCTCCCCCTCTCCCGCCAGCTTTCAGCGGTTGCAGAAGGAAAATAGAGGGGATCGGTACCTGTATATGCTGCCCCTCCTGACCAGGTGTAGGACCTAATGCAGGGGTGTCCAACCTTTTGAAGAGCGGTGGCCACTTCAGGAACTTGGTAACCAGTTGTCGGCCACAATGAGTGGAGCGGGCAGATGACAGGTCTGTGTCCACCCCACATATGCAGAGCAGACATGGATACAGCCTGCTCTACTCTATGGGCCCTCCGATCTGATCCGCCCAGACGGAAGGGAACAGATCCCCTTCTGTTTTTTTTTTTTTGGGGATCGGATTGGATGTAGGCGAGTGTACATGGACACAAATCCGTTTCCATCTGCTGCTCCATAGAAGTGAATAGAGGGTCCGATTGGGTCCACCTGAAAAAAAGACAGGCGGACCAGATTGGACTGATCGTATGAAAGGGGCCCAAGGCTGCTTTCACACTGATGCACTGTGGTTGACACCGTGGGTGCAGCACAGTGTACCTGTGGCTTTCCTGCTGGTTAGTTGCCATAGAATTCTATTATATACTGCAGGTGTGATGGATGCACTTTCTGAAAGCACACCAAACCTACAGGTAATAACAGAAGTCTATAGCTCAGTGCAGGCAACCAGCAGCTGCACCTGTGGATCAGTTTGAAAGCAGCCCAGTGTAGCTAGTGTACCAGTGTATAAAACAGACATGTCCATTGCTGCTTAATTTTAATAAAAACCTGACCTCAGTCTTTATGGCTGGCTGCTGCTGTCCCCCAGGGTGGGTATAGCTGACGGCTGATGCTGTCCCCCAGGGCGGGTATGACTGGCGGCTGCTGCTGCTGTACCCCAGGGCGGGTATGGCTGGTGGCTGTTGCTGCTGTCCTCCAGAGTGGGTATGGCTGGCGGCTGCTGCTGTCCCCAGGGCTGGTATGGCTGGCGGGGGCTGCTGTCCCCCAGGGCGGGCATGGCTAGCGACAGCTGCTGCTGCCCCCCAGGGTGGGTATGGCTGGTGGCTGCTGCTGCTGTCCCCCAGAGTGGGTATGGCTGGCGGCTGCTGCTGTTGTCCTCCAGGGCAGGTATGGCTGGCGGCTGCAACTGTCCCCCCCAGGGCGGGTATGGCTGGCGGCTGCTGCTGTTCCCCAGGGCATGTATGGCTGGCGGCTGCTGCTATCCCCCAGGCAGGTATGGCTGGCAGCTGCTGCTGTCCTCCAGGGCAGGTATGGCTGGAAGCTGCTGCTGTCCCCAGGGCGGGTAGGGCTGGCGGCTGCTGCTGTCCCCCAGGTCGGGTATGGCTGGCGGCTGCTGCTGTCCTCCAGGGCGTGTATGGTTGGCGGTTGCTGCTGTCCCCAGGGTAAGTATGGCTGGTGGCTGCTGCTGTCCCCAGGGTAGGTATGGCTGGCGGCTGCTGCTGCCCCCCAGGCGGGTATGGCAAGCAGCTGCTGCTGTCCCCTAGGCGGGTATGGCTGACAGCTGCTTCTGTCCCCAGGGCGGGCATGGCTGGAGGCTGCTGCTGTCCCCCAGGCGGGTATGGCTGCTGCTGTCCCCCAGGTGGGTATGGCTGCTGCTGTCCCCCAGGGCGGGTATGGCTGGCGGCTGCTGCTGTCCCCAGGGCCGGTATGGCTGGCGGCTGCTGCTGTCCTCCAGGGCAGGCATGGCTGGAGGTTGCTGCTGTCCCCAGGGCGGGTATGGCTGGCGGCTGCTGTTGTCCCCCAGGCGGGTATGGCTGGTGGCTGCTGCTGATCCCCAGGGTAGGTATGGCTGACGGCTGCTGCTTCTGTCCCCAAGGCAGTTATACCCACCCTGGGGGACAGCAAGCCAGCCAGCCATACCCACATGTGGCGCATGGGCCAGTGACTGAGCACCCCTGACATAATGTGACAGGGAGGTGGAACGGGCCCCTGGAGCATGGGCCCAGCACTATGCCGTTATGTCCATAGGGGTCCCGCTGCTGCCTGCACAGTACAAGTCCCAGCATGTTCAGAACTTATCCCTCCCCCATGCTGGCTCCTGTCACTCCAAGGGGAATCCAGGGAAGTCCCCCTCTCTTTTAATAGAAGCCCCCAGCCCTGTTAGTTTCCTGGACAGTAGAATGTACTTAGTCACCCCCATCCTCTGCTCTCACCATAAACATGCTTGCTTGTAGGATTTACTGCACCCAGTTAGAGAGCACTTCCCCTGGCCGGGCCCCTGCCATTACTGAGGACAGGTGGGGGCTGAGAGGGAAAAAACGAGGCCAAGAGAGATCAGCGGGGATTGAATTGGAGCGAAAGGTGAGGGGAGGAGACCAGCAAGGAGAAGGCAGGACCTACTCAGAGGGGGCGGGACCATCTCAAGGAGGGGGTGGGGCCAACTCACAGAGGTGCATGGATAGGGAGGACAGGGAGTTGGGAGGCAGCGTCATTCTAAACAAGAGAACGGCCCCTTAGCAGATGACCCACCTCCTCCACTCAGCAGCCCCGTTCCAACAGCACCTAGCTGTTTGCAGGAGAGAGGAGTGGTCTGTCCCATAACATACCGGCCCTTATGTGAGCCCGCTGCCCACACACAGCAACGACATAAAACCGAATGCAACAGGGAGCCGCATGGGCCCCCCTGAAGCATGGGCAGGGTCACAGTTGCGACTCCTCATGCTACACCTATGATCCTGACCCTCTGCAACTTTGTCCTGGCCAGCAATGTATGAATGCCAGCTCTGCACTGGTTGGATGACAGAGAGGCGGGTCTAGGTAGCTCTTCCTGACTGCACAGTGCGCATCCAGCCGGATTGTCCACCAATTCCTGGCTGTGCTGGATGAGCACACTGCTGCAGACCCTACTGAGCCAGAACCCATCACATAATCAACAGAATTATGTGGGACAATGCCCCTGCAGGTCAGGACTGCGGGACAGAGGTGTGAATGCGGGAAAGTCCCGCCCAATCCGGGATTGTTGGGAGGTATGTTTCTAATAGCCCATACCATCCTGTTTCAGAATTGCTAACTTTTCCAGCATGGTTGTTTAAGCCCAGGTCCTACTCCCATAGTTCCCCCTGTGACTCAATGGATTTTCAACCTGGTTCTGTCAGCCATTCAAGTGCCAGCTTTTGAACCTCTCAAAGATATTCCTCAGCTCATGTTAACCCTCATGTTAGCCTTCCTCCTGGCCTCTTTGCTGCTAGTTTCTAGGTTGGTGGCCTTGCCTTGCAAAGAGCCCTTTTCTTGTGCTACACAGAGACAAGTTTGTCTTCAGGCCTAGTGCCTCCCTTTCCTTAGGGTGGTTTCATGCCTTCACCTTAACCAGGACATTATGCTACCATATACCTGTCCTGTGTTGATACATTCCAAGGAGATGTTCCTCAATTGTTTTGATGTGGTACAAGCTGTCTGAATTTATTTCTCAGCTGCTTATTCCTATAGGCAGACTAACTCTTTTCATCATTCCTAAAGGTCCCGTAGGTGATAGCCTGCTTCTCATTACACAATTTCCCAGGTGGCTCAAGCAGCATGTTCTTCCAGCCTTTGGGCTTAAGGATAGGGCTCCATCGTTTCCTGTCAGGCCCACTCTACAAGGTATTTGAGTGCCTCTTGGGCTTTCTGGCATGGGGCATCTGTTTTCAAGATTGCATGGTTGCTATTCAGTTTGCACATTCTCTAAGTGCTACCAGGTAGTTCAGTCAACTGCTGATGTAAACTTTGGATAGAAGGTCTTTCAGGCAGCTCCATAAACTGTAACTAGCGCCCTGTTTTACTATGTTGTACTGTGGGCTTGCTTGTGTTTTGTTTGCTGTGTTGCCCACCCCTAAGTTTGTTTGCTTACCTGTGTTCTTTAAAGAACCGTTTCAGAAAACAGGAATTTTGACTTACCTTAAAATCCTTTTCTTGGAGTTTATTAAAAGACACAGGTCTCCTATCTGTTTTATGATCACTCCTGCTATTGTTTTTGCAAGGGACTAAAGCATGCTGGTAGTCAGAGGGATTATACTAACAATTTTTGTTGTTAGTTTCGAAATCTGTAGGAGTTAAATACATCTCAGAATTCCTTCTGCCCTCTTGTCCTTAATGAACTCCAAGAAAAAGATTTAATGATAAGTCAAAAATCCTGTCTAAACTGATTTTTTTTTTCTAGCTTTAGATCTACATGCAGGAAAAAACTGAACTTGAATCCCCTTTAGTCTGCTTTAACTGTTTTGCTTTTAGGCATTGCTGCAGGGTCAATGCGGGGTCAATGATGTCAGAAGGATGCTGCCTGGAACAAGGAGTTTTGAGGAGCAAAGTGTGAAGATCCTTTGCTCAATCCTTCCACATGTTTAATGGATGTGTGGGATGCTTTGGAAAAACACTGGGCGTGTGAAGGAACTCCTCAGAGGTCTATTTTGGCAGTGCTGCTGAGAAGTGGGGTTCCATGCCTCTCTATTATCATAGAGAGGAAAGAGGGAGGGAATTACATGTAATCCTAGCCTCAGAACCCATACCATGCTCTTAGCCAGTTTGCTCACAAGTTTGTAGAGCATCAGTGTACTAAAATAGTTTCTTGCCCCATGTACCAAAATTATTAAAGACATATACACACATTTGGATTGAGTGAAGTTTGTATAACATGTACACTAAATACCTATGTACACCCACCAATGCTGGACAGAGAATAAATATACAACTTAAAGCGGTATTAAACCCAAAAGCAACCATATACTATGTTGCGGCTTAACAATTTTTAGATATGATGGCTGCATTGCTTTTTTTTACATAGTTGCATAGTTAGTCAGGTTGAAAAAAGACACAAGTCCATCTAGTTCAACCAAAAAAAAAAAAATCATACAATCCCATATACACAATCCTTCACCTACAGTTGATCCAGAGGAAGGCGAAAAACACCAGCAAAGCATGCTCCGATTTGCTACTGCAGGGGAAAAAATCCTTCCTGATCCCCCGAGAGGCAATCGGATTTTCCCTGGATCAACTTTATCTATAAATGTTAGTACCCAGTTATATTATGTACATTTAGGAAAGAATCCAGGCCTTTTGTGGGAGTCTATTCCACATTTTCATAGCTCTTACGGTAAAGAAAACTTTCCGTATTTGGAGATGAAATCTTTTTTCTTCTAGATGTAAAGAGTGCTCCCTTGTCCTCTGTGATGACCGTAAAGTGAATAACTCAACACCAAGTTCACTATAAGGACCACTTATGTATTTCTACATGTTGATCATATCCCCCCTTAATCTCCTCTTCTCAAGAGAGATACAATTCAGTTCCTCTAATCTTTCATTTTTTTTAGGCTTTCTTTCTTTTATTGTCACCTGGTGATCTAGCCAGTAAAGCAGGCCATACATGGATCAAAACCAGCCAAAATTGAAATCCATATATGGGCAGGCTTGGCTGTAGACAAGTAGATCTATCGATCGTATTGTGTACAACCAGTCTGTTGGAAAATTTTACCTCAATAAGCTGGCGGTGCTGGGGGAAGTCATTGAGTGTGTGGATAAGGGTATCAAGTTATTTTCTTTCATTCAACCCGCTGATTAAATGTAAAAAAAATGACTCATGTATAGTCAGCCTTATGCCACGTACACACGACTGGACATTTCGGCATCAAAGGTCCGACGGAAAGAATCCGTCGGACAATTCGATCATGTATGGGCTTCATCGGACCTTTTCTGTCTAAAAATCTGATGGACCTTAGAAATAGAACAAGTTTCAAATCTTTCCGACGGACTCGATTTCTATCGAAAAATCCGCTCGTCTGTATGCTAGTCCAACAGACCAAAAATGACGCTAGGGCAGCTATTGGCTACTGGCTATGAACTTCCTTATTCTAGTCCAGTCGTACGTCATCACGTTCGAAATGATCGGACTTTGGTGGGATCGTGTGTAGGCAAGTCCGTTTCGTCGGAACTCCGTTGAAAAGTCCTTCGGAGTTCAGTCTGATGAAAAGTCCGCTCGTGTGTACACAGCATTAGTCGTTACTTTTCAATAGAACAAGCTGTTCTGCAGATGTAGTAGTTTGAGGGTTGAGACAAAACATTTACCAATGACAAGGGTGTTTATACTGATCAGCTTTTATTTATGTGAAAGCTTTAGCCCAAAAGGAACTGTTGTAACTGTTTATGAAGTGTTAAGAAGTTCAGCTGTCATTTGTTTAGGGTATCTAAATCTGCTAGTACATATAACACTACCCCCCCCCCCCCCAGACTGACAGTGCTGCTGTCCAAAGGCATCTATGTTGTTTCTTTCCTTCATTCAGAGTGTAGGCACTCTAATACAGGAGGTGTGTTACTGGCCAGATCACCAGGTGAAAACAGAAGGAAAAAAGTCTAAAAAAGGCAAACAAATGCAGTGACTACAGCTAAGGATTAGTAAGCTGCAATATATTACATTTTTAGTTTTGGGTTTAATACTGCTTTAAGATGTATATATTACCTCCCACATTTCTGGCATAAGTGGTCACCCTGGCCCGAGGGCTAAACTAAAGAATATATAGGCAACAATAAGCTAAGGGTCAATGTAAGGCTTAGCAGCCTTTGGAAGCTGAAACTAGCTCACTGATATTCTAAAATATTTTAACCTTGAATCTGCCAAAGGCAATCTGACCATCCCACAGCAATGCTGGGTACAGAAAATGAAAGAAGTACTCTTCCAGTGGCTTGAAAAAGTATTCATACCCCTTGAAATTTTCCACATTTTGTCATGTTACAACCAAAAATGTAAATGTATTTTTTGGGATTTTATGTGATAGACCAACACAAAATGGCACATAATTGTGAAGTGGATGGAAAATGATAAACGGTTTTCAATTTTTTTTACAAATAAATACCGGTATCAAAAAAGTGCGGTGTGCATTTGTATTCAGCCCCCCTGAGTCAATACGTTGTAGAACCACCTTTCACTGTAATTACAGCTGTAAGTCTTTTTGGGGATGTCTGTACCAACTTTGCACCTCTAGAGAGTGACATGTTTGCCCATTCTTCTTTGCAAAATAGCTTAAGCTCTGTCAGATTGGATGGAGAGCGTCTGTGAACAGCAATTTTCAAGTCTTGTCACAGTTTCTTAATTGGATTTAGGTCTGGACTTTGACTGGGCCACTCTAACATATGAATATACTTTGATCTAAACCATTCCATTGTAGCTCTGGCTGTATGTTTAGGGTTGTTGTCCTGCTATTTTACAGGGATATGCAATTAGCGGACCTCCAGCTGTTGCAGAACTACAAGTCCCATGAGGCATAGCAAGACTCTGACAGCCACAAGCATGATACCCAGAGGTAGAGGCATGATGGGACTTGTAGTTTTGCAACATCTGGAGGTCCGCTAATTGCATATCCCGGTGCTAGAAGGTGAACCTCCTCCCCAGTCTCAAGTCTTTTCCCGACTCTAACAGGTTTTCTTCTAAGATTGCCCTGTATTTGGCTCCATCCATCAATCCATCAACTCTGACCAGCTTCCCTGTCCCTGCTGAAGAAAAGCATCCCCACAACATGATGCTGCCACCACCATGTTTCACGGTGGGGATGGTGTGTTCAGGGTGATGTGCAGTGTTAGTTTTCTGCCACACATAGTGTTTTGCTTTTAAACCAAAAAGATAAAGTTTGGTCTCATCTGACCAGAGCACCTTCTTCCATATGTTTGCTGTGCCCCCCACATGGCTTCTCGCAAACTGCAAACAGAACTTCTTATAGCTTTCTTTCAACAATTGCTTTCTTCTTGTCACTCTTCCATAAAGGCCAGATTTGTGGAGTGCACGACTAATAGTTGCCCTGTGGACAGATTCTCCCACCTGAGCTGGTGATCTCTGCAGCTCCTCCAGAGTTACCATGGGCCTCTTGGCTGCTTCTCTGATTAATGCTCTCCTTTGCCGTCCTGTCAGTTTAGGTGGACGGCCATGTCTTGGTAGGTTTGCAGTTGTGCCATGCTCTTTCCATTTTTGGATAGTGAATTGAACAGTGCTCTGTGAGATGTTCAAAGCTTGGGATATTTTTTTTATAACCTAACCCTGCTTTAAACTTCTCCACAACTTTATCCCTGACCTGTCTGGTGTGTTCCTTGGCCTTCATGATTCTGTTTGTTCAATAAAACATACCTCTGGGGGCTTCACAGAACAGCTGTATTTATACTGACAATAAATTACATGCAGGTGGACTCTATTTACTAATTAGGTGAAATCATTTGGTTCCACTAGATTTTAGTTAGGGGTATCAGAGTAAATAGGGCTGAATACAAATGCACACCACACTTTACAGATATGTATTTGTAAAAAAATTAAAAAACATTTATCATTTTCCTTCCACTTCACAATTATGTGCCACTTTGTGTTGGCCTATCACATAAAATCCCCAAAAAATACATTTATGTTTTTTGGTTATAACATGACAGAATGTGCAAATTTCAAGGGGTGTGAATACTTTTTCAAGGCACTTTAAGTTGCCGCTTACTCACTCAAAGTTTCTGTCTTCAATGACTGTACTAAAGTCTAAAAGCCACTTTTGGAAAAGGAACTCCATTAAGATTAAATATTTCAGGCAGCAGATTTCCTGTTGAACCCTTTTTCATTTTGTTTTTTACTAAGCTATCCCAATGAACATCTATGCAGAAGAGACAGTATATATTTAATCTAAAAACTTACTGAGCTGATGTTTGGTCTGTATTTGAGCTCCAAAAATTAAATGCTGCATTGAATAATACTGATTACAGTTTGCCACTTTGTACAGTTCCTTTCCCTTATTATTGTGGCTTTGGGGCAGGATATAATTATAATGGAAAAAAAAATAGAAAAAACTTTCAAGGTCTTTAACTATTCTGTACACTACTAAAAAAAAAAAAAAGAAAACTCTTGGCTTTAGATGGTGATCTGTTTTGCTAAAACCAACCTTGCTAAAAAAAAAAAAAGTCTAGCTTATTTACATTGCTCCCCTCCCCACATGCAAAAATAAATAAATAAATAAATATATTGAATATAGTTCTCCCAATGATGCCCAGACAAAGGTGATTTCATACTCATTCTGGGGAGATCCTGGGAATGTGGAGAAGAACAAATCTTGTGAGAACATGCTTCTGCAATGTGTAAGTCATCTTACAAAATTTGGGCTAGTCAGCATTCCCCAGGATCTTGTGGCTAGGAGGATGATGTCATAATTTGCAGTAAGGAAGTGGGAGGGATCGTAAGTATATTTTGTGCCTTTTTTCCCCACAGGCTTTTGTTTTACAATTTTTGCAGCATTTTGGCACTGTGTGGAGCAAAGGTAAAGTGTAACTAAAGGCAAAACTTGTTTTTTTTTTAGCATTGATAGAATAGAGAGGGATTAGAACTCCTGTCAGTCTTAATTGCTGTCTGTGCCCCCATCACTGTTACTATCAAAGTAAAAGAAAAATTTTGGGTTGACATTAGAACACTAATAGAGGGAAAATCTTCTACTTGGGACACTAGTTCTGGTGACACACTAGGATTCCCTCATTTTGGAGGGATTTCCTCTCACTTTCTGTTTTAGCTATGGAACAGAAAGTGAAGGGACATCTCCCTATAGGGACACAGATGCCACGGGACTGTGACGTAATAAGGGGCGGGGTCACCGGGTGACATCACCCAGTGACCACGCCCCATCCCTATATAAGTCATTGCGGACCGCGCATACAGCATTACAGTGGGAGAGAGCGTCGTGTAAACATCGGAAGAAGAGAAGAGGGAAGAAGACAGCGCAGAAGACCGGGCCACCGCTAGCAAAGGAGCCGGCAAAAGAGCAGAGGATAGAGGAGGAGCCCGGCAGAAGATACCGGAGAGCGGGAGAAGAACTGGAGAGCGGGAGAAGAACTGGAGAGCGCGGAGAAGAAGGAAGAGACCGCGGAGAAGAAGAAAGAGACCCCCAAAGTCGGAAGAAGAACCCGGAGCTGCCTAATAAATTACTTTAAAAACCTGTCGTGAGTTTTTTTTATTGACACTTTTTTCCCCTAGGTGAATGGGTAGGGGTACGATGTACGCCATACTCATTCACATAGGGTGGGGGGCCGGGATCTGGGGGCCCCCTTATTAAAGGGGGCTCCCGGATTCCGATAAACCCCCCGCCCGCAGACCCCGACAACCAATGGCCAGGGTTGTCGAGAAGAGGCCCTTGTCCTCATCAACAAGGACAAGGTGCTTTGGGGTGGGGGGGTCTGCAGGGCGCGCCCCTGCCCCAAAGCACCCACCCCCCATGTTGAGGGCATGCGGCCTGGTACAGTTGGGGGGGGGGCGCTCGCTTGTCCCCACCCCCATTCCTGACCGGCCGGGCTGCGTGCTCGGATAAGGGTCTGGTATGGATTTGGGGGGACCTCTACACCGTTTTTTCGGCGTAGGAGGTTCCCCTTAAAATCCATACCAGACCCAAGGGCCTGGTATGCTCTTGGAGGGGGAACCCATGCCAGTTTTTTATTTAAAATTTGGCGTGGAGTTCCCCCTCAAGATTCATACCAAACACAGTGCCTGGTATTGGCGGAGATCCAAGTCGGTTCCCCGTTCATTGAAAGTCGGACGCATGTCGGCTTCTAGTCGCAGGGCAAAGTAGGACGGCTGTCGTGTCACACCAGTGTGAACCCAGCCTTACTATGAAAAATAAATTTCTTCTTTAGTTACATTTTAATAGGTGGACCTTGCCTGTATGGCATCTGTGTATAACCAAAACACTTATATTTAGCTTTGAATAGAGTAGGTAAATATAAGGACCTCTGTCGAATTTTTATTGCTGTCTGTGAGGAGGACAAGGTAAGTAAGCACTTGGGTGAGAGAGTGGGGTTACGCTTTGAATACCTACCCTACCCAGAGCTAAAGAAAAAAGGTTTGGCTATACATATCAATATATTTACAAACTTGTTTCCATGCGGGTTTTAAAATAAAAAAAACAGTAAGAATTGGTTTACACTGGAACCTGCCGCGGATCGCACAGGAGCGCTGTGCGTACCTGTTCTCCATTTCGGGGACGAATCAGGGCCGAATCTGTGCCTGAATTCGGCCCTGAAATGGAGCCAAAGACACAGAGTGCACTCCGCAGCCGCAATGGAGATGTGTGAACCGGCTCCATAGGGAGCCAGTCACATTCTCCAGCTATGCGAATTGGATCAATTTGCATAGATGTGAACCCGGCCTGAATCTGCTACTTATATTCACAAACAAATACATATGCCAGATGCAGTTTATGTGAGCTGTACTCACGTCAATATTGCAAGATCTATGTCTCTTCCTTTCCCCAAGGCAATATTTTCCTCCAATAGTTGGCCTAAAATCCAAAGCAGAAATTAAATGATTATTAATTGCCTTGTTGGATATAAGTTAACTATAGATTAAAACCAGACATGTACATAATGGAAAAATTAGTTTCGTTTAGTTTCGGATAGATTCAATATGTTACTAATTTTGTTTAATTACGTTTATTAATTTTCTAACAAATTCCAAATTTTTGGAATGATTCGAATTAGAATCGGTCAAAAAATGATTGACTGATTCGAATTCTGTGGAAAGAATAGCTGGCTCATCAGCTGTCAGTGGGCTTCCCCGCCGAGAGCTGAAATGTACACAAAAGAATGCTAGCAACGAATAATTTAGAAAAAAAACAGGGTAGGTCCCCATGCCAAAATTTAAAAAAAACGGCGTGGGGTCCCCCCAAGATCCATACTAGACCCTTATCCGAGCATGCAGTCCGGCAGGAATGGGAGGGGATGAGCGAGCACCCCCCCTTCCTGGACCAAGCCACATGCCCTCAACATGGGGGGTGCTTTACGGTAGGGGGGCTCTGCCCCCCCATCCCAAAGCACCTTGTCTGAACGAAATGAATTGCACACGTCTAATTAAAATGGCCAGGAATAAATCACAAAACAACATAGGTGATTAAACCTACCTTGGACTGTCACAATGCCTGACAGATGTTGACACTCCTCCTCCACAGGTCCTGCTGCATTCTCCCCAAGTTGACCAGGGTCCCCAAGCTCCATCCACTCCTTCAGGCCGTGTCCCAAAAGGAACACATTCCCTTTTATAGCACCACTACAAATTAAAAATAGTCATTATGAAGTTGACTTTCAACTAAAGCAATTATTTTGGATGTGAAATGGTCTCTTTGTTCTTTTTGATTCAAACATACTAAGCTCACTATTAGTGAGGTCCTTTCTGCACACCACCAAACCGTGCTGCCCTCTGCTCTTGGATTATTTACATCTTAGCAAGATATATGGGAACACTGCCTGAAACCTTCTTCATTAGATTAGATTGGGCGACCCCATCTTCTACCATATATAGTAAACCACCTTCTGATTTGGGCAATTGTGTTTGTTGGGCAGTTTTCCTTTCAATTCCACCCAACAAATAAGGTTTATGCTGGTGGGTCTTCCTAAGGTAATATCCGGCACTCTCAAAGTCCCTTTTTTCTTTCGTATTTTTGTGTTATATAATCCAAACTTGCAAAGCATTTCCAATATATATTTAGGAACCTTGAAGATTTTTCTAAATATCTAAATGAATGGCTTTTTCTAAATATCTAAATGAATATCTAAATGAACATGATCAAAACTTTTTTATACACAGGAGGAGCAACCCATCGATCAACTATTGCTAGGAGTCCATGGGAAGGGACTCTTGGACAATGCATCATTTTTACACCATGGGCATGCTCATTAGAACAGCAGAGCCATTCATACCAGTAATATGACGCTGACTTGGGGTAGAAGAGCCTTTTCCACCATTAGGGCTGTATTTAGACATCATGCAGCCTTAGCAAAAATGAATCTTGGTGTCCCTTGTTTAAGCTCCACCCCTAATGCTAAAATGGTCTACTTTATAAGCAGGACTATTTCTCAACTGTATAGATCACAAAACAATAGAAACGAGACATAGTTTCATGCACATCCTTTCCCCTACAGTTATTTAGCCACAAAGGCTAAAGTCCAACCGGACAGAAGAAGGAAAAATAATATTAAACTGTAATCACAATTAATAAACTCTGAGGTTTGCCGCTGCCCTCCTTAACCAGGCTACCCAAGGCACTGGCCCACAAGTGCCATTACAGTAAAGACAACCCTGCCCACCATCACATGTTATCACAACAACAGATCTAAAATGGTAATAAATGTGGAAGAGGAAAGGGGGCTCTACTTGGTGGCACTGCCCCTATAAATAGGAGAGTGCATACTGTTGTGCTACTGTGCACAAAGCATAATTATTACAGCAAAATAAATTCCAGACTGTGTTTTATTATAAAATGAAAGCAAAATATTGAGGACTTCAAGGAGAGAAATAAAGTGAGAAGTTTGGTAAGAATAGGAATTTTGGAATGGTGGGGGTAGTCTTGAACATGAAAAAGTGTGTGGTGAGTTGTAAATGAATGAAATATAAACCTCTCATTAATGATTTATTGAAGATGAATAAAAATCTGGATTTAAAAATACAAATACAACAGCCTTGTAAAATTTTCTGGGTTATCTTAGTGCTAGGGTATAGGAGTTACATATGAATATATCTGCAACACCACAATACATTGGTGCAGCCTGCAATAAATGCTTTTATGTAAAATAAATATTTTACATAACTAAGAAAACAGATATAAAAGATACATTTAAAAACACGAAAACTTAAAAAAAAAAACAAAAGGAAAAAAATAAGCCAAAAACCATTATATTTCCCATTAAAGTTTAAGGTTAGGGTGAAGGGTTAAGCTTTTATGAATTTATTACTATTTAAGGTTAGTGTTTGATTGTATGTTGGGAATTCACTTTAAATGTAGGGTAACTATTACGGGCTGAATTGTAGGCTAGGCAAGGGGTTTTGTTCAGTCTTAGGGAAGATTAAAGCAGAGTTCCACCCAAAAATGGAACTTCTGCTTTAAGTGATGGTGACCCCCTGACATGCCACATTTGGCATGTCAATTTTTTTGGGGGGCGGAGTGGATACCCAGTTATTATGGGCACCCAGCTCCCACTTCCTCCCCAGGCTACGTGGCGCCGGAAGGAAGTTCACCACTCCTCCCTCCCTCCCTGCAATCTTCAATATCACAGGTCCCAGAAGATTGCCGGACCATTCATAGCGTGCAGCGCGGCTTGCACATGCGCAGTGCTTCCAGGCTGGGCGCCCATAGTTAACATTTTGGAGCCTCGGAGAGGAGGGGGAAAGGAGCGGGGCTTTGTGAGCCCGCATCGCTGAACCGTGACACAGGTGAGTGTCTGATTATTAAAAGTCAGCAGCCACACTTTTTGTAGCTGCTGACTTCTAAATGGGTGAAACTCTGCTTTAAAGGGTGTATTTATATGCACATTTGTTCTGTTCAAATGTTGGGGAAATCAAATGTTACTAAGCTATTTTCTCTTTAGGTCAGGTGTTCCTCATTCATAAGATCAGAGTCAATCAGGGAAATATTGCATTATGGCCAATAGATGGAGCAGATGATCATAGGTCGGAAATAAATACTCGTGGCCATAGTGGCTCTAATGTGTATTTTTTTTCCTGATTAACGCTTTTTCCTATAAATGAGGAAAAAATCTCCAACAGCAACAAAGAAAAAAATGTGATTCTTTAGTAGAGTAGTGGAAGTCTAGAACCCAAGACAGCTTTTTATTGCTTTCTCTTTCCCTCACAATAAATCTTTGTGTCAATGTTTGATCTATAGCACCAAAACCATACCAGCATATTTATGGGGTATTTACAGTGCCTTGAAAAAGTATTCATACCCCTTGAAATTTTCCACATTTTGTCATGATACAACCAAAAACGTAAATGTATTTTATTGGTATTTTATGTGATACACCAACACAACGTGGCACATAATTGTGAAGTGGAAGGAAAATGATAAATAATTTTTTATTTTTTTTTGAAAAAAAATATTTAAAAAAGTATGGCATGCATTTGTATTCAGCCCCCTTTACTATGGTACCCCCTAATTAAAATCTAGTGGAACCACTTGTCTTCAGAAGTCACCTAATTAGTAAATAGAGTTCACCTGTGTGAACTTTAATATCAGTATAAATACAGCGGTTCTGTGAAGCTTTCAGAGGTTAGAGAACCTTAGTGAACAAACAGCATCATGAAGGCCAAGGAACACACGAGACAGGTCAGGGATAAAGTTGCGGAGAAGGTTAAAGCAGGGTTAGGTTATAAAACAATATCCTAAGTTTAGAACATCTCACAGCGCACTGTTCAATCCATTATCCGAAAATGGAAAGAGCATGGCACAAACCTACCAAGACATGGCTGTCCACCTAAACTGACAGGCCAGGCATTAATCAAAGAAGAAGCCAAGAGGCCCATGGTAACTCTGGAGGAGCTGCAAAGATCCACAGCTCAGGTGGGAGAATCTGTCCACAGGTCAACTATTAGTCGTGCACTCCACAAATCTGGCCTTTATTGAAGAATGGCAAGGAGAAAGCCGTTTTTGAAAGAAAGCCATAAGAAGTCCCGTTTGTAGTTTGGGAGAAGACACGTGGAAGAAGGCGCTCTAGTCAGATGAGACCAAAATTGAACTTTTTGGCCTAAAAGCAAAACACTATGTGTGGCGGAAAACTAACACTGCACATCACCCTGAAATACCATCCCCGCCATGAAACATGGTGGTGGCAGCATCATGTTGTGGGGATGCTTTTCTTCAGCAGGGACAGGGAAGCTGGTCAGAGTTGATGGGAAGATGGGTGGAGCCAAATACAGGGCAATCTTAGAAGAAAAACTGTTATGCCCTGTACACACGGTCGGACTTTGTTCGGGCATTCCGACAACAAAATCCTACAATTTTTTCCGATGGATGTTGGCTCAAACTTGTCTTGCATACACACGGTCACACAAAGTTGTCGGAAAATCCGATCGTTCTGAACACGGTGACGTAAAACACCTCGGGACTATAAACGGGGCAGTGGCCAATAGCTTTCATCTCTTTATTTATTCTGAGCATGCGTGGCACTTTGTCCGTCGGATTTGTGTACACACGTTTGGAATTTCCGACAATGGATTTTGTTGTCGGAAAATTTTATATCCTGCTCTCAAACTTTGTGTGTCGGAAAATCCGATGGAAAATGTGTGATGGAGGCTACACACGGTCGGAATTTCCGACAACAAGGTCCTATCACACATTTTCCGTCGGAAATGTACGGGGCATAAGAGTCTGCAAAAGACTTGAGACTGTGGAGGAGGTTCACCTCCAGCAGGACAACGACCCTAAACATACAGCCAGAGCTACAATTTAATGATTTAGATCAAAGCATATTCATGTGTTAGAATGGCCCAGTCAAAGTCCAGACCTGAATCCAATTGATAATCTGTGGCAAGACTTGAAAATTGCTGTTCACAGACGCTCTCCATCCAAACTGACAGAGCTTGAGCTATTTTGCAAAGAAGAATGAGCAAAAATGTCACTCTCTAGCTGATAGAGACATCCCAAAAAGACTTGCAGCTGTAATTGCAATAAAAGGTGGGTCTACAAAGTATTGACTCAGGGGGGTCTGAATACAAATGCACCCCACACTTTTCACATATTTATTTGTAAAAAAATTTGAAAACCATTTATAATTTTTCTTCCACTTCACAATTATGTGCCACTTTGTGTTGGTCTATCACATAAAATCCCAATAAAATACATTTACATTTTTGGTTGTAACATGACAAAATTTGGAAAATTTCAAGGGGCATGAATACTTTTTCAAGGCACTGTAAAGGGTGCTACCAAAGTGTATTGCAGAAATCTACTCACTAATTTTAAGTCACACTCTTGGGTGTGCTACATCTGCAGACCAAATAATTTCAATCAGCAATCAACTTTCATCAGTTTCTTTTTTATGTTGTAACTTGTTCTTTGTTATCCCTCTGGGTAATATTTCTTACCCCCTTCTCAATGGTATTAGTTTGACAGATGGTCCCTTCAGCAGCTGGAATGCTGTTAGTGATGCAGCGGCCAGTTTTGCTTAAACACCAAAGTTCACTGCATACCTCCTGAAAAGAGAAAACATGAATTATTTAGATATTTGAGGTCCAGTATGCTTTTAAATGTAAAGTTCAAGTTTTTGATAAAGAGCTTGCAGTCTATTTTCACATTTGCAGGCAAATTGGGATAACTTCTATTTTATATTTACCTCAATGATAAGCACAGGACCATACTTCACATAGATCCACCATGTCCTCTGGTAAACATACAAGCTTCAGCTATAGTCCCCACATCTTGGCCACGCCGGTCTGATGCATTTCACCCAGACTGGGTTTAGTCTTAGAACGGTATGGCCAAGATGCAAGGGCTAAAGCTAAAGTCTGTATGTTTACCAGAGGACATGGTGGATCCTTGTGGGGTGCGGTCCTGAGCTTATCAATGTGGTGGATGAACAGAGCTAGACATGCTCCTAATGGGGCTGGCATCCAAAGCATGAGGAAAGCCGACAAGAGGACAAGCAGGTGCTGCTTTTCTTATGCTGTCACCTATTTTATATTTGTTATATGTACCTATTCACATAGCACATAGAAAATGATCTAAACCCTTTCCCGCCGCCACCTCCCAGCCCTTTAACAGGTTCTAAATGCCGGAAGGCAAAGGGGAGTATTCCACATGATCGGAAAGCTCCCGATCGCAAGTATGCATCGGGAGCTTTCCAGTACCTGCCGGTTACCGTGCTTTCAACAAGGACATTTATGTACACAGGGACACATGTATGCGGCCGCTCGGTGATAAAGCCCACCGAGAGGCTGCATATATGCATACGGAAATCGGGAAGTGATTCAAATCACAAATTACCTTTCTTTTAGATTCTCTTGTCTGGAAACTCCAGCATTGAAAAAAATCCCACTAGTTTTCTTTGTTTAGGGGCGGGGCTGGGGAGCTGTGTTTTCCATAGTTAACCCTGCCTGTGTTGCACTAGCAGATTTCATCTTATCAATTATAAACTAGATTTGAACACTGTCCCAACAAAGAGCTATAATGCCAAATGATAGTTATCTCATAAAATGTTCAGACATACAGAAATAATAAATGTAATCTTTATTTGTTCTCATTAAATTGGAATTAAACCCTTATAAGCCCATATTTTTCAATCCTTATTTTATATCTCCTTCAAATGGCTATACCTCTAAACAATAAGGGATACTTAGAAATATAAAAAAACACCCTGCCACCATATAAAGAGTATGGGAATCGTGCGCCGTTTGAAGGATTATATGACAAGAATAGGGGGAGAGGCTATCGAAGGCGTAGGCGTAGGCTCGACTGACATACATGCAAAAAACAAAGAAAGGGAAGATGGAGTAGTGTATTTTGCAGTATATCTAGAGGTATTGTTATAAAACAACATGTTAACTAATTTCATTAGTTTTTAGTTCCTTTTTGGAACAACATTTTTGCAATATGTTTATATGATATGCATACCCTGAAATGATTATTGCAAAATATATGAAAACTGAAATGTATACATATTCATCACTGTCTCATTTTTGTTAATGTCTTTCAGCATGTTCTGTATTCTGATGGGGAGGGATTTCTAGTCCCCAGAACTCCACTAATGATAACCACATGCATTGCAGTCAGACCTGTCTAACTCGCATATACACTGTTACTTATTTTCTCTTTGTTTTGGAAACAATAATATTAATGAAATAAGGAAAATAAATTCGCCTTTTAGTATTTTATCTTATGTCATTGTGAACATCACTATATGGACCCAACATACACTACATTGTCAAAAGTATTGGGACACCTGCTTTTACACTCACATTAACTTTAATGGCATCCCAGTCTTAGTCCGTAGGGTTCAATACTTAGTAGGCCCACCCTTTGCAGCTATAACAGCTTCGACTCTTCTTGGAAGGTTGTCCACAAGGTTTAGGAGTGTGTATATGGGAATGTTCGAGCATTCTTCCAAAAGTGCATTTGTGAGGTGAAGCACTAATGTTGGACAAGAAGGCCTTCGCTCGCAGTCTTCGCTCTAATTCATCCCAAAGGTGTTCTGTCGGGTTGAGGGCAGGACTCAGTGCAGGCCAGTCACACTCCTCCACCCCAAACTCGCTCATCCATGTCTTTATGAACCTTGCTTTGTGCACTTGTCCAAATCAGTTGGTGGACGGGGATTATGTTGTGGGTTTTTTTTCAAAGTTTGGGCTTGGCCCCTTAGTTCCAGTGAAGGGAACCCTTAAGGTGTCAGCATACCAAGACATTTTGAACAATTCCATGCTCCCAACTTTGTGGGAACAGTTTGGAGATGGCCCCTTCCTGTTCCAACATGACTGCACACCAGTGCACAAAGCAAGGTCCATAAAGACAAGGATGGGCGAGTTTGGGGTGGAGGAACTTGACTGGCCTACACAGAGTCCTGACCTCAACCCGATAGAACACATTTGGGATGAATTAGAGTGGAGACTGCGAGCCAGGCCTTTTTGTCCCACATCAGTGCTTGACCTGACAAATGCGCTTCTGGAAAAATGGTCAAACAGCCTTCCCAGAAGAGCTGAAGCTGTTATAGCTGCAAAGGGTGGGCCAACTCAATATTGAATCCTACGGACTAAAGCCTCGTACATACGATCGGATTTTCTGCAGACAAAACCTCTGACTTTTGTCCAAAGGCATATGCCAAGATTTTGTCTTGCATACAAACGGCAAGGATTTGTTGGCCAACAAACACGAACGTAGTGACATACTATGTGTTTTTTTCAGCTCTTTAGCGCCACCCTTTGGGCTCCTTCTGCTAATTTCCTTTTAGAAGAAGTTCGGCGAGGGTTGATCGGTGCTTTACATTTTTGAGCTTTTTATTTCATACTTTTCATTTTGCGCTTTTCATTTAATTTCTGAACGGCTGTTTGTCAACCAGCCATGTTGCAGAATCAGAGGAGATAACATGTTATTTATTATTGGCCTTGGAGTTATTGCTTTGACCCAAGTCCTGTCCAGGAACAGGAGGAGGAGGAATTCTTGGACCAAAAATTGGTTGCTTTATTAATCGTGACCAATTATGTCATATGCCTTTGCTGCGGGAGCTCCAGGAGAATAATCCGGATGATTTTCGGAATTATCTCTGGATGACGGACCCCTGCTGTCACCAACTCTTGGCATTGTTGACCCCCTATATTAAGAAGCAGGACACATGCATGAGGCTTTTATTGTATTTTTTGGTTGAATAATAATGATTTGATGTGGTATATTTTCTATATTTTTGGATGCATAGAATGCATTTTTTGGTTAATTTTTATTGGTAGATAACATATCTTATTTTATTTTTGTATTTTTTTTAATGCATAATAAAAAAATGTGTAGAATAATACTTGGCTATGTGTTTTACTTCAAATGACAGTTTGGGAGTAGGCAATTACATTTAAAAAAATACAATGTAAAATTGACAAGGGATACCAACAGTTGTATCTTTGATCTTAAAAACTACAGGATAATGGTGTTGTGGTAACTTGCCCAAATAAGAAAAAAAAAAAAAGCATAATAATATTATTCTTGATATCACTAGAAAAAAAAAGCCTTTGAAAATTTGTTTGCAATAACTCCATCAGTATCACCAGCAAAGCAGCTTCATTATTATCCCATTAAAAAAGAAGAGAATTGTGCGCTGCATTTCGAGATTTCAGAATTTACTACGTCACAAATGTTAATTCTCCATTACAAACGCTAGTTTACAAGACCGTTTCTGGCTAGTCCTTGCTTCCAAGCATGCGTGTTTGTACTTTGGACTTTTGTCTGACGGACTTGTGTACACACACTTGGAAAATCTGACAACAGACATTTGTTTGCAGAAAATTTTAAAACCTGCTATTCAACATTTGTCTGCGGAGAATCCGACAACAATTATCTGATGGAGCATACAAACAGTGGGATTTTCTGCCAACACCCTGTCATCACACATTTCCTGTCAGAAAATCCGATCGTGCGTATGAGGCTTTAGAGAAATGTATATTTCATAGCCATACTTTGGGCAGTTTTTGCCTTATCCTGATATATGAAGAGGTATGAAGAATGATTCACACTTATTACTGCTAGTAGCATTAACACTGTCAAGCCAGCTGTTTGGGATCTTTCAAGGAGGAGAGTGGTGTTTTCTTTTTTTTGGAAGTGCTGATGGCAAGTGCTCAGAAGGGCCTGGATACTAGTAGCAGTGGAAGTGGTATGCGCTCTTCTGCTGGTCTTCATTTTTCATTATTGAATGCACCAGATGAAAGTCTTTCTTCTGGTAATTTATCCCTTGATATTTGTTTTCTTGTTTTCATAGAATCATGAAAACGATTTTTGATGGCATTATTTCTTTATAATTTACATGCAAAAAAGGAGGAGAATGATGATAATGATGATGATCAAAATAGCAAAAGGCAATCCCCTACAGAAATATTTCCCTATATTCCCTATAATATGCTCCTTTAACAAACACTTTCATTTTATAACAAGAGCATTGTATTAACAGTACAAACAATCATTATTGACAATCCAAAATAAGCTTACTTGAAAAATTCCCTTTCATATTGTGATTGCTCCCTGTCTGCTGATTATTTCTTTCCACAACTTCCTGGATTCCATGGATGCCTTGCAACTTGTAGGCTGCTTTTTACTTTGAATTTCTAACGACTACATATCCCATGGTACTTTGCTACCTGCAAGCAGTGAATCTATTGATTCTATATGACATCTGTAGTCCAGAAGACAGGCTCTGTTAAATGAGTGACACAGCAGTGCCTACTCACAGGACACAGTGAATATGTGTCACCGAATTCAAGTAAACGCCCGGGGATCTTCACAAAGTTAGTTTACAAACTTCAAGATCATTTGGAGTAATAGGAGGAGGTTAGAAATAATTTAAATAGAATGTGGAAATGAATATATGATTTTACATTTTGACCATAGATAAAGTTAACAGGAAAGTTAACAGCCTCTTGAGATGGATAAAAACAAACTAATAGAAGGGCTCCCTCCACTTGGCCTTGTGACTAGAAATTCTGAGTACACTGGGAAATGCTCAGAACGTTATTTTTTACACTGTGCTAATTTGAAATAAAGACTTAGTGGACAAAGCACGCAATGTTTCTTTTTACTTCATTTTGATGTTGTTTAATTAAAAAATGTCTAGACTTCTAGTCACATGGCCAGCGCTGAAAGTAGCCCAGAGCAATGTTTTATCCAAAAAAGGGATTTCAGCCCTTAAAAGGTAATTCCTCCTTTAGGCCTAGAATTTAAAGAAAAATTCCCAACATCCACCCCACTCCTCTGGTCCCTACTCTAATATTCCACTGCCCACATCAGCTGGAGTACCGTTCTGTACACTTTTAAACTCTGTATATAGCCCCAGGGGCTGTGTACCAGCATAATTTTGGAAATCACTAGCAGTCAATGGTCAGAACGGTCATGTGAAATTGCTGACCATTGAAAGTTTCTTCTTCTGTCCCAGAAGTAAAAAAAAAGGCTCTAATTGTTAAGCACTGTCAATTTTACACTACACATGCTCTGGAGCCGTGTATTGAGTTTAAAGGTTTGTAGATCAGTACACTGGAAGATGTGGACAGAAGACTATCGGCATGGCGGTTAATTGCAGTGGCGGAATGGATTTTCTGGGTGTACGTTATGAATTCATCTTTAACTACCGGTATTTAGTGTAAAGTTGGCATTACCCTTTAAATCCTCTTTATCTATGCTTCCCTGGCAAGATTGCTGACATATTAAAATTTGAATAAAAGTCCACTTTAAGTCTTATGTCACACAATAAGAATTTCCTTATTTCTTTTTTCATGAACTGGCAAGACAAAATAGGAAGGGACTCTACCCCGTATTTACACTGGCGAGATTTAATTCCATGTTGGAAACGGCACTGATCATCTGCATCATAGGCCTGTCCTGGAGCTTGTGTTGGATAAATAAAATCCTGACGTGGGGGTGCATTATTCAGGCAAAGGCCCAGGCCTGAACTGTGGAGAGAAGAAGAATAAGAAGTCTGCATCAGTATGTGTGTGCCTATTAGCTTACATCTTTCATAATAAATATATTGTATATATAGTTACTGCATGAATTATTGAGATATACAATGACTTCACAGACTCATTTAAGGAGTTGACTTAACCATGGGACTACATCAGGTTAATTAACAAATTTGCTTCCCAGCATAAAACTTAGCACACTGCTACATGGATGTTAATTTGCCACAGTTTAAGATTTTTCACAAAACTGAAAAACATAATTTTTGGAGAAAATATCCTAGCACTAAGAGTCATACCTCTTGGTCCCCACTTCTAAATATACGCTCCTAATAAATGTGTTTTCCATATCAATAGTGACCAGAACTCACCTTTCACTGCACCTTACATGTCATGGCTGCTTTTTGCATTGCCAGAGTAAGCCTATAAAATATGAGATGCTACAAATCTTTTTTTTTGTTTTTTTTTTATTGTTAAAGCACACTTAGTGACTTAACAGCCAGAACTGGATTTGTTGTGCTTTGGTGAGAAGAATGCTCCCACCCACTCTACCACCTGCTTTCTTACTTAATTTGTTGACAGCAAGCTTGATTTTACACAGGCCCGACATTAGGGCCATGTGCTAGAATATGCCCAGGTGCCCGGACCTAGTAACACCACTGTTAAGCATCTGTATCATATACTCTGTTCTGTAAAAAAAAAAAAAAAAAAAAGGGGGGGGGGCAAAGAATTTTTTTTTTTTCATAGGAAACATCGTTAAGGTGGTATTAATTGCAAAAGCAAATATTTATTATATTGCAATTTTACAATTTCTTAGATGCGATGGCTATGTTACATTCTTTTCCTTTTTTTAGACTTCTTTCTTCTATTTTCATTTGGTCATACAGCCTTTAAGTCTGTTGTTTTTCAAAAGAACAAGCTCTCCAGCAGAATGTATCAGTTAAAGAAATGAGACAAACCATTTAACACTAGCAGGGGTGCTTACAACGATCAGCTTTTATTTATTTATGCAATAACTTTATCTGCCCTGAAAAAAAAATTTGTTGTGTGTATAAAGTATTAGCTGGAGTTTGGCTTCAATTTGTTAAGTGTATCTAAATCTGCTTGTCCCCCCCCTAGACTGACAATGCTGCTGTCCCAAGGTTACCCCTGTGCCCGTCATCCATCATCCATATTGGGAGAAATCTAATACAGGAGGTGTGTTACTGGTCAGATCACCAGGTGAAAACAGAGGGAAAAAAGACTACAAAAAAAAACAAAACTGATGAAGCCACCATATTTAAAGATTTGTAATCTGCAATATATTTTAATTTTGTTTTTTGAGTTTAATGCCCCTTTAACTAAGCTAAAAAAGATCTATATTCATGGATATTTAAGTTAAGGTGAAAACAAACGCAAAACCACTCCCAGGGCTGCTGTGGGTAAATTTTACAGTAGTAAAAATAAACATTCTACCTGGACCCACAAAAGAAGCCAAAAGAAGTCCCCGGAAAAACATTTTTCCATACTATTGCCAAGTAATTGCAATTGTTGATTCTATTACAAAATGGCGCCCGTCTGCACACTCTGCACACTGCCTCCGCATATAGTGAGCTCCTCTTTGTAAAAAATGGCTTCAGCTTGAGCTCCTGCCCCCTCTTATATGTTTTGCCCATTAGGGACTTAATCGTAGAGGCCCTAGTCCTAGCACTCCAAAAAGAGCATGTACTTTGCAATGATTACTTTTGCTCTCTGTTGTACATGTAACAAAATTGAATTAAACAATGTTGAATTGTATGAAGAGATTATTTCAGGTGACTTACTCCAGGAAGCTGGTGATGTAGTCCCTGCTACAAGCCGACCACACAAAGGGATTGGTCTTCATTGTAATGTGAGCTGCCATGAGCTTGGCTGTCTCTTGACCTCGAGATCCACAGCCATTACCAATACCATCATGATTCATGCCAAACCTAAAGGAAGAAGATGGTTATTTGATTTATTTTGTTGTCACTAAGAAACTCAGAAAAAGAAAATGGTAAGATGTGATCCATATATGTATATTTGAAACATGTGCATATACGGTATATATTGAAACACCTATATATTCTTATTAGTGGTTTGTAATTTTCATCTGTCCTGAAACATACTAAATTCAAATAGATCTAGGACGTCAAATTCAGTTTTAAGTCCAGGTATTATGTCAAACTGTTGCAACTGAGGAAAAATGTTAGTAGGACATTTTGCTAACAATCAGTGAATGTTGTAAGTGGAAAATTTATATTTCACTTTAATGGCTAAACAATGGGTGAACACAACAAATATTTAGAAATGGAGTTATATTTCTATTAGGAATTTCGTTTTTTTTCACTCAGATAATACCTAGTTTTTAAAAATACATTTTTCACACCTATAAAAACATACCTTATTAAGTCTGTTATTTTGTTGTTTTACAACATTGTTTCAACATTGCGCGTTTAAATCAGATGCACTGATGCTGATTACAAAAGGAATTCAGAATTTTCATGCAATAAATTGAATAGCCACGTCAATCATCCGGTAATGTAAAAAGCAAGCTCATGTTTACTTATTTCATCTGCACATGATTGGATAATTGAAGGGAATATTCACACAGTTTAACTCCTTTAGTATATCAGTCTCCACGCTAGGGTCTTCAAAAACCTGGGGCTTTTATGGACTTTGTAGTGGGTGTGATGAATACATTGACGTAGTTTCATAAGGCATGCATGTTGCAGCTATCCCTTGCCTATATAAATTCCTGACTATGCAGTCATAGACATTTTTCACACAAACAGTGTTTCCAAGTCATTATCTGTTTTTTTTTTTCAGTGCATGAAAATTTCTTGTACATGAAGAAATCCATTGTTTACAGCTGTCATTGTTTACAGCGTTCTGTCATTGAACCTTAAAAACATCCTCTATGCAGCATTTTTAGAGCAATTTTACCTCTTATTGTAGTCTAAAGCCTGGTAGACACTAATAGTTGTTAACGGAAAAAACTGACAGCTCCGGTTGAAGCCATTGTACTAACAATCTGACGTTAATATAGTGATCTCTCCCACTGAGGTATTGTGTTCTGACAGAGAGGCGGCCCCTCTCTGATCGGGTGACGGGTGGCTGCTGGTTTTCCAGCATACTTATTCCGACAAAAGCCAAAACAGACTGTTTTTAATGAACCAGCCAATGTCTCCCAACATTCAGCTTGTGTGTACTAGGCATTAGGCAAAGCTTGGAAGATGCTGATTAAGGAAATGCAACATACTGCTTTGAAATTGCTTGTCAACACCCATCAATGCTTATGCATTTTTGCACAATATCAATAGAAACTTTCAAGTGTGGCTGTTTTGCAATGAGCAATTACTTTTCCTCATGCAGGGAAATGCTTCCGGTATTAGGTCACTTAATGAGCTGGGGAGACAGTCATAGATGATTTGTATATAAAAACCTGTAATTTAGAAGGAAACCTGAAGCAGGTTTGTCTTATTTTACCCAACGCAGTTGCAACCTACATTGGTATGCCTAGCTGCCTAAGCTTTTAAATGACTGGGTTTACTATCAAGCTACTACACAAAGAGAAGGAGCAGACATTTTGTTTCATGCTTACAATAATTTTCCTGTTTGCCACAATTATACTGCCTCAGGGCACAGGCTAACAGCTATATTCCCTCTCTGGGTACCAGTTGCTTCTTGACATAACCTAGAACCTAGTTGCCCTAAAATCTGGACTAGATTCATTAAAGTTCACAATTGCAATTGGAGAGGCTATGTGAGGAACTGACCTTGTCACACATGGTAGTGGAAATATTTCGGTCTGATAATGTTTGACTTAGTTTGGAATTGCTGACTTCCACACAATGATCGATATGCTTATTAAAGATAAGTATTTTTTTTAATACTGCAGAGGCAACTAATTCTATAAACTGTATAGAAGAGGATTCATTATCGAGAAGGACAATATTGCTACACATACACACCAAAGCTATCGCAGATCTGTTTGGTGTCCAATGATGAGAGAGGAGTGTTAACCTGCATGTCTTTTGGTTGATGGTCACCCAAACTCCAATCTTATTGCACGTTTCCGAACATTTAAAAAGAAAGAGGGTAAAAACTGTTTAAGATGCTCTAAAAAATGTTTTTTTTTACATTTGAACAGAGTGAGGTGGGAAACAGTTCTTGGTTGTGGTATTACCTATTTAAGCAATCCCCATTGGAGTGATTTTCCCACATGGAACATATCAATCTACTCTATATCTAATGGTCTACTTGGCTGCATGGCCCTCTTAGTCTTGGAGCTGTTAGCCCCTCATCTTTCACGTCCATCTGATTCATGTCCACTTCCTGGATTGCTAAAACAAACTGCGACAAAGGGGATGTCTCTGACATCTGCAGGTAGATATTTAGCCACAGTGTAGTCAAGCTACAGTTGCATGCCTGATACCAGTCCACTCAGAGTTCAAATCTATTACATGAGAATGTACAAGGGACGCAATGTGCGCAACCTTGTACAAAAGCCTAAGGAATTGGAGGCCAGCAGTCTCTGAAACAGAACAACCAAAACTAAGATTTGGACCTAATTGTTCTCAAAGCTAGATTCTGGCCCAGACCAGACTGGAGGAAAGACAGGATGTGTCCCACAGAGT
Source organism: Lithobates clamitans (assembly GCA_037952925.1). Classification (NCBI taxonomy): domain Eukaryota; kingdom Metazoa; phylum Chordata; class Amphibia; order Anura; family Ranidae; genus Lithobates; species Lithobates clamitans. The sequence continues at coordinate 331,911 of JBBGZY010001818.1, read as the reverse complement.
ACTTTCTAGACTGAAACTTCCTGGTCTTGCATCATTGCAAAGTAGGTCTTCCAGTTGTGATGGTGGACTCTGCAAGAAGATGATTTTCTAGCCTTTAGGAGCATAGGGAAGCCCATGTCCTTCACAACCTAGACTATTACAGCCATGCCATTAAAGCCAGCAAATAAAGAGTAGAATGGTGGACAGGTTCCCAGGACAAAAGGCCTAGATAATCTGGAAGAGCCTAAGATAGATCCAATCAGGACAGGGTCTTTTGGAGGTGAGTGCAGGGTAGCTTCTTGCCTACTGACTTTGACGGCCCTCCTGCAGACTAAGTTGGAGAAGCCCCTCCACTTGGGAAATACATATTTACCAAGAGTATCCCTAAAAAAATCTTTGAAGATAAATTAATTCCACTTTTGCAGACTGTAGGAACATTGAATGAGCTTTAGCTTATAAACTGTTGTAGACTGGTGCCGGAAAGTCTGGATGGGGAGTCACCTAGGTGGCTAGTTGTTTAATTAGCTTTATGTTTATGTTTATATTGGCTGTTAATTATATTCCTGTTTACAGTTTGTATGTTAGAGTAATGTGATCAAACTCTTATCTGAGCTTGCATGGTACAGTATATATTCTGTGCGAATTTACAATAAAGAGTTCCAGTTTGCACCTAAGCTAGTGTCGTCTAGATCTTGGGTGCTCAGCTATAAATCTTGGCTCCTGGTTCCAGACTAAAGAAAGCTACATCTTGACTGAGGCACCAAAGCTGGGTGCTGGAACGTTCTGTCACATTTGGTGGCAAGTGGTGGGATGCTTCCTGCAGTCTGGGACATCCAAACCACCACCGGGATCTGAGGTCCAGTTAGCAGAAGAGGAGAGGTACAGATACCAGCTGCCATGGAAGAGGAATTCGTGGGGAGGCTGCAAGAGATGCGGGTGCAGCACAAAGGACCAATGCCAATGCAGGTCCTGCTGGGGTGGTATGACTCTGTCCGCCGCCACATCTGGAAGAAAGAGCAGCGCTGCCAGGGAAAAATTCTCCCCTCCACCCAGGAAAAGTACTGGTTGCAGTATGAATTGCGAGTACTGTTATTGGGGGAACAGCCACGCAATAAGTGCACAGCTGAGTTAAGCAGGCTGGTCTGGGCAGAGATGCAGCTGGACGAGAGCTACAGAGCCCTCTCGTGGCATGTAGCCCAAGTGTGCCCTTGGACAGCAGATGACAGCCCAAAGGAAGGCTTTGGATATGGTGGCCCGGGGCTGTCATATGGGAGACTGTCACAAGACCCTGACTTTAGGAGCAATCTGGAGTGGCGTTTGAAGGAAATCATGAAGTACAGAGACCAGATGGCGAACATTTTAAAAGTGCGCTAGGCGCAGGAAGATTTGGAGTTTCTAGCCGTTTAGAATTGGGAACTGGAGATCGGCTGCTAAATGGCTGCTAAACTCTGCTAAGCAGCTGTGCCAGGCTCCCTTTGCCTGGGACTATCCAGAAGTACCAGCTGACAGCTCTGAAATCCCAGCTAAAGTGTCAGCAATGGGGCAGAGTAACAGTGTGCTTTGCTCTCCAGCTACAGAAGCAGAGCTCTTATGGTGGATGCAGCAAGTATTGACTCACCTTGACGAACCTGTTGCTGCACAGGACAAGCTTGGATTGGGGAATGCATCTGTCCAGCAGCGGGACCAGGGTACGGAAGATAGAGCAGCTGGCTCATCTCCCCAATGGCAGGTCAAAGACCTGGGAGAGGAGATAGTGAATCTCTATCCCCAGCTACCAGCTCTAGAGACTGGGTATTTAATAGAGTTTTCTGCTGAGAAGGAAAAACCCAGTGAACCTCCAGCAGAGGAGCTGGCATCAAGACAGGGTGCTGCAGACCTCTATCATACACCTGTGGCAGTTATGGAGGCCCAGAGTGAGAAGGTGGTGGTTCTTCCTCCCCAATGGCCGATTCACAGTTTAGGAGAGGAGGTGGTTATCCTCCCTCCCAACGGTCAGACAGAGTGGAGGAAACGGTCTTCCCTTCCCAGCACGGATCCAAGCACCTGTGAAACAGTACCAGAGAAATGTCTTCCCATCAGCCGGATGAGAGTAAGGGAAATAAAGCAGCCAGCTCACCTTCCCAGTGGCAGTTCAAGGACCAGGGAGGAAAGGAAGCCATTTCCCCTCCCCAGTGGCAGACCAAGGACCAGTGAGAGGAGGTGGCCATCCTCCCTCCCCAGTGGCAGAACCACAGTCTGGGAGTGGAGGAAGCCAGCCTCCCTCCCCAACAGTTAGCTAGAGCGAATGTTGTGGGGTCCCCAGCAGAAGCGCTGGCAAGTATTGTTAATAACCTCTGCCCAGCACCGGCAACAACTCCAGAGTTCCAGGGAGCCAGGGCAGGTGGCCCCTCTCCCCAGCAACAAGCTGATGTAGTGAACCTCCTACTCCCAGCTGAAGCACTGGCAACAGGGCAGAGCGCCACTGGCCTCTGCCTAGCACCTGAAGTGTCTCCATGGCTTCAGGGCAGTCAGCCCCTCTCCCCAGCAGCAGACCAAGCCCCAAAACGGTAAAGACCACCTAGCTAAAGCGCTGGCAGCCCAACAGAGAGTCGAGGACCTCTGTCCCACACCTACCAATGACAACTATTCCCTGTGGCCAAGAATGGAGATCATGTGGAACGACTGTGTGGGTTCACTCTGCCTGACTAATGCATGTCCAGACCAGGTGGAGGTCTGGGGCCTTGTTAGTCTACTTTGGATAGGGGAGAACTGTGACAGACCCAACCAGGACAGGGGCTTTTGGACGGAACTGCAGGGTAGCCTCCTGCCTACTGACTATGGTGGCCCTCCTTGGGACAGAAATATTTACCCACAATATCCCTGAAGACATCTCTGAAGATAAATGAATTCCACTTTTTCAGATTACTTGAAAATTGTATGAGCTTTGTCTCATAGACTGTTGTAGACTGGTGCCAGACAGTCTGGGTGGGCACTGAGTCACCTAGGTGGCTTGTTTTTTAATTAGCTTAATGTTTATGTTGGCTGTTCCTTAGCTATGTTAATTATATTCCTGTTTACAAATATTCTGTGTGAATTTACAATAAAGAGTTCCAGTTTGCATCTAAGCTAGTGTCATCTAGATCTTGGATGCTTAGCTATAATACCTGGTTCCTGGTTTCAGACTGGAGAATGACGGAGGCACCCAAGCTGGGTACTGGACATTCTGTTGCAGAGACAATGGAGAGTCTGCCAAAAATCTGAGTATATCAAAGTAACATGTCCTTCTGGGCCAGTTCAGTGCAGTGAGAATCCCAGAAATGCCCCCCATTTTGAAACTGCAGAGCAGATGAGGGGGGAGATCTCAAGGCAACGCATAGATCAAGCTGAACTGATCTTATCAGGTCACTAGAGTATCCACTGTAAAGACACAAGGGTGGCTGAACCTAGCAAAAAGCCTGTTCATTTTGGTGTAGAATCTGGACACTAGAAAAATCCTCATCCGGCATGTGAATGATGATGTGGGAAAGGACATATGTTTCCTTCCAATTGAGAATCAAGTTTGCTTCTCCTTGAGTGCCACAACTTCTGATGCCTCCTTGACGGTCAGTGTTGGCCACTGCTGTGACATTATCTGACTGGAATCTGATTGAATAACCTCACAGCTGGGAGCTGCAGCACTGAAATGACAACTGAATTGCCTTGTCTTCCAGGATGTTGATGGGAAACCAATCTTTCTCTAATGATCAAGTCCCTGCAAGTACAGGGCATCCAGGACTCCTCCTCAGTAGGACAGACTGTCATCCGTTGTGAGAACCTTTTTGGGTAAAAAGATTTCCCTGACTCCAAAGTTAGGTTGGATATCCACCACACTAGGGAGGTTTTGCCCTTGCTGGTGAGATGCATGGGGTAGTCTCAAAAGTAGGGATGAGCTTCGAGTTTGAGTCGAACTCATGTTCGATTTGAACATCGGCTGTTCGCAAGTTCGCCGAACAGCGAACAATTTGGGGTGTTCGCGGCAAATTCGAATGCCTTTAAAAGTCTATGGGAGAAATCAAAAGTGCTAATTTTAAAGGCTTATATTCATGGTATTGTCATAAAAAGTGTTTGGGGACCTGGGTCCTGCCCCAGGGGACATGGATCAATGCAAAAAAAGTTTTAAAAACGTCCGTTTTTTTCGGGAGCAGTGATTTTAATAATGCTTAAAGTGAAACAATAAAAGTGTAATATCCCTTTAAATTTTGAACCTGGGGGTGTCTATAGTATGCCTGTAAAGGGGCACATGTTTCCCGTGTTTAGAACAGTCTAAAAGCAAAATGACATTTCAAAGGAAAAAAAGTCATTTAAAACTACTCGCGGCTATTAAAGGGGTTGTACAGGTATAAATTTTTTCACCTTAATGCATTCTATGTATTAAGGTGAAAAAACTTCCGATAATACCGCCGCCCCCAGCCCCCCCCGTTTTACTTACCTGACACCTCAAAAGTAATCCGCTCGCTCCCGACATCCATTAAGCCGCTCAGCCTGGCTGCTGATTGGCTACAGTGGATGCATTGAAAGCAGCGCAGCCATTGGCTCGCGCTGCTGTCAATCACATCCAATGACGCGGCGCGCCGGGGGCGGAGCCGAGTGATACAGCGAGCGGCTATAGCCGCCGGCTGTATCACGGGAGTGCGCCCGCAATAACTAACCACCATGCGAAGGAGCTCGCATTAAGGTGGTTAGTTATTGCGGGGAGGAGCTGAAACAGCCGCCGAGGGACCCCAGAAGAGCAGGTTCGGGGCCACCCTGTGCAAAACGAGCTGCACAGTGGAGGTAAGTATAACATGTTTGTTATTTAAAAAAAAAAAAAATTAACTTTACAACCCCTTTAATGCATTGCCGGTCCGACAATACACATAGAAGTTCATTGATAAAAACGGCATGGGAATTCCCCACAGGGGAACCCCGAACCAAAATTAAAAAAAGAAAATGACGTGGGGGTCCCCCTAAATTCCATACCAGGCCCTTCAGGTCTGGTATGCATATTAAGGGGAACCCCGGCCAAGATTAAAAAAAAAAAATGACGTGGGGGTCCCCCTAAATTTCATACCAGGCCCTTCAGGTCTGGTATGAATATTAAGGGGAACCCCGGACAAATTTTTTTTTTAAATGGCGTGGGGTCCCCCTCAAAATCTATACCAGACCCTTCAGGTCTGGTATGGATTTTAAGGGGAACCCCGCACCAGAATTTAAAAATTAAAAGGGCGTGGGGTCCCCCCAAAAATCCATACCAGACCCTTATCCGAGCACGCAACCTGGCAGGCCGCAGGAAAAGAGGGGGGACGAGAGAGCTGCCCCCCCTCCTGAACCGTACCAGGCCACATTCCCTCAACATTGGGAGGGTGATTTGGGGTAGCCCCCCAAAACACCTTGTCCCCATGTTGATAAGGACAAGGGCCTCATCCCCACAACCCTGGCCAGTGGTTGTGGGGGTCTGCGGGCGGGGGGATTATCGGAATCTGGAAGCCCCCTTTAACAAGGGGACCCCCAGATCCCGGCCCTCCCCCCTGTGTGAAATGGTAAGGGGGTACAAAAGTACCCCTACCATTTCACTAAAAAACTGTCAAAAATGTTAAAAATGACAAGATACAGTTTTTGACAATTCTTTTATGTAAATGCTTCTTCTTTCTTCTTTCTTCTATCTTCTATCTTCCTTCGGTTTCTTCCTCCATCTTCTTCTTCCTCCGGCTTCTCTTGGTTCTTCTGGTTCTTCCTCCGGTGTTCTCGTCCGGCATCTCCTCCGCGGCGTCGGCATCTCCTTCTCTTCTTCTCCTCGGATCGCTCCGCATCCATGATGGCATGGAGGGAGGCTCCCACTCTTCTCTTCATCTTCTTCTCTTCATCTTCTTCTCTCCATCTTCTCTTCATCTTCTTGTCTTCATCTTCTTCTCCGGGCCGCTCCCCATCCATGGTGACATGGAGGGAGGTTCCCGCTGTGTGACGCTTCTCCTCTTCTGACGGTTCTTAAATAACGGGGGCGGGCCACCCGGTGACCCCGCCCCCCTCTGATGCACAGTGACTTGACGGGACTTCCCTGTGGCGTCACGGGGAATGCCACAGGGAAGTCCCGTCAAGTCACCGTGCGTCAGAGGGGGGCGCGGTCACCGGGTGGCCCCGCCCCCCGTTATTTAAGAACCATCAGAAGAGGAGAAGCGTCACACAGCGGTTGCCTCCCTCCATGCCACCATGGATGCGGAGCGGCCCGGAGAAGAAGATGAAGAGAAGAAGATGAAGAGAAGAGCGGGAGCCTCTCTCCATGCCCCCATGGATGCAGAGCGGCCCGAGGAGAAGAAGGGAAGAAGGCGCCGCGGAGGAGATGCTGGACGAGAACACCGGAGAAAGAACCAGAAGAACCAGAAGAAGAAGATGGAGGAAGAAACCGAAGGAAGATAGAAGATAGAAGAAAGAAGAAGCATTTAAATAAAGGAATTGTCAAAAACTGTCTCTTGTCATTTTTAAAATTTTTGACAGTTTTTTAGTGAAGTGGTAGGGGTACCCCCTTACCATTTCACACAAGGGGGAGGGCTGGGATCTGGGGGTCCCCTTGTTAAAGGGGGCTTCCAGATTTCGATAATCCCCCCACCCGCAGACCCCCACAACCACCGGCCAGGGTTGTGGGGATGAGGCCCTTGTCCTCATCAACATGGGGACAAGGTGTTTTGGGGGGCAACCCAAAGCACCCTCCCAATGTTGAGGGCATGTGGCCTGGTACGGTTCAGGACGGGGGGCGCTCTCTCGTCCCCCCTCTTTTCCTGCGGCCTGCCAGGTTGCGTGCTCGGATAAGGGTCTGGTATGGTTCTTTGGGGGGACCCCACAACGTTTTTTTTAAAATTTTGGCCGTGGTTACCCTTAATATCCATACCAGACCTGAAGGGCCTGGTATGGAATTTAGGGGGACCCCCCATGTCATTTTTTTTTTTACATTTTGGTTCGGGGTTCCCCTGTGGGGAATTCCCATGCCGTTTTTATCAAGGAACTTCTATGTGTATTGTCGGACCGGCAATGCATTAATAGCCACGAGTAGTTTTAAATGACTTTTTTTCCTTTGAAATGTCATTTTGCTGTCAGACTGTTCTAAACACGGGAAACATGCGCCCCTTTACAGGCATACTATAGACACCCCCCCAGGTACGAAATTTAAAGGGATATTACACTTTTATTGTTTCACTTTAAGCATTATTAAAATCACTGCTCCCGAAAAAACGTCTTTTTAAAACTTTTTTTTGCATTGATCCATGTCCCCTGGGGCAGGACCCGGGTCCCCAAACACTTTTTATGACAATAACTTGCATATAAGCCTTTAAAATTAGCACTTTTGATTAATCATGTTCGTGTCCCATAGATTTTAACGGTGTTTGCGTGTTCAAACACATTTTTTGCCTGTTTGCATGTTCTGGTGCGAACCGAACAGGGGGGTGTTCGGCTCATCCCTACTCAACAGGCCTTTATGCTGGCATGAATCAAGGGCTGAACCTGGGACTGAAGGTGCAGCACCCTGCAGCTCTTTTTACATGTCAAACATGCTATGGTGAGCACCTACGCAGGATCCAGTGTGCGAAAGTTGCACAACAAGCCAGACTTGCATCCTCTTCCAGGCAGGGTCAGGGTACAGTCCTCCAGGGTACAGCCGAGGAGTCAACAGATCCGGAAAGCTGATGAAAAGAAGTTGCAGTGCCTTTGGAGCAGCTAGGAAACTTGATAACAGATTCTTGAGGAAAAAAAAACATTTTAAGAGGTAATCTCCTTTTAGTACAGAGAAGACATCCACCATTCGGGAGTGAGAGGGGTTATAAAAGGGATGCCCCTGCAGCTTTGTTTTCTAGTGTCCAATCATGTGAAGGTAGCTGTATATAACCCATGGTTAAGACTAAAATTCTGCGTCCTATACTGTATAATTAAAAAAACTTTTTTTTTTTCGTTTTGGGTGGAGTGGGGAAGGGTTAGGCCCTATGTCAAGTTTTTTTGCTGTCTGTTTTCCTGCTCGGGAGGTTTACTCCTCTGTTGGAAAGGTGACACATTATCATTAAGACGGAACTTAAAGTGAATTCATACATTTTAGAGTTTTATGAGAGCAAGAGTAAGGAAACATTTTTTAATGAAGGGAAATTTCCTGGTGACAGCTGTCGAAAATGAGAATTGCATCCCTAACAGGACACATACCATAAACACCCAGATAAGGGTTTTACTCCTCCCAACTCTATGCAAAACTAAAAAACTGGGGGGGTGCTGCAGCCACACAACAGCTTGTGTGTTGCATCGAAGGGGGTCTGTACTGAATGGGTGGGCAGAGAGAGGGGATTTAGGGCTGAGGGGGGTCTTTGCCCTATACACTCTTGACCCCTGCGCTCTTTGCATTATGCACTCCTGACTCTGTATTCTGTGTGTTATTCACTCCTGGGCTCTACACTCTCTGCATTACATACCCATGGCCCCTACATTCCTGGCCTTACGCACTTCTGAGCCCTGCACTCTCTGTGTTACATACCCCTGAGCCAGGGCCGGTACAAGGGGTGGGCGAGAGGGACGGGTGCCCTGGGCGGAGTGTAGAGGGGGCGGATTTCTCCCCCTCCCTCTGCTCGCTGACTGAGCATAATATGAGAGCCGCTCCACCAATCTGCTCCCTCCCCCTCATTGGCAGGGAGGAGAGCGACTTCAGGAGGGATTGAACCAGCAGGGGGAGGGGCGGACAAGCCTCCCATTATCTTGGTAACTGTGAAGAAACAGACTGATTTCTCCCGTCCCCACAAATAGAGCTTTCTTTTGGTGGTATTTGATCACCTCTGTGGTTTTTATTTATTGTTAAAAAAAAATTAAAAAGACCAAATTAAAAAAAAAAAAAAAAATGTTATTATATTTTGTTATAAAATTTTAAAACAGGTAATTTTTCTCCTTCATTGATGTACGCTGATGAGGCGGCACTGATGGGTGGCAAAAATGGGCACTGATCAGTTACACTGATAGGCAGCACTGCTAGGTGGCATTGATAGGTGGCACTTGTGGGCATTGATAGGTGGCACTCATGGGCATAGGTAGGTGGCAATGGCAGGTGGCACAGATGAGGCATAATTACCTCTTCCTCTTTGGGACCAATGTCCCTTGCAGATGAGCCGGTGATCAGCTTTTTTTTCTACTCGCGCTGTCAGCGTGAGGAGAAAAAAAAAACGATCACAGAGCTTTTGTTTTGATCATGTGATCAGCTGTCATTGGTTGACAGCTCATCACATTGTAAGGGGCCGGGACTCAGTGACTCGGTGATCACAGCGCGCACAGGGCACGTGCACTCCCGGAAATTCAGGTCCGCGCTGTGGCCGTCATTCAGCTATAGCGTGGCTGTCAAGAGGTTAAACTATCTTAGTGTTAGCTCTTGGGCTGCCCATACATTGATCACTTTTTTCATTCAACTATTAGGTTGAATGAAAAAAAAAGAATGTTCCAATTTCCCCATCTACACATTCCAGGTGGAAGGGGGAATCCTCCCACTGTGGACCAGTGGTGGAATCCATTGTGGCGGTGTATAGAGCCAGAATTGTGTCAATGTCCCAATATTTATGGACCTGCCTGTACATATAATTAAAAGGTGTGCGTGAACTCTGTTTCTATTGCATTAAACCTAATTGAATTTGTATTGTTTTAAGTATATCCTTGTTTTGAAATGACATTGATTCTTTCTTAAAAATGGGGGGGCGCAGTTTGCCATCTCTGCCCTGGGCACCAAATGGCCTTGTCCCAGCACTGCCCTGAGCCTTGCAGTCTCTGCTTTACACAACCCTAAGCCCTGCACTTTCTGCATTATGCATTTCTGGCCTTTGCACTCTTTGCATTATGCACTCCTGGCCCCTGAACTTCCTGCATTATGCACTCCTGGACCCTGCACTCTCTGTGTTATGTACTCCTGGTCCCAGTATTCCATGCATTGCGCACTCCTTACCCTTGTACTCTGTGCATTTTACACTCCTGCCCCCCCTGCATTCTGTGGGATACATACCCCTGAGCCCTGTACTATAGACACTTTATTTTATATTTCATATACCTGCACTCTATGTATATTATATACTCCTGAAGTTCTGTTTTAGGGTAGGTTGCCTGCAGAAAAGCATATTGAATGGAAGAGTTTCATTTAAAACAATGATTGTGCTAAGTGTTGATCATGTCTGTTAGACTCCTTGCTTGTTGCACATTAGACAAAGCATATTTTGTGGGTGAAATGACTATGGTGTATGTGTGCTTTATATACAGTAGGCTCAGGTTTTATGTTATTTGTCATGCTGCTTTATTAGTACAGGCTATTCTTTTGTGTTGGAGGGGTAAAAAAAATGGTTGGTTTGGGGCCTGCTTTTAAGGGCATACTACGGATTATGTATGAAAGCATGGAACATAATGACCAAGTCACTATTGTTGCTGAAAAAGGCCTTCTTCAGTACTCCTGATTTAAATGATTAACTTTTTATCAATTTGGGTCTTATTTATGTGTCTGAAATGCTTTGTATGGATCCAAAAGCTAGTAATTTAAATATGCTAAGTTGTAGAGAGGTTGAAAACTGTACATGGAACTCACTCACGTGTGTCCCACCTCGTGTGCAATGGTGAAAGCTGTTGCTAGGCCAATATCTTCATTTATACTGCAGCTTCTCTCTCTTTCACACATTCCACCCACCGGCGCCAAACCTAAAGAATAATATTTAAAATCTTAGGTTTATCACAGATCTGGAAATTATCTTGCTTTACACATTCTTCTAAAAAGAGTACACGCACATTCAATTATGAATATAATGTATTTTATTTTAGGAGTATAAAAAAGATATCTCACCTAATGTTCCACATGGCTTGTTTTTGTAAATGCAAATATCATATCTGTAAAAGAAAAATACACAGACAATTATTATAATATAATTAGATTTATTTGGACAAAAAAAAACAGGACTTTCCAAACCTTTCTGACTGTCCCCTGTGTCCTCCTCCATGCTCCTTTGTTTCCCCTCCGTATCCTCCTCCGGTCCCCCACTGTGTGCTCCTCCAGTCCCCCTCCGTGTGCTCCTCCATTCCCCCTATGTGTATTCCTCTGGTCCCCCTCCGTGCGCTCCTCCATTCCCCCTCCGTGCGCTCCCCCATTCCCCCTCCGTGTGCTCCTCTGGTTCCCCAATGTCCCGGATCTGTCAGGATGGAGAGCGGAGGAAGGAGCCACTGACTCTGTCCATTGATAACTGAGCATCGTAAATTGTGTTTACAATGCTTCAGTTTATGAATGAACAGGAGCTGCTGTCTCCTGTCCATTAATTTTCAGTGCAGCTGAGGCTGCAGAGAAAGGGACTGGGGAATCTGTGTCCTCAGTCCCTTTCTCTGTCTCAAAGGGGAGATGAGATGTCAGGGGTCTGTTTATACCCCTGATATCTCACCAAACCCCCCTCCTCTAAAAGGGCTGATGAAAAAATAATTAAAAAAAAGAAAGAATTGTAATAAATATTTAAAAGTTAAATTGTAAAAAAAAAAAATTAAATTAAAAAAAACACTGACACCGTCCACTCCCCCCCCCCCCCCAAAAAAAAAGCATTGTAAAAAAAAATAACCAAAACAATATAAATTGTAAAGAATAAAAAAAAATTATTGTAAAAAATGAAATTGTAAAAAAATTAAAAATTAAAATATAACGCCTCATCAGTGCCGCATATTAGTGCCACTGTCACATGACATTAAAAAAAAAGTATCGGTAATCGGTATTGGCGAGTACTTGAAAAAGATTATCGGTACTTGTACTCGGTCTTAAAAAAGTGATATCTGTGCAACTCTACTGGTTACATTCAAGATGTATAAAATGGACACAAAAGTTTATGTTTGTTCTACGGTATTAGACTACAACTGTGGCATTCAACGTAACGCACTCTCAGCACTGACTATAATAAATACAGACACTACTTGTACATAATTGCTACCAGCTACTACTTTTGCTTTTCACAGAACTCCAGCTAAGTTAATGGATCACCAGAAAGCTCTCCAAACTCGACCTGAGGGATGTAACTTCCATCCAAAGCTGTTTAGGACATCTGGCTCCCACATTTTTCCCAATGCTCAAGTGCACTGATATCTTTTGGAAAACTTTAACAACATGACACAGCAGTTGGTATAATAATATCACTTTAATTTGCATTCTCTATTAATGTTTTTATTACCTGGTTATTAAGACAGCAGTGTCATGGTCAGCTATGCCACTCTCTGTGATTGCATTACCATTTCGACTTACAATTGACTTTTGCCATCTGCAGAAGCTGTCAAGAGACTTTCCTGCATGGTGGTTAATTTCCAGGTTAGGCTGCAGACAACAATACTATTATAAAAATGTGAACTAAATTTATTGTGTCAAAGGTGCTAATACATCTTATAGTATTGTTAAACATATTTGAGACATATTGCAGTAAGCTATATATACTAGCTAGACTTAATTTTTGCACATAAAATAAACATTAGCTTTGCATTGACTTGTTAAATAATGATATGTTGGTGATGCACTAGATCAAGATTTTGGTAGTTATTTAGAGCCCTTGATGTTATAGTTGAGAGGCTGCTCTCTAAAATATTATGGGTATGAAAAGGGGTTGTTGGATTGGCAGCAGTAGGTGTAGTAGAGTGACGAGCGCACGTGGCATATGCTTAAAAGTCTACTTCAATTTTTATTATTCATAAATGAAAAACCATAGCCCACTAATTTTGTGGGGCTTAACCGATCCATCTTCATCAGGGCATGTGCAGGTGAGCGCTAGAGTAAAAATGGATGGACAGCGAGAATCCTAGTGTTAACTTCACTAGCATGGATTAAGGGCCTGTTCTGGTCATGATTAAGCAACCTTCTCTGGTCACCGATTTGGCAGCCTGTTGTAGTTGCCAGTCTGACAGGCTGCTAGATCAGTAACCACATCAGACCCTTAATCAATGCCAGAGAAATCAACTTTAGGATACTCCCTCTTTGAGAAATTTTCTTCAAACCCTCACCAGCACACAACCTGATGGGGGGGGGTGTTACCTGAAATGTGTATCAGGGCCGATGCCCTGATACACATTTCATTTTATTTTTTTTAGCTCATGCCATATAAAGATTGAAACGTGCTCTCAACCATACACCCAGGGCGGCTCTTTTCACTCTACCAGACTTACTGTTGTTAAATAATTCCCCTTATGTTACAACAAGAAGAAAACATGCCTACATTATATGCTGTTCTTAAGAAAAACTACAGATAATAGATTGTTACATCCATACTACTCACTGCCATCTTTTACCAACTAATGTTTGCATACAGAAAAGTTATTTTTTGCCTATTTCTCTAGTTTAAGCAAATGATTAATAAGTTAATTGTCTTTGAGGCTATACACCTAGAGTTACAGTATATTTAAATGCACAAGAATTAAAAAAGAAAAACTATTTCCAAACTAAGTACTGAAAAAGAACCTGTGACAGATTACATATTTAATTTAGCCTGTAAAAAGTAATGTAATGTAATGATTTTAAAAATGAATATTTTGCAAAAAAAGAAACTGAATTTCTAACAATGAACAAAACCCTAGTGATTTAGTGCCTGTATTACAATAATTTTTTTTAACCTGATCTTCAGTCAGAAGGATTAGCCGAGTCACCATGATGTTCACAATGTTCCCCAGACTTGAGTCCTGGAAAAGTTTGGCAACCTGACCTCCAGGAAAGAAAAAAAGATCAGTCTTAATATCACTGACAAAACGGAACAAGTGGAACACAGAATGGTATTTTCCTCTGTCCTAAAGATAAAAAGTAGCTTGCATAGGTTGTAATACTTACAATGTTCATGATAGCCAGGATATATTGCTCAATGTCCCTTCTTCCGTGATAACCAATCATCATTTTATCTGCAACCACTAAAGTCTCCACATATCTCTCTGTGCTCACTGATCGTTTAAGTGGCAGAGGTCCACGATGTGTGTGATTGGATGCTGGTCGTAATGGTGGAGGCCTTGGGTTTCTCAGCCACCAGTGACGGTCCTTCCAGGGCTTGTCATCTAGAGTAGAACAAGCATTCATTCAGGTAATTACCTTGATCACAAAATGTCTCAGCATAATCTCGCTTAGTATAAAGTTCTCTTATAAAACTAAAATATAAACAATGTGATAAAAGTGATAGAAGATAAATAAAGGGCAAGTCCATCCAACATTGTAAAATTATTGTTGGGTGGATGCCAATGCCGGCATGCATGGCCAAGCAGGAAGTTAACAAGGCGTAAGCTACTGTTTGGTTGCTTTGAATTGCTGCACTTTGCACATGACGCTGCTCTTTGCACTTCTTATTAAAGGTAAACTATAATGGCTTTTAGTCAATCTTTTTTTTTTATGTTTAAACATTTATAATCTCCTATTTTACATCACAGTTTTTTTTTATCTGCGTACAGAGCGTATATGGATTTCGAATTAGAAAGTTAGCACTAACTTAGCACTTTTTGACTGTTCCTACAAACTGTAGATGTAGTCTGCACTATCTCTACTAGGTGAGGGTGGTGTGTCCATACTTTTAGGGCTTATTCATACAGGTGCAGAGAGCGATACGGCATTAAAAACAGGCGTATCTTTGTGCCAAGGAGTGAAAGGTATTTGAATACAACTGTCTGTAAGTGATAGAAATACCCTCTTAGACAATTGTGAACAGAACAGTTGTCCCAACTGGAAGCTTCTCCCTCTATTCTTGTTCTGGTGACAACTCAAAACTTTGGTTCCTCTCACTCTTTCAGTTCCAGTGACAATGGTTATCAGAACAAATCAAAGTATATATCCATAATAGAGACAGCAATATAAACTTGACACGGGTTCTAACCACTCATTACTCTATCCAAAACTAAAGTCCAATTTTTGGCTGTAAATATTTTAAGGTCTGTATTTGCAGCACAGCAGTAAGCCATTATTCCAAAATCCTGCCTGTACTGACTGGAAATGGTAAAAACCTAAAATATGCAAGAACACTATACATTCAATAAAAGGGGGCTAGGGAGGAGGTGGAATCCTTATGGGTAGAGCTCCAAAGGGATGAAACTAAGGGGAAAATAATACTTGGAGTATGCTATAGGCCCCCTAACCTGAGGGAGGAGGGGGAGATGGAACGCCTATCACAATTCGGATTAGCAGCAAGGATGGGAAGTCTCATCATAATGGGGGATTTTAATTATCCAGACATACACTGAGCGGAAGAAACAGCGCATTCGTCTAAGGCAAATTCGTCTAAGTTCCTAAATGTCTTACAGGACAACTTCATGGGTCAGATGGTAGATGCACCAACTAGAAACAGAGCGTTACTAGACCTACTGATTACCAACAATACAGACCTGATCACGGATGTGGAAATAAGGGGCAATTTAGGAAACAGCGATCACAGATCAATTAGCTTCAGTATAAATCACACAAATAGGAAACATATGGGGAATACAAAGACACTGAATTTCAAAAGAGCCAACTTCCCTAAACTACAAACCTTGCTAGAAGATATAAATTGGGATATAATCTTAGTTACAAAGAACATGGAGGAGAGATGGTTTTGCTTTAAGAGCATATTAAATAAGGGCATTAACCAGTGCATCCCACTGGGAAATACATTTAAAAGAGCAAACAAAAATCCTGGATGGCTTAACTCCAATGTAAAAATGCATATAAAAACAAAGGAGAAGGCCTTCAAAAAATACAAGGCTGAGGAATCATCATCAGCATTCACACTTAACAAAGAATGCAACAAGAAATGTAATGGTGCAATTAGGGTGGCTAAGATAGAACACGAAAGACACATAGCAGAGGAGAGCAAAAAAAAATGCCAAGGAATTCTTTAAGTATATAAACAGTAAAAAAGTGAGGGCAGACCATATTGGCCCCATAAAGAATAAGGAAGGAAATCTGGTAACAAAGGATGGGGAGATGGCGAAGGTATTGAATTTATTCTTCTCCTCAGTCTTCACGAGGGAATCGGCGGGCTTCAGTAACCAAAACTGCAGTGTTTATCCTCATGACACATCACAGGAAGCACCCTCATGGCTAACAGAGGACAGAATTAGAAATAGATTTGGAAAACTTAACATTAATAAGTCACCGGGACCAGATGGCTTGCACCCGAGGGTCCTTAGGGAACTTAGTCAAGTGAATGCCAGACCATTGTTCCTAATTTTTACTGACAGTCTATTAACAGGAATGGTACCAGCTGATTGGAGAAAAGCCAATGTAGCACCAATATTTCAAAAAGGGCAAAATTACATCACTGGGAATTACAGACCAGTTAGCCTAACATCAATAGTATGCAAGCTTCTGGAGGGGATGATAAGGGACTATTTACAAGATTTTAGTAAAGAAAACGGTATCATTAGCAGTAATCAGCATGGATTCATGAAGAATCGTTCATGCCAAACCAATCTATTAACCTTCCCGTAGATGTGGTGTATCTGGATTTTGCAAAAGCATTTGACACAGTTCCCCATAAACGTTTACTGTACAAAGTAAGGTCCGTTGGCATGGACCATAGAGTGAGTACATGGATTGAAAACTGGCTACAAGGGCGCGTTCAGAGGGCAGTGACATTTGGGGAATACTCGGAATGGTCAGAGGTGGAAAGTGAGGTCCCCCAGGGTTCTGTGCTGGGACCAATCCTATTTAAATTGTTCATAAAGAACCTGGAGGATGGGATAAACAGTTCAATCTCTGTATTTGCGGACGATACTAAACTAAGCAGGGCAATAATTTCTCTGCAGGATGTGGAAACCTTGCAAGAAGATCTGAACAAATTTATGGAGTGAGCAACTACATGGCAAATGAGGTTTAATGTGGAAAAATGTAAAATAATGCATCTGGGTGACAAAAATATTAATGCAATCTACTCACTGGGGGGAGAACCTCTGGGGGAATCTAGGATGGAAAAGGACCTGGGAGTCCTAGTAGATGACAGGCTCAGCAATGGAATGCAATGTCAAGCTGCTGCTAACAAAGCAAACAAAATATTGGCATGCATTAAAAAGGGGATTAACTCCAGAGATAAAGCGGTAATTCTCCCACTCTACAAGTTTCTGGTCCGGCCTCACCTGGAGTATGCTGTCCAGTTCTGGGCACCAGTCCTCGGGAAGGATGTACTGGAAATGGAGAGAGTACAGAGAAGGGCAACAAAGCAATAAAGGGACTGGAGGGTATTAGTTATAAAGAAAAGTTGCGAGCACTGAACTTATTCTCTCTGAAGAAGAGATGCTTGAGAGGGGATATGATTTAAATTTACAAATACCATTGGTGACCCTACAATAGGGATAAAACTTTTCAGAGGAAGGCAGGGAGTTTAATAAGACACATGGCCACTCATTAAAATTAGAAGAAATTAGATTTACCTTAAATGATTGTAAAGCTTCAATTTTTTTAAAAATAACAAACATGTCGTTTTTCACAGAGTGGCCCTGATCCTCGACTTCTGGGGTCCCTTGGCGGCTCTCCCGGCTCCTCCCTGCATCGTATAACCCCCTAGGAGAAGCGCTCCCCAAGGGGGTTAACTTGCGGGTGCGCTCCCAAGTCCTGCATTCGGCGTCCATAGACGCTGAATGCCAGATTCGGCCCCGCCCCCCGGTGCCTGCGTCATTGAATTTGATTCACAGCAGTGGGAGCCAATGGCTGCGCTGCTATCAATCTATCTAATCAAGAGCCGAGAACCCCGGGCAGAGGAAGAGCGCATCTCCGCTATGGGAAATTCGAGGGCTCAGGTAAGTAAACCGGGGGGCTGGGGGGCCGGTCACTGTCAGGTGTTTTTTCACCTTAATGCATAGGATGCATTAAGGTGAAAAAACACAAGGGTTTTTTTAACCCCTTTAAACTGCGTAGAGGGTTCTTTACTGTAAGAGCGGCAAGGATGTGGAATTCCCTTCAACAGGCGGTGGTTTCAGTGGGGAGCATCGATAGTTTCAAAAAATTATTAGATAAGCACCTAAACGACCGCAACATACAGGGATATACAATGTAATACTGACATATAATCACACACATAAGTTGGACTTGATGGACTTGTGTCTTTTTTCAACCTCACCTACTATGTAACTATGTAACTATGTGTGTATGAAATCAGAATTCCTCCAGAATTGAGTTGTTTAATAGGAAGCTAATACTTCCTAGAGTGCATACCATAGACAAAATACGTAATGTATGAAATTTCAGTAATTAAAATAAAGCAATGTTTTTAAAATAGTGCACAAATGTAATTCTGATACTTATAAAAAGTCTGAAATTAGGAAATTTTTACCTATTACACCACACGCCGCATCAAGATGCTGTCTTTGCAAGGAAGAGCGCTTGTATACCACATGCGGGGTCCCCTCACTGGTTCTGTTGTAATTTCTACCTTGAGGTAGTGGTTCAATGAGATATTCATCATCCCCTGATACTATCACTCCTAGCTAGTTTGAAAGAGAAAAAAGATGTCATAGACAAAATAAGATGGCTATTGTAACTCAGTTTCAGCTCATGAACTTATAGACATAGGGGTTGATTTACTAAGACTGGAGAGTGCAAAATCTGGTGCATCAGTGCATGGTAGCCAATAGACATGTGCATTCGTTTTCGCCCGAAAGCATTTTCGTCCGAATTTCGGGTATTTTTGTTATCGTTTTAACAAACGATAACGAAAGTGCAGAATCCGATAACCCAGAAAGATCCGACATAAACAAATGCTTTATTTTCGTTTTCGTTGCGAAAACAGTTCGATATAGATAGGAGATTCGACATCACGCTCACAATAGCGATCTGTGTTCATCGAACCTGTGGTCGAATGTGCCTAACTTTAGCACTATTAGTCCAAGATTATTCTACATAGAGAGAAAAGATTCGACATAGAGAGAAAAAATTCGACATTATAGAGACAATAGCAAAAAAGGTCGAATGTGCCTAACCTAACTCTATTAGTCCAAGATTATTCGACATAGAGAGAAAAGATTTGACGAAGCAGTCGCCGCGAGTGGACATTTATGGTCAGATGCTCCGCCCATAGGCTAATAAAGAATTCTAATGTTAGTTGACTAGTAATAATAATTAATAAATATAATTATTACTAGTGTCATACAACATTAGAATTCTACTATAGCTTGTAGGCTGAACATTCGACCGGAAATGTACGATTGTGACGTCAAAAAGTTTAGCTGCTCCGTCGAATCTTCTTAGAACATTCGACAGACACCATAATGACAGATTCGACCTTAATTATTTTGGATTTTCGGACGAATGCATTTTTTAACCAAACAAGATGAATAAAAACGAATTTCGGGAGTAACTAAATACATTTATTTTTCGGACAAAAACGATATTCCGAAACAAAATATTTCAGTGTGCGCATGTGTAGTAGCCAATCAGCTTCTAACTTCAGCTTGTTCAATTAAGCTTTGACATAGAAACCTGAAAGCTGATTGGTTTGTATGCAGAGCTACCAGATTTTGCACTCTCCAGTTTTAGTAAACTAACCCCATTGTCTTAAAATAAACCTTGTTGCTCGAGCATGAAAAAAAATTTAATAAAAACACATAAATTCACCCCAAATTTATATTTAGTTTTAGGGTGAATGCCACTGAATTGAATTATCAATCATCCCCTTATATTCCAAAGGGGTCCCTGGTAACACAAATCCGGTTTTGAGATGATAGTTTTGCACACATGCCCTGCTCGTAATGAGAGGGTAATATAGGGCTGGATTCTGTATAACATTTACATTACACAGCATACTGTGAACGCATTGAAAAGTATGTGCCTATGCTTCAAGATTAAAAAAGTTCCACAAGGAAAAGACAAAAATCAAAAAAAGTTATTTTTATAAAGCTCTATTATGTCTTCCTTGTTTAAAGACAAGTATTGCACTTCTACTGTTATTCTATTAAACACGTAACTTTCATTAGGTCACTTTGGTCATCAGTGGCACTAACCTATTATTATAATGCTGATTAAACATACTACAGTCTAAAAATAATTTCTGTATAAACTTGTCTCAGAGTGATATATATATATATATATATATATCAATATATATCATATATTGATATATATATATCAATATTTACATATATGATATATATATCAATATATACATATATATAAATATTGCAGTCTGATACTAATAGGCATCAATTTGTTCACCTCTTCAGATTATATTTAGCCTGTCCTCACCAGTCCATTGCAGTTGCTAATGGCCACTTTGGAGCTCAGCTGTTGATCTTGTATGTGGCCAACGTAGTGACAGTCCTCGTACAGCTCATGTTTCCAGTCCAGTCCCCCTCTTTTCCAGTACTCAACAGTGAAGTGCTGTCCCAGTAGATCTGTCTGCAGGGTGAGGTTGAGTAGAAAGTTAGAACTCTGAGCTTGCAGCCAGTAGAAGACCTGCCGTTCAGACTCATCAGGGATGCTCCTCCTGGACCTTCGGAAGCTGGGTGATGCTCTGCGAAGGTCATACGTCAAAAAGTTCCCACTCTTGTCCACCTGGGCAGGAAAGGCGATCTCATAATGGCTCAGACGGGAGAGGAAATCTGCTGGGTCAGAGGAGAGGACTTCACTGGCTGCTGTCATCCCAACGATGCAGTGACTTGGGCTGAATTATAAGGCACCACGTCAAGCACAATAACAAGCACAATCTATATAATGATTAAAGGACCAAAGTGTACTAATGGTAGGAACATGTTTAAGGTATAATTTTTCCAGAGTACCACCGTTGATTGTTATATAATAATTAGCTCTTCTGCAGGTGAGTATTACTAAAGATGGATAAAATGGCCTCATTCATTCACCTGGAGGAAGTGAAAGTAAAGGTATTGCTTATGTCACATACACTTGAGTACTCATTTTTGTAGTGTTAGAAAAAAATTAAATGTTGATCTGGGTAATTCTTGAAGTTTTCTTACATGAAGCCTCATATCTATACAGTTAGAACTTTGCGTCTCAATACAAGCTATAGTTAGAAGGCTATATAAGTTTAATGTTAGTATTACTAAAGAAAGAGGTTCTTGTTCAATGTCATGACAAGACTATTCATTTTCTTTAAGTCTTCATAATAAACCCGCTAAGCAACAACCAGCTCAAACAAAATTATGATATGAGCACTGCTCAAGAAATGGAGGGGGACAGAGAGACTTAAGACGGAA
This sequence comes from Lithobates clamitans, assembly GCA_037952925.1. Lineage (NCBI taxonomy): Eukaryota > Metazoa > Chordata > Amphibia > Anura > Ranidae > Lithobates > Lithobates clamitans. Next base: position 310,788 of record JBBGZY010001818.1, on the reverse strand, counting down.
CAAAGAAAAACACATATAGAGCAGAAATTAGAAACAGCTATGAATAATGTAGCTTTTATGCACAGCAGGAATATATTTTGAAAGAATTAAATTACGTTCAGTAATGGTCCCTTCAGATGAGTGGTCTGATCAGGCCCACCTGTCAATTTTTCAGGTGGATTTGAATAGAAACTCAGTGTTAGTCTGAGGGCAGGCAGATGTAAACAGACGTATGCCCGTTTACATCTGACTACCTCCAATTCCTCCTAGACTTAGACAAACATCCGTTCTGCTCCAATTCAGCGGGTGATCTATGCATGCATCTCCTGCCGATTGGAACAGACACAGGCTGTGTGAAAGGGCCTACTGTGTGGGAGATTTGCAAAGATGTTGTATGGACTTCTTATGCAAAATTTGCACCTTTGTCTTGGGAATTATCAAATGTAAAGTATAACTAAAGGCAAAACTTTTTTTTTAGTTTTGGATAGAGTGGTGAGAGGTTAGAATACCCGATTCACCAGTGGTGGCTGGTGCTACATTTTCTTGGGGGGCAGAAAACAACCCTCCCCCGCCGCCGGGTCCGCACTTCCCATCCACGATCGCTTACCCTCCTTCTCGGCAGAAGCAGTAGGAGAGCAGCCAGGTGGACAGAGCCATACCACGACACGCGCCTGACAGAAATCACCATCTTCCTTCTCCCTGCTTCAACTCTGCCTCTGCATGTTACCACCGGTGTTTGTATTTTTTTTCTAATCACATGGCACCATGTTCCCATAGTCACTTTTTTACAAGAAATTGCCTATACATTTCCCACATGGTCAGCAGAAATAAGGGAGAAGTATACAAAGCACTTACCCCGTCCTTGATTGCTTCCCGTCCTTCTCGGCAGAAGCAGTAGGAGAGCAGCCATGTGGACAGAGCCAGCCTCCTGCACGCTCCTGACAGAAATTGACTTCTTTCTTCTCCCTGCTTCAACTCTGCCTCTGCACGTCACCACCGGTGTTTTGGCAGAACCCCGGACACTGCACACTCATTGGTTGCCCCCAGCTCCCCCTTTTGGGTTGTCCCAAAAAAAGTTATAGTGGAAAAATCTTCCAAAGGGAACACACTTGTTCTGGTGACCTGTGTGGGACCCAAAGGATTCCCTCAATTTGCAGGGACGTCCTCTCACTTCTTGGTAAATCTCCCCAATGGGACACAGATGGCAAAAAAAAAATCTGACAGAGGTTATAACCTTCCCTTACTCTATTCAAAATGAAGTGTTGCTTATATACTGTATATATTTTAAAGTTTATCTAAACACAAAAACAAAATGAATGTAATACATTGCAGCTTTACCAGCTCTTTTATGTGGTGACTGTATTAATTTTAATTTTTCTGTCTTTTTTCCCTTTTATTTTCACTTAAACTTGACAGTAATCCACTTTCTGTCCTAGTATGACAACACTTAGTCACTGGGGTTGATTTAGGAAAGGCAAATAGGCCATTCATTTGCAAGGAAATCTTCCCAGTGCTTAGCGAATATGGTACAATTTCACTTTGCTAAAAATACTCAATCGTGTGCAAGGAAAATTGAAAACAGCATTTTTGTTTATACATGATTGGATGATGGAAATCAGCAGAACTTCACCACATTTACTAAACTCTGGGGAAAATTTCCTTGCAAAGTCCATCTTCCCTTGCAACCCGAGCAATGGGGGAAATTTACTAAAACTGGTGCACTCAAAATCTAGTGCAGCTGTGCATGGTAGCCAATCAGCTTCTAACTTCAGCTTGTTCAATTAGGTTTTGACAATAAAACCTGGAAGCTGATTGGCTTCTGTGCAGAGCTGCACCAGATTTTGCACATTCCAGTTTTAACCACTTTAAGACCGGGCCTATTTTTCAAACTTGTTGTTTACAAGTTAAAATAATTTTTTGCTAGAAAATTACTTAGAACACCCAAACATTATATATTTTTTTTCTAACACCCTAGAGAATAAAATGGTGGTCGTTGCAATACTTTCTGTCACACAGTATTTGCGCAGCGGTCTTACAAGCGCACTTTTTTGGGAAAAAATACACTTTTTTGAATAAAAAAATAAGACAACAGTAAAGTTAGCCCAATTTTTTTTATATTTTGAAAGATGATGTTACGCCAAGTAAATTGATACCCAACATGTCACGCTTCAAAGTTGCACCCGCTCGTGGAATGGCGACAAACTTTTACCCATAAATAGCTCCAAATGCGACATTTAAAAAATTCACTTCTGCACGCGAGCTCGACGGGAAGGGGCGCGTTTAAAAAAAATTTTTTATTATTTATTTTACCTTTTATTTTTTATTTTTAAAAAAAGTGTCACTTTTATTCCTATTACAAGGAATGTAAACATCCCTTGTAATAGAAAAAAAGCATGACAGGACATCTTAAATATGAGATCTGGTGTCAAAAAGACCTCAGATCTCATATTTACACTAAAATGCAATTAAAAAAAAAATGTCGTTTGAAAAAAAAAAATGTTGCTTTAAGAGCTACTGTATGGGCGGAAGTGACATTTTGACATCGCTTCCGCCCTGCAATGGTATGGAGCTGGGTGGGGGCCATCTTCTCCTCACTCAGCTCCATACCTAACACAGAAAAGGACCCGATCGCCTCTGTTGCTGCCGACGGCTCCGGTAAGTGGTGGGGGGCTCTCTCCCGCCGCCGATAAAAGTGATCTCGTGGCAAATCCGCCGCAGAGACCACTTTTTTCTGAAAGTGGACCACCCGTTGAAGAGGAGGTTCCTGGGGTTATGGCAGCTAGATGCTACCATAACAACAATATTCCTCTTCAAAGTACCGCCGTATAATGTGCGGCGGGGCGGTCCGGAAGTGGTTAATAAATGTATCTCACTTTGTCTATGGAGGCGTTGTCACCTTAGGTTGCTCTCCTGATCATACTAAAACACTTCCTCCTTTCCATTACATGGAAGAAACTTGTACTGTAGTTCACAGAGGTTAGCTGGGAAGGGAGAAAACATTTTTTTTGATTTCAGTTCAGTGCACAGGAAGTTACAAAGATGCTGGATTCAACAAAATCAGAACTATTTTTTGGGTGTACTGGCAGAAAATTTACTTAGCCTGAAAAAGAAGACACATGCATTTACCATATCTAAGGACTGGTAAGCTGCAATATATTTCATTTTGTTCTTGGGTTTAGATATGCTTTAGGAATAATAGCATCATTAATGTTAGAAATTATACATGCGAGAAGACATGCAGAAACTACATTTCAAAAAATTGCTCAGCAAAGAACAGTAAGACAGAATAGGCCTATGCCACCTATGTATAGGAAATTTGTGTCAACGTCCTATCTTCCGCTTTATATGAGTAAGAGTCTAAGATATAAAAACTAGAGAAAAGTTGACATTTTAATGTTGCCTCTAACACCCATAGAGATGTCTTATTTCACTAACCTGAACAACTACAGCTGGACTCTAGATGGGTAATACATACATTGTTTTTTCCTCATAATTTTTTATCAAGCAAGATCTTCAGAGCGGTATTCCATGTGTGTCCACCTACTTACTGCTCAAACACACAAATCATCAGTATTTTACTGTAACACAAAGATATTTATCTCTCACCTTCTGAGCTGTGGTTGTGATTTCTGAATCTTTTGAAACTGGAAGGTCTTGCAGCAGTCACGGAGAAGGCCAAAGCCAGTAGACCCCAGATAACTGCCATGGCGTATGGTCTTCTTCAGCTTAACTGTAACGCCCACTTTCACCATGACGCTGTCCCTTAGGCCTTCTCCCAGGGACTACTAACCTAAAGCCTGTGAAGTCATCTCTTTCAGCCCTCGCAACAGCTCTTCAATTTTGGCTTCTTTTCTTCTTTGTTAGTTTCAATAATGATATAAGTTTAGTTCTTTCAATAGCACAATTGTTACCCTTCAAAGAAAAAAAATATGTTTTTATGTCAGTTTGTAATGCATACACTACGTGTAAAATACCAAATTGTTTTACAATACTTGTACATTTAATTATCAAGTCAGTATCAGTGGTAATTGAAAAGCGGAGCATAAAAATTACACTCACCAGCTTGTCCTTGGTTCTCAAATCCACCAGCTGAAGTCCAGATCTAAGCAACTTCTGTAATCTGTATTCTTTGCCTTGCTAAACTGCAAATGCCAGATTTCCTATAGACTTCTAGTGCTTGACACCTAGAGAGCAACATTAAAGCAGGGGTCCAAATCAGTAATACTAACATTTTTCAGTGAGCTTTTTAATATACTAAAGTGTAACATAGAATTGTTATACACTTAAAGAGAATAATTATTAATCCTCTTTCATTTATATAAGTACATAAAAACTGGCATCCGATTCTATGCCATGGTTAAGATGGGTGATTATAATTTGCACCTAATTCATGTCAACCTTTGCATTGACTTATAAAATAGACCGTTCTTAATACACAATTACTTGCTGAATTAATCTTCTCGTTTAAACGAAATGAGCCTCTAGAAGGCCCAAATGTAGTAATTATAGAATCCAAAGCCTTTAGCAAGTTGTAAATAGCTCCCACACTAAAGGTTTACGAGAGGTTTAAAACTTCCATGGTCATTGAATGGCAAATGGTTGTTCCACATGCTTAATAACCATTGAATACATGTTTTGGTCTATTAAAATGCATATTTGGATCATTTATGTCTATAGGGGTTGAAAAAAATCTAAAATGGAAAAAGACAGATTGGACAGCATTGTCTACTTCTATCCACAGAAATGATCCAGTTAAAAATAGCTAGATCAGGTAACTATAATTTCAAAGCTAAAGGTATCCTTAACAGTATATTAAAAATTTGAAGAGGCTTTGGTATCACGCTGCACATTATCAACAGAGAAAAAAATTCCCCTGAAAAAAATTCTCCTAAAAATACATCCAAATCGCCCACATTTGACCCAGCCATTTATTTTTATTTTTTTAAATCTCTTTATTAATTTTCCAAATACAAAAAAACATATTACAACATGTACTTTCAATCTTCAACTTTCCCACTTAACTTTTCTTAATATTAATTACAACAAATAAAAACATTAATTCTTCCCCCTAAACCTTTGTGTTGATGGTGTGGTTTGTTGTACCCCCTTCACTTTCCTATCCAACATCGTATTACTTTCTTTGTTATTATTCTAGTTGTTCACTCTTTGAATTTCCCAGAAGCCGTTGTAGGTTCTACTATCCAGCTTGCCTAGACTCTCTCATATTTTTCTGCACATCCTCTATTAAAATATGTTTCTCTATACAGCTACAAGTTGTCGTTTACTAAATATTTCCAAAAGGCTAATGAGGGAGCTTCTGTTTTTTTCCAATTCAGTACTATTGCCTTTCTCGCGTAGAAAAGCAACAGACTTGCTTGTGTTTTCTTTGCCCTAGTGGGGATATTATTTCATACCAGACCCAGAAGACAAATCTCTGCATCTCTGCAATTGTATGAGCTTGTCTCAGAGTGAGACTAATATCTGGAAAAGGAATCCCCATATCTCCTCCCAATTCACCTCCTCTAATTTTGAGACATCTCTCATCCAACCTGCACGTAACTTACATCTAATAATGCAGTTTTCACTAAATGAGTATAGAAGGTTGATATCAGTTTCTTTTCCAGTCTCCTTATAGTTATTTGTTCTAATCCTGATTCTGTCAATTGTGGAAAATATTGAGGAAATTGGGCAGAAAGAGTATGGGCAAGCTGCATATATCTAAATACATAGCTTCCTGGAATTTTCCATAGTTCTATCATTCCTGCAAAGGATAACATTGTTTCTCCCTGTACGACCTGAGATAACTTTTTAACCTTAAATTTGGTCCAAGCTCCTGGATCTTGAAAAGAATTTAAATGGGGCAACTGAGGATTCCTCCACAGCAGAGTATTTGGAGACCAAATATCCTTAATACCTTTATAGTAGTTACCATCAAGGGGGTCAGATCGTATATAGATTTTAAACCTCGAAACAGCAATGCCTGAAGTGCTTTAGTAGAATGTACTACCGAAGCCTCTAACATTGTTGCGGGTTATATTTATCTGGGTTTAACCATTCACCTGTCGTTACCAGCTGTGCTGCTAAATAGGGATGAGCCCGATGTTCAAGTTGAACATGAGTTCGGGTGTTCGCCTGTTCGCAAAATAGCGAACAATTTGGGGTGTTCGCGGCAAATTCAAAAGCCATGGAACACCATTTAAAAGTCTATGGTAGAAATCAAAAGTTCTAATTATAAAGTCTTATATGCTTGGTATTGCCATAAAAAGTGTTTGGGGACCTGGATCCTGCCCCAGGAGACATGTGTCAATGAAAAAAAAAGTTTTAAAAACGGCCATTTTTTCGGGAGCAGTGATTTTAATAATGCTTTAAGTAAAAAAAAAAAAAAGGTGAAATATTCCTTTAAATTTCGTACCTGGGGGGTATCTATAGTATGCCTGTAAAGTGGCACATGTTTCCCGTGTTTAGAACAGTCCCTGCACAAAATGACATTTCTAAAGGAAAAAAGTCATTTAAAACTACTAGCGGCTATAATGAATTGTCGGGTCCCGGCAATACAGATAAAAGTCATTGAAAAAAAATGTCATGGGATCGATCCAGTCCAGTACCAGGCCCTTTGGGTCTGGTATGAATATTAAGGGGAACCCTGAACCAAAATGTAAAAAAAAAATTGTGTGGGGGCCCCCCAAATTCCATACCAGGCCCTTCAGGTCTGGTATGGATATTAAGGGGAACCCTGAGCCAATTTTAAAAAAAAATGGTGTAGGGGTCCCCCTCAAAATTCATACCAGACCCTTCAGATCTGGAATGGATTTTAAGGGGAACCCCGCACCAAAATGTATAAGAAAAATGACGTGGGGGCCCCCCCAAAAATCCATACCAGACCCTTATCCGAGCACGCAACCTGGCAGGCCGCAGGAAAAGAGGGGGGACGAGAGAGCCCCCCCCTCCAGAACAATACCAGGCCACATGCCCTCAACATAGGGAGGGGGGAAGGTGCTTTGGGGTAGCCCCCCAAAGCACCTTGTCCCCATGTTGATGGGGACAAGGACCTCATCCCCACAACCCTTGCCTGGTGGTTGTGGAGGTCTGCGGGCAACTCCCAGATCCCGGCCCTCCCCCTGTTTGAAATGGTAACGGGTACATTGTAGCTGTACCATTTCACAAAAAAGTGTCAAAATATTTTAAAAAACCACAAGACACACCTTGGGACAAGTCCTTTATTAAAAAATAAAAAAATAAAAATGTCCCACGAAGTCCATTCATCTTCTTCTATGGCTAAGTCGACGGACTGAAAAAAAAAAAAACGCCACTGATCCGCCTCCATGGGAGTCTCCCGCCATCTGACGCGTCCTCACAGGTGACAGTTCTTATATAACTGAGGGCAGGGCCACACTGTGATTTAGCCAGGTGACCCTGCCTCCCTCTGATGCTCGGGGACTTCCCCATGGCTTTCCCAGGGCATCAGAGGGGGCGGGGCCACCCAATTACGTAAATGGGTGTCCCCTCCCCTTCTGACGCCATGGGGAAGGGTCCCCTTGTTAAAAGGGGCTTCCAGATTCTGATAAGCCCCCCGCCCGCAGACCCCCACAACCACCGGGCAAGGGTTCTGGGGATGAGGCCCTTGTCCCCATCAACATGGGGACAAGGTGCTTTGGGGGGTTACCCCAAAGCACCCTCCCCATGTTGAGGGCATGTGGCCTGGTACGGTTCAGGAGGGGGGGCGCTCTTTTGTCCCCCCTCTTTTCCTCTGGCCTACCAGGTTGCGTGCTCAGATAAGGGTCTGGTATAGATTTTTGGGGGGACCCCACGCCATTTAAAAAAAAATTTTGGCATGGGGTTCCCCTGAAGAGTCTAGTATGGATTTTGAGGGGGACCCCTATGCCATTTAAAAAAAAAGGCGCAGGGTTCCCCTTAATATCCATACCAGACCTGAAGGGCCTGGTAATGGACTGGGGGAATCCCATGCCATTTTTTTCCTTTAAAAATGTCATTTTGTGGAGGGACTGTTTTAAACACGGGAAAAATGCGCCACTTTACAGGCATACTATAGACACACCCCCCCCCCAGGTACGAAATTTAAAGGACTATTTCACTTTTATTGTTTCAGTTTAAGCATTATTAAAATCACTGCTCCCGAAAAAACGGCCGTTTTTAAAACTTTTTTTTGCATTGATACGTGTCCCCTGGGGCAGGACCCAGGTCCCCAAACACTATGTGACATTGTCACTATTATGACAATAACTTGCATATTAACCCTTAAAATTAGCACTTTTGATTTTTCACGTTCGTGTCCCATAGACTTTAACGGTGTTCGCGTGTTTGAACAAATTTTTTGCCTGTTCGCATGTTCTGCTGCGAACCAAATAGGGGGGTGTTCGACTCATCCCTACTGCTAAATAGTATTTATGAAAGTCTGGGAAGGCCAATCCCCCCTGTGCCAAAGAATGCATAAGTGTAGTTAATTTAATTCTGGGTAGTTTATTTCTGCATAAAAATGAGGAAAAGATACTGGGCTTACAAGATATGGGCTTTTGACCTTTACTGGAAGCAAACAAATTTAGACTGAAACACTTTTTAAATAACAGATGTTGTAAAACTATCACTTTAATTTAAGCTATGGCTACTTCACCACTTGTTCTTTGGAAAGTGATGCAGATTAGGTACTTCTTATCCTCTCTCTCCCACTCACCCCAGCACAGCCAACATCCACCCACTCCCTAAGAAGAAATATGCTCTATACCCTTAGAGACAAATGCTATCTAACTTATATGGCCTACTAATCCTCTCTCTGAATACTACAAACTTTACTTCAGAACAAAAAGACTATATTCTCTATTTTTCCCCACAGGTCATCAATTTCTAACAAATTTCAGAGATCAGGTTTTAGAATACAATCCCCATGGTATAGGGTCTCAAACATCCTACATACATTTTCCCCCAATTGTCCCTTTTGTGTTGGAGATGCAAAAAATCCACCAGTGCATATTTTTTGGGAATGCCCTACACTCAGAGGTTTCTGGGCTTGGGATCTTCATGCCCATCACTTAGCTCCGAGGGGTGGAGTGAAACTCATTAGAAACGTGGCCTGGCAAGAGTCCCAATCTTAATCCCAATCCCAAGCCTGAGGTTTCCAATCTTACACTGATTCTAGGGACTATGCAGACGTGCGGTTACAGGGATTCCCCCTCTTTTGTTCTGAGTCACACTAAGTTGCATTGTGTCGCAATGGCTCCATTTAAGCTATCTCCCCCCAAAAAAGTCATAAGTACTACCTTCTCATCCACTTTCTCAATACCACAAGGGCATACATCCTTTTTTTATGGAAATAAACATCCCAACATTAAGCCTAGGTTCACATTGATGCGATTTGGCATGCCAAATCGCATGCCAAATCGGCAGCTATTGCAGGCAATGGCACCATCCGAATCGGTGCGACACCGACTTTGCAGCGCTGCACCGATTCTCAAAAGTAGTTTCTGTACTATTTTTGTCGACTTCGGGTGAGATTTGTATAGACATCTGTGCAGGAACCCACACCGAAATCACTCCCAAAGTCGGACTGACATGCGGGTATGAAATCATATGAGTTCAGCTGAACTCGCACGATTTCAATCGCACTGTCAGTGTGAACCTAGGCTCAATATCACTTTGGCTCTCTAAAATTCATAAAATTCTAAATGATATTCTGTCCTGAAAAACCAAGATAAAAAGTTAAAGAAAAGTTTGTCCTACTGGTTGGAATTCACATGTTCTCAAGAGTATTGCTCCCTCATGTTCTCCCTTAATGAGTCTAACAATGTACAAACTCAGTAAGAATACTTTGGGGTAGCTGATTAACATTATAACTAGATTACAAGAGGGCTCCTCCCCCCTTTCCTCCACACAATCCCCTCCCCTTCTCCCCCCTTTGCCCATAACTACCCCTTTGACTTTTTATTAATTTCCGTTCCTGCTTCCTGTGTCGGTAAATATATTTTGTTTGGATGTTTAAAAAGACTTACCTCACTTGGTAACTTTCCACAGTCTAACCAAGACACCTTATGATGATGATCACGAAAGACAGATGAGATCCATAATGTTCTACCTGCCTTATATAACCGTGTACCCATCCCATTATGTACCCATAATATTTTGGCTTTGTATTTTCAATATGTTTTTTTCTTAAATAAAGAATAAAAACAATGTGAAGAGGAAAATTCAATGACTCGTGCTAACAAGTCAAATTAATAATTCTACAATCTTACTTCAGTAAACTAAAATCTGTTTTATACATGTATGCACCTTTCAATTCAGCTTTGCTCTTTGCACTGGCTTAAGAAACACATAACTGTAAACCCACACTGCAAACTATACAATATTTGTTATACTGTTTTCCCTTTAACAGCCTCTAAAATTTCCAAATGTTCTTACCCTGCAGCTCCCCCAATTACTCTATTTGACCTCTTCCAGCATCTCCTGCTCTCCATAGCTTATCTGTCTTGATGCATACAGTTGGGAATATTGGCAGATATGACTTGCTCCAGATGTCAAAATAATTATTATATCTGGATCTCGAGACTGCACAGTTCTAGTTATAAACCTTAGCCGGCCAGAGATAGCTGTAACACATTTGGACAATGGTTTACATACACAAAATAATGTGTCCTTTTGTAAAATAGATTTTCTATGTAATCATTTAATTATTTACAGTTTTTATTGTATATAGTGTTAAAAAATAAAATAGCATTTTATGTATTGTGTTTGTTCCCTAATTATTTTGTTTACCCCTTGCAGCCTATAAGAGGGTAAGTATGAGTGATCTCCAAAAAGAATAGCAGACTTCTACAGGCTTAAAAAACATGTTGTGAAATTGACCTAAATAGCAGTTAGGCAAGAAAACTAGAGAGTCAAGGGAAGTGCAAACAAGGGATGAAATACATGGAAATTGGGACTAAACTTATGATATGGCAAGGAGGAGAATGGGTTTGCTGTCAAAATGCTAACTGCAAAAAATGTTCTTAATGTATTTGAAAGAATGAATTGTCATGGGTTATCATTTGCCTACAGAATGTGCACATCAAAAAGCAACATGGAAACAGTATTTCCACAAAGTCAGAAAGAGGAAAAACCTCTCAACACCTGTGTCTTAAAAATATACATTCAACAGTTATCACCAGGGTCAGTAAGGAGCATTTAAACCCCCCAGTAAAGCTCGTCTTGGTGCACCAAAAATCCTTGCTACTTAAGAGTATTTAGAGAGAGGCCACTTTTTGGGGAGTTCCTTTCCTATTAACATGCTTAAATTGTGCTAGGGAACAGAATAGGCTGGTATTAGCATAGAGGTTGCTGCGCACACACCTGCCCTCTTGTAATGGCTACAATGCCTTGAAAAAGTATTCACACCCCTTGCAATTTTCCACATTTTGTCATTTTACAACTAAAAACGTAAATGGATTTTAGTGTGATTTTATGTGACCAACACAAAGTGGCACATAATTGTGAAGTGGAAGGAAAACGATAAATGGTTTTCAAAATATTTTACAAATAAATATGTAAAAAATGTGTGGCGTGCATTTGTATTCAGCCCTCCTGATTCAATACTTTGTAGATCCACCTTTTGCTGCAATTACAGCTGTAAGTCTTTTTGGGGATGTCTCTACCAGCTTTGCACATCTAGAGAGTGACATTTTTTGCCCATTCTTCTTTGCAAAATTGCTCAAGCTCTGTCAGATTGGACAGAGAGCGTCTGTGAACAGCAATTTTCAAGTCTTGCCACGGATTCTCAATTGGATTTACCGTATTTATCGGCGTATAACACGCACTTTTTTCCCCTTAAAATCAGGGGAAAGTCGCAGGTGCGTGTTATACGCCGATCCCCTGCGATCCTGAGCTGTCAAAATAACAAAATCGCCGACCGCGATTTGAAAATGGCGCCACCGGCGCCGAAATACACAGAGCCGGTCCTCGGCTCTTTCTGGCGGCTCTCGTTTACTTTCGGTTTCACTTGTAGCCCCGAGCGGAGCTATCCGAGTAGGTTCGGATAGCTCCGCTCGGGGCTACGAGTGAAACCGAAAGTAAACGAGAGCCGCCGGAAAGAGCCGAGGACCGGCTCTGTGTATTTCGGCGCCGGCGGCGCCATTTTCAAATCGCGGTCCGCGATTTTGAAGCCCAGCAAGCAGGGACAGGGGATCGAAGGCTGCACTGGGGCAAGGCTGCACTGGGGCAAGGCTGCACTGGGGCAAGGCTGCACTGACATGGCTGCACTGACATGGCTGCACTGACATGGCTGCACTGACAAGGCTGCACTGGGGCAAGGCTGCACTGAGAAGGCTGCAATGATGGGCATTTAAAATAAGTTTTTTTCCCTTCAACTTCCCTCCTAAAAGTTTTTTTTTCCTTAAAATTCCCTCCTAAATTGGGGTGCGTGTTATACGCCGGTGCGTGTTATACGCCGATAAATACGGTAGGTCTGGACTTTGAGCCATTCTAACACATTAATATGCTTTGCTTTAAACCATTCCATTGTAGCTCTGGCTGTATGTTTAGGGTCGTTGTCCTGCTGGAAGGTGAACCTCCGCCCCAGTCTCAAGTCTTTTGCAGACTCTAACAGATTTTCTTCTAAGATTGTCCTGTATTTGGCTCCATCCATCAATCCATCAACTCTGACCAGCTTCCCTGTCCCTGCTGAAGAAAATCATCCCCACAACATGATGCTGCCACCACCATGTTTCACATGGGCATGGTGTGTTCAGGGTGATGTGCAGTGTTAGTTTTCTGCCACACATAACGTTTTGCTTTTAGGCCAAAAAGTTCAATTTTGGTCTCATCTGACCAGAGCACCTTCTTCCACATGTTTGCTGTGTCCCCCACATGGCTTCTCGCAAACTGCAAACAGGACTTCTTATTGCTTTCTTTCAACAATGGCTTTCTTCTTGCCACTCTTCTGTAAAGGCAAGATTTGTGGAGTGCACGACTAATAGTCTTGTAGTAATTTCCTGTGGACAGATTCTCCCACCTGAGCTGTGGATCTCTGCAGCTCCTCCAGAGTTACCATGGGCGTCTTGGCTGCTTCTCTGATTAATGCTCTCCTTGTTCGGCCTGTCAGTTTAGGTGGGTGGTCATGTTTTGGTAGGTTTGCAGTTGTGCCGTACTCTTTCCATTTTCGGATGATGGCTTGAAGAGTGCTCCGTGAGATGTTCAAAGCTTGGGATATTGTTTTTTAACTTTACCCTGCTTTAAACTTCTCCACAACTTTATCCCCGACCTGTCTGGCGTGTTCCTTGGCCTTCGTGATGCTGTTTGTTCACTAAGGTTCTCTAACAAACCTCTGAAGACTTCACAGAACATCTGTATTTATACTAAGATTCAATTACACACAGGTGGACTCTATTTACTAATTGGGTGACTTCTGAAGGCAATTGGTTCCACTAGATTTTAGTTAGGGGTATCAGAGTTTAGAGGGCTGAATACAAACACACGCCACACTTTTCAGATATTTATTTGTAAAACATTTTGAAAACGATTTAATATTTTCTTCCCATGTCACAATTATGGGCCACTTTGTGTTGGTCTATCACATAAAATCCCAATAAAATACATTTACATTTTTTGGTTGTAACATGACAAAATGTGTAAAATTTCAAGGGGTATGAATACATTTTCAAAGCACTGTATATCAGCCCACACATGGTGTGTCTGTCTGCCATTTTTCTGGTGAGGGAAGAGAAAATTATACATTTCTGTAATTAAATACTTTGGAAAAATGTAAAAAACAAAAAAAAAAACAGATCCATTAGAAATATTTGCTGGTGTATATGTTGGTATTTGTGCCTCCAGATGGTCTTTGAAACAACCTGATTTGGGAGGAATCCTGATGTGCACAGCTCGGTTCACCTACTGCAAAAGTGTATTTGAATGTGACCCTTAAGAAAGAAGTATTGGTGGACTATGAACATTCAAAATATCAAACATACAATTATAGCTCATTAGAAACAGAAAGTTAGTAGGTATTAGGGCACAACAGTAAGTTACTGTAAAAAAAAGAATTATACTAACAAAAGTGTGCCTGTTCTGTCTTCAGAGAAATTGGAAATACAAAGGTAGTATGCTCAAATTTGAAGTTCTATGGTGCAAGAAAAACTTCAAGGAAAAGTTGTATGCATGTATTCGTGGATAGCTGAATTCATGTTGAGTTGCATGTTTCAACATATTACTGAGCAAAAGAGGCAGCATTTGTACAGATATTTATCGCTGGATCCTCTATTCCAAGCACCATTTTATTGCATCCCATTTTGTGTGTCAGCTTCTGTGTATATTCAAAAAAGGAAAGGGTAGGCAGCTACAGGGAAGCTACAAGGGGGGTACAAGGGAAACTCAAACTGACACAAAAAGGTTTATTTACTAAAGGCAAATCCACTTTGCACTGCAAGTGCACTTGGAAGTGCAGTCGCTGTAGATCCGAGGGGGACATGCAAGGAAAATAAAAAACTGCATTTTTGCTTGTACACGATTGGATGATAAAATCAGCAGAGCTTCCCCTAATTTCAGATCTTCCCCTCAGATCTATAGTGACTGCACTTCCAAGTGCATTTGCAGTGCACTTGTAGTGCAAAGTGGATTTGCCTTTAGTAAATCAACCCCAAAATGTTGAGTGTTAGACCGGCTAAAATGTACAGTTATCAACACCGAATTGGAGATAACAAACAAAATGACTAGATTGCCTTGAATGATGTGCTAGCTTTTTGGGGTTGTAAGCCTCAGTTAGATCTGTCCCTTTAAAACACTGGAGATCATTGTAGCTTGTATACATTTGACTGCACAGTGCTGCTAAGTTAGTAATATAAATAAAAGTTGCCAAGTAGGATACAGGTGCCCCACACAATCACATTCCCTAAACTACCATGGCTCAGAGCTTATACCAGATTTAACATAAGGAAAGCAGTATGTCTTCCTTCAAACCTTTAGAATCAGAATGTATGAAAAAAACCTTTGTTTATTATCACTCCACCACCCGATATGCACTTAAAGTGGAATTTCAGTAATTTTTTCACTTTTTTTCCATCTATTAAATCCTCTGCCCTTGTTGTTTTAATTTTGGATAGTAAGACATTTTTTTTTCTGCCAGTAAATACCTTATACAGCCCACTTCCTGTTTCTTGTCTGGAAAAAAGTCTAGGCTAATGACATATTGCACAGCTCTCTCTCTCACTCACTCACATGAGAGTTTGCCAGGAAAAAGGGGGGGGGGGGTGAGTCATAAGAGGGCCAATGGGAGCTGCAGGGCTGCAGAGCTGGAGGTGTGCCTTAGTGTGTCTGTGTGAATCCAGGAAGTGAACAGGCAGTAGCTTCAGCTGCCCACAGTTAAAATGGTTGCAGCCAGACTTAGTAAAGGGCGATTTCTGCAGCATATTTGGCAAGTACAGAATCACAGTATATATAAAATATTATGCAAAGTGGTTGGAGGGAAGCTTCAGAATGTCAAAGTTGTTTTTATTACAATTTATGTGAGCAGACTGCAGTTCCTCTTTAAGTAGATATTAACCCCACTGAGCTGCCCATTTGTCAGAAGTGGGGGCCACCTTTCAGACTTGAGATGAGAGCAGGAATATGTATTAAGAGCTCCTTATATGGCAAGACGTCCTCTACTTCTGCCAAGTGACACTGCATCTGAGGTCTGATGAGTAGATTTAACAGTGGTGTGGGGATTTTTGCTGTGGGTAATTTTAGCTTAAGGGGGTAGATGTTTGAACCGGAAGGGGGGTAATTTTGCTGACAGCATGCTGGTTCTGACATTGGAGGGACACTCACCTGGTTGCTGGATCACCTGCCCAGCTACCTCTGCCTCATCAGATTTTTTCTATCTGAGTTTCTAAGGAAAACTGACAGAGGAATGTACAGTGGGGACGGAAAGTATTCAGACCCCCTTAAATTTTTCACTCTTTGTTATATTGCAGCCATTTGCTAAAATCATTTAAGTTCATTTTTTTCCTCATTAATGTACACACAGCACCCCATATTGACAGAAAAACACAGAATTGTTGACATTTTTGCAGATTTATTAAAAAAGAAAAACTGAAATATCACATGGTCCTAAGTATTCAGACCCTTTGCTTGGTATTTAGTAGAAGCACCTTTTTGATCTGATACAGCCATGAGTCTTTTGGGAAAGATGCAACAAGTTTTTCACACCTGGATTTGGGGATCCTCTGCCATTCCTCCTTGCAGATCCTCTCCAGTTCTGTCAGGTTGGATGGTGACCGTTGGTGGACAGTCATTTTTAGGTCTCTCCAGAGATGCTCAGTTGGGTTTAAGTCAGGGCTCTGGCTGGGCCATTCAAGAACAGTCACAGAGTTGTAGTGAAGCCACTCCTTCTTTATTTTAGCTGTGTGCTTAGGGTCATTGTCTTATTGGAAGGTAAACCTTCGGCCCAGTCTGAGGTTCTGAGCACTCTGGAGAAGGTTTTCGTCCAAGATATCCCTGTACTTGGCCGCATTCATCTTTCCCTCGATTGCAACCAGTTGTCCTGTCCCTGCAGCTGAAAAACACCCTCACAGCATGATGCTGCCACCACCATGCTTCACTGTTGGGACTGTATTGGACAGGTGATGAGCAGTACCTGGATTTCTCCACACATACCGTTTAGAATTAAGGCCAAAAAGTTCTATCTTGGTTTCATCAGACCAAAGAATCTTATTTCTCACCATCTTGGAGTCCTTCAGGTGTTTTTTTAGCAAACTCCATGCGGGCTTTCATGTGTCTTGCACGGGGAGAGGCTTCCGTCGGGCCACTCTGCCATAAAGCCCCGACTGGTGGAGGGCTGCAGTGATGGTTGACTTTCTACAACTTTCTCCCATCTCTCTGGAGCTCAGCCACAGTGATCTTTGGGTTCTTCTTTACCTCTCTTACCAAGACTCTTCTCCCCCGATAGCTCAGTTTGGCCGGACAGCCAGCTCTAGGAAGGGTTCTGGTCGTCCCTAACGTTTTCCATTTAAGGATTATGGAGGTCACTGTGCTCTTAGGAACCTTAAGTGCAGAAGACATTTTTTTGTAACCTTGTAATTCTGTCTCTGAGCTCTTCAGGCAGTTCTTTTGCCCTCATGATTCTCATTTGCTCTGACATGCACTGTGAGCTGTAAGGTCTTATATAGACAGGTGTGTGGCTTTCCTAATCAAGTCCAATCAGTATAATCAAACACACCTGGACTCAAATGAAGGTGTAGAACCATCTCAAGGATGATCAGAAGAAATGGACAGCACCTGAGGTAAATATATGAGTGTCACAGCAAAGGGTCTGAATACTTAGGACCATGTGATATTTCAGTTTTTCTTTTTTAATAAATCTGCAAAAATGTCAACAATTCTGTGTTTTTATGTCAATATGGGGTGCTGTGTGTACATTAATGAGGAAAAAAATTAACTTAAATGATTTTAGCAAATGGCTGCAATATAACAAAGAGTGAAAAATTTAAGGGGGTCTGAATACTTTCCGTCCCCACCATATCTCCCCTGGGCATGTACAGAAACTCAGGGAGTTCTGGGAAAGAGTTAAAAGTGCCCGTGCCTGCACCTGGGCATGGTTAGTAAATGGGCACACCACTACACTCCAACACATTTGAAATTGCTGTCCCCGGCAAGTCTGCAGACCATTCAAATTCATCCTGTGCAAAGTGTACAAGCGGACTTCTGAAGCTCAGTCTGCAAGAGCACTTCTAGGGTTAAGTCTTGGTTCAATCCCCCAGGACAAGAGGCTGGGCTTTTTAGTGGTTCAGAGGGCTCCACAACAAGAGCATGGACCTGAGAAGGGCAACCTTTGGGCTGTGTAATATTGTCAAAATCCATGGCTTCTCCTGGGAGTCTTGGAGATAACAGTGGAAGAGCAGGATGTAGTCAACATTGAACCTCTGGGGGAAATAGTGCTAGTCTAACATACAGGTCTGCACCAGCAAATAAAGAAATTTTAAACCCTGTGGGAAGAGATCCCTGGAGTTGTCCCACGACAGCCAAATTCTAAGCATTATCCAGAGAGAAGGAACCCAAGAGGAATCAAGATGCTGATACTCTAAATTCCTCATACCCATTGAGACCCACAGAGAAGCCTACAAGGAGGTTTTCAAACAACTTGTCCAAGTTCATGAGCCACAAATGTTTCTGCCACCAGAGGTTCAGTGGTGGCTGTCTCCTACTTGTCTACCATTATATCCAAGACAATCAGAAAACAGATTTTAACAGTGAAGGGCCGCTCCCCTTGCTGCAAATCATTTGCCTAGCTACCTCTACCTTATCAGTGTGATCTTTTTGAGCTGCTGAGGGAGAGAAGCTGAGGAACTTATCTTCTCTAGGCATGTCCAGAAACCCAAGAAGTTGTGGGGAATGGAGGTAAGGAACTTGGGCTGGCATCTGAGCATAGTGAATAAATAGGTACTCTGCTAAAGTTTTGACGTTGTTTCTTATGCCGCGTACACACGAGCAAACTTTACGGCAGACTTTGCCCGGCGGACGGGATTTGGTCGGACAATTCTATCGTGTGTGGGCTCCAGCGGACTTTGTTTTCTCAAAAGTTGGACGGACTTAGATTTGAAACATGTTTTAAATTAATCAGTCGAAATCGAGTTCGGTCAAAAAGTCCGCCGTCTGTATGCTAGTTCGACGGACATAAAGCCACGCTAGGGCAGCTATTGGCTACTGGCTATGAACTTCCTTGTTTTAGTCCGGTCGTACGTCATCACGTATGAATTCGACGGACTTTGGTGGATTGCGTGTAGGCAAGTCCGTTCATTCAGAAAGTCCGTCGTAAAGTATGTCGAAAAGTCCGCCGGGCAAAGTCTGCCGTAAAGTCCGCTCGTGTGTACGCGGCATTACACAATGTTTTGTTTGTGGCAAACAAAAAGAGTTTTGTGAGCTTTGGAGCTACCAGTATAGGAAGAGAGCAAACATGCCACAGTCATAGAAATCTGTTTGTGCCTGGCATTGAAAACGTTAAAAGCAGAGGAGCCTCATACATTTTTCTGAGCTGGCTACAAACACGCAATCAAGTTTGCTAGGCGTTACAGGCAGAAAGGAATACACAGGGAGGAGAGGAGGACAAGAGAAAAGAGAACATTGAAAAAGAGATTAGGAACAGATGTGAGGACTAGTGAGGAAAAGCAGAGCGTGGGAAAGAATGAAATGGGGAAATGGAAAGGAAAGCAAGCACTGACAGACAGAGTGAGAGAGAGAGAGAAAAAGAGAGAGAGACTGAAAGAGAAATTGAGAGAAACCGAACAAAAGGTTCATGCTTATTCTTCTCCCTAGAGTAAAACAAACTATTGGTTTAGTAACGCTCTAAAGCATCACTATACTCAGGTTTACTAGAAAGTGGTGTTTCTGGGCATTATATCAATTGCTTTTTTGTAAACTAAGTTAGAATCTTTTAGTGCATGGTACATTGTAAACGCATCAACTTTGTTTGTAAAAGAAGATGCGACTTGACCTCCTGACAGAGGAAAGGAAGGAAAAATGATTCTTTCTATGCATGTCAGCCAATTACAATCTCCTCTGCATTCTCCCACTACTACACTAGAAGAATAATGCAGAACAGATTATTCAACAGACACTTTCATAAGAGTGTCATTGTGTCTACACGCTTTAGAAAATACGAGAGGAACATCTGACTGTAGTAAAAATACATGCATAAAACCTTCTGGATGCAGCACGGCCAATAAAAACAGTCAAACTGTTTTCAAAGTTTTCATAATATTCCTTCATTTTCAATGCAAGCTTTGCAGTTAATATATTAATGAAAGTCCTACTAATATAACATAAAGCCAGGAAACATCAGAGAATGGTAAAAAATAAACATGAGTTGAATGTAAAAAGGAACATGTATTACTCATCTGTATACAACCAACAAAATGGTGGGAGCCGCTCATAATCACGTTCTTCTGTCCTTCTATCTCCCACAATGACCTACCCAAACTGTCCCAAAACTCACCCACACACCTTTAACACCTTCATAATAAAAGGTAAAACAAATCCTAATGCCTGAACAAATCCTAATGCCTGAACACAGTTTTGCATGTTAGTAAAACTGTACATATCATCACAATTACTTAGTGTATCCAAATAAATGATACCTTGTTTTTTTTAGGTGGGCTTTCATTTCGTGGTAAATGGTAATTGATATCTCTTGATTTTTTTTTATGTAGCTGTATATTTATTGCCATTACCATAACCTACCACCAAAGAACAACCAAAAATAAATTAGCCTGCTCCTGACAATCACAGCAATACCACATATGTGTATTTTATTTCTTGTTTGTACACTTAGTAGGATCCAGAAACATTAATGCGCATTTTGCTTTTTTTTAATCCTACCTAAAACATACTGACACTATCTGACACTAAATTAAAACCTTTTTTTTAAAATCCTACCAAAAAAAAAAAAAAAAAAGCAATCCTGCCCTTTTACCCAACCTTTTACTCGGACATTACCTTTGACTCTAGCCGTGACCCTAAAGGCAAATACACACGATAAGAAGATCAGAAGAAGAATTTCGTAAGACAAATGATTGGCCGATTATATGATTGTTAGCATAGTACTTTTAACAGCCGATTCCGACTTTTTGGACAACAAAACCTGAAGGTGCGGGCTAGAAATTTTTATCGTAAGTGAACACAACATCCGATTTTCGTGCAATTAGTACAGTTTTCATCTGAAAAAAATCATAAGAGCAAGACTACGCGTGCTCGGAAATGAAAGAATACATTACAAAACAATTCAACACATTACATTACTTGCAAAGCTGTACTCTGTCATACGAGAATTTTCATAAGTTGAGTAACCTCTTCATTTCAGATATGAGAATAGTAAGCAAAAAAAAAAAAGAAGAAAGAAATTTGTCCAATAATCTCATCATGTGTACGAGGCTTAACTCTAACCCTGACAGTGACCTAGATCAAACCCAAATCTAACAATTTTATCTTTATTTTTTTTATATATACTGCATATATTTTTTGTTATACACACTTTTTTTTTTACACTTTTTTCCTCTAACATGGGGTGAAAAAAACAGGGGTGG
This sequence comes from Lithobates clamitans, assembly GCA_037952925.1. NCBI lineage: Eukaryota > Metazoa > Chordata > Amphibia > Anura > Ranidae > Lithobates > Lithobates clamitans. The sequence goes on along the minus strand of JBBGZY010001818.1, from coordinate 289,774 downwards.
GCTATACAGTGACTGATCATTATAACAGCCAACCAAAGTAAATAAATAATATAGAGACACCTGCACCACCAATAAAAAAAAGAGAAAATAAACTCAAAAAAATATCCAATAAAAATGGCTGCTGCTAACACCTAATAATCTTCCCACAGCTAAAGATATACTTAATAGCAAAGAAGTGTAGATAACGATTTAAATGTAAGTTCACCTTTACAGAAAATTTTGAAGGTGACCTTATACTAGACCCAACGCTGTATCCTGGCCTAGGCCGACAAGGCCCAGGCCTTGAGCAGCACTTTGCAGAGGGGCAGCACAGAAAGAGTCCCCGCCGGCTTGTGCTACACTGTTAGTGTAGCACCAGTCTTATGGGGCGGACTGGGCTGAGAGGCAAATTAGTCTAGCGCTCCAATAAAGTGGCTGCACTGCTTCCGGTATGCGGGATTGATTGAATTGTAAAGCAGCTTCTTCACAGTACCAGAACCTTTAAGCCGACCCGGCGGTACTGTGAGGGTAGGTTAGAGATAGGTGCGTCCTCCAAGTAAGTTACCAGGCCCTTCTGAGAGACCAGCCTTCATCCTGGCTCTCTCCAGCAAGGGTCCTCCCCTGGATCTCCTCAGCTTGGCTTCTTCCTAGCAGGCAAGACAGCCTAAGGACCACCTCTGCGGTAGTAGGCCCCAGACAGGCTTCTGGGCCTACTTGCATAGCTGCAGCGACGTAGCCTCCAGCCTGGAGGGCCACAAGGTCAGAACTCCCCTAAGCACATGGCATCTCTCCCATAAATACTCTCTCCCAGAAGGCACAGCGGCAGGAACTTCCTACTGGGCTGTTTCTGAAAGAAGAATATTCATTAAAGTTTCACTAAGTTGTTATTCGCACACTGTCCCATGGTACCAGTGACACCTACTGGTAACAGTGGGAACTGCACAACCAAGTCAATTCCAGAACAGATCTAGTAAACTATATACATTCAATCTGAGCTGGTTACAGCTCAGCCAAAAACTAAATTTACCTGCGAGCGTCTGGTCAACAGGAGCAGGGCGCTACATAGGCAACACTTTTTTTTCCATTTTGAATAGAGTAAGGGAGGGTTATAACCCCTGTCAGTTCATTTTTTACCATCCCTGTCCAATTGCAGAGATTTCTCTTCTCTTCCTGCCCCATAGCCAAACAGGAAGTGAGAGGGAATCTATGCAAATTAAGGGAATCCATTCCCCCCCCAGGCCCTCAAACTAGTGTCCCCACGCAAAAATTTCAGGGCGGGTCTTATCAGCAAGGGGTGTAGCCTTGACAGGAAGTGGTGGGTCATATTTAAATTAGGGGGTGCATGATTTTAGTCAGGCCTAGGGCAGCACAAAACCTAAATACATTACTGACTGGACCCCCTCCCCACCCCCCCCTGGTCCCACTGTACTGTAGTCCTGCGATCCTGCTCTGTCAGGGACTGGAACGCGCTTTACCAGGCTGGGGATTTGACAAGACGGGCTAGACGGTTTCTAATTGGTCAGCGCCGTCCATGTGACGGTGCTGAACAATTAGAATGCCTCTTGTCCATACATGCTGAGAGGTACAGAAAGTAGATTAAGGAGAATAACACTCAGTGTACATGCAGAAAAAATAGTATATCTAAATACTTGTAGTAACACCTCACTGTGTACACTGATAAAGATACATACACCATTTGTACATGCTCATAAACTGATGTTTAAGTTTCGTTTAGTTTTTGATTCGTTTATGTTTATTCTTTCCTTATGCCATTATGAGTAGAGTTGGGCAAAACACCCCCCAGTTCGGTTTGTGCCAGAACTCAAAAATCGCAAAAGTTTGGACCCAAACCCCATTGAAGTCTATAAGAACCCGAATTTGAAAAATCAAAAGTCCCCATTGTGAAGGCTGATATGCAAGTTATTGGCCATAAAAAAGGTATGGGGGCCTGGGTACTGCCCTGGGGGACATGTATCAATGCAAATTTGTTTTTTTTAAAAGATTGTTTTTGCAGGAGCATTGATTTTAATGATGCTTAAAGTGAAATAATAAAAATTAAAAATTCCCTTAAATATAGTGGATGGTGGGTCCCCTTAGTCTGCTTGTAAAGTGGCGCATCTGTACTGTGTATAGAACCTGCAGCAGCAAAACTGACATTTGTAAAGAAAAAAAATTACATTTAAATTGCTGGCATTAAAATACCATTGCCGGCATTAAGGAGATGTTAAAAAAACAGTGTGGGTCCCCCCAAAATCCATATCAGACCCTTATCCGATCATGCAGCCTGGCAGATCAGGAAAGGGGGGGGAAGAGCGAACGCCCCCCCTCCTGAACCATACCAAGCCCCATGCCATCAACATTTGGGGGGTGCTTTGTGGCGGGGGGGGCTCTGTTATACAAGCTGTACACTCACTACTTTACATTGTAGCAAAGTGTATTTTCTTCAGTGCTGTCACAACACACCCCCTTCATCTCCGTCACAGCATCCCCCTTCACCTCTGTCACAGCACCCCCCTTCACCTCTGTCACAACACCCCCCCTTCACCTCCATCACAGCATCCCCCTTCACCTCCGTCACAGTCTCCCCCACCTCTGTTACAACACCCTCTTTCACCTCCATCACAGCCTTGCTGCAAAAAGGCAGTATTTTCTCCAGTTATGAAGAAGTGAAAAAAAAGCCTGGAAAGTTGCCACTATTAAAAATAGCTGTCTCCTGCAGCATGACAGGAAGTTTTGTTTTCCATATTTCTCTGAAATTTCACATGCTTCCCTGTGCCTCAGGACAGTGGTCACATGCCCCTTGTTTACCCTCAACTCTGTACAGTAGCTGGGTGGTAGGAGAGTCAGTGGTAAAGCAGAATGGATACAGCAGGACGATGCTTGATTGTGATCACAGCTCTGGGACTGGTGAGCGGATTCTCCCCTGGTCAGTGGCATGAGGTGTCAACCAAGGAGCCGGAAATACAGACATTGATGAAGAATTCCCAATCCCTAAAGTCACTAAAATGACTGCATGTGTATGGGCACATTAGCTGACATGAAAGTGGCATTTTTTGCATCCATGTATATGAGGCCTTGGTTAAATGTTATTGCTGACCATAAAAGGCTTGGAGAGGTGGCAGCCTCTGTAGTAGTAGTAAGCGATTGTGGCTAGCATTGCAAACTAAATTAGAGGAGTCAAGTGCTAATACTTGTTCCTGGCATTGGGACCCAACTTGGATCTGCAGGATGTCAGGACTTGTTTGAAATTTTGGGAGGGTCCCGCAAGATTTGTGACAGTTGGGAGGTATGCCTAAGGGTAACATAAAAAAGATAGGCAGATACCTGCTGATTAAAAAATTATTTTTGAACTTTGTGAGGGAAAAATCTTAGACTGGCCATGTACTATACCATTTGATTGTGCAATCTCCTCTAGGTCTGCTGTCTATCATCTACTATGTAGTGTAGGGGCCTGCCTGATATACCGGTACAGATATAAGGTGTTTGACGTGTGCTTCAGAAACTAAGAGAAAACAATTTCTATTGTAAATTGGAGAAGTGCAAATTCCATCGTGAACAGGTTAAATTCTTGGGTTATGTTATTTCCACTGATGGTTTTTCGATGGACCCAGAGAAACTTTCAGCAGTCCTACAGTGACCCCGACCCATGGGTTTACATCCTCTGCAGCGTTTTCTTTGCTTTGCCGACTATTATCCGAAGTTTATTCGTAACTTCTTGTCTCTGGTCAAGCCCCTGACTGATATGACCAGAAAGGACGGTAACCCACAGAGTTGCTCTCCGGAGTCCATTAAGGCCTCTCAACGTCATATCTCCGAGAGCGATATGCATCCTTGTGGCTACTTTTCCAAGAAATTGTCACCTGCGGAGTGCAATTACGAGATTGGTGAGAGAGAGCTGTTAGCGATCATTTTAGCCCTAAAAGAATGGAGACATCTCCTCAAAGGTACCACTGTGTCGGTTCTCATTCTTATTGACCATAAGAATCTCACATTCTTGTCTGAGGCTAAACGCCTCTCTCCCAGAAAGGCGCGATGGGCTCTTTTCTTGTCAAGTTTCAATTACATTGTCTCATTCTTAATCGGTACTAAGAATGTAAGGGCTGACGGTTTTTCCTCCATTTTTGTTGCCAGCGGATTGGACATTAATGGCTGTGTGTTGAGTTATTTTGAGGGGACAGAAAATTTACACTGTTATACAAGCTGTTCGCTCACTACTTTACTTTGTAGCAAAGTGTAATTTCTTCAGTGTTGTCTCATGAAAAGATATACCGTAATAAAACATTTACAAAAATGCGAGGGGTGTACTCACCTTTGTGAGATACTATATATATATATATATACACAGTGCCTTGAAAAAGTATTCATACCCCTTGAAATTTTCCACATTTTGTCATGTTACAACCAAAAACATAAATGTATTTTATTGGGATTTTATGTGATAGACCAACACAAAGTGGCACATAATTGTGAAGTGGAAGGAAAATGATAAATGGTTTTCAAATTTTTTTACAAATAAATATCTGAAAAGTGTGGTGTGCATTTGTATTCAGCCCCCTTTACTCTGATACTAAAAACTAGAGTATGGCACAACTGCAAACCTACAAAGACATGGCCGTCCACCTAAACCAGGGGTAGGCAACCTCGGCACTCCAACTGTGGTGAAACTACAAATCCCATCATGCCTCTGCCTCTTGGAGTCATGCCTGTGATTATCAGGGACTTGCAATGCCTCATGGAACTTGTAGTTTCACCACAGCTGGAGGGCCGAGGTTGCCTACCCCTGACTTAAACTGACAGGCAGGGCAAGGAGAGCATTATTCAGAGAACTAGCCAAAAGGCCCATGGTAACTCTCGAGGAGCTGCAGAGATCCACAGCTCAGGTGGGAGAATCTGTCCACAGGACAACTATTAGTCGTGCACTCCACAAACCTGACCTTTATGGAAGAGTGGCAAGAAGAAAGCCATTGTTGAACGAAAGCCATAAGAAGTCTCGTTTGCAGTTTGAGAGAAGCCATGTGGGGGACACAGCAAACATGCGGAAGAAGGTGCTCTGCTCAGATGAGACCAAAATTGAACTTTTTGGCCTAAAAGCAAAACGCTATGTGTGGTGGAAAGCTAACACTGCACATCACCCTGAACACATCAACCCCACAGTGAAAGATGGTGGTGGCTGCATCAGGCTTTTCTTCAGCAGGGACAGGGAAGCTGGTCAGAGTTGATGGGAAGATGGATGGAGCCAAATACAGGACAATATTAGAAGGAAACCTGTTAAGAGTCTGCAAAAGACTGGGGCAGAGGTTCACCTTCCAGCAGGACAATGACCCTAAACATACAGCCATAGCTACAATGGAATGGTTTAGATTAAAGCATATTCATGTGTTAGAATGGCCCAGTCAAAATCCAGACTTAAATCCAATTAAGAATCTGTGGCAAGACTTGAAAATTGCTGTTCACAGACAATCTTCATCCAATCTGACAGAGTTTGAGCAATTTTGCAAAGAAGAACGGGCAAAAATGTCACTCTCTAGATGTGCAAAGCTGGTAGAGACATCACTTGCAGATGTAATTGCAGTGAAGGGTGGTTCTACAAAGTATTGACTCAGGGAGGCTGAATACAAATGCACGCCACACTTTTCACATATTTATTTGTAAAAAATGTTGAAAACATTTATCTTTTTCCTTCCACTTCACAATTATGTGCCACTTTGTGTTGGTCTATCACATAAAATGTTTTTGGTTTAACATGACAAAATGTGTAAAATTTCAAGGAGTATGAATACTTTTTCAAGGCACTGTATATCTATATATACAGTATCTCACAAAAGTGAGTACATCCTTCCGATTTTTGTAAATATTTTATTATATCTTTTCATGTGACAACACTGAAGAAATGACACTTTGCTACAATGTAAAGTAATGAGTGTAAAGCTTGTATAACAGTGTAAATTTGCTGTCTCCTCAAAATAACTCAACACACAGCTATTAATGTCTAAACCGCTGGCGACAAAAGTGGGTACACCCCTAAGTAAAAATGTCCAAATTGGACCCAAAGTGTCAATATTTTCTGTGTCCACCATTATTTTCCAGCACTGCCTTAACAGGTTTCACTCAGAACAGGCCTCGCCATAGTCGACCAAAGAAGTTGAGTGTATGGTGGTTGGAGTGTCATGGTCTGGGTCTGCATGAGTGCTGCCGGCACTGGGGAGCTACAGTTTATTGAGGGAACCATGAATGCCAAAATGTACTGTGACATACTGAAGCAGAGCATTATCCCCTCCCTTCGGAGACTGGGCTGCAGGGCAGTATTCCAACATGATAACGACCCCAAACACACCTCCAAGATGACCACTGCCTTTGCTAAAGAAGCTGAGGGTAAAGGTGATGGGCTGGCCAAGCATATCTCCAGACCTAAACTCTATTGAACATCTGTGGGGCATCCTCAAATGGAAGGTGGAGGAGCGCAAGGTCCCTAACATCCACCAGCTTTGTGATGTCGTCATGGAGGAGTGGAAGAGGACTCCAGTGGCAACCTATGAAGCTCTGGTGAACTCCATGCCCAAGAGGGTTAAGGCAGTGCTGGAAAATAATGTTGGCTAAACAAAATATTGACACTTTGGGCCCAATTTGGACATTTTCACTTAGGGGTTTACTCACCTTTGTTTCCATCAGTTTAGACATTAATGGTTGGCTTATTTTGAGTTATTGTTGTGTTGAGTTATTTTGAGGGGGCAGCAAATTCACACTGTTATACAAGCTGTACACTCACTACTTTACATTGTAGCAAAGTGTCATTTCTTCAGTTTTGTCACATGAAAAGATATAATAAAATATTTACAAAAATGTGAGGGGTGTACTCACTTTTGTGAGATACTGTATGTATATATAAAGATATATATAAATACAGTATATATATAAAGATATATCTATATATATATATCTATATCTATATCTATATATATTGTAGTACTACACTATGAGGTAGATTTACTAAAGCTGGGGGAGTGAATAGTCCGGTGCAGTTGTGCATGGTAGTCAATCAGCTTTCATCTTCAGCTTGTTCAGATGTTCAGTTAAGCTTTAACAAAAAAAAACCTTGAAGCTGATTGGTTTCTATGCAATTTTACCAGATTTTGTGCTGTCCAGTTTTCATAAATCAACCCATAAATATATATATTCTGTATATACACCATATATATATGTATATATATATATATTTTGCATTAGATGGAACCATATTCTGATGAGGAAGAGTGGTGGATGGTGATGAAATAAGGAGAAGAAACATTTGATTCGTTCATTCATTAGGCGTTATTTGAAGGATCTTAGGATCTGGTGAGAGTTTAAAGTCCCTAAAGACTTTGACCTTGGATTGACATATTTTAGCACTGGTTTCGGATTTGTATTTGGACTTGCCTGGGGTGGGTAGTGCTTTTCCAGCTGTTTAGTGGGATACATTTAAATATTAAAAGAAAAATGTTCTTCTATGCGCTGATATATATATTATTAACAGCTCCCTCCTCGTGCTCTACACCAATAGTAGCTTGTCTCCACTTCAACCCATAGTGAAAAATGCTGGCAGCTTGGTATACTTCTCTATTAGAACTTTGTTTGCTACACGTAAATAGACACAGTGTATCAAATGCTAATGTGTTTTGGCTAATACAGCCTTCCTAATTATTGGCTATGAGGAAAGTTGTATTAGCCAAAATGCGTTAGCATTTTGTACACTGTATCTACTTACATGTAGCAAGTAAAGTTCTAATAGAGAAGTATACTGAGTTGCCAGCATATTTCACTATGGATTGACGGCATTGGGGCTGGAACATCCCAGCCTGTGCAACGGTCTCCAGCACAGAATTTTGGATTGAGCAGTAGAGCTGGGGTATGATTTATATCTTCACTTGTCTCCAATTCAGCCCTCTTCGTGGTGCTCCTTCTGTCAGAAACTCACAGCCTTCCAGTCAATTCTGAACAGCACATGACAAAGATCCTCTTCACCCAGTCCTTATGCAACCCAGACTTTTATTCCTCTCCCCTCTGTTCAGCCACCCCCCTCCTGGGACTTTTGATCCCACACTGTCTATCCTTGCTTGGATGTCTTTTCCCAGAGAATATACTCCACAGCAGTATTTTGACTTTTTTTTTTTTCACTGCTAGGGGAGACGCGTATCCTGCACTGTATGATCTTTTCTTGCTTTCATGCTCTTACTTGTCGCACTTTTGTGAATATTCAACTTTACCAGTTTTAAATTTTCCAATAAATTATTTGCAGTAATGCACTAGTTGCTTGCGCCTTCCTGTTTGTTTCTTTGTAGTTTTCCTATGACATCCCTGTGTATCTTTCAGCACTCTGTCCTATCCAGCAGCAGGAAGCAGGAAACTATAGGGCTGAACAGTCCTGCAAAGCAGCACATGCCCCTTGTAGGGCCAAGGTGCCAACCTAGCTGCATACTAGAATAACTGAGTTTGTTCTCACAAAAGTTTCAATGTCAAATGTTATAAATTAAAGAGTAAGAGAAAGAAAATTAGAAGGTGTTCTTCGTAATTGTTGTGGATTTAGCATGCTGAAACTGTTACATTCACCTCTCTCCTACTTTGTAGGTTGCATCAAAATCCTCTTAACATGCTCATGGGATGCAATCACACCCAGGTGCCACCTACTGTAGGTCTGGAGGTCTGGGTGAGCCATGCCTGAGTGAAAAACAAAAACTTAAAGGGACAAACCCATCACAGAGATCACTGCTGGGAGAAAGATTTCTCATCACTTCCACCAATTGTGCCTGCTGTGACACCTTATCAAGTACAGGAAGTGGAGGGAAATTTCCCCTGAGACTGACAGCAATGAAAAATAGACAGACATTTTAAACCTTATATATAATCCCCTGTCCCCTCACCAAATAAAAGAAATAAGAAGGTTTGGCTGAAGCTTAGCAAAGCACATCACAAATATAAAATATCAGGCACACTGTATTCTATTCCAAAATGATTACAAACAAAAGCAAGAAAGACCATTGTTCTGTTTCCATAATAGATCTGGAAGGCAATGTACGAAGACTTGCTTAGCAAGAAGCGAATATACTTTTACACTATGTTCTCATTAAAGGCTACCAATTAGTTTGTGCTAAGTAACTGACAGCATTTGTTTTGACATTGTATTTTTACAGGCACTGTCACAGCTTATTGTTTCTCTTTATAGTGTCATCAAGGAATCCAACACCATCAGTGAACCAAACTCCTCCAGTGAAAGCCTCCACCTCTGATAATAGGGGCGCTTACCAGATCTTACTGACCCTCCATCTTTGGAGAAGTCAAGCGAGCAGTAGTCATTGCCATCTATGGGACATTTGCAGACACAGGTACACTCATATGGAGAATGGTTGCCTCTATTTGTCTCCTGACCAGCCACACCAAATTCCATGGTTCATAGTATGTAAGGGAAAGGAAGCTCCAATAGTGTAAAATCATCAAATGATTTATTAAAAATAGTTAAAATTGCACTTACATAGGTTAATGTAAAACACGCCAAACTGTAAGTCTTTGCCAACAAAATTAATCAACCTGGGCTTCAAGAATCTGTAGGGAAGCGATGACGTCAGCACGCAGCACCACCCTACATGTTTAGTCATAAATGACGTCTTTTTGATTTTTTTCTTTGATGCAATTTTAAATCACTTATGCCGTGCACACACGGGTGGACTTTTCGGCATCAAATGTCCGACGGTCTTTCCGTCTGACTTTAGACGGACTTTTGACGGACTTCCGACAGACTTTTGAACGAACGGACTTGCCTACACACAATCACATCAAAGTCTGATGGATTCGTACATGATGACATACGACCGGACTATAATAAGGAAGTTGATAGCCAGTAGCCAATAGCTGCCCTAGCGTTGGTTTTCGTCCGTTGGACTAGCATACAGACGAGCCGATTTTTTGACCGGACTCGAGTCCGTCGGAAAGATTTGAAACATGTTCCAAATCGAAAGTCCATCTGATTTTCGACCGAAAAAGTCCACTACAGGTCCGATGAAGCCCACACATGGTCGGATTGTCCGACGGATTCGTCCCGTCGGACCAGTCTGGTCGAAAGGTCCGCCCGTGTGTACACTGCATTAGACATGCACTCATTCGCCATCCAACAGCTCAATAGCTGAATAGTATGGCCACAGTCCAAAATGAGGCTTGGTCCAATACATAGTTCAAAACAAGCTTTGGTACTTTTCTCTATATGATTTGGTTCAAATATCAGGTCAGTCTATTTCCTAATATGGCCGCGATTCAAAGCGAGGCTTGGTGATTGAACTAAAATGGCCACAAATCAAAACAAGGCTTGGTTACCGCATGTATCCAAAAATAGCCATGGTGCAGCCCTGGATGATGTAATTGATGACGAAACATGTAGGGCGGTGCTGTGTGCTGATGTCAGTGCATCCTCACAGATCCCGTAAGTGTGGGTTGATTGCTTTGCCAGCAAAGTCTGTACAGTTTGGCATTCATTGTTTTACATTGACCTATGTAAGTGCAATTTTAACTATTTAAAAAAATAATTTGACAATTTTACACTATTTGAGCTTCCTTTCTCTTACATACTATGATCCACGGTATCTGGTGTGGTTGGGGAGACAAATAGAGGCAACCATTCTCCATATGAGTGTACCTGTGTCTACAAATGTCCTATTGATTGCAATGACGACTGCTTGTTTGACTTCTCCAGAGATGGGGGGTCAATAAGATCTGGTAAGTTCCCCTTACTCTCAGAGATTTAGGTTTTCAATGGAGGAGTTCTGTTCACTGATGGTGTTGGATTCCTTGATGATGCTATAAGATTTTTTCACTCACAGGTTCAAGTGGACTTTACTTTGTTATTTTATATTTGTTTGATGTTTTTCACGTGGACTTTGTTATTTAATAATTATTTGAATATTATTTTTCCATAAGTGTGGCTTTGTTTTTCTGCAATTATATTTACTTGGTTAAGTCGCTGCTTTGCACATATCACTTAAATTTTTTGAATATTAGCAGTAGCGCAGTTTCTAAATTGTTTGTAAGTTTTGTAAGTTAACCTGTTGGACATTCAAATATTTATTCTTAACAAATTGTAAATACATTTTTAAAGCAAACTGCTACTGACCTCTGTTGCTGTAGGCACTGTGGAGCAAATCATCCTCAAATTTCACAGCAAAAACACTACAAACAAAAACACCAGCTGCTCAGTTCACTCTGTTCTTCCCTCTCAGAGCACCTGTGTTTACATTAGAGATTAGAAGGCTTTAAAGCCACTGAGTCACTGCTGGGAGGGAAGCAGGGTGGGCTGAGCTGTTGAGAAAATGACTTGAATGAATGCTTCCACTGTGAAAATAAAGCAGAACTTCACTCAAAATGTAAAAGTACCACTGGTTTGCTCCCTCTCCCCCAGTCTGCTTTTTTGTGCGGTGGGGGAGGTCCCTTGCCCTGCATTTTTACCTCCCTCCGCATTCTGGAACATGTTACTTGTCCCAGGAGATTGCTGGACCTATCACAGAGTGCCACATGAGCTTACGCATGTGCAGTGAGGGACCAGCTATGGTTCCTCAGGATGCAACAGCCGGCTCATGTATCTAAGATGGTGGTGCCAGGGGCACTTAGCAGTAAGAAGAATTGGCTGCAGGAAGATAACGCTGGCCTCCAAGCACTGCTAAGTACCTGATTTTAAAAAGTCAGAAGCTACTGTATTTTACTGTATTGTAAAAAAAAAAAAGCTGCAGCACAGTGGCTAAATGGTTAGCAATTCCACCTGGCAGCACTAGAATTGTGCCTTTGTGGGTTTCCTCTGGGTACTCTGGTTTCCTCCCACACTCTAAAGACATGCTGGTAGCTTGTCTAAAATGGCCCTAGAGTGTGTATGTATGAATGTGGATTAGGGATCTTACATTGTAAGCTCCTTGAGGGTAGGGACAGATGAGAATTTACAATATATACTGTTGGTAAAGCGCTGCGGAAATTGTCGGTGCTATATACTGTAAGTACCTGTAACTAATAAATAAATGAACTAAGGTTCCACTTTAAAGGATTATTACTCCACTGTGCCTGTAGTCATTGACGGCTTGTTTTAACCACACGTCATAGATTACATTTTGAAATCCTTTACAGGTTACCAGTTTGGAGTTAAACATGAGCTCTGGCACTAGAATTATTGCTCTCACCCTGACATTCATGGCGATACCTCATGTGTTTGGTGCAATCACCATTTACATATATGAAAGGGACCTACATGAGCATTTGCATGTGAGACAGGGGTGCTTAATTTTTTTACACTTTAAAAAAAAATTACATTCAACTTTATTGCTATCAGAAGGGGTAAACACCACCCCTTGTCATAGCTTTGGGTAGTGACAGACAACGCTGTATCCTGGCCTAGGCCGACAAGGCAGACTGGGCTGAGAGGCAAATTAGTCTAGCTCCCCCATAAAGTGGCCGCACTGCTTCCGGTATGTGGGCGGGCAGCATTCTGCAACTGGGGGGGGGGCGCCTCTTCTAATTTTGACTGTCCTATCATCTTGGACCACAAACTTTCCTCACTGTGCTATATGTTTTCTGCTGCACCATTTGCATAGTTATATCTTCTTAGTCCTCTCCATAAAATTATCAGAAATTTGTGCTTAAAGTAGAACTATAGGCAACACTTTTTTTGCATTTTGGATATAATAAGGGTGGGTTATAGCCCCTGTCAGTTTATTTTTTTACCATCCCTGTCCCATTGCAGAGATTTCCCTTCACTTCCTGCCCCCCCCCCCAGGAAGTGAGAGGAAATCTATGCAAATTAAGGGAATTCATTGCCCCCCCCCCCCCCAGGCCCTCAGAACTAGTGTCCCCATGCGAAAATTTTAGGGCGGGTCTTAAACAGCAAGGGGTGTGGCCTTGACAGTAAGGGGTGGGTCATATTTAAATTAGGGGGTGCACAAGTTTAGTCAGACCTAGGGCAGCACAAATCCTAAATACACTACTGGTGACAGATGCTCTTTATTGAGAGATCAGGGGTCTGTTAGACCCCTGATCCCTCCTCTGCCGTTCAGGGCAGCTGATCAGACAGTAGATCTGTTTACTTGGCTGTTTCCTTGGCTGTATCTGTCAGGGAAACACTGAACCTAAATCGGAATTGACAAAATCCTCATAGTTTCTGACTTCATTCATCACAGAGGAGATCAGGAATGGAATGTTCCTCCATCTCCTCTGTGGGCAGCCAGCCTGAACATTAACAGTCCCAAGCTTCCCGGTGGAACAAGACTGGGCATGCGGCAGCAAGAGGGAGGCCTCTTTCCATGCCGCTCATATCACTTTTACCGAAAAGCTGATCGCCAACTCTAAATAAATGATACCCACAAATTTTTTAGTATAACCACTTGCCCTTGAGGCCATACATATACGGTATATATATATATATATATATATATATATATATATATATATACGGCCCACAAACTGAAATTGGTTAAAGCTTTTTTATGGCTTAAGGATATGTAAACCTAAATATCAATAGCCTGGTAACAGGATTTACTGATAGTGCCAAAGCTTTCCACTGGACTATTAGGAGAAAGAAGAATCTCTATTCTTCCCCCCTCCTGGATGAAGAAACCACTTTCACTTATAGCTTCTGCCTTACGAACAAGATTGAGAAGCAACAAACCCTCTTTTGTCTCAAAAGCATCACTGACACTATTGTTGCATAGTTTAAATCCAAACTTGTCAACTCCCCAACAGGTGCCATGTTTTCTTACTTATAGCCATTATGCCATAACTATAGACTACTACCTTGTGTCCCTACTTGACAACCCCTATGCCTTCCAACATACATGCCTATCCACTAGCCAAACTCAGCCCTCAACAGTTCTTTCAACTAATCACATCTTATGGATTCCTGTGTGCAATTAGTGAATTATGATTAAGCTACAGGGTGGAGTGAAATGTGTTGGGGGCATGGTTTGGCTGGAACTTGAACTGAGGCTGTCATTTCACATATCCACAGGGTCTTGCAGCTCATAGGACCTTTTTTCTCTTGTATCATTGAAGCTGGGATGAGCTCTGTCCTTGCCAGCACTCCCAGCGGTGTACTACAGGAGAGGACCTGGCTGGAGCCTTGAACAGCACCCCCTCTTTGTTGTCTGGTCACAGTGATAACATCTGACACTACTGTTTCCCCAGACTGATGATGATGCTGTCCAAAGATGCTAAAATTGTACACATCTACCATACCAGGAAGATCCAAATTTAGGAACCCCAGGTGTGCATGCTTTGATTGGCTTTACTGACGCTTTACTGCTTCTCCCGGGAAGTTTCTCCTGTCTGCCCGAAGCCGGTGATCTCCCAGTGTGTACATTCATACGGTAGGGCTGTGCGCTGCTCTGATAACTCGATACTTCCGGTTATCTGTTCCATTGGAGGTGCTGAGTGAGGGGAGAATAACCTGATGAGCAAAGAGGGTGGACGGCTCGAGCACTCCCCCATCAGTCCGTCACGCAAGGCGTCAGGGAGGAGAGAGGCGGGTCGTTCCGCTGCACTTGGCTCTCCGATCATGGCCGGGATCGGTGAGCAGTGAGCTGTTGCAGTCTTTTTATCGCTGATTGTGGAAGTTTTAACATGTAAGTGAGTAGAGGCTTAAATAAAGATTGCTTTACTTTATTACACTATGGAGTCCTTCCCTCTTTATGTTCTTGGAGCTGAGTCTACCTGAGTCATCTGGAAGCAGAAGCCCGGAGAACTCGGGGGGATCCGTCATCAGGGAGATCGGGAGCTGCCTGGGTTACTATTGCTGGCTTGCTTGGCTGTTATCGTTCAGCCTATGGTGAGAGGCTGGGGGAACCATCACCACTATTTCACATTTTTTCAATATCGGTCACACCTGGAGGAATTTATTTGGACACACTCTTTTGTTTGATTGCCACGATGGGGATCTGATTGTATATGGGATCTTTTATGGGATTATTAAGTGATTAATTTACTCCCAACTTGATGCACTTTATTTTCACATTTTTTTCACAATATTGGTTATACCTGGAGGAACTCATCCTGACACATTCCTTTAATTAATTATTTATATTAATTATCACAGTGGGGATTTGAATGTGTATGGGATTTTTAATGGGACTTTTTATGTGATTTATTCGTCAACAATTTTTTCACTTTGTTTTTTATATTTTTTTCACCTGTTTGAAAAACTAGGTGCCAGTTTATTATTGAAGTTGCAAATTTTATGCTGCACGTATTGTTGTATTTCACTTGGTGCACTTATCGTTATTATTGAGTTTCGGATTATTATTTACGTTGCACTGTTTACATTCATGCAGGTGATTTATTTAAATAATTGTTTTCGTTGAACCTAAATTTGCTACATTATTGGTGGAGCAGTCTCAGAGTATCCTTAGTAGCATTATTTTGCATCAGTGCTTTGTTGTGTTGGATATACAGGGGGTCCCCGGGTTACAAACAAGTTAGGGACTGTAGGTTTGTTCTTAAGTTGAATCTGTTTGTAAGTCGAAACAGGTACATTTTTTAAGTGTAGCTCCAGCCAAAAAAACTATTTTTAAGCTTTTTGGATAGCATAGGGAAGGGTTAACACCCCTGTAACATTTGTTTTGCTGTGTGTGCCCCTGTTCAGAAGATTTTACCTCACTTTCTGTCCCAATGACAATTGGATTTTGAAAATTTTGGGTTGTTGTGGAAACAAGCCTTGGTGATAAAGCATCAGTGGAGGTACCTCTTCCCCATAATAGCTCTTACAGGAGTGAATTTCCCTTCCTAGGGGTACCCCCTGTACTCTCTGGATGACATGTGACACCTGGGATGTGTTTTTTTGGATTCTTGTTACACTTTAAATTGGTTATTTATTACTCTTTTGATTTTTGCTACATATCTACTATTGACCTATACCATTTTTCCCCTGTTTTTCCATCAGTGTGAGGAGTTTCATTGATTGGAAACATTCCTCTCTAATTTAATAATCCATAGGGGCTTCACGTCATCTGTATTTAGACTCATTTGTTGATGCAATATTGGTTTCTTTGTGTCCTCTGATTGCACAATATAGTGGAATATTAATTATTGTAACTCTATTTTTACCTGGAGTTCCTAAATTTGGATCTACCTGGTATGGTAGAGTTGTACAATTTTAGCGTCTTAATGTTTTAACGTCTAGTAAAGCGCCGCAATTTATCACTTATTAATTTGTCTATTGGTGTGTGAACACTGTTATTTGTGGCAGCTACTTTTTTATACTTCGTTGAGTCTGATTTTATACGACTTCTAGTAGTTATTTTTGTTTTTCATGTATTTATTTGCTTTTTTTCATTTGGTAATTTTTTGGTGTGCGCACAAGTATTCATTACCCTTCATGATGCTGTCCAAAGGTGTCTCTGTCGCTTCTCCATCCAGAATGGAGAAACTCTAAGACAAGAAGTGTTACTGGCCAGATTGCCAGGTAAAAATAAAGGAAAAAAAGCCTAAAAAAAGCCTAAACAAAAAAGCCATCACATTCATTACTGGTAAGCTGCAATGTATTACATTTTTCATTTGAGGTTTAATACCGCTTTTTAGGTTGAAGTAAAATTCCAAAAGCCGGCATCCTTCCAGTAGGACTTAACCACTCCCCACCCATAGGACATCATATGATGTCCTTAGGTTGAAGTGGTGACACCTGAATGATGCCTGCAGCTACAGGCATCATTCAGATATCTGTTTTCAGCCACCGATTCCCTGTAATGTAAAAGCCACCCTAGCGGCTCCTATTCAGCCACTGGATTGCTTTTACAGGCAGTGGGAGGTTCCTTTCCAGGCTTTCCTGTGCAATTTGGAAGCCATATTGACAATCCAATAGCGGCTCCGGATTACCATAAAGCTGGGAGGCTGGAAGCAATATCATGACGTAACTTCCGGCACTTCCATAGCCTATGGAGATTTTTAAGTTTGGCTACATTCCACAAGTGCGCACAATTTTAAAGCGTGACATGCTAGGTATCTATTTACTCTGTGTAACATCATCTTTGACATTATACAAAAAAATGTGGGTACATTTTGTGTTTTTTTTAATTCATTAAAATGTATTTTTTTTAAAACAATTGCATTTAAAAAATTGCTGCACAAATACCATGTGACATGACAAATTGCCATTGGGGTCTCTGCTAAAAAAAAATATATGGGGCGTGGCCGGCTAGCACGGGAGATGGCCGCTTGAGAGAACTGCTCCGCACAAAGCTAGCTCACCGGAGCTCGTAATGGACGCTAAGGGCACTGAAAAACAGCGATTTCAGCCTCCTTCAGGTCGGGCACCTCTTGCCTACATGTCTCGAAAGAGAAAGGAACAAAACCTATCGAGGAGAATGACTGACTTTTACACACAGACCAGCCGCCTCTCCTGCCAAGGTGGCACCAGCAGGTCTCTACACACCATGCGTGACTTCCCCAGCAGGAAAGTGGGACGCCTGAAGCACTTTTCTCCAGACTTCAACAGAGCACAGCATGCTAATGGATGGGCTTCTCAATCCTCCTCATGCTCCTCCAGCCCAGCTAAAGCCAAACGTAAGCTACAAGATGCAGCTGATCCAGCTTTGGAGGTGAGTCATCTAGCAGGCTCTCTTGAAGACACCATAGAATTGCAGGATTCTATATCAGAATATCCCACAGCTAATCAACCGGTGCTAGACACCACTCTGAATGACATGTTAGTATCTTTAAGAAGCACACTCCATGCTGATATATTGTCACTAGCCCAGCAATTTAAATCTGATGTTACTGAAATTGGCAATAGAGTGACACACATTGAAGATAAGATGGGCAAATTTGATCAACACCCATAACTCCCAGGAGGATGACATCACTTGAATGGAATCCAAAATCGCAGACCTGGAGGACCGCTCCAGGTGCAATAATGTAAAAATCAGAGGTGTCCCCGAATCAGTTAAACAGCCTGACCTGATGGCCTTCTTTACTGATGTGATTAAAGCCGCATTGCCAGACCTCCCTTTGGAAAATCTATTAATAGACTGCATCCACAGACTCCCAAAACCAAAGCATATCCCTGCTCACTTGCCAAGAGACACCATAGCTCGTATCCACTTTTTCCACACTAAGGAAAAACTAATGTTAGTCTTCAGACAAGTGGACCAGTTCCCAGAACACCTACAGTCGCTCTCGCTGTTTATCGATCTGTCTGCGCATATTAAACGAAGCCTCTAAGGAACCATCATATCTCCTACCAATGGAGATATCCAGCTAAACCTCTCATTACTAAGGATGATCAAATTTATACGATCAATTCCCTAGCTGATGGCATCCGATTGATGCGAGACTGGCAAATCCTAGATCCTGAAACTCCCACCTCAAACCAACCCACGTCACCTCATTGGGACCCGCCAGAATGAAGGGCTTCCTCTACCAATCACAGGCCTGTAGGACTTACGCTATAATCACACTATCATAGCCCCGGCGATCTTGCAAAGTGCAAATGCTAGTTATTTCGTTTGAAGTTGCAGTTGCACCCCTGAAAGTTGCGGTTTACAATCCGCTCAGATTCCGGCTGGAATCATACTTTTTTTCCTCCCAGTTTGGGCCTACCTATCCAGAGGTAATACCCTGTTTTTTTCATCTCCTCTTGCCGACAAGAGCAAACAGATGGTGCAATGATGCTGTGCTGATGTGTCACCTGAGCACAGACATCAGATACAACAAGCTCTACAAGAATTTTTTGATCTGAATGCTCCATCCACAGACGATCCCTTCATACTGTGGAACTCGCATAAGGTCTTCATCTGAGGTGTTCTGATGAAACAAAGCTCTATTGCTAAGAAGCAAAGGACACAGCGGCTGAATGACATTTTAACCTCTATAAAACACCTAGAACATTCCCACAAACAAAACCTCCAGTCACACACTTTAGAGCAGCTTATTCAGGTGAGACTTGACCTCAGAAAAATCCTAACGAGTCAATGTCATAAAAAAATGAAGTCCTGGAAAGCAAATTTTTACTTCCATGGCAATAAAGTCGGCAGATTGCTAGCCCAAAAACTTAAAGATAAAACATTTAAACAAAAATTACCCCACCTATATCACCCACAATCAGGTGAGAAATTACTGAACCCACAAGATATGGCAGATGCCTTTAGCGTCCACTATAGCCCCCTATATAATTTACAGAGCCAGGAAAGCATCCCACAACCAACTCCAAAACTAAGAGATGAGTTTTTGAACTCAGTATCCTTACCCTCCTTATCCCTAGATGACAGGTCAATCCTTAATCAACCTTTTACACAAAAAGAGATCCTTAACCTGTTCAGATCTGCACTATAGCCGAATGACAGCTACAGTGTGAATCTGCTTTGCCGGGAGGCCGTCTATTGATGTCCTCCCCTTTCAAATCTGGCCACGCCCACCTGAAGTGGGGAAAGTGGCGCGCGCTGTGATCACCCGAGTCAATGAGACTCGGTGTAAGAGAAGTCTGGCTAACAGATGCACACCTGCACACAAGCACGGGCACACCAGTGTGTGTAAAAGGGACTTGTATTGGCACGTACACGTGCACGTCTGGGCGCCAAATAGTTTACTTAAACTGAACACTGACACATGAGCCTTGCTGAGTGGTCTTTCAGCTAGTACCTGTTACCTGTTACCTGAATCTGATCTGTTCCTGTGTTCCTGTGTTTGACCCGGCTTGTACCTGAGACGCCTCTTGGACTTCTGCCTGCCTTCCTGTGACCCCGGCTTGTGTTTTGACCTTGTCCTTGCTTCATGCTCCTGTACTGCGCTACCCGACTGTGTACCGAACCTGGCCTGTATCCCGTCTTTGATCCTGTCTCACGTTCCAGTACCTGCTCTGCTCGGCTGTTGATGACCTCCTGGCTTTTGCACCGACCACGACTCAGCCCGCTGTTCCAGCAACACGGAGTTCCAGTCCTTGCTATCCAGCTTGATCGCCGATTCAGGGAAAGGAGAGCAGAGAGGATTGGCACCATAACAAGACCTATGCAATTGGGACTTTTTTGTTCTCCACTCTCCAGTACTGAGAAGCTGCGAAGACGCAGAATGGGCCTGTGTATATACTGTGGGGTAGCGGGTAATTTTCTCCAAAACTGCCCTGTGAGATCCACAAGGACTGCAATCCCCTCCTCTGACTACCTTGCCAATTGTTCTGGATCAAAGGGATCTGCTCATGTCACCCTATCCTTGTCACTTCAGCTCCCTGGGAGAAACATTCAGGTATCAGCTATAGTTGACTCCGAGGCCTGCAGCTGTTTTATGGATAAGGACTTTGCTTATTACCACCAAATTGCAAACAAAGACCAGCTGTCCATCCACCTGGCTGATGGATCCCGTCTCAGGTCCGGGCCGATAACACATGAGACCTGCCCGCTACTGGCTACGTCTGATACAGGTCATCAGGAACACCTACGCCTGGATATTATCCCATCACCCTTGTTTCCCGTTATCTTGGGCATTCCCTGGTTGCAGGCCCACAACCCGCTGATAGACTGGGTTACTGGGAAAATTACCTTTTCTTCTTCCTATTGCCAGCAGTCCTGCCTTCATCCCATGTTCATGACATCTGCACCTCTCCTGGCAGTACATAATGACTCTCCTGTGTCACAACTCATACCTGCAGTTTATCACGATTTTTTGGATGTTTTTGATAAACAAGGAGCAGACACTCTGCCCCCTCATCGCCCATACGACTGCCCTATTGAACTGTTGCCGGGATCCGAAATTCCATTTGGGCGCATTTTTCCCCTCTCCGAACTGGAGGTAGTACACCAATACATTGATGAGAATCTAGAAAAAGGCTTCATCTGGCCTTCCACATCCCCCGCAGGCGCGGGAATCTTCTTCGTAGAGAAAAAGGATCACACTCTGCGTCCTTGCGTTGATTACAGAGAATTGAATAAAGTTACTGTCAAGAACAGATACCCTTTGCCTCTAGTTCCGGAGCTTTTTCAACGCTTCAAGACTTCCGTTGTTTTCACAAAGCTTGACTTACGAGGGGCGTACAACCTCATACGAATCCACAAGGGGGATGAGTGGAAAATTGCCTTCCGCACTAGATTTGGACATTATGAGTACCTTGTTATGCCCTTTGGGCTATGTAATGCCCCAGCAACATTCCAGCATTTTGTCAATGACATTTTTAGAGACTTCCTTGATCTGTTCCTTATCGTGTATTTAGATGATATCCTCATCTTTTCCAATTCCTTCTCGGCACACCGTGAACATGTAAAGAAGGTTCTCAGTCGGTTAAGAAATCATGGACTATATGCTAGGCCGAGAAGTGTGAATTTCAGAAAGACACCATCCAATTCCTGGGACTGATCATCTCCACCTCAGGCATCTCCATGGATCCCCAAAAGGTCAAATCCATCCTAGAATGGCCCACTCCAACAGACAGAAAGAGTACACAGAGGTTCATTGGGTTTGCCAACTTCTACCGCAAGTTCATTAAGGATTTCTCCACCATTATCACTCCCATTACCCAACTGACAAAACAGAATACTCGCTTCCAGTGGACACCTGCTGCACAAGCCGCTTTTGACCAACTGAAAGGCCTGTTTACCTCAGTTCCCATCTTGCGACATCCAGACCCTGCATCACCATATGTTCTTGAGGTAGACGCATCGGAGAATGCTGTGGGTGCCATCCTGTCCCAGCGCCAGGGGGCGAAGTCTCTACTGCACCCCATTCTATAAGCAATGGCTTACCTGGAGAGAATTTCACAGAGAAACATAAACCAAACCCTCACTTTTTATATGGTTTAAAGAGCACAAACCATGGGTTATAAACTGAAATAATTGGGTATCCATTTATCCGCTTCCCCTTTCCCCAGTTTATCTTTATTCCTTTCTTTAATCCTAAATCTACTATCTGTAATCTCAAGCATGTTAACTAGGTAGTTCTTTCATGTGAAACTCGCAGAGTACTACTAAGCCCATATGGTATATGATACATACAGCGGGGACAGAAAGTATTCAGACCCCGTTAAATTTTTCACTCTTTGTTATATTGCAGCCATTTGCTAAAATCATTTAAGTTCATTTTTTTTCCTCATTAATGTACACACAGCATCCCATATTGACAGAAAAACACAGAATTGTTGACATTTTTGCAGATTTATGAAAAAAGAAAAACTGAAATATCACATGGTCCTAAGTATTTAGACCCTTTGCTGTGACACTCATATATTCAACTCAGGTGCTGTCCATTTCTTCTGATTATCCTTGAGATGGTTCTACACCTTCATTTGAGTCCAGCTGTGTTTGATTATACTGATTGGACTTGATTAGGAAAGCCACACACTTGTCTATATAAGACCTTACAGCTCACAGTGCATGATGTCAGAGCAAATGAGAATGATGAGGTCAAAGGAACTGCCTAAAGAGCTCAGAGACAAAATTATGGCAAGGCACAGATCTGGCCAAGGTTACAAAAAAAATTTCTGCTGCACTTAAGGTTCCTAAGAGCACAGTGGCCTCCATAATCCTTAAATGGAAGACGTTTGGGACGACCAGAACCCTTCCTAGAGCTGGCCGTCCAGCCAAACTGAGCTATCGGGGGAGAAGAGCCTTGGTGAGAGAGGTAAAGAAGAACCCAAAGATCACTGTGGCTGAGCTCCAGAGATGCAATCGGGAGATGGGAGAAAGTTGTAGAAAGTCAACCATCACTGCAGCCTTCCACCAGGGCTTTATGGCAGAGTGGCCTGATGGAAGCCTCTCCTCAGTGCAAGACACGTGAAAGCCCGCATGAAGTTTGCTAAAAAAACACCTGAAGGACTCTAAGATGGTGAGAAATAAGATTCTCTGGTCTGATGAGACCAAGATAGAACTTTTTGGCCTTAATTCTTAGCGGTATGTGTGAAGAATACCAGGCACTGCTCATCACCTTTCCAATACAGTCCCAACAGTGAAGCATGGTGGTGGCAGCATCATGCTGTGGGGGTGTTTTTCAGCTGCAGGGACAGGACGATTGGTTGCAATCGAGGGAAAGATGAATGCGGCCAAGTACAGGGATATCCTGGACGAAAACCTTCTCCAGAGTGCTCAGGACCTCAGACTGGGCTGAAGGTTTACCTTCCAACAAGACAATGACCCTAAACACACAGCTAAAATAACGAAGGAGTGGCTTCACAACAACTCCGTGACTGTTCTTGAATGGCCCAGCCAGAGCCCTGACTTAAACCCATTTGAGCATCTCTGGAGAGACCTAAAAATGGCTGTCCACCAACGTTTACCATCCAACCTGACAGAACTGGAGAGGATCTGCAAGGAAGAATGGCAGAGGATCCCCAAATATAGGTGTGAAAAACTTGTTGCATCTTTCCCAAAAAGACTCATGGCTGTATTAGATCAAAAGTGTGCTTCTACTAAATACTGAGCAAAGGTTCTGAATACTTAGGACCATGTGATATTCCAGTTTTTCTTTTTTATTAAATCTGCAAAAATGTCAACAATTCTGTGTTTTTCTGTCAATATAGGGTGATGTGTGTACATTAATGAGGAAAAAAATGAACTTAAATGATTTTAGCAAATGGCTGCAATATAACAAAGAGTGAAAAATTTAAGGGGGTCTGAATAATTTCCGTCCCCACTGTATATGTGAAACCTCCACAATCATAAGTTGTTATACGGTATGTAAGACCATATTCTGATTACATTATATGTTACCCTCTTTTCTAAAAAATATTTGAAATAAAAAAATATATATAATGTTTGTAATTTTCTAGCAAAAAAAATATGTTTTTTGCATGTAGGAGAGGAATGCCAGAATTTGCCCGGTATAGAAGTGGCTAAAGGGTAACTCCACGTTCCTGCGAAAAAATAATAGCAAAGAAAAAAAAATTACAGCAGATATAATTGCTACATATGCTATAAGTGAATGTATGGCAACCTGGCGGTGTTCTGTA
Source organism: Lithobates clamitans (assembly GCA_037952925.1). Taxonomy (NCBI): domain Eukaryota; kingdom Metazoa; phylum Chordata; class Amphibia; order Anura; family Ranidae; genus Lithobates; species Lithobates clamitans. The sequence continues at coordinate 265,887 of JBBGZY010001818.1, read as the reverse complement.
CACAATTGGCATAAGGAACACCCCCCAGAAATGTAATTTCCTGCTTGTGTGATTGGCTCACTAATTTCCCCAGGAGTCTGCACTAAGATAAATGTCAGATTTGAGGAATCCTCTGCAACAAAAATGTCTTTTTTGGTGAGATACGCCCAAAGGGTTAATTACTTCTAAAAAGGGATGCTGGCACTAATTTTCCCAATTAGAATACTGCAAGCGTATCAACTGATTTATAATAAAAAACTCACTCCCATTCAGATTCACTTTGCACATTGACATAGACAAACAAGCAGGTAGAATCTTCAGCAAAACTTGTTAAAATCCTTGCAATGTAAATTGATCATCCATTGGGCACTGTTTTTTTTTTCAACAAAAGCGGAGTTACGCTTTAAGCAATATGACATTTAATAATCCTGCTGCTTATTCTCACGCTGTCTCAATTATCTTAAAAACCCTATTATACTTTTGTTGTGATTTTGGCACCTCTTAGCGCTCTTTACGTCATTTCTCTTCGTATTTTTGTTACATTCATTACTAATGTGCTCCTCAGCTAGTCTGTGCACTGAATGTGCCATTGTGTTAGCAGGATACTATATTTTGTTTTACATAGAGGGCGGCAAAAGCAGGGTATGCATGGAAGGGTCTCATTTTTAATACAACAGTTTCGCTGTTCTCCAGCTTTACTCTCTCCTGAAAGACTGTCTGTCTTTTTGGGCAGCGACTTCCTGTATATATCCTTAAACTGTCTGATTATGGGGGTCATGTCTGTTGACACTCAGTGTATGCATACTGTACCTGTTAGACTGAATTAGGGTGTGCCTATGTGTTACCTTGCCTGTGTGTGGGTAGCAGTGCTTATCTTAACATTTAGTAGTGTTATTCACAATTCTGAATGATAGCATGTGTTTAAAGTACAGTTTTAAGGTATGAAATAAATCAAAACTTTACAGGTCACTTGCTCTTTTGAACAAATAATGTCTTTTATACACCAAAGTACTATTTCTGCCAATCTCTTACACACATATTACTTATTTTTAGTTATAGCATGTCTTTTTACAAAGTAAAACTAACAGCACTCATATTTGACTTTTACAGAGATGATTATTTTCTTTATCCCAAACAATCCAGCAGTCTAGCACCCCCTGCCCTCCCGTCTTCCTATGTGTCTTATAAATGATGGCATTCCTGTGCACTATGACCTCTTCTACAAGTAAGTCATCTGTGTTTCAACACCTATTGTAAATCCGATGAATGTTCTAAGTTCCCTAGTTTTAAATATATTAAGTGTACTAAGACTGACTCACTTTAAAATTAGAAAGGGAACAGCATGCCTTCTTAAATACAGAAAGCATTCACATGTCATCACTATCTCTTTTTAGTCTAGTGGGTGCAGCCTTGCAAGTCATTCACTTAAGCCTGTGTGGCTAACTGAACATCTTGAACTGCTGGTGTATAGCACAGACACAGTCTAGTTTTAATTGGTCATTTATTCCCACATGCATACAACATATGCTTTGACTACCCACTGTAGTTACAGTGGGTAAAGAAAAGAATCACCCCCCCCCCCCCCATTTAGAACAATCACGTTTTGTTGCTTTGCAGCCTGAAGATAGATGCAGTTTTTGTTTTATCTAGTTGTATTTACTTAGTACAACTTCTAACATCCAAGTAAAAGATATAATATGTATATATATATATATATATATATATATATATATACATATATATATATATATATATATATATATATATATATATATATATATATATATATATATATATATATATATGTATATATATATATATATGTATATATATATATATATATATATATATATATATATATATATATATATATGTATATATATATATATATGGCGGTATGTTCACCACTTGGTTGCTTAGCAATCAGCCAATCACCATGCTGCCAGACTCCCATCCATCAGTTAAGACAATGAACTGTCATTTGCACAGTTTTGTTATGTTTATTGCAGGACACAACTTGGATGGGAGAAGGGACGATATGATAATGGTTTTACCCCTGCGAATCAAGAACCAGAGGCCTACACAGCCTCTCCCCGATGGCTCAATGAAACAGACAGCCATACAGTATTTGGAAGGTATTACCAATGTGCTAACTAGACCAGAGATATCACGGTACCTCCCCTCGTTGGCCTGACACATGGCAATAGGCGGACTACTGTTCCCAGCCAGTCCTTTACTGTCAATGCTGCGTTCCCCGGCCACAGCATTCTGCACTACTCTTGATAGCTTCTCTTTCCTTGTTCAGTTCACACTGACCTGTTGCTACTTGGCAGTTCTGTGTCCCCGGTCACAGAAAGCAGATCTACTCTCCGCCGCTTTACTGCTACTTCTTCCGTACTGATCTTGTCCAGCATACAAGTCCTGTGTTCCCCGGTCACAGCAGCTCAATACCTTTTCAGAGACGAAGATTCTATCTACGGCTCCCTCCTAGTGGTTCCTCCATCCCTTCTCCGCGTTTGGGGCATCCCCACAGGGGGATACCCGGAACAGCAACTCAACACTCCATGCTGTCTTTTCCTGCACTTCCGAACTCCCTCTGGCAGCATGTGACCTCAGCTTATATAGGAGGCCTGCCCTCAGCCAATACCAAAGGGTAATTGGTCAGAGCTCCTCACATGAGCCGCCAGCCACTCAAAACTCATATCCAACCTCTCTTCCAGAACAATCCTTCTGAAAGCCGGGGAGGCACTTCTGAGTCAGATCACAGGTGGCCACACCTCCCACTACACCAAACACTCCCAGTCCCAAATCAAAACAACCAGGCCCAGCCTAAAGCACAGGCCTGGCTAAATTTACCTGTACTTGGACCCTGAGCTATAGAAAAATACTAGTCTAGCACCTACCTTCGGGTAGAGGGTGCTACATATATATATATATATATATATATATATATATATATATATATATATATATATATATATATATATATATATATATATATATATATTAATGGATTAAATTTGAGAAACCATAGTGGTGTGCAATAATACTGCCAACATCCTAGAAAATTTTTAGAAGAAAATTATCTGCAACAAAGTGCATATAGGGGACGCCCCTTTGGATTTTATAGGCAGAGAAAAGTAGAAAAAGTATTAACCATAAAAGGCACCAACAGTGCCAACTTTATTGATATACAAAAGTGGAATAAAAAATGTCTAAAGGACAAGACTAACGTATACAGTCAATATAAAGTAGATTTGAAAAATAATATTAACAAAGACATATAGAGCATACATGAATATTGTCACCCAATGCCAGCAACCCCGAACCATCACCTAAGTAGAGTGGATCTGGTGGGGGTAGGTGGCTGATGCATATCTCCCAACATGTTTCGGAAAGGACCGTAGTCACATTGGTATATTCCTTCTTCAGGGGAAGAATTTTTTTTCTATGAAGCTATGAAGCTATAACTTTTCTATACCCACTGTATGCATTGGGGTGACAGTCTACATTAATAATAATGCATAGATAGTATGAAGTGCTGTGTTCTATTCTGCATTGTATTTATGAGAAGAAAGACATGTTTCCTGCCCATTACCTAACTTATCAGTGTAAAGTCAGCTTCAAGAGAGAAGTATTGACAAAGCTCTTTTTGGTCATACTTCCCTTCTATGCAACAATGCCTCAAGAGATGGTCACCAATGCGACATTCATGGTTGGGACGGAAGACCCTTTTAAAGATGGACATCCTCCCGAGACTTCTTTATATATTACAAATGATCCCAATTCAAGTCCCACATTCATTCTTTAGATCGGCACGGTCTTCACTACTTAAATTTTTGCCCTATATCATCAGCTAGACTCAGGTATGATGTATTGGTGAAGAGACGAGATGCTGGTGGAGTCTCATTTGGAACTATATTATAGGGCTGCAGTATTAAGCAGGGTACTAGATTGGTTCCATCATGGTTCCCTTAAGCAGTGCAGTGGGTCATTCTTGAGTTCAACTTATCGTCCATACTACTGACCTCCCTTCCATGGCTTCTTCCCACTGACCGTCCTCCTCTAACACAGGTAACGCCCCTGTCCAGGGCCATTATCCCCAATATTGAGCAGTTTGGGGTTTCCACCAGGTATGCCGGAGGGCTTTCTTTGTTGGCAACCGCCACACCCATCACCTTATCTAGTGTTCATTTACCGATGGGGGCTTGAGACCGTTGGGAGAGCTTAGCTCCCCCTCCAACTCTAAGGGAGGAGTGTGGTTCCAATATTTTCAATTACGCTATTTCTATGAAGAGCTGAGCAGGGAGGAGCTATGTATGGATTTGACTCAGTTCAAGGAGCTCTGTCTTTCCAACTCAAAAGGTCCTCACGCTCTCTTTAAAACGTATAGTATTTTACAATCACATGCTTTCCCGGACTGTCCTTTCTACATCCGAGACTGGGAGAGAGAATTAGGCAAACATCTGGCTCCTGAGGAATGGGATAAATCATTCTACCTCACATTTAAATTAACTCTAGCCTCTTACTCGCAGGAGTGCAATTACAAGATTTTAACAAGATGGTACCTTTGCCCCTTCCTACTAAACAAGATTAATCTGGCTGTATCAGACAAATGCTGGAGGTGTGACAAATCGAGAGGCAAACTTTTACACATATTGGTCGGCTATATTTAAGTTCAGTCATTTGGTTACAAGCAAAAAATGGCCAGAGACCTCAGAGATAGCGCTTTTCTCTATGATCCCCGAATCAATCAATCCCATTAAAAAGGGCTCATTGAGCTTCCTGCTGATGGCAGGCAGTGCGTTAATTCCAAGACATTGGAAATCTCACATATCGCCAACTCTACAGGAGTGGGTAGCCGAGGTGAATCACACTATGGGGATGGAGGAGTTAATTTCTACAGTAAACAAAAACGAATCCAAGTTTAGGAAAATGTGGGCCCCTTGGGTGGAGTTTCTTGAATCTCCCTTATTCGTATCCTATACGAGTTAACTAGTCACTGTCTCTCTGGAAGCCATAGTTGGTCAAGCCCCCATGGTTAGACAATTACTGAATTTTTTTTTCTTTTGATGGCAGACTTATGCCCTGTACACACGGTCGGACATTGATCGGACATTCCGACAACAAAATCCATGGATTTTTTCCAACCGATGTTGGCTCAAACTTGTCTTGCATACACATGGTCACACAAAGTTGTCGGATCCGATCGTTCTGAACGCGGTGACGTAAAACACGTACGTCGGGACTATAAACGGGCAGTAGCCAATAACTTTTGTCTCTTAATTTATTCTGAGCATGTGTGGCACTTTGTGCATCGGATTTGTGTACACACATTTGGAATTTCCGACAACGGATTTGTTTGTCGGAAATTCCTATGGAAAATGTGTGCTGGAGCCTACACATGGTCGGAATTTTTGACAACAAGGTCCTATCACACATTTTCCATCAGAAAATCCTATCGTGTGTACAGGGCATTGCATAGCGGTCCCATCTGCTGGATGCTACTCTACTGTTGCTTTTTTCTTTTTTTCCCTCTTTTTTCTTCTTTCTCTTCTTCACTTTTCTATCTTTTGATTTATCATGACTTAGTTTTTCTCTGAAAAAGTTGGCATTGTAAATTTTTCTTTACTGCATACTACTATATATTTTGAATGTATTAGATGCTGTATGGCAGGAGAGAAACTCCCCATACAGATGGCTATAGTACTGCAGTTAAGTGCTGTTATTCTTATTACAATGCCATTTCTTTCTTTCAATAAAAAATTATTAAACATACTTCTCTTGTGGGTCACAGGAATGCTTTTGCTCTTTTGTGACCTAGAATCAGCTGAAAGCAGGCTATAGTTCACTACTAGCTGGCTTCACAGAGCCACTTCAGGCTTTGAAAAGATCCCAACACATAATAAACAAATAAATGGCGCACAAATGGCTAGACATAAAATGTACAATTAAGTATCAGCAAGTTCATGTGTAGGATAACACACACCATAAGTCATAATATCAAAGTCATGCCATGCTTAACATATGAATACTCCATATAATAAAATAATTATATGTAAGAAAACATAAAAAATATAAATAAATGTGTAAATGAATCTTCAAAATAAACTTAGAGACGATCCAAACACCTGTGGAAAATGAAGAGTCTAAACACCAGTGGATATGGTCTCTTGTAATCAAGCAGAGGTCTTTAATTCAACTTTATAGGTGATACACCCAGTGTTCACTCCAAACACCACACGTACACTATATTGTCAAAAGTATTGAGACACCTTTACCTTTACATGCACATGAACTTTAATGGCATCCCAGTCTTAGTCCATAGGGTTCAGTTTTGAGTTGCCCACCCTTTGCAGCTATAACAGCTTCAACTCTTCTAGGAAGGCTGTCCACAAGGTTTAGGATCGTGTCTATGGGAATGTTTGACCATTCTTCCAGAAGCACATTTGTGAGGTCAGGCACTGACGTTGGACGATAAGGCCTGGCTCGCAGTCTTTGCTCTAATTCATCCCAAAAGTGTTCAGTTCAGGACTCTGTGCAGGCCAGACAAGTTCCTCCACCCCAATCTCGCTCATCTATGTCTTTATGGACCTTGCTTTGTGCACTGGTCCAAATCATTTGGTGGAGGGGAGTATGGTGTGGTATTGCTTTTCAGGGGTTGGGCTTAGCCCCTTAGTTCCAGTGAAGGAAATTCTTAAGGTGTCAGCATACCAAGACATTTTGGACAATTTCATGCTCCCAACTTTGTGGGAACAGTTTGGGGTTGGCTCCTTCCTGTTCCAACATGACTGCGCAGCAGTGTACAAAGCAAGGGCTATAAAGAAATGGATGAAAGGGTTTGGGGTGGAGAAACTTGACTGGCCTGCACAGAGTCCTGACCTCAACCTGATAGAGCACCTTGGGATGAATTAGTGCGTAGACTGCGTGCCAGGCCTTTTTAGAGATTTTGAGATTTTTCTTGATGGACCTCCCTCTCCAATGTGGGACATATTTATCAATGGCCATAAAGAGGGCTCCTGAGGGGTTCTTATTATAAACTCCTGCGTAATGCTTGGATACGCTATGACCACTCCTTATATTTCCCACATGTTCACCTAAACGGACGTTTAAAGCTCTCATCGCGTGACCCACATATTGCAGACCGCAGGGGCACTGCAAAAAGTAAATTACTTTCTGCATGTAGGAAGTGATAAACAATATAATCAAATACGTTTTCAAAGCAACATTAGACTGTAAAATTGTGACTTTCTTGTTTTTTAACTGATTGATTTGGCAGATAGCACACTTTTTACATGGATTTCATATTATGGAAGAGCGTAGGTCTAACTGGAGGGTCCAGGATATTTCAAGCAATTTTTTGTCTCAATGAACGGGGACCTCTAAAAAAAATCTGTGGCTTCTCAGGTAATAAAGGACCTAACACTCTGTAATTTTTAATAATGGCCAATGTCTTTTAATAATATTATTATTATTATTATACAGTATTTATATAGCGCCAACAGTTTACGTAGCGCTTTACAACTTGAGGGTAGACAGTACAAATACAATACAATTTGATACAGTAGGAATCAGAGGGCCCTGCTCCTTAGAGCTTACAATCTAAGAGGGGAGGTCAAGAGATACAAGAGGTAATAACTGTGGGTGATGTGCTGATTGAGAAGATAAATGTACAGTTGTTAGGTGGGGGCCAGATAGGCTTCTCTGAAGAGATGAGTTTTCAGGGATCGTCTGAAAGTGGATAAAGTAGGAGAAAAACGGACGGATTGGGGTAGAGCATTCCAGAGGATGGGGGAGGCTCTGGAGAAGTCCTGAAGGCGAGCATGGGATGAGGTGACAAGGGAGTTTGAGAGCAGGAGGTCTTGGGAGGAGCGAAGAGAACGATTAGGTTGGTATTTTGTGACTAGGTTAGAGATGTAGCTAGGGGCCAAGTTGTGGATGGCTTTGTAAGTTATAGTTAGTATCTTGAATTTAATTCGGTGACTGAGTGGCAGCCAATGGAGGGATTGGCAGAGGGGTGTAGCAGACGCTGAGCGGTTTGTGTGGTGGATGACGTTGAACAGAAAAGGAAGTGACCATCGCTAAAGAAAAATCTTGGGCTGTATTCTGTAAATCTGAACTCTTATCTACCTGTTAAGTCTCTCTCTCTTTATCAGTTGCACTTGAGAAACTGTACTGTCCAAAACTGCTTCATTGTACCCTTTCTCCAAGAACCGAGTTCTAAATACACTCGCCTGGGCATTGAAATTTTCTTGAGAACAGTTCCGTCTCAAATGAAGAAACTGACATGGGAACAGATTTAAGCCAGGACTCAGGATGACAACTATTAAAAGGGATAAATGAATTCCTGTCAGTGGATATAAAGTAGATACTGCTAAGCAAACAACCTTTATCCACTTTAAAGTGGAGGTTCGCTGAAAAAAAATATTAAAAGCCAGCAGCTACAAATACTGCAGCTGCTGACTTTTAATATATGGACACTTACCTGTCCAGGGAGCCCCGCAATGTCGGCAGCCGAAGTTGATCCGTCCGTCGGCTGCTGCCACCGCCATCCTTGGTAAGGGAATAAGGAAGTGAAGCTGTGCGGCATCACTTCCTGGTTCCCTACTGCGCATGTGCGAGTCGCGCTGCGCGTCCTCCCTGGTCCCTGCTGTGTTCTGTGTCTCACAGAATACAGCGGTGAAGGAGAGTGTAGGCGCCGGAAGTGGCGTAGGTCACCGCAAGCGCCGTGGTGAGCTATACCAGGAAGTGGGAGCAAATACCTGTATTAGACAGGTATCTGCTCCGTCCTCCCCCCTGAAAGGTGCCAAATGTGACACCGGAGGGGGGGAGGAATCCAAAAAGTGGATTTTTTTTCAAACATACAAACAGCTGGGTTATGTCGACATGACAATTACCCAGTAAACTGGCCTCGCAGGGCCGAACATGACTATTAGACTAACATAGTCAATATACCTAACCTATATATCCCAACCCCCCCCCCCCCCCAACTTGTCACAGCTCAAGGATGACAATCTGCTTAAATAAGTATATTATGTCTAGTCATCACCTGCACTTTGTTGTATTATTGTCAGGGACCTGTCAGCACCGGACCGGCGCATGTGCGTACGCCAATGCGCCGATGCGCTCCTGCTCGGGCAATTCAGCAATCTCCAGCTGTCAGTGTGCGTCAACGCGGCGCTCGGGCGCGCGGCACGCGGGTGTACGCGCGCGGGTGCGTGCGCGCGTACGGGCGCGCGCGCGTGCGTTCGCATTAGCGCCGTTTTGGCGCCAAGAGGTGCATAAAAGTTCTCCTGTTGCAGGAATGCGCTGCTGTTTCGTCTCAGCTCTGTGGATCTGCTTAACCTGTTCCTGATTGATTGATTACCTATTGACCCGGCTTGTCTGACCATTCCTCCTTCTCCAATCCGACCCGGCCTGCCTGATTCTGCTTCTGCATCTGCCAATACCGTTGCCAACCTCTGCCTGTCTACCACTCTGCCTTTTGCCTCCTGTATTAACCGCCTTGTTACCTGCTGACCCCGACTGTTTGACCCTGCCTGTGCCTGCCGTTTGTCTGCTGTGCTGTTGCACCCTCAGCTCCAGCTCCAGTGACTTCTGCATCTGCATCTTCAGTGCTGCAGCCTGCTGCTTCCAGTCATCACCTTACCTGCAGCCCAGCCATCCCTGGAGGGATCTCTACTCTGCTCCAGCATCAGAGCCTTCCTCTCAAGCAGGCACTCCTACCCCACTGTGCTCTCGAGACCACTGTTCCCATTCCAGTGGCTCTTGAACCAGCGTTGTATGAGAGGTCTTCTCCTACAAGTCAGGCTCACTACCAGGTACCTAACAGTACGAAACAGCCATGACTGAGCCTGCAGGAGAGACCTCCCCTATGAAGGAGATCTGCACGCACCTTGCGGGCCTCACTCAAGCGGTGCAAGCCCTTCAGGACAATTATACCAGACTTGAGGGACAAGTTCAGAATCTTGCTGGCCCTAGTCCCATGGCTTCCTCCTCAGCCGCAGCTCCAACACCGCCTGCTCCTGCTCCCTCCGTGATGATGCTCCCATCTGAGCCAAGGGTCCCCATCCCAGAGAGTTTTTCCGGGAATCAGACCAAGTTTCGGGCCTTTCGCAATGCCTGCCAACTCTTCTTCGCTCTACAACCCCGAACCTTTTCACTGGAAGCTACCAAAGTGGGGTTTGTGATTTCCCTCCTACAAGGGGAACCCCAGACCTGGGCTCACCGTTTACTGGAGGGGGACTCAGCCTTAACCCAATCGTTACCCTCCTTTTTTGAAGCCATGGCTCAGCTCTATGAGGACCCTCAGCGGACTGCCACAGCTGAGTCAGCCCTGTTCGCGCTCCAGCAAGGCCGCAGACCGGCTGAGGACTATGTTACTGACTTTAGACGCTGGAGCGCGGACACGCAGTGGAATGACGCGGCCCTGCGTCATCAGTTCCGCATGGGCCTATCTGAAGGGCTAAAAGACGAACTTGCTCGAGTTGGCATACCAGACACTCTTGAAGCGTTGATTTCCTTGGCAATCCAGATTGATCGTCGTCTTCGAGAACGTCGATCCGAACGCTCTGCCCAGCAAACCCGCCCGACCTGGATGACAGCACGAGCTCCGGTTCCTGCAGCACGTCACTTAACTTCACCCAGTATGAATTCAGTGAACTCCACGCCTGACACTTCAGAACCCAGGCAGCTAGGACTGATGCGACCTGCCTTGTCCCCTGAAGAACGAGCACGTCGTCGTCAACTTAACCTATGCCTCTATTGCGGTGGAACTGGTCACTATGTCCATAATTGCCCAGTCAAGATAAGTAAGTGCTCATCCCCTATGTCTACCAATCTCTCTGCCTTGTCTGCCAACTCTACCCACCTTGCCATTCCTCTATCATTACAGCTCCAGGAAGAGATAATTACAGTCAATGCCATCATTGACTCAGGAGTTGCAGCTGCTTTATTGATTTGACCTTTGCCAGCCAACATAACATCCCACTACGGACTAAAACCCATGGACTTTCTGTTTTCTTAGCTGATGGCTCCCGCATCAGATCTGGACAAGTAATTCAGGAAACTCTTCCCTTGCCTGCTACTACTTCTTCTCAACATAAGGAACTGCTGACCCTTGATGCCATTACATCTCCTCTTTTTCCAATTATCTTGGGCATTCCCTGGCTACAAGCCCACAACCCGCACATAAACTGGGTCTCCGGAGAAGTGAAATTTGTATCATGCTACTGTCAGGAACACTGTCTGGTGGGAGACCCCGACTCTTCAGCTACTCTGCTATGTCTTGACACTGACCAGAAACTATGCCAGTCCATACCTAAACATTACCATGAGTTCATCGATGTTTTTAGTAAGAAGGGGGCAGACTCCCTTCCGCCTCATCGGCCCTACGACTGCCCAATTGAGTTGTTGCCAGGATCCGCGATTCCATTCGGACGTATTTTCCCTTTATCGGAGAAGGAGCAAGAGGCACTAAAAACATATATTGATGAGAACTTGGCTAAGGGGTTCATCCGCCACTCAACTTCTCCAGCAGGTGCCGGAATATTTTTTGTCACCAAGAAGGACAAGACTCTTCGCCCGTGTGTAGATTACCGGGAACTGAACAAAATTACGGTTAAAAATCGATATCCCCTACCCTTGATACCTGAGCTGTTCCAAAAACTAAGGTCTGCGGTTATCTTTACTAAACTCGATCTAAGAGGGGCTTACAATTTGATCCGCATTCGGGCCGGGCATGAGTGGAAAACAGCTTTTCGGACCCGATACGGGCACTACGAATACTTGGTTATGCCCTTCGGACTCTGCAACGCCCCTGCAACCTTCCAACACCTGATTAACGATGTTCTCAGGGACTTTCTAGACGTATTTGTGATCGCATACCTGGATGATATCCTGATCTTTTCTGAATCTCTTGATCTGCATCAAGAACATGTCCGCATGGTGTTAGGTTGCCTCCGTTTACACAGACTTTATGCAAAGGCAGAGAAATGCGAGTTCGAGCAACAAAGCATCCAATTCCTGGGACTAATAATCTCTCCAACAGGCATTAAGATGGATCCCCAGAAGTTATCCGCTGTGCTGGACTGGCCGGTACCCCTAGACAAGAAGGGAATTCAGCGGTTTATTGGATTTGCAAACTTTTATAGAAAATTTATCAGGGGATTCTCAGCCATAATTGCACCCATCGCGCAGTTGACCAAACAGAATGCCCGTTTCTCCTGGAACCAGTCAGCTCAAGATGCCTTTGAAAATCTCAAAAAACTGTTTACCTCGGCCCCAATCCTCAGCCATCCTGAACCATCACTACCGTTCATTTTGGAGGTTGACGCTTCTGAAATAGCGGTGGGTGTAATACTATCACAACGAAGGGGCAGCAAAGATCTAATGCATCCTGTGGGGTTCTTCTCCCGTAAACTTTCTCCCGCGGAGAAGAACTATGATGTTGGCGACCGGGAGCTCCTCGCTATTAAAACTGCTCTGGAGGAATGGAGATACCTGTTGGAGGGAGCTGTGCATCCGGTATTAATATACACTGACCACAAGAACCTAGAGTACTTGAGATCTGCTAAACGCCTGAAGCCTCGGCAAGCCCGTTGGGCCCTGTTTTTCTCCCATTTTTGTTTCCATATAACTTACCGGCCTGGCTCAAAAAATATCAAACCGGATGCATTATCACGCATGCATGACAACCCGAAGGACTCATCCATTCCTGACACCATCCTGCCCGCAAACAATTTTCTACTCTTGCAAACAGATCTGCTCTCTCTGATTAAAGAAGCATCCACTGAGTCATCTAGGCCTCCAGGGATTACTCTGACATCCAGAGATGGATTGCTATGGAAGGGGAGTCAAATCTTTGTCCCTGAGAAGGTTCGGATCAAGGTCTTGACGCTTCTGCATGATCATCCACTAGCAGGCCATTTTGGGGTTTGCAAGACCCTGGAACTTGTGCAACGCACATTCTGGTGGCCCAATCTGAAGGACTTTTGTGAGAAATACGTCGGTTCCTGCCCTACCTGCACCCAGAATAAGACGTCTAGAAATCGAGCCTGGGATCTGTTGAAACCTCTGCCTGTACCTGATAGACCCTGGAAGATGATTTCCATGGACTTTATAGTAGAGCTTCCATGTTCTGATGGGTGTTCAGCCATCTTTGTGGTGGTAGATCGCCTAACCAAGATGGCCCACTTCCTTCCGTTAAGGGGAACTCCATCTGCTATTGAAACCGCCCGCATATTCATTAAAGAAATCATCAGACTACATGGAGTACCTGCAAGCATAGTTTCGGACAGAGGAGTACAATTCACCTCACATTTTTGGAGAGCCCTGTGTGAAATCCTGAAAATTGAACTGGCCTTGTCCTCGGCCTATCATCCTCAAACTAATGGGCAGACAGAGAGGACCAATCAGACTCTTGAACAGTATATCAGATGCTTTACTTCCTTCACACAGGATGATTGGGTATCCCTGCTACCCTTAGCAGAATTCGCATATAACAATGCCAAACATTCAGCCACCGGTCAATCTCCTTTTTTCGCCAATTATGGCTTCCATTTAACCTTTCTACCCGATTTCCTTTCAGAATCCTCAGTTCCGGCAGTGCAGAATACAGTGGATTTCCTCAGCCACAACAACCAGCTGTTACAAGAGGCGGTGTCCAAGGCCCAGGCAGACAGCAAGAGAGCCTTCGATCGAAGAAGAAGAGGAGAGTTGAAGTTACAACTTGGTGATCAGGTATGGCTTTCTACTTCCAATATAAAGTTAGCATGTCCATCTAAGAAACTGGCACCTAGGTTTATGGGACCTTTTCCGATTAAGAGAAAAATTAATGAAGTGTGTTATGAATTGACTTTGCCTGATTCTCTCAAGATTCACCCGGTATTTCATGTGTCTTTGCTCAAACCTGCTATACCTGATCCCCTCCCTGATAGAGGAACTAGACCTCCTGAACCCGTCTTAATAGATGGAAGCGAGGAATTTGAGGTTGAGGCTATTCTTGACTGTAGAAGAAGACAAGGACAAAATCAATTTCTCATCAAATGGAAAGGTTACGGCCCAGAAAGTAACTCATGGGAACCAGACAGCAATGTCCACGCCAGGCGTTTAGTCCGTGCTTTCTTCTCTGCCCACTCTGAGAAAAGAAGGCGTATGGGCATCCGGAGGCTGCCCCTTGGGGGGGGCAATGTCAGGGACCTGTCAGCACCGGACCGGCGCATGTGCGTACGCCAATGCGCCGATGCGCTCCTGCTCGGGCAATTCAGCAATCTCCAGCTGTCAGTGTGCGTCAACGCGGCGCTCGGGCGCGCGCGGGTCTACGCGCGCGGGTGCGTGCGCGCGTACGGGCGCGCGCGCGTTCGCATTAGCGCCGTTTTGGCGCCAAGAGGTGCATAAAAGTTCTCCTGTTGCAGGAATGCGCTGCTGTTTCGTCTCAGCTCTGTGGATCTGCTTAACCTGTTCCTGATTGATTGATTACCTATTGACCCGGCTTGTCTGACCATTCCTCCTTCTCCAATCCGACCCGGCCTGCCTGATTCTGCTTCTGCATCTGCCAATACCGTTGCCAACCTCTGCCTGTCTACCACTCTGCCTTTTGCCTCCTGTATTAACCGCCTTGCTATCTGCTGACCCCGACTGTTTGACCCTGCCTGTGCCTGCCGTTTGTCTGCTGTGCTGTTGCACCCTCAGCTCCAGCTCCAGTGACTTCTGCATCTGCATCTTCAGTGCTGCAGCCTGCTGCTTCCAGTCATCACCTTACCTGCAGCCCAGCCATCCCTGGAGGGATCTCTACTCTGCTCCAGCATCAGAGCCTTCCTCTCAAGCAGGCACTCCTACCCCACTGTGCTCTCGAGACCACTGTTCCCATTCCTCTCATCCCATTGTATGAGAGGTCTTCTCCTACAAGTCAGGCTCACTACCAGGTACCTAACAATTATTATGCTAGTTTACTTCATTCCCTCCACGACCTCAGTCTGAGTGTCTCCTTAACAGTGATGATAGCGGATCCATTTTAAGGCATTCCCAACTGTTGCCCACTCTTAAATTCAGGAGTTATACTGCATGTATCCCCTATCCAACCGTAATGTCAGATTCACACCAGATCTTCCATATTTTATCAAATTTTTTTTCACATCCCCTTGCTCTATATGTGGATTTATAGAAAGGTAGCATAGTATTGACCAGCTTCTTCCAGAAACTAGGCTCCGGGGCATTCCTATTGTTCCATTTAAGTAGTATTGCTTTTTTCCCATAAAACAAAAGGATAGTTAATAGTGTTCTTAGAGCCCTCATTGGAACCACCTCCTCCACCAGTCCCAACAGACAGACCTTTATTGTCATAGGAATGGGTACAGATACCAGAGATGAGATACATTGTGCGATTTCCTTCCAAAAATCTTGAATGTGTGGGCACGACCAGAAAATTTGTTCAGTGTTGGCTGGATTGAATGAACATCTCCAGCATTTTGCCGAATCATTACTATATATTTTTGCAATCCTAGCCGGCGTGTAGTAGATTCTATGCAAAAATTTAAATTGGATTAATCTGTCCCTTGCTGATACTAGGTAACTAAAAGGTTGTGTCCACACATCATCCCAATCTTCCCCCTGTATTTCTGGGACTTCTGCCTCCCATTTTATTCTACAGTTGGTTACTACCTCAGGTGTTGTTTTGAAGAATTCTTTATATGTTACTAAGAGAGTTTTGACCAGTTCCTCCTCAGAGAGCATAGACTCAAGTGTCGAAGGCAGGGATTCCACCCTCAACTCTTGGAATTGCTTCTGGTATGCGTGTCTGAGTTGGAGATACTGGAAAAAGTAGAAATTAGGTAAGTCATGTCTGGCCTTCAGTTGGGGAAAAGTCAGTAGTTCACCAAATGATGTAACATCTTTAAGCATTTTAATACCCTTAACTGCCCAAATCATAGGATCTGGCAAATTGTAAAATTGCGGTAACGTGGGATTCATCTATAATGGAGAATATGGGGAAATCCCTTGGTAGCTGGGAGATGCTAACTTTACCGCCAGACCCCATGCTCGTATTGTTGCTATCATCGTCAGTGTGATCGGCAGATCCATTTTGGTACCCCTAAACAAGGCTAAGCGCAAGCTTTCATATGACCCAAGGTGGGCTGCCTCCAAAACTGTGGCGGCATCCCCATCATCTGATAGTAGTCATCTGCGTGCAAACAACATTTGCCCTGCCAGGTAGTACTTATGCCAATCCGGCAATGCCAACCCTCCCTGGTCGCTCGGTTCTTGGAGCACTTTGAGTCCTATCCAGGGGGGTTTAGGTGCCCAGAGGAATGATCCTACTATGCTGTCTAAACGTTTAAAATATGATTTTGGAATCCAGACCGGGGCATGTCTAAGGAAGTATAGGTATACCGGTAGTACCTTCATTTTTAAAAGACTGATTCTACCCACTAAGGACAGAGGTAGTTTCGCCCAGGCCTGTACTTTTTGTTTGAGAAGTGTTAGCAGTGGGAGTAAATTCAAGGAGTAGTAGTCTTGTACTTTTGCAGTGATTTTGACCCCGAGGTATTTGAAAGAGTCCACCCATTGTAATTTAAGGTTGGGGACAGCCCCCTTCTTAGCATTAACATCTAGGGGTAGTATGGACGACTTGCTCCAGTTTACCCTCAGCCCCGAAAATAGGGCAAATTTATTTAAAATATCTAAGACCGCCTTCAGTGAGTTACCGGGGTCATTAAGAAACAGGAGCATGTCATCAGCATTTAAGGCCAAAGTTTCATAAATTGTTCCCACTCTTATAGCCCGGACATCACCAGAGGACCTCAGGGCTATGGCCAGGGGCTCCATTACTATGGCAAAAAGGAATGGGGACAATGGGCATCCCTGCCTGGTGCCTCTACCCACTTCAAAGTAGGCAGACACTGCGGACCCTAATCTAATGGCTGCTTTGGGATTCCTATACAGCATAGAAATCCACTTCCTGAATTGCGGCCCAAATCCCATAACCTCTAGTACTTTAAACATATATTTCCAATCGACAGAGTTGAAAGCTTTTTCTATATCTATGGACACTACAATTCTGGAGTTCGAGTCTGTGGGTGGTAATTGCATGTGGGTAAAAAGTCTCCTCAAGTTTGTGTCCGTCGATTTCCCCGGCATAAAACCCGTCTGGTCAATAATAACTATGGCTGGGATGACCGTGGTTAGTCTAGTCGCCAGTAGTTTGGTTAGGATCTTTAAGTCTGTGTTCAAGAGTGCTATTGGCCTGTAAAATGCACAGTCCGTCGGGTCTTTCCCTGGCTTCAGCAATAGGATCCAGCATGAAGTTAGGTAAGGAGGAGTTGTCCTGACAATATTCCAGCAACCAGTTAAGTCTTGCCGCCAACTGTTCTACATTTACCTTATAGAAATCAATGGGGAACCCGTCAGGTCCAGGGGCTGTTATTTTGGCTTCTAATATATCACAATCACCATCAGTCAGCTTTGGGATGGGTAACCCCTCCAACAGTGAACACATTGCATCTGTGTCATAATCAGGGACCGGTGAGTATAAGGAGGAGAAGAAATCAACAAACTCCTGCATAATCGCAACCGGATTTGTGACCATGTTTCCTTGTTTGTCCTTAATAACTGGAATGTGTACAATGGGTGTTTGGTCTGCCACTAACATAGCCAGGAGTCTACCATTCTTGTCCCCCTCTGCGAACACCATATGTGTGGTTTTTGTCATTTCAGAACTGGTCAGACTCTTCATATGAAGGGATAAACGCCTTCTCGCCTCTAGCAGTGACTCATATGAGGCCCCAGTAGGGGATCCCGCATGAGCCTCCGCACACTCCCTCTCACTCTGCTTTAAAGTATTTAACTCCTCGTTTTCGTTGACCCTTGCCGTTTTTATAGCTAATATACATTCACCTCTAGTTCCTGCCTTAAAGGCATCCCATACCATTGGTTTTTCAGCAGAATCTACATTAGTGGACCAGTATGACTTTATGGTTTCCTCTAAATGAGCTTCCACCTGTTTGTTTTGTAACCAACCAACCGAGAGGCGCCAGCATCCCCTTCTTGTTTCAACTGGAAAGGAGAGGGTGAGGGAAAGCGGGTTATGATCTGAAAGACCTCCTGCCAGGTAATCAACACTTTCCACATTCTGCAGAATACTATTGTTACCAAAAGCCAGGTCGATTCTCGCTGCTGATCTGTGCGTCAATGACATGTGAGAGTAGCATTTAGCCGTTGGATGTTTCCTTCTCCACAGTTTGACCAGGCCGGTCACTGAGGCCCATCCACACAAGTCTGACAAACTTAATCTACTCGGATTAGAAGAGTCCAACACCGCGTCTAACACCGCATTGAAATCTCCCACCCAGAGCAGGGGAAGATGCAAAAACTGGGCCAAGCGGGTCAACATGTCATATAGCAACTGGGCCTGAAATGGGGGAGGCATGTAGATATTCACCATTAGTAGCCGACTATAGTATACTTCCATTACTATAGCCACATAACGTCCATTAGGATCTGTTATCACCTGGTGTACATTACATGGTATTGCCTTGCTAACCAGCACAGATACCCCTCTGGCAAAGGTGGAATAATTAGAATGGAAAGCTTTCTGTATTCACAATTTGCGCAGAGAGAGCACTCTGCTTCCATCTAAATGCGTCTCCTGCAAAAATATTATGTGCGGTTTTGATTGCTTTAGGTATTGGAACACAGAGGCCCTCTTGAATCTATGATTCAGTCCTCTGACGTTCCAAGAAACAATGTGCAATTTATCCGCCATTATCATTGTATTGGTATAAATAACTATTACAACATTTGGATGTTAACTCCTCCCTCCTTTTCAGTGCTGACCATTTTAAAAATACATCTTATAATTACTTTAAGTAAGTTAGCTGGGACAATTAAACTTGACCCTCCCCCCCTGCTATTATACCAGAGAACAAACTCAAAAAAACACAAAAAAATCTGGCATGTAGCTTCATCCAAAAAAACAAAAAACAAAAACTTGCAGCGGGTTCCTGCCGCATCCATTGAAAGTCTGGCAGTGCTCCTTCAGTGTTCTCACCTCTTCATTATGCTCCGAACATCATATATCATGGAGCATGAGCATTTTCCAAAACATATAAAAGTGCCTTTGCAAGTAACATATGTAGAGCTGCAATATTAACCCACCAAACTCAGCTCTTGGGGGTGTTAGGTATAAACTTGAGAATGAAAAATTCAAAAATAAGGAAAAGAAATAAAAATAGAGAGCAAAATTAAGGCACCACATGAACAAAACGTCAAGGAAAATTATTGTTCCTCCTGACACAAGAAACACTGGACAATGAGCCTGGAAGCCTCTGAATTTAGTGCTCTAGCACAGAAAAACATGGCTCTTCAGGAGTGCGATGGTAATCCCTGGAATGTGTGTTACTCCTCCTTTTCCACGATGCACGGGGTACTTCAGAATGCCCGTATATCCATCTTATGTTGATTAGCATGT
Organism: Lithobates clamitans; assembly: GCA_037952925.1. Taxonomy (NCBI): domain Eukaryota; kingdom Metazoa; phylum Chordata; class Amphibia; order Anura; family Ranidae; genus Lithobates; species Lithobates clamitans. The sequence goes on along the minus strand of JBBGZY010001818.1, from coordinate 246,443 downwards.
GCCCTTCGTGAGTGGATGAGATGAGTGCTTGGAATTTCTTGCATGACTCTATATAGTGACGCCTGTGAAGGGGTTAAACTGCTATACTTTTCCTGAGCAAAAAAGGTCTCTATGAAATCTGTTGTTCCTTAAAGTTCCTTATCCAGCCATTCACATGCATCTGGGGGATTGTCAAAAAATCTCACATTGCCTTTGTACTGTACCCTGAGCCTGCTTGGGTATAACATGCTGTACTGTACCTCTTTATCACGGAGCCTTTTGCGGACATCATTAAAGGAGCGACGTTGTTGTTGCGTGGCTGCTGAAAAATCGGGGAACAGCATTACCTTAGCAATTTCAAATTTCAACTTTAGATTTTCTGGATTGTGCCAAAATCATGTCCCTGTCCCTGTAGTTCAAGAACCGGACCAGAAATGGTCTGGGGAAGGCTCCTGGTGGTCTTTTACCAGTGGGGACTCTGTGCGCTCTTTCCACTACATAAGTGGGGGGTAAATCTTTCAGGGAGAGCAGATTAATGAAAAATTCCTCAGCAAACAGCACTGGCCTATCCCCCTCCACTCCTTCTGGCAGGCCGACCACCCTGATGTTGTTTCTTCTCTGGCGGTCTTCCACATCATCTGCTCTGCGTTTAAGAGAGTTCACCAGGTCACGGAGTTCAGCAATGTGGGTACTCTGAGTGTGGGAGGTGTCCTCAACCCCCGAGACCCGATCCTCCACTATGGTGAGCCGGCCTCTAATTTTATCAAGGTCATGTCTGATCAGTGTGCATTCAGATGACAAGTGATCAATTCTCACCATTAGCTCGGACTTACTGGCATTGATGGCCTCCAGGATTGGCCTGGTAATCGCCTCCGTGTCCACCGCTAATATCTGCTCATCCGCTCGGTCAGTGTCAGCCTGCAGATCCCCTGTGTCCTCTGCCTGTGCCATCTTGGCCGCTGTGTGTTTGACGCGCTGTTCAGCATTTCGTGAAGACAAGAAGGCGGGGACGGGGCCTTGGTCTGTCTCCTTGGCAGAGCGGGTCTGGCGCTGGTCTGTGTGAGCCTTCTGCAGCTTTTTTGAAGCTGAGGAATGCATCCCTGCATTCCTCCTACTTTCCCCTAGGTGCCGGTTCTGTTTATAGTCGGATTGGATCGCTCCAAATCAACGGATTGTAGTCAGGATACACGGAGCTCTGAAGAGATGCTTACTGCCTCGATCACATACGGCCACGCCCCACCGTGTGGAACTCCACTTTAAGGTCTAAGAAGTATATCTGCTGCTCACTCACCTCAAAGTTCAATTGTATCCCTTGTTCATTAATATTCAATTCACTCATAAACAATTTTGCCTGGATCCACCCAGCTGCCTGATTTACAGCTGGCTCCAGCTCTCAGGGAGAGAGCAAGAGCCAGCTGTGCCCACCCCCTTCCCTGATTCCCATGAGCAGAGAGGAGATAGGTGAATGAAAGTCGCTCTTTACTCAGAGTAGACCAAGAAATGAGTGAACAGCAGTCATGTGATCACTCAGTTCATCATTGAGCCACCCAAGGGGGAGATCTCAAATGTGCAGTTCATGCAAGACAGCCCAACAATTTACAGGAACTGGAGACTTTTTGCCAAGAGGAATGGGCAGCTTTACCATCTGAGAAGATAAAGAGCCTCATCCACAAATACCACAAAAGAGTTCAAGCTGTCATTGATGTTAAAGGAGGCAATACAGAATATTAAGAACTGGGTATGTAAACTTTTGATCAGGGTCTTTTGTGTAGTTTCTTTTGTCATTATGATTTTAAAAGAGTAAACACAGTTGATTGATAATAAATGGCTTCAGCCAAACACTAACCATGAGTGAAAGAAAAGCTTTTGTGTTATCATTCATATTCTCTGAAAAATGGCCAAGAAATCATAAATTCTGCCAGGGTGTGTAAACTTATGAGCACAACTGTAGCTAATGTAACATACAGTTTATGTAGCACTGACAGCAGGGGCATCAATTAGTAAAGAATTAGTTTGTCTGTGCCAGCTTGGCCAAAACAACTATTTAAAGCAAAAGTAAACTTGAAGATAAGCTTTAAAAAGCCTACCAAGTTCTAGCCTGCTATGCCATGTTAAGGAGGGAGCTAAGGAGTTAATCTTTAACATAAGTAACCCTATCTGTACTGCGCTGGCAAACATTAATTATCAGTTGTAAACTATTTGAGCACTATCTGGCCTAACAAAAATTATAATTTACAAGCCTGGATTCTATATTTCATGGTAATAAAGGGAGACTCATTTTCTCCAACTGAGTTTATTGGGGCATAGTCACTTTGGAATTGTTCAGAAATGTAGTCTGCCGTGATGTCTTCTTATAAGAACATCTAAAAGGTAATAAATATTTTATTAGAAAATATTTATAGGTATGCTGTGTTATTGGGAACACATAACAAACATATAGGGGGAGTTCTTAAATTTGACTGAAAAAGTAGAAATACACTTTAAAACCACTTGACGACCGCCCACAGTACATTTACGACATTACTTTGACTTTAAATACTGTTGTTATGGCAGCAGCTAACTGCCATAACCCAAGTATTCTTTTGCACTGTGGGTGATTCTCTTTCAGATAAAAGTGATCCCAGCTGCGAATTCACCATGAGATCACTTTTAGGGGCGGTGGGAGAGGTGCCCCCCCCTGCAGCTTCCGAGCTTCTGGGTGGTCTCCGAGCTTACCGAAACCCATCCGATCCCTAAGACGCCCGGACAGGAAGCTATGTGAAGGCAAGATAGCCCTCACATGGCTCCATGCCCTTGGAGGACCGGAGCAGCGTCTGACATCACTTGCACCTCTTCAGCTTAAAGAGAAATTGCAGTCTGCTCACATAATGTGTAATAAAAACATCTTTGCCATTCTGAAGCTTCCCTCCAACCACTTTGCATATTATTTTATATATACTGTGATTCTGTACTTGCCATATATGCTGCAGAAATCTCCCTCCACTAAGTCTGGCTGCAGCCATTTTAACTGTGGGCAGCTGAAGCTGCTGCCTGTTCACTTCCTGGATTTACACAGACACACAGAGGCACACCTCCAGCTCTCATCTGCCCTCTTATGACTCATCCCCCCTCCCATCCTGGCAAACTCCCACGAGAGTGAGAGAGAGCTGTACATGATGTCATAAGCCTAGGCTAATGACCAGACAAGAAACAGGAAGTGGGCTGTATAAGGTATTTACTGGCAGAAAAAAAAGTTTTACTATCCAAACTTAAAACAACAAGGGCAGAAGATTTAATGTATGGAAAGTTGAAAAAATGACTGAAGATCCGCTTTAAATGGGTGATTTTTTTTTTTTTTTCTGGTTAAAGGCAAAGTGTCATTTTTTATTTATTTTTTGCTTTTAAGTCCTTTTGACCCCAGATCTCTCAATAAAGAGGTCCTGCCATGCTTTTTTCTATTACAAGGGATGTTTATATTAATTGAAATAGGGATAAAAGTGATCAAAATAAAAATTAAAGGGACAGTGTAAAAATAAAAACTAAAAAGTAAAATAAATAAGAAAAAAAAGTTTAAAGCGCCCCCTCCCTTCGTGCTCGCGCGCAGAGGCGAACGTATATGTAAGTTGCCCCTGCATATGTATATGGTGTTCAAACCACACATGTGAGGTATTGCCACAATTGTTAGAGTGAGAGCAATAATTCTAGTATTAGACCTCTGTAACTCTAAACAAGTAAACTGTAAAAAAAAAAAAAAAAAAAGCGTTGCCCATGGAGCTTTTTAAGTACCGTAGTTTGTCGCCATTCCACAAGCGTGCTCAATTTCAAAGCATGACATGTTAGGTATCTATTTACTCGGCATAACATCATCTTTCTCATTATACAAAAAAATAGGGCTAACTTTACTGTTTTGTTTTTTTAATTCAAAAAAGTGTGTTTGAAAGACCACTGTGCAAATACGGTGTGACATAACATTTTTCAGTGATCGCCATTTTTTTCTCTAAGATTTCCGCTGAAAAATATATACATATAATGTTTGGGGGTTCTAAGTAATTTCTAAGTAAAAATTCTAATTTAAACTTGTAAACAAAAAGTGCCAGAAAAGGCCTGGTCTTAAAGTGGTTAAAGAACGAAAGTCATGAGCTTGAAAACATCTTTATAATTCAAAGAGATCAGATATTTGTGGTAACTGGGTATGAAAGCCATATTTCATGAATTATGTAAATAATCTTTATCATCCTATGGTGTGTTACCTTTCAGTACTAACGTTATGACATCTGAGCTGCCTTGCCTTCTTTCTGTTCAGGGTCTGCTCTACAGTTACCTAGGAAAAAGAGCAATAAGCAGTCTATCAAAGTATTGTACATATTACAGAGAGGTCACAGTGACAGATAAGGATCAGTCATAAATCATGATGCAGTTTTTATCTGTGGGAATGAACTGTAATGCCCTGTACACACGGTCGGATTTTCCGACGGAAAATGTGTGATAGGACCTTGTTGTCGGAAATTCCGACCGTGTGTAGGCTCCATCACACATTTTCCATCGGATTTTCCGACACACAAAGTTTGAGAGCAGGCTATAAAATTTTCCGACAACAAAATCTGTTGTCGGAAATTCCGATCGTGTGTACACAAATCCGACGGACAAAGTGCCACGCATGCTCAGAATAAATAAAGAGATGAAAGCTATTGGCCACTGCCCCGTTTATAGTCCTGACATACGTGTTTTACGTCACCGCGTTCAGAATGATAGGATTTTCCGACAACTTGTGTATGCAAGACAAGTTTGAGCCAACATCCGTCGGAAAAAATCCTAGGATTTTGTTGTCGGAATGTCCGAACAAAGTCCGACGTGTGTACGGGGCATAAGAGGATAACAGCCTGTCTGCATACTATCTATACTTTCTGCAGTGCTTAAAGCCCAACTCCACAATAAGCAAGAACTGCTCCCACCTGTCTCTAACTAACCACTGATATAAAAAAACAAAAACAACAAAAAATAAACTAACTATACGCCCAGTGTACTTGTCTAAAGCCATGGTCATGCGATGATCCTTCCGTCTTCTTCTGTTTTCTGTCCTTCTTCGAGTGTCCACATTACTGCATGCATACTGTAGACACCTCCTATTGGTGAAGGTGACACTTCCAGCCACCAGGTCCTCTCTTATAAGCTCCAGAGGCAGAAGAACTCATGGGGGCATTAGGGGGCCAGTGCCCAAGAAGATAACAAGCAGGGTAAAATGGGTTGGGCTTTAAGTTAATTGTACCCATATTCGTGCACCTGCAGCCACACAGCTCAAGTAAAGTCCTGTGATACCTTTTAATTGTACTAACAGTACATTTTCTAGTTTTTGAGGGTTTACCTCCTCTTCTTGGGCCAAGTGTTATTTACTATCAAATAGTTTTATGACCATTCTCACCTCAGTGACTCCCCCCACATCATTAAATACCCCCCTTCTCTACTCTTTAGCTGGCTATACACTAGGATATTGTCAAATGAATGGACCATTGTATGGAAATTTATTGTAGATTCTTGACAATACTCAGTACATTTATGACTGATAAATGTCATTTGAAAGTACTTTGTTTGCTTAACCACTTCAGCCTCAGAAGGATTTGCCCCCTTAATGACCAGGCCATTTTTTGCGATACGGCACTGCTTCGCTTTAACTGACAATTACACGGTTGTGCGACGCTGTACCCAAACAAAATTTACGTCCTTTTTTTACCCACAAATAGAGCTTTCTTTTGGTGGCATTTGATCACCTCTGCGGTTATTATTTTTTGCGCTATAAACAAAAAAAGAACAACAATTAAAAAAAAAAAAAAATACATATCCCAAAAAAATATATAAAAAAATGAATTTATTCATCAGTTTAGGCCGATATATATTCTTTTACATATTTTTGATAAAAAAAAAAAAACGCAATAGGCGTATATTGATTGGTTTGCGCAAAAGTTATTGCGCCTACAAACTACGAGATAGATTTAGGGACTTTTATTTTTTTTTATTGTTTTTACTGGTGATGGTGGCAATCTGTGATCACTGCGACACTTTTTGGGGACCAGTGACATTATTACATTGATCAATGCTATAAAAATGCACTGATCAATGGCGCCATTGGCTATATCGCCATTGCTATAAAAATGCACTGATCAATGGCGCCATTTGGCTCCCACTGCTGTCAATCAAAGCGAGTAAGCCAATGAGGAGAGAGCAGGGGGCGGGGCCGAGCCGTGGCTCCGTATCCGAATAGACACACAGAGCAGCAGCTGCTTGCTATGCGGGCACTCGGCAGGAGGAAGAGGCCAGGAGCGCTGATGAGGGACCCGAGAAGAGGAGGATCTGGGCTCCTCTGTACAAATCCATTGCACAGAGCAGGTAAGTATAACATGTTTGTTATTTTTAAAAGAAAAAAAAAGAGACTTTGGAATCACTTTAACTTTTGACTTTTACTATCATGTGTGTGTGTTTTCTAGAGAGCTCTGTCTTTGGAGTTTTTTTTTCTTAACATTTTGGTAAACCTTTTTGTATCAGTACTGCTTGTCCTGAAAATATAGCTGTTTATGCAAATAAAAAAATATACCATGGACGGTATTCAACAGTACTTTCTTTAGCAACACAGTTGAGTACTGTCCATGATACTTTTTCTTTGTACGAACAATCATTTTTCATTACAAGCTTTTGGGCGTCTACCCCCTTCTTCTAGGTCCAAGAAGTTTTTATATACAGAGGTTTAGCAAAATGTTGGGACAGATTTCGTACTTTCTGTAGGGTAGATGCACTGGCTCCAACAGAAACTGTTACAGGCAGGCCCCGACTTACAAACGACTCCTACTTACAAACGGAGGGAGATAACCGGAAGTGAGAGGAAATCTACCCCTAGGAAGGAAAATTAACTCCTGGAAGAGTTATTATGGGAAAAAGGTGTCTCCCAAGAAGCTTTATCACCAATTTATGTTTCCACAACAACCCAAAATTTTCAAAAATCCATTTGTAGTAATGACAGAGTGTGAGGTGAAATCTTCTGACCAGGGGCACAGACAGCAAAACAAACTACAGGGATGTTAACCCTTCCCTAAGCTATCAAAAAAAACATAAAATAAATCTTTTGGTTGGAGTTATACTTAGAAAATGTACCTGTTCCAACTTACATACAAATTCAACTTAAAAACAAACCTACAGAACCAATCTTTTTTGTAATCGGGGACTGCCTGTACTGTAACAAAGCTGCTAGCAAATACGTATTCGACAATGTATTTCTCCTTGGTGTGGACATTACAGACAGGATGGTTTTGGAGCATTGTTTTGCAGTTAGTTTGAACCCTTATATACAACTGTACATTAATATTTAGGGTACTTATATAACATCAATCAATCAACATCAATTTACACAGCACTTTACATATACATTGTACATTCACATCAGTCCCTGCCCTCAAGGAGCTTACAACCTAAGGTCCCTAACTCACATTCATATACTACGGCCAATTTAGACAGAAGCCAATAAACCTACCAGCATGTTTTTGGATTGTGGGAGGAAACCCATGCCCAGGGAGAACATGCAAACGCCAGGCAGGTAGTGTCGTGGTTGGGATTCAAACCAGCAACCCTTCTTACAGCTAGGCAAGAGTGCTACCCACTACACCACTGTGCCGCCCATCTCATGAAGCAATGGAGAAATTGGCTTGGCTCTCTAAAGACTGTTCCTGTAGAAGTGGAGAATTATGAAAAAATAGATCTTGTTGATGAGTCTCTTCAAGTTTAACTGTGGAGTCATACCTTGTAATGTTTAACTTTTACAAAGAAAATGTTCAGCTTTCTTTGAAAAAAACTCAGCTTCTCTCAGGCACTGCTCTGCAGACACTTACTAAATCATTTGGCACCCAACCGGTTCCAGTATGAATGATGGCAGCCAGCATCTTTTATCCCACTTCCTGTAAGCCCAGACAATGTAGGGTACCAATCTTCTACCTTTACAGGTTAACGAGATGCTCAACAAAGACGCTCAACATTGGGGGGGGGGGGGGGGGGGTGCATTATGACACCAGTCTTGACTCACAGGGGAATGCTAAAGGGAATAGTGCCCAAAATACTAATTGAGCCGTGTCCTTGCTGCATTCAGGACTGCCCACCTATAGAGGACAGAAAAGCAAGTACCCTGAACATCACATTAGTGCAAAGCATTCTCTTATTGCATAAGCTGGAGATCCTGATATCACAAACCCACCTCACCTCTCTACCTCACCTCTCTACCTCACCTCTCTACCTCACCTCTCTACCTCACCTCTCTACCGCACCTCTCTACCTCACCTTACCTTACCTCACCTCACCTCACCTCACCTCACCTTTCCACCCCACCTCTCCACCTTACCTTACCTTACCTTACATCACCTCACCTCACCTCACCTCTCCACTTCACCTCTCCACCTTATCTCATTTGGGCGGCACAGTGGTGTAGTAGGAGCACTCTCACCTAGCAGTAAAAAGGGTTGCTGGCTCGAATCCCAACCACTACACTACCTGCCTGCAGTTTGCATGTTCTCCCTGTGTCTGCAAAAAAACTGGTTGATCCTGCTGCTCTCTATCTCCACCTTCTGTTCATGTTCCCAATTCAGCTGTGGATTTTGCAGTTGTGGTGGAAACTCTGCACATGCTCAGTTTTCAGTGAGTTTCTATGCTGAGCATTTCCTCCCTATCACATCTGAGCAGCACATGTCACTATAGAGTCACACATGTGGGCGTATACACAGTGGTAAATGACAGCCCACTCCCTCCTTGTCCACTAACCAGCTAAACGCAAGGGGGGTGGGATATTACATGTAGATTAATAGGGGCTTCACCTTCCTTTTATTCTAAGACACAAGCTGGAGGGGCGAGACACAGCCTGTGACTGGCAGAAATCCGCACACAAAATAATAAAGATTTGATTGCCTTTACAACCCCTTTAATTATTTATTTTTACTCTGTATTCCAAAGGCTGTTTTATTATTTTGAACATGTGACCAGCAGCAGAGGACTAGAAGCTCCTCCTGCATATGTTTCCCTGCAGACAGGCCGGGAAAGAGCTGTGTCATGTGACAGCTGTATATCGATTAGGAAAAAGGTACTTCAATTTTTTTTTAAATTACAATAATTACAGCGCCATTATCCACATACAGAAATAAAAGGGACAATGTAAATTAAACAGTGTGCGTTTAGTATCACATTAACTATTTTACAGGGGTTGGTTGGGCATGCAGGTAGTAGTTGATTGCCCTTGGGACAGCAAATCCTCAGGTTGCATAATGTTTCATAAAATTGCAAGGGTGGCCCTGCTGACTGCAGGTTTATTTTTAGTGAATTCTGGCCTGCCCAATCTCTTGTCATATACACTGGTCTTCAAGTTGTAGATGTGCCATACCTGGGCAAATTGTTACATGACCACAGGTGTGGGCAGCCCATTGCATTAGGGTGTGCACCCCAAAGATCAAGCACACATGCCTTTCTTTGCAAACTCAGCTGCATGGGACAGTGAATAAATGGGAAGTGCTCTATGCTGAGCGACTTCCTGTTCAATCACAAACTGAAGCATAGTAAACACAGTTTACTATGTTTCAGTTTTGATTGAACACAGCGAGTGAGTGTGTTCACTGTGTTCATTTAAAAGAGGAAGGGGCCGCTAAATGACATATTAATTAGCGACGAAAGATTAAAGATGCAGCTTTCTCAACAGAAGCAATCCAATTCTAATATGCAGTCTGCAGCACAGGTGCAAAGGCGCCAGTGTGTCTCCTCACACTAAATACAAATATATTAGAGAGAAGAGTTGGCAATTCCAGTCCTTGATGCAAAAATGTATTGGCTACATATGAGCATTAAAAAAAACACTGACGCGTTTCTGCATGAGCCTTAGTCATAACTAAGGCTCACACTGAAACGCGTCAGTATTTCTGCGTAGCCAATACATTTTTGCATCAAGGACTTTGGAGTTGCCGGCTCTTCTCTCTTACACATTGAGAGCTTAAAACGTTTTAGGTGGAGTTCAGCTTTGAAGTGATATTAAGGGTTATTATTTTTCTTTTTTTTTGCTAAAATAAACAGGATGTTACACTTACCTACTTTGTGCAAGGATATTGCACAAAACGGTCCCTTACCTTCTCTTCTGGAGTCCCCCGCTGAGGCTGTCTTCCTCCAAGTTCCCTCATATCAAGCTGTGCGCTATGGGGGCACTCCTGAGCTGGGCTGTGTGCATCTATGGACACACACAGCATGGCTCTGCCATGCCTCCTCTTCCCTCTCACAGGATTTGCCTGACAGTAGCAGGAGCTTCTAGGGGAGACCAAGAAGAGAGAGCAGCGGTAAAAGTGCTGGAGCATGAGAGAACTCAGGGAAGTTTTTAGGGATGGGGGGGGGGGGGGGAGATGTTGGAAGGTTTTTTTACCTTAGAGAATGCATTAAGGTAATAGATCTTTTGATTTTGCAACCACTTTCATTTGTTCTAGTACATCTGCTAGTGCATCGAACACTACCCTCTCCCCAGAATGACAATGCTGCTGTCCAAAGGTTGCTCCTCCAATGGAATGGAGACACCCTAATTACATCCATTGTAAGTGTGTTACTGGCCAACCAGTTGTAAAAAAAAAAAAAAATTTAAAAAGGCCTAAAGAGAAACAAATGTAGCCTCCACATTTAAGGATTGATTGGCTACAATATACTACATTTTTATTTTGGTTTAATACCACTTTAACCACTAGCCGACCAGCTCACGCAGATATACTGCGGCAGGTCGGCTCTCCTGCGCGAACCGATGTACCTGTACGTCGGTCTGAGCAAGGAGAATAGTGGGCTCACGGGAGCGTGCCTGCAGGTCCCGCGGACTCGATGTCTGCCAGTGACCTGCGATTGCTGTGAGGAGAGGCAGAATGGGGAATGCCTAAGTAAACAAGGCGATTCCCCATTCTGCCAGATGACATGACAGAGATCTTCTGTTCCCAGTGATCAGGAACAGTGATCTCTGTCATGTTCCAGTAAGCCCAGCCCCTCTACAGTTAGAACACACCTAAGAAATAATCCCTTCCCTGCCAGTGTCATTTTTACATTGATCAGTGCATTTTTATAGCACTGATCAATGTAATAATGTCACTGGTCCCCAAAAAGTGTCATTTGGGGTCAGATTTGTCTGCCGCAATGTCGCTGTCCCGCTAAAAATCACAGATCGCCGCTATTACCAGTTAAAACAATAAAAATAAATAAAAGTCCCCAAATCAAATGCGATTTTTTTTTACCAAAAATATGTAGAACAATATATATTGGCCTAAACTGATGAATACATTTTTTTATATATATATATATATTTTTTTTTTTTGGATATGTACCGTATTATAGCAAAAAGAAAAAAACATTTTTTTTAAATGCTTATAACGCAAAAAATAAAAACCGCAGAGGTGATCAAATACCACCAAAAGAAAGCTCTATCTGTGGGGAAAAAAGGATATCGATTTTGTTTGGGTATAGCGTCGCACGACCGCGTAATTGTCAGTTAAAGCGGCACAGTGCCGTATCACAAAAAATGGCCTGGTCATTAAGGGGGAAAATCCTTCCAGGGCTGAAGTGGTTAAGCACTAAAATTAGCACACCTCCTTGACCTGCCCAGCCTTTGATTTGACAGTTAGGCCCCTTTCACATGGGGCAGAATTTGGCCAAGCAGCGGATGACAGGCTGACAAGCAGTGGATGACAGGTCCGTGTCCGCTCCACTATGCAGAGCGGACACGGACACAGACTGCTGTTCTCTATGGGGCAGATTGCATGTCCGTTTCCATCCGATTGTCATCCGATCCGTTGCATGGATGGTAAACCTATCCCTATCCACCTGTTTTTAGCGGACCAGATCGGATTCCATCTGGTGACATCGGACACATGTCCACTGACATTCGCTACCCCATAGAGAACAAATGTTGGTTCTGATTGGGTACGCCTGAAAAACATACAAGCGGACCTGATCGGTCTGCTGGTGTGACCCAAAGAGGCCTAAAGGTGTAGCAACTACTTAGCACTCTGCTCTCTCTGCTTTCTCCACCTGCCAACACGTTTCTTGCCAGCACATGTACATACAGCAAACCTGATAGGCTCCCAGCACTGCCCCTCCCCCTCAATCAGAATGCTCTTTTACAAGGAATTAAAAGAGGCTGATACCAAGTCAAATCCAGGTCCTCACAATTGTATAAGTTTAAAAATACATTGGATAATATGAATGTGGAACTGTCATTGGCTCATGCTCCTGTCAATCACAGTCAGTCAGCCAATCAAGACAGAGAGAGGGCAGGGCCGGGCCACGGCTCTGTGTGAATGGACACAAATCAGAAGTGAGCCTGCTCAGGTGCCCCCATTGCAAGCTGCTTGCCCTGGGGGCACTTGGACAAAGGGAGGGGGCAGGAGCGCTGGTGATGTACCACATAAGAGGAGGATCGGGGCTGCTCTGTGCAAAACTGCTGCACAGAGCAGGTAAGTATAACGTGTTTGTTATTTTTTTTTTTCAATGCCTTTATTATTACTTTAAAAAGCTAATTTTGAAACTCCAACAATGTACAACTGTGAGAAATAAAATAAAGGTGGAGTATTACAATAATTAAAAAAACAACAAAACTTGATTATGCTGCTTTTCTGTGCTGTGAAACCAGATAAGAAAGCTGATAAAAGGCAGAAACAGGCCAAGAGCCAAATTCCTTAGATGTTTAGTAAGTTATTGGCTTTAAATCTTCTGTATTTTAGTGAGTGTTGAAAGGGAACAAACTCCACACATCTTGGTTTAAAGGATACCTCCAGCTCCATTAAAGTTCAAATGCAGAATTTAACTGTTACGCAGTAATTTTGTTATATAATACTTTTAAAGCAGAACTCCAGTCAAGAACAAGACAAACAGCAATAGCCAAATAAAATATAGGACAACAACACAAGCTTTTTTCTGCAATATTCATATTGGGGATTATCCAGAATCACTGTACCCCTGCACTCTAAGTGCCTTACTAACTTTCCTAGAAGTTTGTACACAGATTGAGATAAAATTACAGCCAGTCTGTTGCAACATTACAATCTATTTTGTATTTTAAAGCATATCCACACCCTGAAAAATATGTTTCCTCCTCTCCAACCCTACCCCACTCCTCTGCATGATAAACAGCACTCCTGGTGCCTTCTGGGATATGCATGTCACCAATTGCAGGAGACAGTCTTCCATCCATAAAAGGAGGAGGGGAGGGCCTAATGGCATGTCATTGGGAGGCATTGGCCTGAACCCGGTAGAGACTGCAGCCTCTCGATGACATCACACCAGAACATGGCAGCCTGGTTATCAAGTGGGCAGAAGAGCAGTGGATCTCGGCAGGACAATAGTGGATCCGCTGGGTGGGTGAGTATCTGAATTGTGCACAATCCAGCACAGGTAAGCAGGGATTAAAAAAATAGATACGTTGACGGAGGGGGAAATTCCTCTTAAATGTATTTTCTCAATACCTACAAACATAGGCAAGTAAGGATCTGCAGTAAGGTGTGCTAAAATTCTCACAATGCTTATACAGCAGACAAACCAGGAGAGGACTGTTTTTGATCTAGCAAACTATGTTAACTGACTTCAGGTAACTGTTTCCATCTATATGTCTTAACAGGATATCTACAGTGCATTGAGTATAAAATAAAGTATAAAGATTCATACCCCTTGAAATTTTCCACATTTTGTCTTGTTACAACCAAAAACGTAAATGTAATTTATTGGGATTTTATGTGATAGATCAACACAAAGTTGCACATAATTGTGAAGTGGTAGGAAAATTATAACTGGTTTTCAACATATTTTACAATTAAATATGTGAAAAGTGTGGCATTCATTTGTATTCAGCCCCCTCTGAGTCAATACTTTGTAGAACCACCTTTCACTGCAATTACATCTGCAAGTGTTTTTGGGGATGTCTCTACCAGCTTTGCACATCTAGAGAATGACATTTTTGCCCATTCTTCTTTGCAAAATAGCTCAAGCTCTGTCAGATTGGATGGAGAGCGTCTGTGAACAGCAATTTTCAAGTCTTGCTGCAGATTCTCAATTGGATTTAGGTCTGGACTTTGACTGGTCCATTCTAACACATGAAAATGCTTGATCATTGAAGCTTTGGCCATATGTTTAGGGTCGTTGTCCTGCTGGAAGTCTCAAGTCTTTTGCAGACTCTAACAGGTTTTCTTCTAAGATTGCCCTATACTTGGCTCCATCCATCTTCCAATCAACTCTGAGGGCTTCACAGAACAGCTGTATTTATACTGAGATTAAATTACACATAGGTGGACTCTATTTACTAATTAGGTGACTTCTGAAGGCAATTGGTTTCACTAGATTTTAGTTAGGGGTATCAAAGTAAAGGGGGCTGAATACAAATGCATGCCACACTTTTCATATTTTTATTTGTAAAAAAAAATTTAAAAACATTTATCATTTTCCTTCCACTTCACAAAATGTGCCACTTTGTGTTGGTCTATCACATAAAATCCCCAAAAAATAAATTTACGGTTTTGGTTGTAACATAACAAAATGTGGAAAATGTCAAGGGGTATGAATACTTTTTCAGGGCACTGTATACGGTGAACTGTGACTTTGCAATTTTATTTAAGAGTAAAATCTTTCAAAGATATCTGATCTCAGTGCCAAACTGTATATAAACTTTAGAAAGTTTTATAGAAAAATCATTGGTCAGAAAACATTCCTTCTTTCCATCCTTGAGTCAACTAATTTGCTTTGAAAACCCTTACAATTTCATCCAGACCTGCTACATGAATGGAATATTAGACAAATTAAACAGGTTTCATTACAAGACGTGCAATTTTTCCCCAACAAAAATCACTATTATGCGGCGTACACACGATCGCACATTGCGACAACAAAATCCACGTTTTTTTTCCGAGGGATGTTGGCTCAAACTTGTTTTGCATACACACTTGTGGGCATTGATAGGTGGCACTTGTGGGCACTGTTAGATGGCAAAGATAAAGCAGATGTGCCTCTTCCACTTCAGGACTTTTGTCCCTCTCATCTGTCATTCGTCCATAGCGCGGATGTCAAGTGGTTAAAGCACTCTGAATGCCAATCAAAGCACCTGTCACTAAATAGAATGATAAGCTTACAGTCCTGCTATGTTTGTTTTGCTTCCAAAATTAAAGCCAATGTCACTTTCTTGGTGCTTCAAAGTGCCTCCAAAGCCTTCATAGAAGTCTATGACAATGCTCGCTTACAGAAGATTAAGCTTTTGAGGGACTTTTATTCAGCATTAGATTTGCTTTCTTTTGGAGGGATTGCAGGTGTAAGATATCCCAGGATGCACTGGGAAACCAACAAGAGAACCAGAAAGACATCAACAGCAGTTTTTATATATTCTGGAAGTGTCTGACGTCACATCTGGTGTGCATTGTGGAGCAGCAGAAAGGTGAGCAGGGCAGGACTGGATTGGAGCAACTAGCAGACGGCACACATGCAACATGGGAATGCTGCAGTAGAAGGTGAGGAAGGATCGGGGAGAGAGGACTGAGCAGCAAAGGATCAACAGAGCTGGGGAACCGGAGTAGGAGAAACTATGTCACATGTGGTGTGCAGTCTGGAAACAATATAGCAGGAGATGAGCGGGGACTGGAGAAACAGAAGGATCAGCAAACCAAAGAATCAGTAGATCTCAGTGTTACTACTGAGCAGGGGATCAGCAAAACTCGGGGTACTACTGAGTGTGCCATCAGCAGAGCTGGGGGTAATACTGAGCATACTGAGCAGGGAATCTGCTAAATGAGGGTACTAATAAGCTGGGGATCTGCTGAACGAGGGCATTAATAAGCTGGAAATCTGC
Organism: Lithobates clamitans; assembly: GCA_037952925.1. Classification (NCBI taxonomy): domain Eukaryota; kingdom Metazoa; phylum Chordata; class Amphibia; order Anura; family Ranidae; genus Lithobates; species Lithobates clamitans. The sequence goes on along the minus strand of JBBGZY010001818.1, from coordinate 230,629 downwards.
TGAACAGGGGTACTAATGAGCTGAGTGAGGGCACTACTGAGCCAGGGTTCCACTGGGTCCCTTTAAAACTAATAGAAAATTAACACAGACAGGGCATTTGCCAAGCTTCATTAAATTTTCAGAAAAGCATCACTGAAGCATGGCTGAAGTACCACAGAATCCTCAAAAACACACGTAGCACCCTATAGTGTGCTAGAAAGTATAAATAGGTTTTTTTGTTAGTGTAGGTAAATTTGGCCTGGCTAAGAGCCAGGCTAGGTTGAATCTGGGTGAGGGTGAGTCACTCAGTGAGGCTGGATGACTCATCAGGCAGCACCTCTGGTACCTCCCCTACTTGCTGGAACTTTGGAAAAGCTTCCAAAAGAATAGGATGAAGGTTAGGAGGATCTGCCTGGAGTATTGAGGAGGGCCCCAGCCAATCCCCAACAAATGGGCTCACAGGTGGAGGACACCTCTTAAATACTCTGGGTCAGGCCAGCACGAGTGGGGAGTTTGGATGGAAGCTGTTGATGGAGCGATGAGGAGGCTGTCCTTGACCCTCTGATCTGGGCAGGGGGATGACCTCGGGCCTGGGGCACTGGAGAGATCTTTTCAAGATACACAGAGTCCTGTCCAGAGGCACGGGAGCAAGAGTGAGGATAGCAGGAGCCAGCTTGCACGTCCAGGAGGACTGTGGAAAGTAGACAGGAGGGCTAGTGAATGGTGCAGCTGCAGCCAGACGGGCTGGTAGGGCCTGAAGAGATGGTGCTGGGATCAATAGCCACAGGAATGTAGCTAGACACTGGACTTTTTCTCTACATACCAAAGGGGCCCGTGGTCCCTGCCTGTAAAGGGCTTTTGCTTAATCTGGCTGAGTGCTTTTATTCCAGCTGGATCTTTGTTGTTTTCTGCAAAAAAGTGATGTGCTGGAATAAGAGGAGCGTATGCAGATAGTGTATATAGTTGAAGTGTCCCTGAAGAAGTTTGTTCCAGTCAATCATCCCATCCCCATCCAAGTTTAACCCCTAATAAAATACAAAAACAAAGCCGCTGGACTGTTTCCTGTTTCAAGTGAGTCTGTGGAAATTCAGTGTGCCTGGCTCTGTAGGGTGGGGGATCCCTATTCACCAGCGGCTCCTATGGGGGATGCGCTACACACATCAAAAAGCATGTTGAAGCAGTAGGCACTTTTACGTGTGTTAAAGTCGAAGCAAGTGTAAATGAGCCCAAAAAAACTAAGTAAACTCTATATAGTTCCGCTTTAAACTGACTGTACACAGTTCAATTTTGTTTATTTAGCATTCATTAAAAGAACCCTTAGGGCTAGTTTGCACTTGCTACGAGTTTAAGACACAGTGGGGTCAATTCACTAAACTTTACCGCATGCGATAAGGGTATCATATTACTCATTTCCCTTAATTATCGCATGCAGTAAATTAAGTCCAATTCATTAAAAAAATGTAAAAAAATAACGATTATGCGGTATTTACTGAGAAGAAAAAAATATGGCGATAAATATCGCTTTAAAAAAATCTTAAGTCCAATTCACAAACTGGCCAGAGAGTAAAAAACCATGAAATATTTACCACCAGAGTTTTGCTGGCGGTATCACATGTGGTATTTGTCAATAAACAGTGTGGGGGTCGAGGGGACCTCCACGCCGACCCAGCATGCATCAGTCCGTGACATCACAAGGGGTGGACCACCAAGTGACATAGCCAGGTGGCACCGCCCTTACCTACAGTGGGGACGGAAAGTATTCAGACCCCCTTAAATTTTTCACTCTTTGTTATATTGCAGCCAATTGCTAAAATCATTTAAGTTCATTTTTTTTCCTCATTAATGTACACACGGCACCCCATATTGACAGAAAAACACAGAATTGTTGACATTTTTGCAGATTTATTAAAAAGAAAAACTGAAATATCACATGGTCCTAAGTATTCAGACCCTTTGCTCAGTATTTAGTAGAAGCACCCTTTTGATCTAATACAGCCATGAGTCTTTTTGGGAAAGATGCAACAAGTATTTCACACCTGTATTTGGGGATCCTCTGCCATTTCTCCGTGCAGATCCTCTCCAGTTCTGTCTGGTTGGATGGTAAACTTTGGTGGACAGCCATTTTTAGGTCTCTCCAGAGATGCTCAATTGGGTTTAAGTCAGGGCTCTGGCTGGGCCATTCAAGAACAGTCACGGAGTTGTTGTGAAGCCACTCCTTCGTTATTTTAGCTGTGTGCTTAGGGTCATTGTCTTGTTGGAAGGTAAACCTTCGGCCCAGTCTGAGGTCCTGAGCACTCTGGAGAAGGTTTTCATCCAGGATATCCCTGTACTTGGTCGAATTCATCTTTCCCTCGATTGCAACCAGTCGTCCTGTCCCTGCAGCTGAAAAACACCCCCACAGCATGATGCTGCCACCACTATGCTTCACTGGTGGGACTGTATTGGACAGGTGATGAGCAGTGCCTGGTTTTCTCCCTAATAAGTATTTTTCCTTATTAGGTGGTATCCAGATGAGGAAAGCAACATCACGGTAAGCCAGTTTTCCATTATTCACCTCTAATGTCCTCCCTCTAGAAGTTTTCCTGGAATATGAGATGCCGGTAAGAGGCTCCCAGACTTTGCCCCATGGATCCATGGTTTTACTTAAACACCTGACAGTACAGCTTGCCATACATGGAGTGTAGCACTACCCCCATAAGGGCAGATGATCTGCCTCAGGTTCCTCTCCCCACTAGTGCAGTGGCAGCCAGGCACACAGCAACATTCACTCTTCTAGCTCAATAAACAGTCTAGGGGTTGTGTTTTTGATATTTACTGCTGAACAGAGTTGCATAGGGCACTGGGGGCTGTGGGATACTCCAACAAACGCTGAGCAGTAATAAGAGGGCACTCTTCACTCTGCAGCTACTTCTTAGAACAGTCTCTTTGCTAATAGCCTGTTAATGGGCAGCACTGGGACACCAAGCAATGTTCCAGACCAGGCAAGCCTTAATATTAGTGTCCAAGGGCTAACAGCAACAACAGTCACCCAGATGCTGCACTCAGGTCTGTACTCACAAGGTGCCTGTATACTTGGATGCCTGCTTACAGTATCAGACATTTCCTAAGTGAACTTTTCAGACCAAATCCTAGTTGAAATCCCCTTGTTTAGCTTCAGAGGTTCTTAGCAAGCAGCCCCCCCAGCTTTAGTATAGCTGGAACTGCTGGGCTGCCTGGCAGGACAGCAACCCTCCAGGCTGGGAACTTCTCCTCCTGAACGAGAACAAAGACTGCTCTAGACACCAGACTTTATGTTCTCTGCAGCCACCTACTGAGCACACCTCCCCAACATCAGAGCATCCTGTACTCCCCTTAAGAACCATCATCCCTGATGCAGGAATTGGAATGACTCTTGGGAAGTGTTATGCAAATATGAATATGCCTTCTAGGGTGGATGTCAATTTGGAGGAATGGAAGGCTCTAGGCAAGCTGCTTTTAAATTTGCACTAAAGCCCACATAGGATACTGAGCCTCCATCTCACCCAAAACTTAAATCAAAAGAAGGGGCAGGCCAGGACTGCAAGACTGAGTAGGAAAAGGCTAGATGTTTTTGGATGTCCTCCAACCAGGAAATGAAGCAGAATCTGACTTGCTGCAGTTTCTAATGCACACCTGTAAGCAATTTTACAGGAGAGAAACCTGTACAACTGTGCAACACTGAAGGTAAAGCTGGAGGTCAGCTTTAATTTCCAGTGATCATCCTGCATCACACACAAGGAGCATATGACTGAGCACTGCTCACAGGTTTCACAATGAAATATTGGAATATTTTGCTTCACTCCCTGACTGGCATAGATTTTAAGTTCTCTTGCACATAGGCGTCTGAGCCAATGGAAGGTGAATTACAGTGTTTTTCCCACACCTAGGCAGTCTGGGTGCTGCGTACCGCCCCTTATAGATATGAATGGCTGTGTGCTGCTGTACTCCAAGTATACAGTGATACTCAAATAAACACAAGCATTGCGTACAAGCATATGCAAACAATAGAAACCTTCCTTACTGTAATTATTTCAGAATCTGGAACACAACAGCCCCAACCAAACGAAAACGTAGAAATCTGTAATAAATTAGCATGAAACATAATTATTCACTGTGTTTCCTAGTTTGATACACTAGAGGTAAAAGTACACTCCAAAGTTTTTATTCAATGTCCTATAGTAGGAACTGAAGTCAGTCTACAAATCTGAACCCTCTCTGTGTTTAATTGGCAATAACACCAGCTCAGTAGATTGATTAAAAAAAAAGAGCTGGATGCAATCCTATAAGTACAAAATATAACTGAATAATAACATTTATAGGTAATACCAGAGATTGTTAATCCAGGGAAAACCCAGGGGATAAAGAAAAGCATTTTTCCCCACTGGAGCGAACTGGGCCATGCTTTATGGGGTTTTGCTTTTCTCTGTATCAGCTGTGGGCATAGGATTGTGTGTATAGAGGTTTTCTATTTTTTTTTTTTTTCATTGGTTAAAGTAGATGGACTTGTGTCTTTTTTTTTTTAATCTAACCCTTTTTTGATGCTTCTAGTGGTTCTAAACTTAAAGGAAGGAGTGGGGGGTGGCCTAGCAATGGTGTGTCTGTATCTATGGACACACACATCGAAGCTTGAGAGCACACCTGCACTGGTGCCTCTGTAGCACATGGCTTGCTTTGGCACCCACAAGAAGAAAGAGCAGACCACATTGGTGGGGGACTCTAGAAGAGGAGATAAGGGACATCTCTGTACAATACTGTTGCACAGTACAGGTAACTGTAACATCTTTTTCTATTTTAGAAGCAAAAAACACAGACTATTAAATCACTTTAACTAACTACATCTTCTGACCTGTAAATAGAAATAAGATCACTCCATAAACCCTTATCACTTGACGATTTACCAATCTAGTAACAAAAAATAAAAAACTGTATCGTGACTTTAAAATCTTTTTACTCATGGGTTTTTACAAAACTATTTTTTTGGAGGGAGATAAACGGCATCTTTTTGGTCTCCCAGCAAAATCAGCATCTTGTAGTAGGCAGAAATGAATGAGAACAAGTAATGTTTTTCTTGAAAAAAATGACTGTTTGACAGGGTGTGGCAACACAACGGCAAAGCAAAAATATTTTCCTGCAGTATAATAATGTTTGTTTCCACCTTGTGGTTATTCCGTTGAATTTTGTAAGTCACAAAAAATGTACATGAAGCAAATCTAAAAGCTGAGATTTCTACATGCTCGGTCATAAACCACCTAACATGAAAAAAGGTTAAAAAAGAGACAATATTGCTATGGAGCAAAACATAGTCATTGACAATTGCATCAGACAGGTTGACCTATCATAAAATAGAAATATGGAATAGTTAGCTTGTAGGCAGGTTTAGGTTGACTTCCCAAAACTGGTGGTGCTGTCTTCAACCACCTTGCAGGGAGAGTGGAGGACAAAAGGAACTCACATTCCTTTTAGGCCTCCGTACGCGTCATTAGGTGAGCAGCTATCCGATCGGATGCTGCTGTCCTGGATGAACTTCATGGCCGTCTTTAGTGAGGGCAGTGCTTAGAAGAAGCACTGGCTCACTGCAGTTGATGTACATTTGGCATGTACTTAGGATAGGGACAGAATAGGGACAGGAGAGGGACAGTGTGCCTAACGTAGGGAAAGGTTCTAGAGGAAGAGTGACAGTATAGGGACTGTTTGTTAGTTTGTTATCGTTGCTGTGTGGAGCTTTTCCTCTTCTTTGCATACTGCCTATCAACTGCCTCCTGTGCCAGGTGCTGTCGGTTCTTGAGCATCACTCGCAGCGTTTTTGCCTGCTTGAAACCTTTACATAGACTCTGTTACAGTGTGTTTGGCACATTCTTAATAATACACTCCTTTGAACCTCCATGTGTCGGTCCTTCCTTCTTGGATGCCAACCACCTGGCCTTACTTCCTCCTACAAGCTCATCAAAACACCAGCTTCGGGTCTATACATGTGCTTGTTTTATTATAGAGCTATCTGAAGTGCCATTTTAAAAACGATCCCTTGCCCCCAAAAGAGCATATATTTTGGTGTATGCCTCTCCCCCATCCAAAGTGCATGAGAGACCTCAAGTGTCATTAGTTGAGGGGTGGACTGTTATCAGTTGTATGAAGCAAGTCTCTAATGAAGTGCACAGTTATCCAGCAGGTATATTTGTGTGCTTTAGGCCCCTACCAGAACAGATCCCCTACGATTTTGGAGTAGAATGGAACATCATGCCAGCTTTGCCAATTAAGTTGGCTGAAGATCCTGAGCTTAGAAAAAGCTGAGTGAAGATGTTAGCACTGCTGAGGGAGCGAGGGGAAAGGGAGTTTTGTTCTGCTTTAACACTGCCTTTTGTATGCATATTTTTTAATCTTTATGCGTAAATTTTAAAACCAGGGTTTAGGTATGCTTTACCTCAGAGAAAGAGGGCATTATTTCTGGGGTAAATTTCTGGGTGTGTCCAAGCCAGTCCTGCCAACACGGTATAGTTTAATTTCTGGTTAACATACTAAACTAGGGGTTTTGGAAAAACTAGTACTATCTAATTCCATGTCATGCCCTACTGTTACTCTTGAACATGGTCTTTTCCCTAGCTTTTATGCAGTAATGTCAGCACCCTATTACTTAACCCTATCGATAAATCTGACTGAAATTTCTGTTTGAAAGCTTTACTAGATGTCTAGCCCATGTTTGCTAGGCTCAAATAAGCAGTTTCCCCTAACGGTGGTGTGGAATATGCTCAGTGTAATTCCATCACATGCCACATAACCTGTGAATAGGAAAGCAGTTCTGTCATTTAAAGGTCAGAAAATCATCCTTTTCCTGGTCATCTTTTTAAAATCTGAGGCTAGTGGAGCAATATTATTGGTTAGGTACATCTTTTCATGACCACTTTTTCCCACCCCCCAGCATTTTTATCAGCTAAATAAATCAATAAATAAAACCAAAAAGTCTGATAAACACTTACAGCGCAACAGTGAAGATGTTTAGCATCCACCAACTTCTTAAATTGCTCTAATATTCCATGTGCCAGAGGAAGACACCAGCCACTACCTTCTTGTAAAATAGAAACTCACCTATTAAGAATGCTGCAGTTACCTCATGCCGTTGATACAGTATCAAAGGCATGTGTAACAGTAAGGATCCTTCCAGGATGTGCGTGCCAGCCTCAAGCCTTCTCTGTTCAATGGCACCCAAATCCGGTCAAAGTTCTGGCAAATAAAGCTCACCAGGAGCCAAATATCGTCAATAGTGCAGTATTTTAATAAAATCTCTGAATTTAATGATATGCAAGCATAAAAACAATTAAACTTGCATAGATGACCATTGCCGAACCAGGATTGTGCAGCGGTGTGATGTCAGCACCTAGTCTCTGTCCCAATGTGTTTCGTCCAATCGGACGTTATGAAGTGAAATTTAAGAAGTTGGTGGATGATAAGCTTTTTCGCTGTTGCATAGGAAGTATTTATGGGACTTTTTGCTTTTATTTATTGATTTATATATATCTTTGGTCTATATATCACTAGTGGACACTTATCTAAACATTTATCTCTACACTTAAACATTTCATTTATTGGTGCTTGTTTATATGTGTGGTGCTAAAGTTTTTATTTTGTTTTAATTCCTTCTGAGTTTGTATATCAAACCTTAGTGTTAGCAGCCATATACTATATTTACTTATTTACACAGCAGGGATTTACATTTGTAATATTTAAATATAAGGGGCGCAGACTAGTTCTATGTCCTAGGTAAAATTTGCACAGACTTTAAAAACCATAGAAAAAGCAATGTAAGAGCTGATTATGTAGCTAGCATTGGCCAATATGCAAGGACAGGTTTGCCACATGCAAGAACAGGCCCACCTCGAGCAAGTGCAGGCCCTTCTTCAGCAAGTGCAGGCCCACCATGAGCAGGATATTGTTGGAAAAGAACAACAGCATATAATGTTAAGTTGTTAATAAACTGACAATGCATTATATCTATCTATGCAGCAGGTGGCACTGTAGTATTATAGTGTATAGTTCATGTTTTCTATGATATAACAGGATGTATCTCAGTGAAAGTACTTGTATATTCCTGCTTCCTGTTCATGTTTCTCCATGCTGTAAGACATATAATATATTTCTCCATGACAGTAAAGCAGTATTACTGCATCCAAGAAGCTTCCAGTGCTTATTGCAATACTCTGCACAATAGTAATGACTGCACAACAGCAAGCCAAATCAGAAACGGTCATAGCCCAACAAGAGACTAACCATTTGCTGGCTGAACTCATTGCAGCTCTATAAAAAGCAGGCTCCCAGATGGCTCCACTATGCAGAATGACCTGTGGAAGACTGTGCAGTGGGCCCTACAAAAGATGCCCACTACAGACAATTTTGAAGCATATCTGGTGCTTTCTAAGCAGATTGCCACTAGTCTGCCACAGATTAGGCAAATGTACTTGATTCTTTTCAGAAAGAAACAATTGCAAGAACACAGTGGGGGTTATTTACGAAAGGCAAATCCACTTTGCACTGCAAGTGTACTTGGACGTGCAGTTGCTCTAAATCTAAGGGGTAGATCTGAAATGAGTAGAGGCTCTGCTGATTTTATCATCCAATCATGTGCAAGCTAAAATGCAGTTTTTTTATTTTCCTCGCATGTCCCCCTCGGATCTACAGCGACGTTACTTTCAAGTGCACTTTTGGTGCTCTTTCAAGTGCAAAGTGGATTTTCCTTTAGTAAATAACCCTCAGAGAGTCTTTAAATAAATTTGGGGTTTGCTTCAAATGCTGTGCTTCCACAGAACACCATGCTAGGCCTCATGCTGTCAGGGCTGGGCTCAGCCTTTCCTTCATTGAGCTGGCCGCTCAGCTGTCCGCTAATTGCCAGCTCCCATTTCTCTCCACAGTTACCCAGCTGTTGTTGATTCTGCTCGTCAGTCCTGCCTACCTAAAGTCGTCCAGCTCACTTGATCTCTGCCTTCACCTTTGTCAACATCACAGAGACTTTCTCCTGCGTTCCTGTTGAAGACTTGCTCGGCTGACATTCCTGACGTTATCTCTACCTCTCTGACATTTGCTTGGCTGACTATCCGATCCGGTTACTGAACTCTGGCTTGTTTTTACTACGCTTACTCTGTTTATCTTATTATTATTATCATTATTATTAAACAAGTGTGATTTAACTATACTCCTGTCTCGGTCTGATTCATGGTTCCTGATAGTAGGCGAAGGCCATGAATTCAGAAGATACAGTCAATCCACTTGTTGGTAATATTTTTTCCAGATTGGATGAGCAAGATCACCGCATGGATCAGTTTGCCATAGCGTTACAAACGCTCTTGAGTCTCACTGCTCACCTGGAAACTCCCACTGTGGCTGCTCCGGTACAACCTGAGTTGCAGGACACCCCTGCTGCTGCGCCAGTCTCTGTGCAGGCACCTGCCTTGAGTATTACCTCTATAAGAGGTATGTCTGGTTCCACTCTGCTTCCCCAGCGATTTGGGGGCGATCCAGTTCAATGCAGAGGGTTTCTCAACCAGGTAGAGATTTACTTTGAGATGCTGCCCCAGGCGTTTCCCACGGACAGAAGCAAAATAGATTTCGTGATATCTTTGCTTTCTGAGAGAGCCTTGGCCTGGGCAAACCCTCTATGGGAGACGCAAAAACCTGTTGTCTTGAGTTACCCTGACTTTGTGGCCTCCTTTAAAAGGGTATTTGATGTTCCCGCACGCTCCGCTTCTGCTGCCAAGTGCCTCATGTCCATCAAACAGGCTACGAGAACTGTTGCCGACTACTCCATTGAATTCCGTACTCTGGCAGCAGAGGTTGCTTGGAACAATGAGGCCCTCGCAGCTGCTTTTTCTCATGGTCTCTCGGATTCCATAAAGGATGAGATAGCAGCCCGAGATATACCCACGGAGCTGGAGAGGTTGATCACGTTTGCCATCCTCATTGTCTTCAGACTCAGTACCGAGCCGGTCAGTGAGGATGAACCCATGCACTTGGGCTTCACGCATCTCTCTGCGGGTAAGAGGGAGAGATTGTGGCCAGGCAGGTCACTTTTTGAAGTCTTGTCCTACCCGTCCAGGGAACGCCCGAACCTTGAGGTCCTGTCATGGACAGACCTTAGGTGGCGTTGTTTTGTCCCCAGTTATCCAGAACGATAAGCCCCTGGTTTCGATCACCCTTTCTTGGGCTGAGTCATCCATCGAGATAAAGGCTCTAATTGACTCTGGGGCTGCAGGCCTGTTCATTGATGCTGCCTTTGTATCAAAGCACTCAATTCCGCTGCAGCTGCGTGACACTCCACTTACCATTGAAGCTCTTGACGGGAGACCTCTACAGCCTGCCCATGTGACTCATGAGATGGTTCCGTTGTCCATGGCGTAGGGCAGTAGTGTATTTAGGTTTTGTGCTGCCCTAGGCCTGACTAAACTTGTGCACCCCCTAATTTAAATATGACCCACCCCTTCCTATCAAGGCCACACCCCTTTCTGAATTTTTCGAGTGGAGACACTAGTTCTGAGGGCCTGGGGGGGCAATGGATTGCCTTAATTTGCATAGATTTCCTCTCACTGCCTGTTTGGTTATGGGGCAGGAAGTGAAGGGAAAATCTCTCCAATGGGACAGGGGCTATAACGCTCCCATATTTTATCCAAAATGAAAAAAAAAGTGTTGCTTATAGTTCTACTTTAAGCACAAATTTCTGATAATTTTATGGAGAGGACTAAGAAGATATAAACATGCCAATGGTGCAGCAGAAAACATATAGTGCAGTGAGGAAGGATTGTGGTCCAGGATGAGAGGACAGTCAAAATTAGAAGCCGCACCCCCCCACAGTTGCGGAATACTGTCCGCCTGCATACCGGAAGCAGTGCGGCCGTTTTATGGTAACGCTAGACTAATCTGCCTCTCAGCCCAGTCTGCCCCATAAGGCTGGCGCTACACTAACTGTCTGTACTGCCCCCCTGCAAAGTGCTGCCCTAGGCCTGGGCCTTGTCGGCCTAGGCCAGAATACAGCATTGCCGTAGGGGCTCTTCACCATGAGATAATCCAATTCCAAGTTATTTCCTCACCTAGGTTTCCGCTGGTTATTGGTTATCCTTGGTTACAGATGCACAACCCCTCTTTTGATTGGCTCCGTGCTGAGGTTCTCTACAAAGGTCAAGCCGGTAGTTTGCCTCCACACCAGCCTTATGATTGTGCAATTGACCTTCAGCCTGGTGCCATACCCTCTCATGGCCAGGTTTACCCTTTGTCGGTCTTGGAGGATAAGGCCACGGAGGAGTATGTTGCAGATGCACTTTCTCGAGGTTTCATCCGCAAATCCTTGTCTCCTCCTGGTGCTGGTTTCTTCTTTATGAAGAAGAGCGGTGAACTGAGACCTGTATTGATTATAGGGGTCTCAATCGTTTCACGATTAAGAATTCCTACCCAATTCCGTTGATTACAGAGTTATTTGACTGCCTCAAGGGTGCAGCGGTTTTCACAAAGCTTGATTTGAGAGGGGCATACAATCTCGTGCGGATTAAGGCGACGAGTGGAAAACTGCGTTTAATACCAGAATAGGCCATTATGAGTACCTCGTAATGCCTTTTGGCCTTTGTAATGCCCCAGCAGTTTTCCATGAATTTATTAACGATGTCTTCCGAGATTTGTTGCAGTTATGTGTCGTGGTTTATCTTGATGATATCTTCATATTTTCCAAGTCCCTGGAGAGCCACACACAGATGTCTGTCATGTGCTTTAGAAACTAATGCAGCGTACACACGAGCGGACTTTTCCACCGGACTGGTCCGACGGACCGAATCCGGCGAACAATCCGACCATGTGTGGGCTTCATCGGACTTCCAACTGACCTTTTCGGTCGAAAATCTGCTGGACTTTAGATTTGAAACATGCTTCAAATCTCTCCGCTGGAACTCCGGCGGACCCAGTTCCTATCGGGAAGCCCGTTCGTCTGTATGCTGTATAATCTCGCGCTCGCTTCCATAGGAAAAACACATTTTCCTATGGCAGCGAGCGCGAGAAAGAGGCGACAATGTCGTCTGGTATGGATTTTGGAAAAGGTAGTCAATCTCGCTGCTTTTATCAGCACGCAGCCCGGCCGGTCAGGAAAGAGAGTGGGGACGAACCAGCAACCCCTCCTCCTGAACCGTACCAGGCCGAATGCCCTCAACATGTGGGGGTGGGTGCTTTGGGGAAGGAGGGGCGCCCTGTGGCCCCCCACCCCAAAGCACCTTGTCCCCATGTTGATGAGGACAAGGGCCTCTTCCCGACAACCCTGGCCGTTGGTTGTCGGGGTCTGCGGGCGGAGAGCTTATCTGAATCCGGGAACCCCCTTTAATAAGGGGGCCCCCAGATCCCAGCCCCTCGCCCTATGTGAATGAGTATGGGGCACATCGTACCCCTACCCATTTACCTGGGGAAAAAAAGTGTCAATAAAAAACACACTACACAGGTTTTTAAAGTAGTTTATTAGGCAGCTCCGGGGGTCTTCTTCCGACTTCAGGGGGTCTCCTCCGGGTTCCCCGCTCTCTCCGGCCTCTTCTCCTGGTGTCCAGTTCTTCTCCCAGGGTCCGGCCTCTTCTCCCGGTGTCCGGTTCTTTTCCCACTCTCCGCTATCTTCTGCTCTTTTGCTGCTCTTTTGCTAGCGGTGGCCCAGTCTTCTCCGTCGTCTTGTTCCCTCTTCTCTTCTTCTGATGTTGACACGACGCTCTCTCCCGCTGTAATGATGTGTGAGCAGTGTGCAATGGGTGGTGGTGACCCCGCCCCTTATGACGGCACAATCCCAGCATGCCCCGGGACTGTGACGTCATAAGGGGTGTGGTCACCGGGTGACATCACCTGGTGACCACGCCCCATGCCTATATAAGTCATTGCGCACCGCTCACACAGCATTACAGCGGGAGAGAGCGTCGTGTCAACAATGGAAGAAGAGAAGAGGGAACAAGACGACGGAGAAGACCGGGCCACCGCTAGCAAAAGAGCGGCAAAAGGGCAGAAGATAGCGGAGAAACCCAGCAGAAGAACTGGACACCGGGAGAAAAGGCCGGACACCGGGAGAAGAGGCTGGAGAGAGCGGAGAAGACCGACCCCTCCGAAGTCGGAAGAAGACCCCCGGAGCTGCCTAATAAACAACTTTAAAAACCTGTGTAGTGTGTTTTTTATTGACACATTTTTCCCCAGGTGTATGGGTAGGGGTACGATGTACCCCATACTCATTCGCATAGGGCGGGGGCCGGGATCTGGGGGCCCCCTTATTAAAGGGGGCTCCCGGATTCCAATAAGCCCTCCGCCCGCAGACCCTGACAACCAACGGCCAGGGTTGTCAGGAAGAGGCCCTTGTCCTCATCAACATGGGGACAAGGTGCTTTGGGGTGGGGTGGCCACAGGGTGCCCCCCTTTCCCAAAGAACCCACCCCCCCATGTTGAGGGCATTCGGCCTGGTACTGTTCAGGAGGAGGGGCGCTCGCTCGTCCCCACCCTCTTTCCTGACTGGCCGGGCTGCGTGCTGATAAAAGCGGCGAGATTGACTTCCTTTTCTAGTCCCGTCGTACCTCATCACGTTCAAAATGAATGTACTTTAGTTCGTGTGTGGGCAAGTCCGTTCATTCGGAAGTCCGCCGTAACTCCGTCGAAAGTCTGTCGGGAAGACCGGCGGACCTAGTCTGCCGTAAAGTCCGGCCATGTGTAGGCAAGTTCGTTCAGGAAAGTCCATCGTAAGTCCGACGGAAGTCCGTCGGGAAGACTGCTGGACCTAGTCTGCCAGAAAGACCGGTCGTGTGTATGCGGAATAAGAGAAAACAATCTCTATTGTAAACTGGAGAAGTACAAGTTCCATCATGAACAGGTTAAATTCCTGGGCTATGTCATTTCCACTGGTGGTTTTTCGATGGACCCAGAGAAACTTTCGGCAGTCCTACAGTGGCCCCGACCTGTGCAGTGTTTCCTGGGCTTTGCCAACTATTATCGGAAGTTTATTCGGAACTTCTCGTCTCTGGTCAAGCCCCTGACTGATATGACCAAAAAGGACGGTAACCCACAGAGTTGGTCTCTGGAGTCCATTAAGGCCTTTGAGAGTCTCAAGGCTGCCTTTGTTTCTGCTCCTGTGTTGGCACATCCTGATCCTACGTTGCCTTTTATCCTGGAAGTTGCTTCTGAGACTGGAGTTGGCGCCCTTCTGTCTCAACGCCCTAACTCTGAGAGCGCTATGCGTCCGTGTGGCTAAGTTTCCAAGAAATTGTCACCTGCAGAATGCAATTATGAGATTGGTGACAGAGAGCTGTTGGCAATCATTTTACCCCTGAAAGAATGGAGACATCTCCTTGAAGGTACCACTGTCCCGGTTCTCATTTTTACTGACCATAAGAATCTCACATTTTTGTCTGAGGCTAAGCGCCTCTCTCCCAGAAGGGCGTGATGGGCTCTTTTCTTGTCAAGTTTTAATTACATTGTCTCATTCTTACCCGGTACTAAGAATGTAAGGGCTGACGCTTTGTCACGACAATTTTCCTCCACTTTGGAGTTGGAGTCGGTTCAGGTTCCTGTGATTCCTCCTGATCGTATTCTGGCTACGGTTCGCACCAGTCTTACTTCTCCTTTGGGTGACAAAATTCTTGCAGCTCAGGTCCATGCTCCTCCTGAGAAACCTTGTGACCACTGCTTTGTCCCAGAGAGTCTCCATAATGCTCCAGACTTACCATTCTCCCAAGGCAGCTGGCCACCCTGGGAAGAATCAACTCTTTTGGGCCATTTCCCAACAATTCTGGTGGCCTAGTCTATGGGCTGATGTAACTGCCTTCGTAGCTGCCTGTTCCATGTGTGCTCAGAGTAATGCCCTGTACACACGGTCGGACATTGATTGGACATTTTGACAACAAAATCCATGGATTTTTTCCGACGGATGTTGGCTCAAACTTGTCTTGCATACACACGGTCGCACAAAGTTGTTAGAAAATCTGATCATTCTGAACGTGAACGTGGTGACGTAACACACGTACGTCGGTACTATACACGGGGCAGTAGCCAATAGCTTTCGTCTCTTAATTTATTCTGAGCATGCGTGGCACTTTGTGCGTTGGATTTGTGTACACACGATCGGAATTTCCGACAACAGATATTGTTGTCGGAAAATTTTATAGCAAGCTCTCAAACTTTGTGTGTCGGAAATTCCGATGGAAAATGTGTGATGGAGCCTGCACACAGTCGGAATTTCCGACAACAAGGTCTTATCACACATTTTCTGTCGGAAAATCCGACCGTGTGTACAGGGCATAAGACTCCACAACACCTTCCAGTGGGCCTCCTACAACCTATACCCAATAGAGAGAGGCCCTGGACCCACCTGTTTATGGATTTCATTGTGGAGTTACCCAACTCCCAAGGCAACACTGTTATCCTTATGGTGGTTGACCGGTTCTCAAAGCGTGCGTTCCAACGACCCAGCTGAGAAACTTGAAGGAGGAAGTGCTTAGCGGGGAGTGGATTACAACTATTCCCGCAGCACTTCCAGTGTCTCTGACCTCCCAGTAAGGACAATTGAGCGGTACACTGACACCTAACTATCGGATCAATTGTGGAACTGTGGAACCAGGAGCTTTATTAGTCAGATGTCTTTTTATACAAATATTTTAATTTGAAGCATATAATTAATAGTTTAAAATGGATCTACTCTGTGTGGAGCTTATTTCTCCTTATGTCCTTGGACTTCCTGAACCCTTGAGATTTCTCAGGGTGACCAGTCTGCATTTCCCAGTGCAGTCAATCCAGATGAGCATATGGATACCGTGATATCTACTTTCCGTTTTTCCAATGTGACCATATCTGTGTATGGGGCAGGATATCGTGGATCTGAGAGGCTTCATTTTATCATCATTGTGGTGAGTTTAAACCCCAGCGGGGTGTGTGGAACACGCGGTGGAGGATTGTGGTGAAAGGTGCATTCATCGACAGATTCCCCTAGGACCACTAGTTACACTCATCACGGACTACACCTGTTTATCATCCACTCATTTATGAGTTTATTATTTTGCTATCCTGCCAGTGCTGTTAACACTATGTTATTATTTTTTATGCTATGAACGTATAGGTACATCTGCCTATGTTAGCCAGTCAATGAGTTTGATTTGACAGGAGCGCTGCTTTGATAAAGGGCTTATATTTCTGGTTGATTTTTCAAGCAGCAGTATCTCGTTTTATCACATGCTAGTATTGACTTTGTTTTTTAAGTGGCTGCTGTATGACTTATATGTCCTTATAGGGAATTATTAATTATCATATATCTTATTTGCCTTTATTATTTTTTAAAGTCTGAAACCCATAGCGCTGAGATAGGAAGGAAGTAGGGGGCGTTTTTAGTTATTTTCTTCCTTTTTTTTACATAGGATAACATGCTGGAGAGTTTACTGGCTGCAGAAGAAAAAGCCTGAAGCCAAAAAAAGCAGCTGTAAAAACGTCCAGTGTGCATGAGGCCTTAAGAGAGTAAGACTATTATTAAGTGCATAGAATGCGAGAGTGATGATCATGTACAAGTGCTTCATCCATTTCAAGACAGTCCAACTCTATCCACAGGTAATCCTCTCGAGACAAAGCATTGCGGGAAGAGCACAGACCAAACAGCACCCCATACTCCAGTTTTCTCTACATGTACAAATGTCTTCAAAGAAGTGACAAATCCTGTGCCAAAATAGGCTTAATTCATTTATACCCCAGGTGTAAACCTGAAAATCTGTAAGAGTGTATATGATTTTAGATGATCAGAGTAACCTATCTCTTGCAAGATCAAAGCTTTTTTACCTTTTAAACATAACAAGAGAGGCCTTACCATACACCCTGGGTACCTGTGCTTGCATTACAGATGTTTCAGGCAGGAGAGCCACTGGTCTTGTAGTAGTTCTACTGAATGTGTAGAAGTATCACTGCCCACTCTCATCAAGCGCATCCAGATTTTAACCAACAGAAAGGAGATGCCTAGTCCTTCAGCTGCCTCTCATCACTCTCACTTGAGGGGCATAGCTGACCACAAACCAGCTTTTGACAGAAATGCCAGTAAATGCCATTATTCCATCCTGCTTCTTGGCAGAAATATCCCAAAGGTACACAAGGCTCATCAACAAATCAGTGCGCTACATGACGCACCATATACCCAATTACTGGACCTAGGCAGGTTCATGATAGGCAACATCTGTCTGGGTAATGTCAGAAGGTCTTCCATAGCTTCTTCTTTCAAGACACATGTCCTGTTAAATTCTTACATTACCCGCTTCGAACAGTGCCCATATAACTACAATGTCAAAAAAAGACTTTCAATAAAGGCATGCATTGATTTTGTCTTTGGTAAGGCCAAGTAGACCCTAAAAGCAGCACTTGGTGAACTTTGTGCAGCCGTATTAGCCATTAAAATTGCTGAGCTCATAAAATGTGACATAGACTCGTTTCACTGTTGCACAGTGAGAAAGATAGTATTGGGATACATACACAACCAAACAAAACAGTGCTATATGTATGTCAGTAACAGAGCAGAGTGCATCAGAAAATTCCCTAATCCTGATTAATGGCACTGTGTGCCTACGGACCTCAATCCTGTTGATCGCAGCACTTATGCAGTACCAACAGCTGCCTACCTGGGCATTTCATGGTCATCGCCGCCTGACTTATTGAATGATAACCCCATATTCTGAATTTGAACTGGTTGATCCTGAGTCTGATAAGCAGTGTTAATTTTGACAGCAAATTTTGATTTAGTTTTATGCCACCTACACACGAACGGTTTAGCTGTTGGAATAAACTCTGAAGGTTTCTCTGACGGAACTCAAGCGGTCTTGCCTACACATGGTCAACCCAAAGTCCAACCGTCCAGAATGCGGTGATGTACAACACTTACAACTGGACTAGAAAAAGGAAGTTCAATAGCCAGTAGCCAATAGCTTCCGTCTTTTACTTGCTTCAGAGCATGCCTCGTTTCTGGTCTGTCAGACCAGCATACAGACGATCGGTTTTCCCGATAGGAATTGGGTCGGTCGGAAATATTTAAAACATGTTCCATTTCTAGGTCCGTCAGAATTTAAAAAAAAAAAAGTCAGATGAGGCCTACACACGATCGGTATATACGATGAAAAGCTTCCGTTGGACTTTTTCTGTCGGACATTCCGCTCGTGTGTACACGGCTTTAGTCTTAGGACTAAAATGACATTTTAGTTTTAGTCCCATTTTAGTCTTCTGCAACTGTTTTAGTTTTAGTTGTATTTAGTCAACTAAATCTCCAGTACATTTTAGTGACTAAAATCTCCAGTAAATTTTAGTCAACTAAAATCTTTTTAGTCCAAAAGTGGAGTTAAGTGTACTGTGCTTACCTTTGTATGAATTTCGGGATGAGTTGTCTGGAATGTCCGCAAATGGTGCTTCAAGTTTGTTGTATTTTTACCAGCGAGTGTCGCTCCACATGGTTTGCAAAGGGTTGTCCTTAACATCACAGCTCTGGGTAGTCTGAGGAAAGTCAGGAGGCCTGTAATGCTGCAGGGTGCTCTGCACGGTGGTCTGAGGAGGCCTGTAATACTGCATAGTGCTATAGATGGTGGTCTGAGGAGGCCTGTAATGCTTCAGAGTGCTCTGGACGATGGTCGGAGGAGGTCTGTAATACTGCATAGTGCTCTAGATGGTCATCTGAGGAGGCCTGTAATGCTGCACAGTGCTCTGGATGGTGGTCTGAGGAGGCCTGTAATGCTGCATACAGTGCAGAGTGCACTGGATGGTGGTCTGAGGAGGCCTGTAATGCTGCTGAGTGTTCTGGATGGTGGTCTCAGGCAGGTCTGAGGGATGGCCTGTAATGCACAGTGTCCTGAATGACGATGGTCAGATGAGGCCTGTTGTAATGCTGCACAGTGCTGGATGGATGGTGGTCTCAGGTCTGAGGGATGGCCTGTAATGCACAGTGCCCTGGATGCCACTGCCAGTGGTCAGAGGAGGCCTGTAATGCTACACAGTGCTGGATGGTGGTCGGGGATGGCCTGTAATCCACAGTGCCCAGGATGCCACTGTGGTCAGAGGAGCACTGTAATGCAGCACAGTGCTGGATGGTGGTCTGAGGGATGACCTGTAATGCACAGTGCCCTGGATGCCACTGTCAGTGGTTATATGAAGCCTGTAATGCTGCACAGTGCTGAATGGTGGTCTGAGCGATGACCTGTAATGCACAGTGCCATGCCATTGTCAGTGGTCAGAGGAGGCCTGTAATGCTGCACAATGCTGGATGGTGGTCTGAGGGATGGCCTGTAATGCCACTGCCAGTGGTCAGATGAGGCCTGTAATGCTGCATGGTGCTGGATGGTGGTCTGAGGGATAGCCTATAATCCACAGTGCCCTGGATGCCACTGCCAGTGGTCAGAGGAGGCCTATAATCCACAGTTGCACACACAGTGCTCAGTTTGTACAAACGGTGGTCTGAGGGGAGGTCTCAGGCTGCTGTAATTGTAATGTACTACACAACTGTTACTGTACACACTCACAGTCTGCTCTGCTCTGGGCTCCTGGTGGTGCGGTTGTCTCATTGGTCAGGACTCGGGAGTTGGACAGACTCAGTCTCATCCTGGCAGTCGTCTCGTCACAGTTCGCTTGCTTGCTGGGAATGGATTGTGGAAGCAGGTGGAGCTCTGTGAAAAAGCGGAAGTTTGTTCACGAGGGTAAACGTCCCTGCCTCACATTTTCGTCCTGTTTTCGTTCGTTAATGAAAACAGATTTGATTTTTGTCATAGTTTGTAGTGGATGAAAATGTGCTGTTCTTTTTGTTTTGTTTCATTTTCGTCACTGTAAAAATGCCACTGTTGAAAACTTTGACGAAAACGTTTTTGTTGACAAAATTAACACTGCTGACAAGGAAATCAGAGCCAATACTGTTACACTCAACACCACTGTAAAGTCAAGGACAAGGCTGAGTTCTCACCGTTTTGAATGCCTTTCTAAGTAGCCTTCTGTTGTGCAAGCTATCTCACAAATTAACCATGTTGTTGATCATTTCACAACCAATACTGGGAACCATGAAGGGTATTGTAAATGGCACATGTGTAAAAGACCTTCTACCATTGAGGAGGATGCATCTTCTACACCAACAACTTGATTTAAATGGAGGTAAGAAGGACTAGCGTGTGTTGCTGCCTTCCCCTTCGAAGATAGACTTATAAACTGTCTTCGGTGCCATCCCACTGCCACAAGTAATGACAAGTTTTGTATTAATGCTTGCATTATTCCCTTTGTTTTCCCTTTCCTTCTCTTTTGGATGTTTCTGGAATAGATTTTTTACTTGCAATGTTGCTGTCATTAATTTCAAAATGAAACATTTGATATGCTTTTGATTTTCTATTTGAAATAAAATATAGGTTTATAAGGTTTGCAAATCATTGCAAGTTTTTTGGGAATTGTGTAACACACTACCTAGAGGCAAAACTATCTACAGACAAAACTACTAATCATGGAATTATATATCAGAATAGTTGTTCCACCTATGCATGCTAACATCCAAACTCAAGCGTTACTTCTCATATAAGTCCCATCTTCTTTTGGAGTTCTTCAGACTTTGTCTTGGCAGTGATTTACATCTGTAGAGAGATGACATGGCAGCTCCTATATCTACACATGTAGTCACTGCAGTGTTTTAAAGTCCCCCCAAGGCATGTCTGCGCTGTCCATTATAGGGTCAAAGATCTTCTTCTTCCAATTTAAGGTGAGCTGTTTCTATTAATATGCTTACACCTTTGCATTTTAGCTTTGTTCTGGTTGGGTGATGTTATCACTTCATCTGCAGTTTTAATCCACATTTGCTTCTCATGAATAGGTAACTTTTGTGTTTCTTCCCATGATGCTGGCTCAGCCTGCGGCACTCTGTGGATCATACAGTATATGACAATTGTCTAGCTGAGATGTCCTTATTGGATCTTGCGGATTTTCTGACTGAGATTGCAGCTTCCTTTTCAGGGAAAAAGTCACTGATGCGAATTCTTTGCAATTTCAGTGATATCCTGCTCCTTTCCATGCAGTACTGGTGGGGCTTCTTGCTCAGGTTGTTGTTCAAATGTCAAATGTGCTATATCTTCCTTAGCACAAGGTTCCCATTTTTCCTATACACTATGCTTTTCTTCAGGAACATTGTACGTATGCTTTGCTTCCAAAGATTTTGATGTGTTTCAGGCCAAGTTCTTTCCATTCTATAGCTCATATGGAGTTTTCTCTGTTGCTTTTCCAGGGGAACAGTTTTGGAGATAGCAGGCTGTCATAATTGTCTGTGGCACTTCTGCTACAAAAAGCATGTGTCTGCCACTTTCACTTAAAGTGCGGTTCATTCTCTCTGCAGCACTATTTTGTTCTGGATTGTACGTTATAACAGTCTGGACCATAATTTAGTTCTTTCACAAAAAAAGCTTGTGATTTATCACTTGTGCACTCTGTGCCATTATCTATGCATTTTTGACAAATGTGTTGCCTACTTGGGTAAGATATTGTTCTAGTTTATCTGGAACTTCATCTTTGCTATGTAACCAGTAAAGCATAGTATACCTTAAGTAGTCATCAACGAATGTGAGAAAGTACTATTTCTTTCATAGGCTCTGAGATTCCAATGGACCATGTAGATCTAAGTGAATTGAGTCCATTCAGCTAGTTTCATTACAGTTTCAGGATTCCTGAGTCCAAGATGACAGTGCAAGGTGTGGCTACAGTTCAAATGTTTTTCCTCTTTGACAGTGCCAACAATTTCACTCATTTCATGTTTTGTGTTATCCCATACTACCTATGTAAATAAAATATCCTGTGTCCCAAACCGTGTATATGTAATAATTGTAATGAAGTGAATACATTACATAACCAGGTGACTGTGTTCCCACAATCGGAATATTAAAGTGTACCTCCACTTTTGTTAAGTAAAAAAACATTCCCCTCTGGGTGATCTATGTGCATTGCAAGGATTTTAACAAGCGTTGTTGCAGATTCCTACCTTTTGTTATTCTGAAGAAATCCCTGTGTGTTTGTCTGTGTCCTTTTGGGAAAGTGAGTCTAATGGGAGTGGTTTCATAATTATCATTCAGCTGCTGCAGCTGCAGGGCACTAATGAGGAAATCTGCTGGGCCTGCATCCCTTTAGATGTGTTCCTATTGGAAGTATCTCACCAGAAATGATATTTTTTCTGCAGGGGATATCTGAAATCTGACTTGTATCTTAGTGCAGACTTCTGGGAAAATTGGTTAGCCAATCACACAGGCAGGGAATTATGTTTCGGGGGGGGGGGCATTCTGTACACATTCTGTGTACAGAACACCTCCAGGCAGCCATATTGCATTGCATTTTCAGAAAATTACAGAGCTGTAGATTGAAAAGGAAAGGTAATTTTTAATAACATTCAATTACAATTTGACTTGTGTCACATTTGTATACGCTATATTATTTTTGCTTTATTTGCTATTCCCCCCCCCCCCCACAAAAAGTGGAGTTACCCTTTAACACAGAGGTCATCAACCCTGTCCTCAGGGCCCACTAACAGGCCAGGTTTTATGTATTACCTTGGGGAGATGCAGACTAGAATACTGCAATCACTGAGCAGCAAATGATATCACCTGTAATGTATTTCAGTTATCTTGCAAACCTGGCCTGTTAGTGGGCCTTGAGGACAGGGTTGATGACCACTGCTTTAACAAACATAAACAATTTTGCTGTGCCTACCCCAATTTTGCCACGATAAAATTAAATAAAGCGGTTGTAAAACGCGGCTGGTTTTAAAAAAACACCTGTAAGACAATGGCATATTGTGCTAGTATGCACTGCATACTAGCACATTATGAAATACTTACCTTACAACGAAGCCCTCCAGTGCCACGCTGTTACCGCTGAGAGGGCTGATATCTTCCCCCCAGTCTTTCTTCCAGGTTTGCTGTGTCATTGGCTGGAGCTGCGATGACGTAATTTTGCGCATGCACGTGGGAGCCCACGGTTACGGCACGAAGCTCTGAAGTTCTGGCAACGTATGCCGAACCTTCAGAGTGCATGCTCCGGTGATGTCACTGGCTGCACCCAGGGTAAATATCTCCTAAACAGTGCTCATTTGGGAGATATTAATTTTACCTACAGGTAAGCCTTATTACTGTATAGGCTTACCTGTAGGTAAAAATCACAACATGGGCTTTACTACCGCTTTAATTATACATACAGTATATTGGATATCAAATAAACAAATAATTCTATATAATAAATCAAAGTCCATAATAAACAAGTGTGATCTGTCTTAACAAATGTCCTTCTGTGTAGAGATTATAAATCCTCAGACAGAATCCACCCTTCGTGTTGATACTTCATATATCATGCACAGTGACTCCCACCACCATTCACATGTGTGCTCACCACCAAAAGTGACCTGTCAATTACCAGGTCAAAACACATTTTCCCCACACTGGGGAACAAATTATTAGGCACTCTCTTTGGAGTAAAAGGCACACTCAATATCTGAGGTGTCTTCCGTGTCTTGCCTTTAGAATATTTCAGGGTAATTTCATTATCTGGGCAAGCACCAAGTGCTGTAACAAGTACCTCAAAGCCTTCAGGTAGATCACTGAATAGCAGTACTGTGATATGATTATTTTTCTTTAGCTGCTCCACTTTTTCTTAAGTTCATTTTATATAAGCATGTGTGGTTTCAGCATGTGAAATGACTCATCCCACTGACGAACATCCCTCTCCCACCTGGCCATTAGCTTAGTCTGATATAGCTTTCTAATTAAAACGAAACTGAAAGCACTAAACCTACCTCCACGCTCCAAGTTCCTTGCCAGCGCCAGCAACTTCTCCTGGAGTGCTGGTCTTCGTGCATCTCCAGTTGTCAGTGTGAGCAGACTGTGAGCAGGCAGGTAGGTGTATTTTAATGCAGAAGAAACTTTGCGCATGTCTTCTGTGATAATAGCCTGTCTGCTCACAGTTTTTTGTTCAATGCCTTCAATTTCGCTTTAAGTACAGTTTAGTGCTAAGATTTGCTCTCTCATGTACCTCCTGTAGCATCTTTCACATTTCTTTTGCAGTTTCCCGTTTAATCACCACCTATGCTCAGGGATTTAGTACTTTCAGCTTTCTGATCTTTCACTGTCCACTCATCTGTAGGTGGGGTTGGCCAAAGCTCTTTCAGATAATGTTTTGCTGTAACTCTTATGCCGCGTACACACGGTCGGACTTTCTGTCCTACTTGGTCCGGCACACTTTCTGACGGACTTTGCCCGCCAGGTGCGCCGGACTTTAAAACGGACGGACTTTCGCCGGAGTTACGGCGGACTTTCAGAATGAACGGACTTGCCCACATACGGACAAGTCCGTTCATTTTGAACGTGACTCAGGTGCGACGGGACTAGAAAAGGATGTCAATCTTGCCGCTTTTATCGGCGAGATTGACACCTTGCGAGCCCCGTCGCGGGGCATACCAGGCTCTTAGGTCTGGTATGGATTATAAAGGGAACCCCCCTACGCCGAAAAAACGGCGTGGGGCCCCCCCTAAAATCCATACCAGACCCCGATCCGAGCATGCAGCCTGGCCGGTCAGTGAAGAGGGTGGGGACGAGCGAGCATGCCCCCCCCTCCTGAACCGTACCAGGCCGCATGCCCTCAACATGGGGGGTGGGTGCTTTGGGGGAGGGGGGCACCCTGCGGGGCCCCCCCACCCCAAAGCACCTTGTCCCCATGTTGATGAGGACAAGGGCCTCTTCCCAACAACCCTGGCTGTTGGCAGGGGGCTTATTGGAATCTGGGAGCCCCCATAATAAGAGGGCCCCCAGATCCCGGCCCCCCACCCTATGTGAATGAGTATGGGGTACATGGTACCCCTACCCATTCACCTAGGGAAAAAGTGTAAATAATAAAACACTACACAGGTTTTTAAAATATTTTATTAAACAGCTCCGGGGGGGGATCTTCCTCCGGCTTCGGGGGTCTTCTTCCGGCTTCGGGGGTCCCTCCGGTTCATCTTCTCCTGGCGTCCGGTTGGTTCTTCTCCGCTCTCTTCTCCCGGTGTTCCAGTTCTTCGGCCGGCTCCTCCGCTGTCTTCAGGTAGCTCTCTTGCCAGCAGAGGTCCGGACTTCTGGGCTTCTTGTCTTCTCTTCTCTTCTCCAGATGTTGACACGACGCTCTCTCCGGCTGGACTGCTCTCTGAGGGCTGCGTTGTGACTTATATAGGCGGAGACCCCGCCCCCTTATGATGTCACAGTCCCTGGGCATGCTGGGACTGTAACGTCTTAGGGGGCGTGGTCAACATCACCTAGTGACCACGCCCATACTCATTCACATAGGGTGGGGGGCCGGGATCTGGGGGCCCTCTTATTATAGGGGGCTCCCGGATTCCGATAAGCCCCCCGCCCGCAGACCCCGACAACCAACGGACAGGGTTGTCGGGAAGAGGCCCTTGTCCTCATCAACATGGGCACAAGGTGCTTTGGGGTGGGGGGGCCCCGCAGGGCGCCCCCCTCCCCCAAAGCACCCACCCCCCATGTTGAGGGCATGCGGCCTGGTACGGTTCAGGAGGGGGACGCTCGCTCGTCCCCACCCCCTTTTCTTACCGGCCAGGCTGCGTGCTCGGATCGGGGTCTGGTATGGATTTTAGGGGGGACCCCACGCCGTTTTTTCGGCGTAGGGGGGTTCCCTTTATAATCCATACCATACCTAAGGGCCTGGTATGCCCCGCGCTTGTGTTGCAATAGGAAAATGTGTTTTTCCTATTGCAGCGAGCGCGAAAATGCAATACCCTGCCCTCGCGTCGTATCTGGTCCGTTGGGCCAGCATACACACGAGCGGGCTTTCCGTCGGACCAGCACACAGACGAGCGGACTTTCCGCCTGAAACTGAGTCCGACGGAAAGATTTAAAACATGTTTCAAATCTAGGTCCGGCGGGCTTTTGGGAAAAAGTCTGCCGGAAAAGTCCGCTGGCGCCTACACACGGGCGGATTGTCCGGCACACTCTGGTCCGCCGGACCAAGTATGCCAGAAAGTCCGCTTGTGTGTACGCGGCATTAGCCTATAATGTGTTCAAAAATGAAGATGGTACTGGCTACATAGCTAAACCCTTCTTGTTTTATTTGAAAATTAAGCGAGCACAGACAGGAAATTACATCATAACCTTGTAGTTCCACTTTGGGGATCATTACATTATACAAGTATTAAACATAACACACAGACAACTACTAGTACTAATCATAGTTTTATATATTAGAGTGGTTTATGAGCCTATGCCTGCATAAACTGCATACTAACACTCAAAAGCGCTGTCCTAATTTTCCCAGGTGTCACCTTTTGGATTTGAAAGTTATATTGGAGTTTTTTTTGCTCTGTAAGTACAAACATCGAGAAAAGACTCAAAAAGAGACTTGAGAAAAGACTCAAGAGAAAAGACTTGAAAAAGATGTTTCTAGTTTTGCCTCTTTTGGCTTGCAGTAAGTCTTACTTGCTTTTGTTACCATTGGCAATCTTCCTGGCATCTAATGTTTTTTGTGCCTTGCATCCATATGTGTTTATCCTTCCTGGTTTCTAGTGATTATAATTCTTCTTTGCAGTCAAGCATTTTTTTTTAATCAAGAAAAGTTTATTAAAGAAAATATGGCATTCCAGGAAATTACATACAATTGCCATTAAGCATGTGATAGCACAGTAGTGGAAAACGTATACAGTTTCGTCTAACAGTTCTCCAGAAATTGCCAGCACTAATAAAGTATCAAAGATATCAAAAGACAAGACTGTACTTTACACTATACAACATAGCTGGAAGTGTACCCGTATGGTCTAAGGTATTACCTACATTAGTCACCCAAGTCCTATGAGAGGAAGTATCTGGGGATTTCCAAAGTTGCAGTATTAATTTATGGGCTTGAAAGAGGGCATGGCCCATCGCTACCCTAACAAACTCTTCTTGCACTGCTTCCCCCAGAATGCCCAAAAGGCAACTTTTAGGGTCCAGTGGTACGTTAACTTATTCAAAGTGTCTAACACTCCTTTCCAATAGATATGTAGTTTTGGGCATCGCCATAGTAAATGAATCAAACCCCTGTGATCTCTCCTACATCTGTGACAAAGGGGTTCCTGGATGCTGCCCATTTTATAGAGGCATAGTCAGTGGCGGAACTACCGCCATAGTGACCCACGCGGACGCTATGGGGCTGAGTAGGGCCCGTGAGTCGGCATGCAAGTGAGCGGGCATCGGGTGAGCTGCCGAGCTGCCCGTCCGTTCAGCGCTCGTACAGTCACATTGACTGTGCGAGCAGACGCAGCTGGGTGGCTTGGCGGGCGGGTGAGGGAACGTACGGGACGCTGCCAGCTGGGAGGCTTGGTGGGTGGACTGGCCAATCAGAAGGTGGCAGAGCAGAGAGATGACATCTCCTATGACTGCCCGGGGCCCGCTCTGCATCCCGGCAGATTACATCATCTGTCTACTGCTTGACTCAGACTGGGAAACAGGAAGTGTGAATCCCCATTCCCCACCTTAGCAGGAAAGTGACAATCTGCAACTTGTGGCAAGTGGACAATCCACAATGTGTGGCAGGTAATGTGGCAAGTGGGCAATTTGCAACGTGTGGCAGGTGACGTGGCAAGTGACAATCCGCAACTTGTGGCAAGTGGACAATCTGCAATGTGTGGCAGGTGACGTGGCAAGTGGACAATCCGCAATGTGTGGCAGGTGACGTGGCAAGTGGACAATTTGCAACGTGTGGCAGGTGACGTGGCAAGTGACAATCCGCAACTTGTGGCAAGTGACTTGGCAAGTGGACAATCCACAATGTGTGGCAGGTGATGTGGCAAGTGGACAACCCGCAATGTGTGACAAGTGGACAATCCGCAACTTGTAGCAAGTGACAATCCGCAACTTGTTGCAGGTGACATTGGCAAGTGAAATGCTCAGGGCTCCCATTGATTCTGCATTATGGTGAGTTGAACTATTTCATTTTTTTGAACCAAGAAGATTGTTGGTGAGATGGATAGGAAGGATCTATTCAAACCTAAAGCAAAAAAAGTACACGACTATGGTATAGCATTCATGACTGGCTTTAATAGGCAATATCGAGATTTTGAAAAAATTATCAAAGAACATTGGCCTCTACTATTGGAAGATGTTCATTTGAAGAAGATCCTATCCACCCAGCCTAAATTCATCTACACAAAGCCTCCCACGCTTAGACTACAATTGGCACACAATGTTGTGAATCCACCCAAGAAGTTGTGTACCTTTTTAGAACGAACTGGGTTCTACAGCTGTGGAAGATGCATGATATGTAGGACTTCTAAATTTCGCAAGAAAAAAATCACTCATTTTAGGTCCTTGTCTGAAGGAAGACCCTTTGAAATAAAAAAATTCATCACATGTGGTACAACACATGTCACTTACTTGCTGTCCTGTCCGTGTAACCTACAATATGTGGGGAGGAGTACTAGACAGTTAGGGGTGAGACTAAGAGAACATGTCAATAGAATAAAAAAAGGATATAAACATCATGGTCTCTCAAACCACTTCAGGCTGTTCCATAATAGGGACCCCAGTTTATTAACCTTCTGTGGAATTGATAGGGTTGAGGATCACTGGCGAGGCTCTAATCTCAAGAGAGCCATTTCCCAGAACGAAACTCAATGGATCCATAGGCTCCGTACTTTGTATCCTAATGGTCTCAATATTGAGTTAGATCCCAATTGCTTTTTATCTAACTGGTAATATTTAATTCTCCTTATGGTCCCTTGCTAAAGGTTTTTGATGTATACCATGCACTATATTTTTGTTGTTGGAGTTTATCTTAGATTAGGAGTTAGAAGGGATTAAGTTATACTTATTGCTTTTGATTGGCTATCTTTTCATATTCATATATGTTTACATGTATATCAGCATTTTATATATATATTTTCAGATTAGGAGTAAGAAGGGATTAAGCCATATTTTTTGTTTTTTGATTGGCAATCTCCTTATATTCGTATATGTATAGATACATACTAGTATTTCCACATATATGTTCTTTTTTTTCTTTATATATTATTTATATTTATCATTTTGTTTTATATTTTTTTATTTTTATTTTTATTTTCATTCTCATTTTCATTTTTTTATTTTTTATTTATTATTATTATTTTTTTTTAATATTTATTTATTTATTTTATTTTTCATATATATTTTTTTCATTTTAAATTTTATTTATATTTTTATTTTCATTTTTATTTTTATTTTTGTTTATTTTTATTTAATTTTAATTTTTTATTTTTTATCATGTTTTTTCTTATTCTATATTGGATTCCTATTAGGCAAATCATGTTGATGAATTGAGACCTATCCACTAATTTGTATATTTATTTCCAATCAAATTTTTATGATTTTTAAGTGTTTTACCTACATACAACATGAATGATGTGTTCATGTTTTTTTAACAAAAAAGTTTATTGGTGTTGCAACAGGATATGATGAATCAGGACAAAGTGGGTGATATACACTCATGAGCCTTGATTGGCTGTCACTTCTTTCATCTCCTTCAGGGAGGAATTTACATACTATATATAATTGAAGATCCGTGGGCTGGATGTTATGTCTTTGATGACGCCCTGGTGGAGGGGCCAAACGCGTCGACGCAATATCCGGCTCACGTTTTAAACCAGTGATGCTTCTTCCTGTTTCCCGTGGAACGCACGCCTACAGCGGCGATTGCGGAAGTTTTCTGATATGCCTGGTTGCAATCCTGAATCTTGTGAGTAGCGCTGTTATGCGCAAGTGATATCTTTCTCCACAGTACTTCACCATATTATTTCTCCTTTGTTTTTTGGGTTGGAATTGATGGTCTATACCCCCAAGCTCTTATCCCATTTACCACGATCCAGAGCCATCCTTTCTGCCTTTTGAGCTGCAGCATATCGGAGCCATCCTTCTTCTTTTTTGAACTGCAGTACTTCAGGTGACTGATTGTCAGCATAGGCTGAAGAGGTGATACTATCTAGTGGGATTGACACTAAGAATTTTGCACAGTAGTTTAGCTTATGGCACATATCTGTGGTCAATTATTGTCACTTTATTAAGCAATTGTATTTATTCCTTGTCAACTTACATTTTTTACATATCAATTTTATATGTTTAGCACGTATTTATAAGTGTAATGTATTCATGATCACAGTGTCATCACACAGTTTACTTTGCACTTAATACTACATCCACGGCTGTAGTATTTGTTCTATTGCCAGCGCTGTATTTATTTGTTTTTTATTTTTATTTTAAGTATTAGTACTTTTTTCACAGCAGCGGCAACACATTTATTTCATGTTGTCTAGTCGCCAGCGCTGCATTTATTTTTCTTTTCTATCATTTTATATAACAATATAATAATAGAAATAATGTGTTTCAATCATCCTGACACCATACCAACCACGGTGCCGTGATGATTGAAGCGCCAACATTCATTGTTCACTTATTTTGGGGGGGGGGCCCATACATCATTTTGCTATGGGGCCCTGTGATTTTTAGTTACGCCCCTGGGCATAGTGGAATGTGATGTGCTCTTAAGACAATGTACAGTCAGGATCAATTTCGGGATGCATTAAGAGAGCAAGTCAGCACAGATTGAAACGCTTCATCCTACTGATCACCTGTTAACAAACCAACATCCCTCTCCCACCTGGCCATCACTTCTACAGGGTAGCCTGTAAGGAATTCAGATAGCAAAATAACATTGGGAAATGAAACCTTTTGGAGCTATTGTGGTTTGAATCAGATTAAAAATAGGAATGGGGCACTGAGTCCATCTGCCCATATCTCCTTACGCTCTGACAGTATGTTTCAATTGTGCATAAAGTCCATATGGGATGGTAGAGTGTGAGTTTCCTGCAGTTTCGAAAAGTGTATCAATACACCATCCTTGAAAATTTGCGACATGTATTGTATCCCATGCCCCTTCCAATGGACACCAAGGCATTTTTTAAATGTAAACCCTACTAATGTAATGGGAAACTGTAAGTCTCCACTCAAATCTTACCAATCTGACCAAAACAAATAAAACCTCTTGGTGCCTTTCTTCAAGTTCTGCATGTGACATCACATTTACATAACATAAAAATATATGTGTTTTATGTTATGTATACATTAATCATCAGTTACAAATGATTCACTAATTCTATATCTTGATTACAGTGGTACCTCAGTTCACAAACTTAATTCGTGAAACAACTCTGGTCAGGAACCGAGGCAAATTTTCCCATAGGGTTCAATGTAAATCAGGTTAATCCATTCTGAACTTTTTATTTGTTTATATATACAGTAAAATTATGAAACGTATGTACAAAAAAAAAAGGATTTTAAACATATATTACATATGATCTTTTACATTAAGCTGACCTCTTTCATGTGTACATCTAATAAGAAAAAAAAACTATAGCTCCTCTTTAATACTTGTTTGAAACAAACCCAAACCCCAATTTAAATGGCTAATCTAGGGGCCAGAAAACAGGACTGTGCATCCAGGAAAAGATCATCTGAGGGCATGATAAAGTTGTAGAATTCATATAAATTGTTTTTCCATGATTCCCAATCAAGTGAGCCCACCCTCATGGTAGTCAGGGGGCCGAAACCCCTATCTGAGTGGTCAGGTTCGCCTAAGACTCTCATCTTGCACTGCTCTTTTCAATATGAACGTGTCAGACCAGGTTAGATGGCCACGGCTTGTGTTCCTGAACCAAAGCAAATTTTTGAGAACTCTTCTGTTGGCGAACCGAGGTATCACTGTATTTGATTTTTTATGCAGTCTGAACAGGATTACTTAAAGTGGTTGTAAACCTCAGACATGAAATACAAACAATGCAATATACCTTGCGTGTGTGGTGTGTACTTGTCTCAATTAGGAACACTTAATGCCCTGTACACAGGATAGGATTTTCCGACAACAAATGTTCGGTGTGAGATTGTTGTCGGAAATTCCGACCGTGTGCATGCTCCATTGGACATTTGTTGTTGGAATTTCCGACAGCAAAAATTTGAAAGCTGATTCTCAAATTTTCCGACAACAAAATTCGTTGACGGAAATTCCGATCGCGTGTACACAATTCCGACGCACAAAATTCCATGCATGCTCGTAATCAAGCAGAAGAGCCACACTGGTTATTGAAATTAATTTTTCTCGGCTCGTCGTATGTGTTGTAAGTCACCGCATTCTTGACAAATTTCCGACAACATTTGTGCGACCGTGTGTATGCAAGACAAGTTTCAGCCAGCATCCGTCGGAAATAAATCCACGGTTTTGTAGTCAGAATGTCCGATCGTGTGTACATAGCATTAGAGTCATTTTTTGTCTGCTGCTTCATTCCTGTGCTATCAACATGAGTCACTGCTGACAAGTTTTCTTGACACAAAAAAAAGTGACAGGGAGAGAACTCCAGCAGATTGACACCCTCATCTCTGTTCCTGCGTGCTGTGTGAAGGGGAGTGTGTCCCTTCCCTCCAATCAGCTCTCAGAGCTCTCCTCACTGAGCTCTGCAGTGTGTATTTTCAGCTCTCTGTCCCCTGTTTTCTGACAGCTCAGACAAGCTTTTTAAATTCTGGACTTGGAACGGAAGTAGAGAAGAGATGACAGCAGGTTCAAGTTTTGTAGGAGGATTTGTGTAATCTTTGTGTATCACCTAAGGCCAGTGACTTCACTGGGTATATGTAAGGGCTTACAACCACTTTAAGCATACATCTGTGTGGAAGGCTGTGTTTTGCCTGCATTGGATGCACAGGTGTTCCGTGCATCCACATGCAGGCAGTCCCACTCACGTCAATTTGGACACAGAAGCTGCACGGACACATGGATTTGTGGGTGCGGGTACCTGTCCCAAATTGTGTATTGTCTACATTCAGGGACACACAGCTGTACCCAGTGGCTGTCAGTTTGGGAGCAGCAGCTGTGTTCGTGCAGTTGCTGCATCCAAAAAAACAAGGAATGACATATGCACCGAGTGCAGTAATTGCAATACAGTAGTCTTTCATAATGCTTCCTTATTTCATAGACAGTGCAATAAAATGCAAGGTACAATAGCCTTACAAGGCATAGATGAAGAAAAAAAAAATTGGAAAAGGTAGAATCATGAACATCCATCCATTGCAGGACTACAGTATATGACAGAAGCATCATATTATGAATTGTCAGTGTACAAAGAAATAACTGACTGGTCACAATGCAATAAGTAGGGATGGGCGAATGGTTCGGCCCGAACATAAGTTTGGTAGTTCGGACGTTCGGCGAACAACGAAAGCCGCTGAACCCCGTTAAAGTCTATGAGACACTAACATGAAAAACCAAAAGTGCTTATTTTAAAGGCTTATATGCAAGTTATTGTCATAAAAAGTGTTTGGGGACCCGGGTCCTGCCCCAGGGGACATGTATCAATGCAAAAAATTTTTAAAAAGTTTTAAAGTGCCCATTTTTTGGGGAGCAGTGATTTTAATAATGCTTAAAGTGAAACAATAAAATAAAATATTCCTTTAAATATCGTGCCTGGGGGGTGTCCTTAGTATGCCTGTAAAGTGGCGCAGTTTTCCTGTGTTTAGAACAGTACCACAGTAAAATGACATTTCTAAAGGAAAAAAAGTCATTTAAAACTGATCGCAGCTGTAATGAATTTCGGGTCTCGGCAATATAGATAAAACTCATTGAAAAAACGGCATCGGTTCCCCCCCATTCCATTACCAGGGCCTTCAGGTCTGGTATGGATACTAAGGGGAACCCTGCGCCAAATAGAAAAAAATGGTGTAGGGCCCCCCAAAATCCATACCAGACCCTTATCCGAGCACGCAACCTGGCAGGCTGCAGGAAAAGGGGGGGGGAGCGCCCTCCTCTCCTGAACCGTACCGGGCCACATGCCCTCAACATGGGGAGCATGCTTTGAAGTAGCACCTCAAAGCATCTTGTCCCCATGTTGAAAAAAGAAAAAAAAAAGCCGCAACAGCTCCGCCTCCATGGGAGGCTCCCCCGCCGAGTGACACTTCTTCTCGATGACAGCTATTATATAGCTGATGGCGGGGCCACTCGGTGACGTAAATGGGCGACCCTGCCTTCCTCTGATGTGGCATCAGAGGGGGCGGTGTCACCTGTTTATGTCAGCGGGTGGCCCCACCCTCAGCTATATAACAACTGTCACTGATAAGAAGCGTCACACTGCGGCCAGGCCTTGGCAGGAGCGGCTTTTTCTTTCTTTTTTCGGTCCGTCGGGTGGCGTGAGATGAATTTACATCGCGGGATATTTTTATTATTTTATTTTTTCATAAAATAACACTTGTCCCAAAGTGTCTCCTATCTTTTTTACTGTTTTTGACACTTTTTTTGTGTACCCCTTACCAATTCACATAGGGGGGAGGCCGGGATCTGGGGGCCTCATTGTGGGGATGAGGCCCTTGCCCCTATCAACATGGGGACAAGATGCTTTGGGGGGGCTACTCAAAAGCACCCTCCCCATGTTGAGGGCATGTGGCCTGGTATGGTTCAGGACAGGGGGCGCTCTCTCGCCCCCCCCCCCCTCTTTTCCTGCAGCCTGCCATTTTTAAAAAAAATTTTGGGTTTCCCTTATTATTTTATTTATTTATTTCAGGTACTTAGTGCTGTAGTGCTGTCAATTTATGCAGTGCTCTACATATACATTGTACAGTCACATCAGTCCCTACCTTCAAGGAGCTTACAACCTAAGAACCCTAACACACATTCATACATATACTAGGGCCAATTTAGATAAGAGCCAATTAACTTACCAGCATGACTTTAGAGTGTGGGAGGAAACCGGAGTACCCGGAGGAAACCCACGCAGGCACAGGGAGAACATGCAAACTCCAGGCAGATGGTGTCGTGGTTGGGATTTGAACCAGCAACCCTTGTTGC
Organism: Lithobates clamitans; assembly: GCA_037952925.1. Taxonomy (NCBI): domain Eukaryota; kingdom Metazoa; phylum Chordata; class Amphibia; order Anura; family Ranidae; genus Lithobates; species Lithobates clamitans. Next base: position 195,778 of record JBBGZY010001818.1, on the reverse strand, counting down.
TGCTAGGTGAAAGGCTTACCACTACACCACTGTGCTGCCCACTAAAATCCATGAAGGGTCTGGTATGGGTTTTCGGGGGGACCCCATGCCATTGTTTTCTAAATTTGGAGCAGGGTTCCCTTTAATATCCATACCAGATCTGAAGGGCCTGGTATGGATTTTGGGGGGACCCGCACGCATTTTTTTAAAATTTTTGGTTCAGGGTTTCCCTTAATATTCATACCAGACCCAAAGTGCCTGGTAATGGACTGGGGGGGGGGACCCAATGAGTTTTATCTATATTGCTGAGACCCGACAATTCATTACAGCCTCAATCATTTTTAAATGACTTTTTTTCCTTTAGAAATGCCATTTTGCTGTGGTACTGTTCTAAACACGGGAAAACTGTGCCACTTTACAGGCTTACTATAGACACACCCCAGGCACAATATTTAAAGGAATATTTAATTTTTATTGTTTCACTTTAAGCATTATTAAAATCACTGCTCCCGAAAAAACAGCAGTTTTAAAACTTTTTTGCATGTCCCCTGGGGCAGGACCCGGGTCCCCAAACACTTTTTATGACAATAACTTGCATATAAGCCTTTAAAACGAGCACTTTTGATTTTTCATGTTCGTGTCCCGTAGGCTTTAACGGTGTTCGTCCAAATTTTTTGCCTGTTCGCAAGTTCTGGTGCAAACCGAACCGGGGGGTGTTTGACTCATCCTTAGAAAAAAGTAGTGGCCCACAGAATGAGTTAAGCAGTGGGGGTATCTCACAGGTATCTTAAAAATGTATCAACGACACATATCTTGTCAAATTTCAGTATGCAGCCTCTGGCTTCACAGGTTAGCTTATAAAGCAGTAAAGCTTGGTTCACTATGTTTTTCCAAAGGTTAAGGTGAATGGGTTTAGTATAAATCCCCTGAAGGACCACTGTTTTCCTAGCATAATATAGTAGAGCTCTCAAAAATTGTTTCTGTGTGGCGCTAAAATGAAGATTCTCAAAGATACTTAAGATGCACCATTTAGGAATGCAGATGTTAGGCAAATCACAGTGAGTAGCAATAAAGTTAGTGACTTGGGACCAGAATAGTCTGATCATTTTGCACTCCACATCATATATAAAAAATCTCTTTTTTGTTTTTGACACTTATGACAATCAGGTTGCCTTTCTTACACTTTTGAAAGAGTCATAAGTATATACTATGGAAGATTCTCAGTTGAAGGAATTTATCTCTGGCTGATAGAGTTGTATCGAAAAAAGAGTTAGTACACTCAAGACACTTTCAAGACATCAGGAATGTCTTTCAGCCAATTAACTTGCAACCTGGCCAATTTTGCTTGTTTTGCTTGTAGTAGAGTTCCAGAAAAGATTAATCTAGTGTGTGTTGGTTGGAGTAAGGTTTTATCAAATACTGATTTCTGTTCCCCAACTGAGCTTCAGCCGCATGACTAAGTTGAAGATATCTCCAACGCCAAGATTCTGTGATGCCAAACTCTTGATGATGATGATGGCTCTAAGGATCAAGTCATTTTTCTAGCTGTGAAGAATCTGTTCAGCACTGAGATATCTAAGCTGAGGGTGTAGGCACTTACTGACTAGGGATGAGCGCAGTGTTTGGTCAGAATGCAAGTTCTGACCGAACACTGCCTTTCTGGATGTTTGGCTAAATGCTTGCACCCACTGCGTCCTTGAAAAACACTGACGTCATCCAGCCCATTCACTTACATGGCCAGAAATGCCCAACCAAAAGCAAATGGGTGGGGATTCAAGGGGGGTTACATTGTTGTTTATATATGGCCATGGACATACTTGGGCAATGATGTCACCACTATCTCCGCCCCCTTCTTTAATATAGATAATGACAGCTTAGGGAGCTGTCATTTGGCTATGTGCAACGTTGGGTTTAGAGGCATATGCCAGATCTCTTTCTTTTACTTTGTTGAGATGGCAGGCATCATGATTGATGATTTTTTTTTAAATAAAGGACTTGTCAAGCATTGGGTGTTTTTGGGTTTTTGTAGGTGACATCTAGGTTCTAGGTTATATTTTGGGGTAGGGGAATATGGTACAGTCATTTGCATAAAAAATATTTTTGTTACTTGAGAAATTTTTATTAATTTGTATTTATTTTTAGTATAGGAATGGTAACGTGTTTTGTCTTTATATAGTCTGAGGAACACCCGAAGCTTCACATATAATCCATTTTTGAAGTTTGAGTGTATTATTGCTGTCTGTTTTATTGTTGGGGAAATTCATCTTTACTATTTGTCTTGATGACCAGTATCACAGGGAACATTTAAATTGCTCAGCAAAAGAGGAATCTTCCATTAATGACAAATTCACGTGACCACTGTCTGCAGAAGGATTTCCTTTACTGCTGAGATCTCCTCTCACTTCCTGTAAACAGAAGGTGAAGGAAACCTCCCCAATATACACAAAAAGCACCCATTCTATCCAAAACTAAGAAAAAAGTTTAAGCTTTAGACCTGGCCTGTTAATGGGTCCTGAGAACAGGAGCTGAGAACCACTGCTTTAGATGTGCTTAACTTTATGTCTTAAAACAATTGTAAATCTCCTCGTTAGGTCTAGAATAGGCCTAATTTGGTATATCTTCTATTTTCATGAGTTAAAGTATTGCTAATATAACAAACTTTCTTGATCATATGTCTGGTAGAGTGCAATTAACAATCGCACAGGTGATTTTAGGTTTGCTTGTTTTGGCACGCTGAATGGTAATTATTGGTTGGTTTGTCCATATGTCTTCGACTTGACTTTCTTTTAGCTAAATACACAACAGATAAAAGTTTATACTGTTATATTGTGATTCTCTCATGGTCTGTCATCGACAGAACATGACTCAAGTCAATGAAGATATACTGTATATGTTCAGTAGCGCAAATCATAAACTGTTCAGTCAAAAGAATATAAAGTGATTGCTAGCTTTGACTACTCCCTAGCTTTTTTTTTGTCATAATTGCACACATCATTTCAATTACCCCATCTTCTCTATCAGGTCTCAAGACTCCTCAGGTCTTATTAACCACAGAGGTCAAACTTCAAAGGAAAACTGGAATGTCTCAGCAAGAAAAGACCTAACAAAACGTAATGGTGGCTCTTTCGTGTTAACTACAGGACACTGGGAAGATTACAGTGACAAAGAGTATTTTGCAGTAATAATAATAATAAAAAAAATAGGGTGAGAAATGATCATATATGGAACATACAGGCTACATATTAAACTCCACTGAATAACAAACTGCAATTTAAAGAGATTTGCTATTATAATAGGTGAGCTGCTATAGAGCCACATCACAAGATTTAGGCAATTAGTTATTTAAGGGATAATAAGAGGATTTATACAAAGAGTGCTTTGTAAAGTAGAAACAGTCATTACAACGCAGCTGCCTGTAACGTAACCTATGCATTCCAGAAGTGCTGTGTTCAAATACCAACTTGCAAAAAAAGTAACAGCGATCTTCTGGAAAAAAAGAAAGAATTCATGCAAATATTCAGTATATTCATTAAATCAAATCCCACGCTATCAGTTCTTCAACTAAAATAATCCTTTTTTTTCCCTGTACTTACAAAATTGACATTCCTAGTCCCTTTAGCTTGGATTAAGTAATACGATGAAAATAGCCTTCTCTGTATCCAAGCTACAGAAATATGCTATAATGCAGAAGTTATACTTACATAGGAACATTAAATATAGACACACACTGTATTAGTCTCATTGACTGCAAAAAGGAAATACTTCTGTTCTATGTTTTAGTATACTCAAAAACAGAAACTATCTGCACAAAATGACCCATTTACTTGCTAAATCATAGTATTTCATTACAATGTGTATTAGGAGAAAGATTTATACATACCAGTTCTTCAAAAGAATGAACCTAAGTGCACTTTTTTTTGGATCTTCCTTGAGGATTTCAAATGAGTGCCGGCTTTCCGCACACTGATCCTGATGTTCCTGGGACCTGCTCTTTCCTAGTTTTTTGAGCAATCTATGTAGTGGATGATTTTTCTGGCAGCTGCTTGCTTAAAAAAAAAAAAAAAAGTGCATTGACCTCACATAATTAAAGGGGGTTGTGTTTAAAGGAGCATTCCCAGACAGTAGCCAAAACTTTTGTATGCGTGTGAAATTTTAAAGCATAACTAGTAAGAAGGTAGCAGCATTAATGTAACCCCTTTGTTGCCAGATGGCTTGGAAACACATCCTTGTGTAGTTCTGAAGAGGTTATGTGGCACAAGAGGAGTTAAGTTGCCACAGGGGCAGTGGGCATGGTCGATGCAAAATATGTAGGAAGGACTGCAATGCAGTTACACCCCTCTTTGGTACCTCTCTTAAGGCAGTCAATTCTCATGGCATGTAGCTTTCCAGGGGTGTCAAATGGCAAATGTTTTCATAGCAAGAAGCAGTGCGGTAATATTCATTTGAGCAATATAATTGTTCACAATGTCGACTGTCAATTTACAGCATTCTGCACACTGGAAGAATGATCAGAAATGGGAAACGCATATACACGTCACGCTTGTTGTTGTGAAATTATTTTTTATAATTTCCTCGAAGCTGAGATTTTTTTTCTCATCTGTGCATTTAGGCACAGATAGACTAAAAAGCAGTGTAAATTTTAATCAGCTGCAATAACCTATTCCTAAACCAAATGAGCAATGCCTAAATGTCCAAGCAGTCAGAACAGTCAAAGATGGTTGGTTACTAAGGGCTACAACACATTACTTTTTGCCTTAAAAAATATGCCGGATGCTGTTTTTTTTTTTTTCTACTGTATTTTATTGCAAATGCACTATCATTGCCAAATGGAGTTTCAGATTTAACATAAAGGCACTGCTGCCATCTAGTGGTACTACCACTGTAGCAAATGTCATTATACAGCAACTTGGCTGCATTGGCATTGTACCACTTGTATTGCTGCAATATAGACGATTTTATCCTGCACCTGAAGGTACACTTTTAGAGATCCTCTCCACGATAAACTCGTGACCTCCAGGGAAAGCTCCGGGATCTGACGGACTGTCTGGAGAGTACTATAAGAAATTTTCCAATCAAATAACCCCACACTTAACACACCTTTTCAACAACGCTGCATCCTCTTCAAGATTTGCTAAGGAATCATTAAATGCTGTTATTATCACATTACCAAAACCAGGGAAAGAACTGTCCTCCCCTCAAAATTTTCGTCCCATATCATTACTTAACCTTGACTTTAAAATATATGCCAAAACTATTGCCAGACGCTTGATGGTGTTCTTGCCAGACCTCATTCACATATACCAGTTAGGGTTCACTAAAGGCAGACAAGCACCAGATGCCACAAGACGTATGATAAACTTGATACATCATGCTGAATCCAGTGGAACGCCTTCTCTGCTGTTCTCATTAGATGCAGAGAAGGCGTTTGATACGGTTCATTGGTCCTATCTCCAGAAAGTACTTCTTAAATTCGGTTTCAAAGAACACATATTCAGGGCCATCATGGCACTTTATTCCAATCCATCAGCACAAGTATACTCAGCATATATGTTATCACAACCGTTTAACATAACAAATGGTACACGCCAAGGGTGCCCTCTGTCACCAATTATATTTAACCTGATGATGGAACCTTTGGCGGAACACGTACGCTCCAATCCCTTAATTACCGGCTTAACGACAGGTAAAATCTCACATAAGATCAGTCTCTTCGCGGACGACGTGATCCTGATTCTCACTAATCCAACATCTTCCCTAGCAGAAGTCCAAAAATTACTAGAATGGTTCGGACAGGTCTCTTACTACAAATTGAATACAATCAAATCACACATCTTAGATCTTAAACTAACCACACAACCAAAAATTTACTACAATTCCAATACCCTTTTGCATGGCCAGACAAAAACATATCCTACCACGGGGTCCTTCTCACACGATCGGTCAAACACCTCTTTCCAGCCAATTTCAAACCACTACTTCCCAAATTACGAACAGAAAGCCAATCCATAACAAAACTGGAATTATCATATTCCGGTAGACTTGCAGCATTTAAAATGCTTCACCTGCTACAAATTCTTTTCTTGTTCAAGATGCTCCCCATTCCCATACCAAAGTACTATTTCAAATCTCTCCAAACCTTATTCAATAAATGTATATGGAAAAATACCAAATCTAGAAGTGCACACTTGACACTCATGAAACACAAATTAGCGGGTGGATCAGGAACCATTGATTTTGAGGACGACTATTTAGCATCAGCTCTAGACTAACTCAACGACTGGTTCCACCCACGTCCTGTTAAACTGTGGGGCAAAATAGAGTACTCATCGCTAATAAGCTAAAATCTACGATGATGGCTGATGAGCACCCTCTTAGGATCACATCTACCATCGACACTACCACCCACTATGAAAACATCAGCCATAGCATGGAAAATTTTGGCCCAAACTAGTCATAACTACCCTAACACTCCACCGATACCAATTCCAATTGAATCTCTCCACCACATATCACCAGACTTATCACTGTCCAAATGGTCCTGCCAGGGAATCAAATCCATTGAAGATCTATTCCAAAACTCCAGGCCAAACCACTTCCCTCTTCTACAACGCAAATTTAATCTACCAAAGATGGACTTTTTCACATATATTAGAATGAAGCACTGCCTTGACAAAATATACCTCCCACTATATACAATACATACAACAGCATGGCAATTCTTAACAAATCCGTTTCCAAACGCAAAAGGGATTTCTCTGTTCTATAATGTTTTACACCAAAAACGTAGGTTCACTAAGGCGCCTCCCCATATACACTGGGAGACTGACTTAGGACAAAAATACACAGAATACCAATGGCAACAAGCACTACAAACAATCGACAAAGCAACTAAATGCTCTGCCTTATTAGAACTCGTCCAAAAACTGTCCCTCAGATGGTACTTAACCCCATCAAAACTGGCTCCGTTTAGTAAAAATTCCCCAAACTTATGTTGGAAATGCAATTCAGCTAAAGGTGACATCCTACACATATTCTGGCAGTGTAGCCGTCTCAAAAATTACTGGGAAACTATTTTCAGAGTCCTAACAGACATTACAACACAACACATCCCTTTGACACCTGACTTGGCGATCTTAAACCTGAATAATGATTCCGTACCACAGTCCTTCAGACATGTAACGACACACACCCTACTAGCTGCAAGACTGAGTATTAGAAGGCTATGGAAATCAGATAAAGTTCCTTCAGTGGAACACACACTCGAACTGGTAAACATACATTACAGCTATGAATTAGCCATGGCTTCCAGTGGAGACGGTCTAGTGAAAGAAAAAAGACTGCGGTTACCTTGGGAACAATGGGCGGGTGCTGAAAAATTTCTGTGATGTAAGAACACTTACACTTAGATTGGTCATGATATAGCACCGATTCAGTAAGGAATATTTGAGTACTTAAACACTTTAAGTATATGAATACTTTGTAAAGACACATACTTTGGTTACGCACGTATCATCAAGATTAACTCTCCCCCAGGAGACAAAAGAGGTCACAGTGGGGGTCCCTTGGGGGAGTAAGCTCCACTACTTCCTGGTAACCATTTAACTAGACCAGATGCACAAGTTTCTGCCTTCCATAATCTTTTGTTATCTATTTTATGTTAACACAACTTACATATTTCTATGTATTGACATGTACACACTACTTTGTACAATGTATTACAATGCTCACATTGTATTATTTTACTTTAAAAAACAATAAAAATCTATTGATGAAAAGAAAAAAATACAAAGTAGTAGAGATGTCTTATTTTAGAGCTTTTTTGACAACTAATAAGCAGGGATAATCTCAGACTTTGCTCAGCGGGGGATCTGACAGGTCCGTGTCTACTCCACTTATGCTGCCTGCTCTGTTCTATGGGTGGCGGAGAGTAAATAGACTCCACTGTCTGTTTACACCTGACTACCCTCAGATATGATCCACCCAGACAGAAAGTATCTCCTTCCATTTGTTTTTAGCAGGTCGGATTGGAGGTAGGTGGGTGTAAACGGATGTAGCACCCTCTAGTGGTACTAGGATGTGTACAGTTCCATTTTTTTGTAGTGCAGGAAAATGTAGGCAGGCTTGGCAGGCATCCAAGCCTGCGTGTTTTTGATTCTTGGCAGGAAGCCAGGCAGGGCTGGGCGACTCACAGGCAGTGAGACCTCCCACTTCTTTTCAGAACATGCTAGAAACTTCTGGAAAGGAAGGAGGAGAGGTGGAGCTGCCTGGAGTATTCTGAGGGCCCTGTCCAATCCCAGGCCCCCTCAAACACTCAGGGTCAGCCCAGCTGTGGGGGAGTTGGTATCAAGTGGAAGATGGAGATGGAGAGTTAGGCTGTCGAGGCCTTTGAGGGAGCTCCCCAGTCTGGGGGGAGGTGACCTTGGGCCTGGGCTTGGGTGCGGACGGGACCTTCTTACAGCCCACAGAGGTGTCCTGACCAGGAGGCACAGGAGGAGCAAGAGAGATCAGCAGGAGAACACTGCTGGGCAAGACTCCTGGAGTTCCACAGAGGCAGCCAAGTGGGCTGGTGAGTGTTCACGCAGTCAGAAGGACTGGGGAGGCATGCCTGAGAGGACTGGGAGAGTGCAGTCTGGAATGGGTGTAGAGCCAGTGGAGTGGACTGTGGTGGCACGGACAGTGGAAAGGGGCAGCTGCAGCCAGGAGGGCTGGCAGGGCCTGAAGATGTGGCACACATGGGTTACAAATATGTCCAGCGACCTGCAATTGCTGGACATTGTGACTGTTTACTTCAACCTTCTGCTTTGAACAATAACGCGTGCCAGGCCAGTGTCTACTGTTGCTCAGGGTGATTAGGGTAAATCTGTGGGTGCCTGCAGGCAGCATTGTGCTGAGAATTCTCCCTTCAGTGAGGAATGGGCTACAAACGTTATTGCTGCTATTGACAACCACCGGAAAAGCGGTCATCTGCTCTCAGTTGCTCGGGCACAGTCGGTGCTGAGCGACATGCCCAGACAAGTCCTGCTAGCATCAGTGTGCCTGCTAACTTCAGTTCATCTAACAAGGGGTTACAGTGGCGCGCTATCAGTTTCACAGACACCAGCCTGTCTGGAAGCGAGGGGGCGGTGCCACGCCCTAGAGGAGACCCAGCGTTCCCTGCTAGCAGACATCACGAGGCAGAGGAGCAAATTGGGGGAGTGTGCTCATGTGTTTCCAGTGCTGACCTGGTTGCCTGACCTGCAGGAGCGGACACTGAGGGACACTGGTGTCCGATTGGAGCATCACTGTCAGACTTTACTTACCAGACCGGTGAGTCCGCTTGGGCAGAGGGTGTATCCTACTCGGGTATCCTACTCGCAGCCCCTGGTAGAATGGACAGGAGGCATGGGAGTATGGAATAGTAAGAAAGCCTGGTGAGAGATCCAGATGCTGGGTGGAAGAGGATCTTCAAGCAGCAGATGGTGTGCTGGAACACAGGCAAACAGGTGCTGAGCAGGAGCAAGCAGGCAGGCCAGGGCACAGGCAGAGTTTGGCAACAGACAGGCAGCACGGTACAATAGGAGCAGGCAGAAGAGGGGTCAAACAAGCCAAGGTCAGGTACGGGCAGCAGTCAGCGGAGTATCAGAGGCAAGCCGGGTCGTCAGGAGATCCGGAAACACAGGAACGCAGGAACAGGTAGTGGGAACCAAGGAACCGGAAGCTGTTGATCAGGCAGCACCGAGCAGAGTGCATGGCAAACCTAAATAGGCCGGTTGGTGCCAAACGGCACGCACACGTGCACGCACCCTCACAGGCACGCGCGCACACCCACGCACCCGCCAGTACACAGACCAGCACCTACAGGGAAATGCACCGGCGCGCACCAGGGCGGCCAGCACCGTGACCAGCAAGGTGAGCTCTCTGACAGTGCCCTCCCCTTAAGGGCAGCCTCCGGATGCCCAGTTGGGCCAACTTGAAAGCATGAACGTTCTTGAAAGTCTGTAAAAGTTCTGGGGCATGCAAATTGCTCTCTGGCTCCCAGGAGTTGTCTTCCGGACCATACCCCTTACACTTGATGAGATATTGAATTCTGTTGTTCCTCTTTCTGCAATCCAAGATTGCTTCAACTTCGAATTCCTCTTCATTATCAATTATGACAGGTTTGGATGGGCCGGTTATATGGCCAGTAAAGGGATTTGGAATAGCAGGCTTCAGTAGAGACACATGAAATACCGGATGTTTTTTAGAGAATCAGGCAGATCAAGTTCATATGCAACATAATTTATCTTCCTCTTTACTGAGAAGGGACCCATAAATTTGGAACACAATTTCCTTGAGGGACAGGCCATTTTTGGGTTAATAGTGGACAACCACACTTGGTTGCCGGGTTCCAGGATCAATTCTCCACGCCTTTTCCTATCATACATGGTTTTGCTGTACTCCTGAGACTTGGCCATAGTTTCCTACAAAAGTTTGTTGTTAATGGAGAAAAAATTCATGCATCTTGGATATCTATCACAACAAAAATGGTGGAAAATCCCTCCGACGGAGGGAGTTCCACGATAAAAACCATCAATATCATTTTCCATGGTCTCTCTGGAAAAGGTAAAGGTTTTAGTAGGCCCCAAGCCTTTGTCCGGCTATTTTTACTTCGGGCACAAGTGTTGCATGAATCCACATAACTTTTACAATCGTTAGACAGTTGGGGTGACCAGAAGGTGCGCTGCACCAATCCGTAGTCTTCAATGCACCAAAATGTCCGGCTAATTTATGGTATGAAGACATTCCCACAGAGGCCTGCTTTATCTGGGTAATAAGATCCACTTGAAGGAGCAGAAAGTTCCCAGAGGGAAGGATCGTGTCAGGAGGCACAGTTTCTTCAGAATCATGAAACATGCGCGAAAGCGCATCTGGCTTAATGTTCTTAGAACCCGGTCTATAGGTGATGTGGAACTGGAATCGGGAAAAGAAAAGTGCCCATCTAGCCTGTCGTGGTCTCAATCTTTTGGCTGTCCTCAATTATTCCAGATACTTGTGATCTGTATACACCAAGATGGGATGTGCAGCATCCTCCAGAAGGTAACGCCACTCCTTCAGAGCCTAATTGATGGCAAGAAGTTCCCGATCTTCCACATCATAATTCCTTTCCGACATTGAGAGCTTGCGTGAAAAGAATGCCACTGGGTAAAGAAGAGCTTTGGCACCCTTGCCACTGAGAGAGAACCACTCCAACTGCTATATCTGAGGCATCAACCTCCAGGAGAAACGGTAAAGCAGAATTAGGGTGTTTCAGGATGGTAGCCGACGTGAAGAGCTCCTTAGGTTACTCAAAAGCTGCCTGGGCCTTAGGAGTCCCTGCGAATCGGATTCCCTGCCTGGTTAGTTCGGTTATTGGGGCGATTATTGCTGAAAACCCCTTAATGAATTTCCGATAAAAATTAGAAAAGCCGATGAAGCGCTGCACACCTTTTTTATCCATAGGCGCAGGCCAGTCCAGGATGGCGGACACCTTTTGAGGGTCCATCTTGATGCCATCCACCGAGATGATTAGGCCTAGAAATTGGTTGCACTGGAGTTCGAACTCACACTTTTCGAGTTTTGCATAGAGACTGTGTTGTCTGAGCTGGGTTAGGACATTCCGGACGTGTCTGCGGTGATCGGCTAGCGAGGAGGAAAAGATCAGAATATCATCAAGATACACTATCACGTACAAATCCAGGTAGTCACGAAAAATGTCATTGACAAAGTGCTGGAATGTTGCAGGTGCATTGCATAGACCAAAGGGCATGACAAGGTACTCGAAGTGCCCAAATGGAGTGCGGAATGCCGTTTTCCACTCGTCTCCTTCCCGGATTCGAATTCAATTATAAGCTCCGCGAAGATCAAGCTTCGTGAACATGACTGCGGTTCCCAACCTCTGGAAAAGTTCTGGCACTAGAGGCAGGGGATAACGGTTCTTGATAGTTATCCTATTCAATTCCCGACAATCAATGCAGGGACGTAGGGAATGGTCTTCCTTTTCGACAAAAAAGATGCCTGCACCGGCTGGAGAGGTGGACGGGCGGATGAATCCTTTTTCCAGATTTTCGTCAATGTAGAATTTTAGTGTGCTTAACTCCTACTCAGGTAGTGGGAAGATTCTTCCGTAGGGAACCTCAGTTCCCGGTAGGAGTTCTATTGGGCAGTCAAAAGGCCTGTGCACAGGCAATGTTTCTGCTCCTTTCTTGCTGAATATGTCCACAAAGTCTCGGTAGGGTTCAGGGATAGACTGACGTAGTTCCAGATCTGAGTCCATACAAAGGAGTTGGGAGGTTTCAGTAGAGGACCTGTAATGGGCAGTGTTGTTGGCAGTACTCAGACGGAAAAGTAACTTCCCCTGTGGTCCAGTTAATGCTGGGGTTATGGGCTTGTAGCCAAGGTATTCCCAGGATGATGGGAAAGAGGGGAGAAGAGGTGGCGTCCAGACGAAGAAATTCCTGGTGATGGGTGCCAATGATGGCCAGCAAAGGGACAGTCTCTTGGGTGACCGGGCCGGAACAAAAGGTGGAGCCATCTGCCAGGTGTATTCTAAGCCCCTGGGCCTTGGGTTGAAGCGGGATGCAGTGATTAGCAGCGAAAGTCAGGTCGACGAAGCAGCTGCAGGCACCGGAGTCAATGATGATCGTCACTGGAGTATTCCCTCCTGGAAGCTGCAAAGTGATGGAGAGAGCAAGGGGAGAACCGGACTTAGGTACAATAGATGCACACATTGAAGAAGCAGGAAGACACTTACGCATCTTGTTGGGGCAAGCCCTCACGTAGTGCCCGGGTTCACCGCAATACAGGCAAAGGTTGCGGGCTCATCTACACAGCTTTTCCTCAGGAGTCAGTGTGGGGCGGAGCAAGCTAAGCTGCATAGCCTCTGGGGCATCTTGAGCGGGTGCAGTAGATAGGTGGAAGTTGACTGACCAAACTGGGGACCTTAGGTAGCATCCAGGTAGGGTGGAACTGGTGGGTAAACCTCTCTGACCGGCGTTCCCTCAAACAACGCACAGTAGCGTGCACTGGAACCCTCGCGCCAACGAGCACCGGCGCGCACCAGGGCCGGCCAGCACCGCGACCAGCAAGGTGAGCTCTCTGACAATCACAGGGGATTCGTCCTCGGGTTAATCAAGGGGACGGAGCGCCTGTGAATGCCGGATACGACCCCGGTGGTCAGTGCATAGATCCGGTGTGGTCATTGTGGCGAACCGCTTACACCGCTTGCATCCAGCCAGAAGAAGCCACAATACTACAATGTGGACCTGCAGTCAGGACTGTGTCGCATGCAGCCACAAAAGTCTCCTAAGGCCAGAGCGGGCCTAGTATCATCACTGAAAGGTGGGGTGGAGTCTGAGCCTGGCGATTCCCTTGCAAACACCAGCGACATAAGGAAACAGGAGTCTGTTGTGACCTGGTGACTGTAAGTACTGCCCAGCAGGAACCAGTAGAAATCCCTGAAATGCTAGCTGCTTCTATGTCCCTTGCTAGCCCCACCTGGAAGGAGCCAGTGCAAGAAGGAGATGCACCCTCAAGTGAGCCAGGAGGGGAAGGCCAGGACAGAGCCAAAGATTGGGGTTCCCCCAGACTGCAAGCAGTGTTTGGGACCCTGGAAGAGATAGCAGATTGGTAGTCCCACAGCAGCTCGCAGAAGCATTGGAAGATGGGAGGCTCCCAGGTCCAGGAGATCCAGTCCGGGGTGATAGATGTGCCAGATCTGGCTATAGGAGCTGAAGAAGCTGCATGAACCCCCATCAGCAGCAGAAATTTTTCTTGAACAGACCCTCCACCACCCAGACCAGAGCAACTGAATTTAGGCAGTGGGTCAAGAGGTCCAATGATGCTTGTGTCCTGCCAGGAAAAGGGAAGCTAAGAGAACTGCCCAGGGAAGTTCAGCGCAGAGTTGCTCTGGAGTGGGGTCTGGACTACCCTTATGTCTCTCCTGACACTATGGACATAGTGGAGAACTCCCGGGGAGAGTGGGAGAATGACCTAGTGTGGGAGCATTTGCATACCCCCAAGCCTCTGCAGGTGTCAGAGTGTGAGGAGACCTGGGCCCGGTTTGAGGACATTTGGAAGGAATGGGGGCTGCGGTGAGCAATCTACAGGGACAGGGAGTGGTGGTCTTGAAAGCAGGAAGACCTGCAAGGAGCCACTCTGTCTCCATCAGAGAAGAGGGGGGAAGTAGGAAGAGATTTCCTGATCTGCACTTTTACTGCTGCTGGAGAGTGGTAACATAGGCTGTCATGGAGAATACAGACTGTGTTTTTTCCTCTTTTCTTTGATTCCTTAGAGGGTTAGACCCGCCTGCCACCATAACCTGTGCTGATGGATGGACATTCCTATTGCTGGATGCTGAGTGAGGTCTGATCACTGATTCTAACTTTTTTTTGAGAAACCTGATAGTCCGGGGAGGGGCCCCTCCCACCAGGAAATCCCAAAAGAACTGTGCTTTACTTTGTTTTTCCTTTGTTCTGGCAGCAAGATGCTAACTCCCTCCTGACAGATCAAAACTTAGGAAGTAACAAATATATATACTGGATGCTGAATTTCCCTTTCTTTCAGCAGGATGCTAACCCCCTCCTGACAGAAAGTTATGTAAAGTGTGTAGATAGTTGTTAGAGTAGAATGTTGTTGTCCTCTTTCCACAGGGCCTCTTCAGATTGCACAGCTGTTCATCCATCTCCGGCTGGAATCCTGCGGGCAGAGGATCTCCCTCGGGGGGGGGGGGTGCTCTGGCTCAGTATGTGGTGTAAAGTTGTTGTTGTTAGCTACAGGGACTTGTATTTAGGTGTATGTAGTGTAAATTTTGTAAATACCAACAAAATGCCATATCTATTTTTGTACATATTTATTTGTGCATAGCCCCGTCACAGTTTCTTCCCCTTAACCCATCCAAAACTGTAATTGTGTGGGATTCCCTTGCTCCTGGATGCCCAGGAGCTGATTTTTGAAACCTCCCTAGCCAAGGTACTGGCTGGATATTGGGGGGGGGGGGGGAGTGTAGCACCCTCTAGTGGTACAAGGATTTGTACAGTTCGATTTCTTTTTTGTAATGTAGGAAAACTTAAGCAGGCTTGGCAGACAGCCAAGCCTGTGTGTGTTTGATTCTGGGTTGGTAGGAAGCCAGGCAGGACGACTTGGGTGGAAGATGGAGATGGAGTTTTAGGCTGTCGGGGCCTTTAAAGGAGCTCCCCAGTCTAGGGAGGAGGTGACCCTGGGCCAGGAGGCACAGGAGGAGCAAGAGAGGACAGCAGGAGAACATTACTGGGCAAGACTCCAGGAGTTCCACAGAGGCAGCCAAGAGGGCTGGTGAGAGTTCACATAGTCAGAAGGACTGGGGAGGCACGCCTGAGAGGACTGGGAGAATGCAGTCTGGGATGGGTGCAGAGCCTGTTGAGTGGACTGTGGTGGCACGGGCAGTGGAAAGGAGCAGCTGTAGCCAGGAGGGCTGGCAGGGCCTGAAGATGTGGTGCTGGGATCAGTAGCCACGTGGAAAGCTAGCACTAGGACTACCACCAGGGGCCTGCAGTCCCTGACTGCAAAGTGCCTTTGCTAAGGCCTGGCTGAGCCAGTGTCAGGCCAAAACTACAGGGCTAGCTGGTCCTGGAAGTGAGGAAGTGTAACCAAGTGATGTGCTTGACCTTGAAGTGAGGAGGTGTATACAGGGGCGGGCTGGGCCGGGGGGGGGGCAGGGATGCAATTTCCCCCCAGGCCGCTCTGATTCCCAGTAAAAAGGCCGATGTGCTGCCAGCTGGGAACTGAGCATGTGCAGTTGGCCGAGTGTTACTGCTCGGGTGACTCCAGAGGGAGGCTGGCAGGGCTGGATAACAGCCCAGAAGCTGCAGGAACGTTTGTGCTGTGACCGGACATCTGTCCTGTCACAGTGCTGTTCCCTGCTTCTGAGCTGACGGTTCAGGTGACGGGTATCAGACCCGCTCTTCCTGATTGGCGGAGAGGCGGTTCAGTGTTAGAAAAGCAAATATTCATTTGCTTTTCTAACACACCCGGGTGGGCTCTGAGCGCAATGCTCTGCGCTCCGATACCACCCTATTTTGAAGCCTATTAGAGCCTCTGGTCAAGCTGCCTGAGGTGACGTTGGGAGCAGTGAATGAATTAGAACATATGTGTGTCATGGGAGCATGAGCCAGCAGCAGAGGAGGAGATCACATCCTTAAATCTCAGCCAGGGTTCATGCTGGGACTTGTAGTCCTTTACTTTTGGGGATGTGACTCCCCAAAAGTGAAGGACTAAAGGTCCCAGCATAAACCCCTCAGAGCTCAGGATGTGTCACACACCCCTGCCCCCCCCCCACTAGTGAAGGACTACAGGTCCCACTGTCTCGGCTTAAACCCCTCAGAGCTGAGGATGTGTCACCCCCCCAATTAGTGAAGGACTACAGGACACAGCATGAACCCATGGGATACAAGGGGACACATCCTTAGATCTCAGGGGTTAATGCTGGGACTTGTAGTTCATCACTAGTTGCAGAGGGGGGGTCAGGTCCTCAGCTCTGAGGGATTCATACAGGGACTTGCTTGCAGTTTAGTTCCTGGAGGCCATGGTAGTACAAGTCCCCCACAGGCCCTGGAGGGCCACATTGTCCTCCCTGCCCCCCCCCCCACACACACACACACACCTTTGTGATCATGAAAAACCTTAGAGACTGTTTTTCCGATCCATCACTTTGCCACCACCGGTTCTATGGGCCACTTGACTGGACTTGCCCCCCAGGCCTAAGGCTGCCAGCGCTCCCCTGGGTGTATATACAAGGAGTGTATATAGTTGAAGTCCCAATTCTTTATTTCTTCAATCAACTGGGCATCCCATACTTACCCTTACCCCATCCAAGTTTAGGTCCCCTCAAAACATAAAAACAAAGTACAAGGACTGCTTCTTGACTTCTGAGTGTCTGAAGATTGTGTGCCTGGCTGTGCAGGGTGAGAGATGGACCACAATTACCAGCAGCCCCTACGGGGGTACCGCTACACAGACACAAGCCCGTTTACATCCTCTGCTTCATAGAGGAGAATGGAGGGTATGATCGGGTGTGGACCCGATCAAACTGAGGGGCCTTAGCTGCTTTAGTAGGCCCCTTTCACACGGGGCGGACTCCACTAGAAGTTTGCTTGGTCAGTGGGTGATTTGTCCGCTGATCCCCCGCTGAGCAGGTGGATGACATGTCTGCTTCGGTTATGAAGAGCAGACACAGCCCTTTCTCCTCTATGGGTGGTTGGATGTTAACGGACCACCTGTTCATTTACATTTGACTGCCATCCAATCCGCCAAGATGGAGGGGAATAGATCCCCATCTGTCTGTTTTTAGCAGATTGGATTGGTTATAAGCAGGTGTAAACGGACAAAAGTCTGCTTATACCCACTGCTCCATAGAGCATAATGGAAGGTCTGATTGGGATCGCCTGAAAAACAGACAGATGGATCTCCCTACTGGAGGCCTGGTGGTAGACATGTGCACTGCCAAAAAATGTGTTAGTTTTCGTTGCATTTGTTTTTTTCGGGAATTTGAAAATTCGGAATTAGTAAATTCGTAAATTCGCAAATGCGGAATTCCAAAACTCAATATCTGAGGGGGGGGGGGGAATCTCTATTCTAAAGATTCCAATTAATCCCGCCCACAAACACCCCATCAATATGAGGAGAAGGAGCCCTGCAAGGAGGAGCCATTTTATCCCTATAGAACTATTAATATTATGCAAAATAATTCACCTAATAAATATACAGTATACTGTATATGTGGGACTCCTTATAGAGTGCAAAAGCTGTGTCATAACCATTAAAGCTTCAATTTCATGTGAGAAAGGTGGGGATTGGGGAAGCTCAAGCACCTTCTATTTATTTTAAGGTGGGGTTAAAGGCATATATGGGTGTAAATATTGTATAGTCTATGTAAGTGATATGGATATTATTGATTTGTCTTATTTTTATTACCCTCCATTCCAAGGTCTCTGACACAAAAAAACCAAACCATACCCAGTTGTTGAGTGACCCTGATGTTTACACTCTACCTACAAAGCTTGAAGGTACAGTGCCTTGAAAAAGTATTCATACCCCTTGATGTTTTCCACATTTTATCATGTTACAATCTAAAATGTAAATGTATTTTATTGGGATTTTATGTTATAGACCAACAAAGGTGGCCCATAATTGTGAAGTAGAAGAAAAATGATAAATGGTTTTTAACATTTTTTAGTAATAAATGTAGCACCCTGCTCCTGAAGAGCAGACGCTTTTCTTTTCAAATTTAAGTTAGTTGAAGCTACAGTTTGGCTCAGCTTATTATTACCTAAATTTACTGGTTTCTGTACCAGTTTGGCTGAACTGTGCAAAATTTCCATCCGACCATGGGTGGTGCTGTGACCATTGGTGGATGTTGTAAATACAGTCTGGTTGGACATATTGAATACTCTTTGCTTAGAGACAGTTTGGTGGGAGTGGTTCCTCCACCGGGCATTCTGGGTAGGGGTATTTAAGGAGCAGACACCATATTGTTGTGTTGGCGCTTCCTGACCTCATGGCCTTCCTGGCCTGTGGAATTGCTATTGCTTAAAATTCTGCCTTGGGGTCGGCGGACCCTAGGCTCAGCTACTAAAAAGAAGGCTCAGAGTTTTAGTGGCCTATTGGTCCATGGGATGGTCTCTTTGCTGTCTGGCCTGCAGGAAGAAGCAAGAAATTGTAGTGACCAGGGGAGGACTCTTCAGGAGAGGACCTAGCATAAGGCTAGAAGAGTCTGGGAACTCAGTCGGAGACGCATCTGGCATCAAGCACAGCAATCAGTTCATTCAAGATTTTCAGGTCTGTGGCAGAGACCGTATCAAGCACAGCAATGAGTTCATTCAAGATTGTCAGGTCTGTGGCAGAGACCGTGTCCGAGCATCACATCGGCTGCTAGGTTGGTGAGAGAGACCTATCCGGTGGTTGCTAAATCCAGCTGTGGAAGTGCTGTTCGCTGGATTAGAAATTACCTTTAACCGCAAGATTCAAGGTACCTGAATCCCTTTCACCCTCTACCTTGCTATAGCATATTCTGTTTCTTTAATAAAACTTGGAAAAAAGGACAAAGTGTTGGAGCCAGTGTTATCAATTGAGCAACTACTATGGGACCCCTATGACGAACACTGTGAAGATGGTAACGGTAAGCCCAAATCAAAATATCAGCAGCTCCTTCGGGGGTCAGTGCTACATAAATATCTATAAAGTGTGGCATGCATTTGTATTCAGCCCCCCGAGTCAATACTTTGTAGAACCACCTTTCGCTGCAATTACAGCTGTAATTCTTTTTGGGTATGTCTCTACCAGCTTTGCACATCTAGAAAATGACATTTTTTGCCCATTCTTCTTTGCAAAATAACTCAAGCTGTCAGATTGGACGGAGAGCATCTGTGAACAGCAATTTTCAAGTCTTGCCACAGATAATCAATTGGATTTAGGGCTGGGTTTTGATTGGGCCATTCTAACACATGAATATGCTTTGATCTAAACCATTCCATTGCAGCTCTAGCTGTATGTTTAGGGTTGTTGTCCTGCCTGAAGTGAACCTCTACCCCAGTCTCATGTCTTTTGCAGACTCTAATAGGTTTTTATCTAAGATTGCCCTGTATTTGGCTCCATCCATCTTCCCCACAAACTCTGACCAGGTTCTCTGCCCCTTCTGAAGAAAAGCATCTCCACAACATGATGCTGCCACCACCATGGTTCACGGTGGGGATGGTGTGTTCAGGGTGATGTGCAGTGTTAGTTTTCCGCCACATATAGTGTTTTGCTTTTAGGCCAAAAAGTTCAACTTCTTCCACATGTTTGCTGTGTCCTCCACATGGCTGCTCACAAGCTGCAAACAATATTTTTTTTGGCTTTCTTTCAACAATGGCTTTCTTCTTGCCAATCTTCCATAAAGGCCAGATTTGTGGAGTGCATGACTAATAGTTGTCCTGTGGACAGATTCTCCAATCTGAGCTGTGGATCTCTGCAGCTCCTCCAGAATAACCATGGGCCTGATGTTCAAAGCTTGGGATATTTTTTTATAACCTAACCCTGCTTTAAACTTCTTCACAACTTTATCCCTGTCCTGTCTGGTGTGTTCCTTGGCCTTTGTGATGCTGTTTGTTCACTAAGGTTCTCTAACAAACCTCTAAGGGCTTCACAGAACAGCTGTATTTATACTGAGATTAAATTACATACACACAAAATTTCAAGGGGCGTGAATACAAGGCAGCATGTACTGTAGTTAACCAAATCTATAGAAATAGGGTAGTACCCAGTTCAGGCAATATAGTATAACATTCATTATGATTTTTTTTATCAGACCTACAAAAGACCCGATATGAGTCTGAGGCTGACCTCAAGTAATGAGGTTCTATTCCTTTATGTTTCTATGCTCGTCCAGGGGTTACTTTTTTTTAATGACCATAGCATACAGCTATAAAAGTATGTAAATCAACCAGGGACCCCCTTGTAGCCATTTTAGGTTGAACGCAAAATGTTAACTTAACCAAAGATAGAACGTCTCTATTACATCACTACAGACGTATCTGGGACATAATATTGACCAAAATGCAATCACCCTCACTAAATGAACACACTCCCCTCACCTACTAGAGTTTCGCTCCTTACCAGACTCAGAACTATGGAGATCCAGGGGCATATACTATCTATGCCTCTTGATCTCCAATGGTGATCTAAAACAATTCAATACGCTAAGAGACGAATTTGGACTCCCGGCCTTGATGTTTTTTTGTTATCTTCAGCTTCGTCACACTTTTAGAACGCAATTCTCAGCGGGTTTTACCCCACTTGAAGTGAACCCCTTTGTGGCTGTAATATGTAGCTCAGATCCTAAAAAACTAATATCTACATTCTACAATATGTTGCTCACGCCCTCAGCGAGTTGGTCCGCTTATGCACTAAAGGGTAGGGGAGAGGAAAATGTTGGGGCGCTAGAAGACGAGGAATGGAGTGAAGCACTAGACCATTGCAAACTGGTATCTCCCAAATTGTCAGACCGCCTCACACAGCTATACATCACCCATCGGGCATACCTTAGCCCAACTAGAGTGTCAAGGTACAGACAGGACCAAACTGCCAACTGTCCCATGTGCATTCAGGCTTCGGGCACATTCTACCATCTGATCTGGGATTGTCCCAGGATACAAGGTTTTTGGGCACAAGTAGTCCAATTCGTACACGACACCATGGGCTCCCCCATCACACTAAACCCCAAACCGTGCCAACTAGGCATATACCCAGAACCAGGCATCAACAAATTCATTAGGATATTCCTAAATGAAACGTTGTTCTCTGCTAGGAAAACCATAGCGAAACAGTGGATGAGGCCTACCCCACCTAAGTTTACAATGTGGCTAAGGGAAGTAAATAATGGTTTAAAGTACAAAAAACTCATATATCAACATAGAGGTTGTCCTTCCAAATATGATAACATTTGGGATAAGTGGCTACAAGCCCCAGAGACTATATAGTGAAGCCCCCCCCCATACTTGTTCTTGTACACAAATTGCCGTGTTCCCAATATCACTCTCAGTGGAGTGGGAACCATGAGAAGGTTGCATATTTGCTGTACCATGCAAACAATGTTTCTATAATTTCTGCCATATTGTCCTGAATTGCTGAACCCCCTATCAACTATCACCTCTAACTGTAATTCCCTTTCTACATGGGATGTCTTTTCCCCCTTTTGCCTCTGGATGTAACTATTGTCACTCTTATTGACATTTACTGTGATAATGTTATTATTGTATACTTTTTTTGACTGTACCAATAAAAGCCGGTTAAATTAAAAAAAAAAAAAAGTAAATGTAAAAAGTAAAAAGTAAATCACAATAAATGTAGCTGACAGCCACTGGTGAAATATATGTAACATTATGGTATTTATATTCTTCTTATGTTGTTTTTTTTTTTAAATAGCCTGAGGCCTTCTGAAGAAGCAGAATTTGTTTCAGAGAAATGCATAGAGAGAGCGCTCTACTCCACCGCCCTATTAGCAATAACTAAAAATGTACACAACTGTTATAATGAGTTATCTGATTGTATGGAAAATTATGCAAACACACAAAAGCTAATAGGTGGTGGATGGGGGACCTGTGAACTGAAGTGTTGTAGTATATGAGAATGTACTGATGAGCAGTGAATTTTCAAGAGATTTAATAATGTGATATTAATAAAAATGATGTGATTTTACTAAGTTTTGTCTCAGTACCTTGAAAGTCCATGGTTGTTGAATATCTTCTCTATAAATGGTGTTATACACTGGATGGTGCTATAACATTAGTCCACTACCTGAAATGATATTGTGATTAAGCTTCCTTTAACAAATGTCCAAAACAGAATTTTTGCGTTTTTGGAAGGCATTAACTTCCTTTGCTGCTCTCTGCATTAGGTCACATAACATCTCAGGACTGCAGAGGAAGTCAATGGTGAAAGAATTTTTCTGGCAGGTGCAGTAATATTATGGTTGAGCAGGGAGCAGGTAGTTATAATCCATTCACCATGTGTCACTGACTGCGGGTCCTGCTTTCAGTGAGGTCTGTATGGCAGGTGAAACTCCATTTAAGGTCAACAGCCTAACATATAATATTTCTAATGGACCTGGGGGAAAATGTCCCCTTCTCCACCTGTCCTCTCTCCAAGTAAAAGCTGAAGTAATTATGTTAATAATCTTCTGTAGGGAGCACGCAGGATCTCTTGGTTTCTGCTTGTTGTAAATCTATTTCTTTCTAATTATTGTAAATCTTCAAGCCCAACATGTTTAACAGTATTAAGCAATGCAGAAGGTTGAAAGACAGATTTTCTGAGAACAAAACTGGGTGGCAGGAAAATTCTGCATACCCAATAAATTAATTGAAAAATATTATAAAAGTTTGGCGCTAATTCAAGTGAATATACATAAACATACACAATTAATTTAACATCATAATTGGGTGAATATATAAGAATGACATTTAAAAAATCAAGGAAGGATACAAAAAGAAAAGGAGGGCACCAGAAGGAACCCCAGAAGAGGGGTTTCAGGGCTGCTCTGTAAACTATTTCACAGAACAGGTAAAGAAAGTTAAAAACAGCCTTTGTAACTGCTTTAAGGCTTTCTAGTGGCATATATTATCTAATTCCTTTTCTACATTTCACATTTTTTGAGGCCCTGGACAGTAAAAACACTCATAAAATGTCCTCATATTGGAGAGTAAACACCCCAAGGTATTTTTTAAGAGGCATAGTGAGTCTTTTGACTACTATTTTTCATTTTTCAAGTTTTTGGAATATGCAGAAAGAAAAAATATTTTTTCTTACACAAAGTTGACAGTTTTATTTTTTCACACACAACCTTGACATACTTAGAATTAAACATTCTGCTACTCCTCCTAAGCATGTGAATACCACATGTGTGAGACTTTTTCAATGTTTGGACTGATTATTTACTGGACATTGCATCTTGTGTATTAAAAAAATAAACCAATTGTGTCAAAACCAGTATACTGTAATGGTTGTCTCTGTACATGTGGTCAGGGGAAATAGATTAGTGTAGCATTACCTATACCAGTCCCCATTCCTATAAGACAAACAAGCCCAGCCTACTGCTATGTGATGTCCCCAGGAATGCCATGTTCACTGGCCAGGAGGTACAGGAGGCTGAACAAAGGGGAACAAAAGAGCTCCTGTGGTTCCAGGAGTGCAGTTGTCCACAGGTGAAGGCTGAGACTGGTGTCTCTCAAGAATGTAATAAGCAAGATGTGCAGATGGGCCAGTTCAGGCAACAGGCAGAGGTGTGGTGTGGTGGCGATCAGGAACACTAATCACTATCAATACCAGTGCCAGGGAAATATAGCATCAGTGTCCTGATCACCAGCTAGCACCAGTACAGTGTAATCAGGTGCCAGTTTCAGCCAAAACCAGTATGCCTATCTCTAGCTAGTACCAGTACAGTGCCATCAGAATCAGTGTCCTAATCGCTGCCAGCCAATCACAGTCAAACAAAATATTTCCCAGCACACTTGGCAACCAGCCTGCAAAACAATTAAATTGACCCTGTCTAAGAATATATGTTAAAAAACAGAGAGTTTTGTTTGCACACATTTGCAAATATATGCGTAAGCTGCAGTACTCACATCAAGGCTACTCTGTAAACTGCACTCCCAACTCCCAACATTCGGCCCGTGTGTACAGACGAGGCTTAACTCCCCCCCCCAACTCTCTCTCCCCCTCCCCCCCTCTTTTAACCTCTCTTTCTTTCTTTCTTTCTTTCTTTCTTTCTTTCTTTCTTTCTTTCTTTCTTTCTTTCTTACTTTCTTTCTTTCTTTCTTTCTTTCTTTCTTTCTTTCTTTCTTTCTTTCTTTCTTTCTTTCTTTCTTTCTTTCTTTCTTTCTCTCTCTCCCTCTCTTCTTCTCCTCATAAAATCTCAGGGCCCCAGTGACTCCCAGCAGTCTCTCTGTAGACACATTTTTGGTCTAGTTGTTTGGCCTTGTTTCCTGCTGTGTAATCTGGTCACACCGCTTCTTCCAGTGCAATCCGTGACATTGTGACAATTTCCAGAGTCTCCAAAGTAGGAGCACATATAGCAGTAGGATAAATTAAGGGCAGGTATGCCTGGAGGGAGCCCACTCCTCCTTAAAGGCACAGGAATGTATGTGACGTCCAGCAAGGGCATGATGGAAATAAAACCCTCTGTTTTTAACATTAACTGTTAGACAGGGTCAATTTGGTTGTTCTGCAGGCTCACTGGTAACTGTGCTGGGAAATCTTTTATTTGTTTGTGATATGCGTTGCCCTTCTATGTGCACCTTACTGCAAAGGCTAGTAAAATTATTTTCTAGTACCATTGTCAGCCAGCACGAGTGTCTGGATTGCTTCCAGCCCCAGTACAGATGAAAGCTAGTACTGACGTCAAATAATACCAGCTACTGGTACCCACAACCAGCACCGCCCATGCAGCTATGAGTGACATGAGACATGGACTGAAGTGACAGCCCCTTCCAGGTACAGCGATCCTCAGGCATGGACCCATCTCTTCCCACACACTGGCTCTTGCACAAATGAAGCCCTGGCCAGGGGCTTAGGATCTACTCCATGCTCTCTCCATCTGGCTGGACATACCCCTAGTGATGCCTGTGATGTCTTCTGCTTGTGAGTACAGTACTAGCATCCTAATCGCCACCAGCCAGCACTAGTACCAGTATCCATTACAAGTGGCATCAAGAACCAGGGTCCTGATCATCACCTGCAACAGTGCCAATGAAATCTAGTACTGATATCAGTCAGTACCAGTGTCCTCATCGCCACCAGTATCAGTAATATCTAATATCACTATCAGCCAGAACCAGTGTTGTGATCACCACCATCACCAGTAACAGTGAAAACTAGTATCAGTGTCCTGATCACCAGCCAGCAACAGTAATCCAGATTCTCTTTATGCCAGACCATTTGAGTGGAAGCCTCTCACTGTTTTGGAATTTAAAGCATTTTGCTGCCTGAGCCTTAACATGGGAATCCCCAACAAAAAAGACTGCAGTCATATTGGTTCACACACCCAATCCTCCAAAATGCCAATATATTATTTAGTCCTGTCCAGAACACAATATAAATTGATAATGAGATTTTTCAGGCATTATACATATTGACATAGATAACTATATAAAAACATAATTTGTATTAGAACATATCATAAAATTCCATTAAAACTGTATACAGCTGCACAAAGATTCAGTAATCAAACATGTTAGGTATGGTTTTCTTGTGTCCAATGCATTTTGAAATTGCTTTCTTCCTCAATAAACTGAGAGTGTGTAGAGAAACTGCAGCAGATTACATGACTTGCAGCTAATAAAATCACTGCTGTGTTAGAGGACAGCAGTCCCTCTGAGGCGAACCCAAGGTTGCCTTCCTTAACAGGATCCATGGCAGCCTTCAGACAGATTAAAGTTGTTTGGGAAACAGTTGACTGTGCACATAAACTAGAAAGCACTAGCCAGAACAAAAGTTAAACTTGGGTAGCTAAAAACTAACGTAAAAAATGGTCCTTTAAAAATATAAGGCCAAAGGGTCACCATTGGCATTCCAAAACCGCAAGGAGTGCAATAAGAAATGCAAGAGCGCAATCAGGGCAGCTAAAATTGATTATGAGAGACACATTGCTGAGGAGAGCAAAAAAGTCCAAAGATATTTTTTTCAAATATATTAAGAAGGCTAGGTAAGAACATATTGGCCCCATGAAAGATGAACAGGGAAAGTTAGTAACAAGTGACAGGGAGAAGGCAACTGTATTAAAGTGGCATTCAACTCAAAAGCAAATATTTATTATATTGCAGCTTACAAATTCTTAGATGTTATTACTGCAACACAGTATTCAGGTAGAATCTGACATTTTCACACCCATCCATTTTTTCTAATTTGTTTTTCACTGAAAAACTTTCAATTTATTTGTGGAAGAATGTAACCTTCACACCCAGCAGTTTATTGCCAATTTCTTAATCTCTGACCATTTTAATGGAAACTCATCACTGTTTCTGAATTCAAAACCATTCTTAGCCTGGCTCTGAACATAAACAATCCCAAGAACAAACTGCATTTATATTGGTCCAATAAGCCAAACCACCACATGTTCATATACTGTGTTTCCCCGATAGTAAGATACCCCCGATTGTAAGACGTATCGGGAGTTTCAGAGGGGTCAGCTAATATAAGCCATACCCCGAAAGTAAGACATATGTCTTACTTTCGGGGAAACACGGGGGGATTTGCCTGCAGTGAAGTGCGGTACCCCTCCTTCTCTGTCCCCCTCCGTTCTCCCCCTCCGTTCCGCTTTCCTCCTCTGTGCCTCCCCGCTGTCCCCTCCGTTCCCCCCTCCTTCTCTGTCCCCCTCCGTTCTCCCCCTCCGTTCCGCTTTCCTCCTCTGTGCCTCCCCGCTGTCCCCTCCGTTCTCCCCT
Organism: Lithobates clamitans; assembly: GCA_037952925.1. Taxonomy (NCBI): domain Eukaryota; kingdom Metazoa; phylum Chordata; class Amphibia; order Anura; family Ranidae; genus Lithobates; species Lithobates clamitans. The sequence continues at coordinate 168,860 of JBBGZY010001818.1, read as the reverse complement.
CCTTCTCTGTCCCCCTCCGTTCTCCCCCTCCGTTCCGCTTTCCTCCTCTGTGCCTCCCCGCTGTCCCCTCCGTTCCCCCCTCCTTCTCTGTCCCCTCCGTTCTCCCCCTCCGTTCCTCCGTCCTCCCCCTCCTTCCTTTGTGAATAGACAGAGTCAGCTGACTCTGTCCATTCACATAACTGAAACATTGTAATCTCCTGTGATTACAATGTGTCAGTTTATGAATGGAGAGAAGCCGCTGTCTTCTCTCCTTTCATTCTCAGTGCAGCTGACGCTGCAGAGAAAGGGACTGGGGAATCTCTATCCTCTGTCTCTTTCTCTGTCTCAAGGGGGAGATATCAGAGGTCTGTTAAGACCCCTGATATCTCACCAAAGCCCCCCAACAGGGCTGATTAAAAAAAAAAAAACAAAAAAAAAACACATATTGCAATAAAGAATAAAAAAAATTTTTTTTTCCCAATATAAGACATACCCCGAAAGTAAGACATAGTGGGGCTTTTAGGGATAAAAAGAAAGTAAGACACTGTCTTACTTTCGGGGAAACACGGTAGTTGTCAGTCATGTTCAGGACGCAATATAAAATAATGAGATCTTTGCATTTCGGGAACAATTCTCTGTGCCCTCCCAGAAGTGACTCTACATGATAGGCTCCACAAAATTAGGCCTTATCAATATCTTTTTCCAAAAAAATTTCTGAAATGTATATCTCCTAGAAAAATATCTGTATTAATGGGTCTCTCATACACATACCACATGCTACACAGGCAGACTTCATATACAACAGTTTTTCCCCAGTGAATGTGCCAGGTATAGGGGGAGGTTGTTGAAATTTTAAGGGAGTGGCATAGGCTACACTTTGGATTTGTGTTTTCGAAGGGAGAGGTGGCCAGCTGGAGCCCCCTAGATGCCAATCTTATATCGACAGTAGCAGAAGGATAGTGTGGAACCTTATGCTCCCCCTTTTCCATCTGTATCCATTCATATTCCCATCGCACTCATTCCTGGAAAAGGCTTGTAGCCTCCCCGACGGTATTCCCGAGTGTGGCTTGGGTTAAATTTCAGCACCATTAGCGGTAACCCCCGAGCCACACTCGGGATTACATCTTAGGATCCTGGTGCGGTATACTTACCTTGTCCCCAGGATCCTGCAATATCCCCCCGCGGTATCTGCGGCTCTGTCCTCCTCCAAAGCCTCTCTGTGCCAGGCTCCGTTCCCTGCGAGCGTCATGACGCACGGGGGCGGAGCCTGGCGGCAAATTCAAAAAACTGTAAAAATCATAACACATACAGTACTGTAATCTTACAGATTACAGTACTGTATGAAATCATTTCCCATCCCTTTTGTCCCCAATGCTTTGTCCAATGCCCTGCATGCAGTTTTATATTATATACACTGTTCTTTCTGCCTGGAAACTTGAGATTGTCCATAGCAACGAAAAAGTGTCTCTTTACGTCAAAAGTGGCTTTAGACCAGCTAGAAAACAGAGATAGTAAATTAGAACACTTGCAGAATTGAGCAATAGTGAATCGTGGGGAAATTTATTTTATTATTATTATATATATATTTTTAAAATTATTTATATTTATTTATTATATTATGATTTATGATTTTGTGTTTCAAACTACATCATACCCGGGATATCTACTAGACTTTTGGTGGACAGATCTAAGTGTGTTATTGCTAAGAATTACAGGCCTACAATATAAAACGCCAAATTTCTACGCAAAATAATTGTACCGCTTTGAGACGCAAAAATCTGAAATAATCATACCGCCAGGGAGGTTAAGATACTGAGTGCTGCAGCAACCATCAGCTGGGGACTGGATCATGTATGTCAAAGTATAGATATTTGCCAGCACACCACAGATCACATGCCCGACAAAGGGGTCCTGCGTGACTCTGCAATATTGCACTCTCTCGTTTATGATGTGGTCATACTTAATTAAAAAGTGTTTTGGACTTAATCTAAAGATTCATGGTGTGCTGGCCAATATCTACCTCTATATGGACATTTTTTTTCTGTGTGCCACTTTTTAAACACTTTTTTCTCAAGCAAACCATAGTTTGTTGTACAATATGGTTGAATAACAAAGGCTTTCTTCAAAGATTTGTCAACACACAGCTGAAAAGGGGGAAGTCAGCAAGTTTGCATAATTAGGACATTTTTAAAATTAAATTGGAAAGATAAATACCATTTTTATGATCTTTCTTCTATTCAACCAGATACCAGTGCAAATTCAAGGAAGTGCTGGTCTGCATTCATAAGCACAATTTGCATATGGGCGGTGTAGATTTCAGATGATGAAGTCCTAGCTCACAACCTGAAGATTAGTTTACAAAAAGTGTCATCTATTTATTTCAATTGGCCATCTACAACTTCATATGTCATTTTAAAGGTCTGTAGGAAGACCTGGCTCCTTCCTAAAATAAGAAATACATTAATAAGAAATGTTAACAGCCCTAATTTACCAGAAAGGCCTGCACCTAAAAACCTTTGATCAGACTCCAAAAAAGATGCTGTGTATGCACCAAATGTGCAATAAGGCATGATGCATGTTACTATTGTGCCTACTGTGCCTTACAACCTGGCCTTTGCCTCTGCTTCTGTCACCACCATACCTCAGAACTGTATAATAGAAGGTATGGTGCAGGTGTTTCTGACATGCCTGACTAGCTGCCATTTGTCTGTATTTGCTCCTATGCAACTAGGCTGCAAAAAAGTCTCACCCATATGGCATACCCATACTGGGGAGTGTGTTTTGTGGTGTAATTCGAAGTATGCCCTTGCTGTGTGTTAAAAAAATTCTTATTAACCACTTCCCGACCGCCTCACGCAGATATGCTGCGGCAGAAGGGCACGTACAGGCAGATTAACGTACCTGTATGTTGCCCTTTAAGAGGCGGCGCGGGCGCGCGGGCACGCGCGCGTCCGCCGGGAGCTCCGTGACCGTGATCGCGGATCCCGTGGATTCGATGTCCGCCGGCATACCCACGATCGTCTCACGGTGAGGAAGAACGGGGAGGTGCTAATGTAAACAAGCATCTCCCCGTTCTGCCTAATGACACTGACACTGATCACGCTCCCCGTGATCGGGAGCGGTGATCAGTGATGTGTCACACACAGCCCCTCCCCCCCCACAGTTAGAATCACTCCCTAGGGCACACTTACCCCCTACAGCGCCACCTAGTGGTTAACCCCTTCACTACCAGTGACATTTTTACAGTAATCAATGCAATTTTTTTAGCATTGATCGCTGTATTAATGCCAATGGTCCCAAAAATGTGTCAAAATTGTCCGATGTGTCTGCCATAATGTCACAGTCACGATAAAAATCGCTGATCAGCGCCATTACTAGTAAAAAAAAAAAAAATATCAATAAAAATGCCATAAAACTATCCCTTATTTTGTAGACGCTATAACTTTTGTGAAAACCAATCAATAAACGCTTATTGCGATTTTTATACCAAAAATATGTAGAAGAATACGTATCGGCCTAAACTGAGGAAAAAAAATGTTTTTTATATATTTTTTGGGGATATTTATTATAGCAAAAAGTAAAAAATAATGCATTTTTTTCAAAATTGTCGCTATTTTTTGTTTATAGCGCAAAAAAAAAAACGCAGAGGTGATCAACCACCAAAAGAAAGCTCTATTTGTGGAAAAAAAAGGACGTCAATTTTATTTGAGAACCACGTTGCACGACCGCGCAATTGTCAGTTAAAGCGACGCAGTGCCGAATCGCAAAAAGTGCTCTGGTCAGGAAGGGGGTAAATTCTTTCAGGGCTGAAGTGGTTAATGACAAATTATATTTTGTGCAAAAAAATACATTTCTATTTTTTCTGCATTTTCCAAAAACTTGTGGTAAAAAATTAAATCCTCAAAAGACTCATTATACCTTTTGGCAAATACCATGGGATATCTGATTTCCAAAATGTGGTCAGTTTGGGATTTTTTTTACTATCATCATGTCATGGCTATTCAGGGCTTCCAAAATTATTGTAGTGATGTGTAAATAATGTCCCTTAAAAGCCTGAAGGTGTTCCCTGGACTTTGCGCCCCTCTATGCAACTAGGCAGCAAATAAGTCTCCCATGTGGTATCCCCATACTTGCAAGGAGAAGCAGAATGTGTTTGGGGGTTTAATTCTTGTTAAAAATTCTGTATATAGCCATACAGAAAATACAGTGCATATGGGCTTTGCTGCTGCTTAAAGCGGAGTTCCACACAAAAATAGAACTGCCGCTTTTCGGAACCCTCCCCCCCTCCGGTGTCACATTTGGCACCTTTCAGGGGGGAGGGGGGTGCAGATACCTGTCTAAGACAGGTATTTGCACCCACTTCCGGCATAGACTTCCACGGGAGTCTATGCCTCTTCCTGTCCCTCCGCGCTGTCTCCTGGGAAACACACAGCTCCCAGGAGAGAGCGGGGACCAGTTACGACGCGCAGCGCGACTTGCGCAAGCGCAGTAGGGAACCGGGAAGTGAAGCCACAACGCTTCACTTCCTGATTCCCCCACCTAGGATGGCGGCGGCAGCTGCCAAGAGTCGAGCGAGTGATGACGGCGTCGGCTGCCAACATCGCTGGACCCTGGGACAGGTAAGTGGCCATTTATTAAAAGTCAGCAGCTGCAGTATTTGTAACTGCTGGCTTTTAATATTTTTTTTTTAGGTGGACTCCCTCTTTAACAGCAGACAGGAAACAGGAACTTTTATTCAGGAAAAAAATTAGAGCATACCATAGATATTATAAACCCTGTTATCTACTGGTTGAAGAATATATCTCTAGTAAATACTGATACTGATGTTCAGTAGTTGTTGCACAAAATATAATTCTGTATTCTAAAAATTCTAAACATTCTGTGTGTAAGAGATTTGTTATTATATTGACAATATACAGTAGTTGCAATAAAAAAAATACATTTTCTTTTTCTTTCTCTCTTTTACAAACAATATTAGCAATTAATTACATCTTTAAAAGTCTCACCTTACCTTGGGGTGTTTACTTTCTAAAATATAGACTTTTTGTGGGTTTGTCTACTGTATTGGCACTTCAGGGCCTCAGAGAATGTGATAGGTAGTCAGGAAACCAGATGCAAAGTTTATGCCCCTTGAATGCTTGAAGGTGTTCCTTGGACTTTGTGCCCCTCTATGCAACTAGGCAGCAAAAAAGTCTCCCATGTGGTATCCCCATACTTGCAAGGAGTAGCAGAATGCATTTGGGGTTTTAATTGCTGTTAGAAATTATGTATATAGCAATACAGAAAATACAGTGCACAGTCCACATGGGCTTTGCTGGTGCTTAACTGCAGACAGGAAACAGGAACATTTATTCAGGAAAAAAAACCTAGAGTATACCATAGATACTATAAACCATGTCATCTACTGGTTGAAGAATATATCTCTACTAAATATTGATACTGGTGTACAGTAGTTGTTGCACAAAATACAATTCTGTATTCTAAAAATTCCAAACATTCTGCGTGTAAGTTTTTTTTCTACTATATTAGCAATATACAGTAGTTGTATTAAAAAATGCATTTTCTTTTTCTTTCTCTATTTTCTACTGTATTCAGGGTCAGGGTCTCAGAGAATAGGTAGTCAGGAAACCAGATGCATAATTTATGCCCCTTGAAAGCTTGAAAGTGTTAATTGGAGTATCACAGCTCTGAAAACTTAAAAATAGCATGGACAGGAAGGGGGAATATGTCGGTCCTCAAGTTGTTAAACATCACACGGGTGGGCTCTCCTGCTACACCACAGGTCACTGAAATCTCTTACAGTTAATAAAATGGGATCAAGACTGCATGAAGGGGAGTTAATGAACTTGTAAGGGGTCCATTGGGCCCTAGTTCACGGTAAGCTGGGCAAATCTGGAATATCCATTTGAAAAATCAAAAGTCAGCATCTGCTGTGTACAATCACAGAGTAACACAATTTTGTGACACTTGCTCATCACTAGCAATTTGGTGGTCGGGGGGGGGGGGGGGGGGGATATAAAAACAAAGCCCTTCTGGAAATACTATGGAAATATTGTTTCTTTACTAGTTAAAGTAAAAGTGGTCTTTTGTTTTAACCATAATATTATAGTTACATTTGTATTTTTTTCTAGCGACTCTCTTACTGAGTTTTTGCTAAAACATATTTATAGGTGAGAATAACAGCTACAAGCTGTCAATTTTCACACAAAAAATATGTTAAAATAACTTATTAACCAAATTTAAAAAAAAGTACTTTCTGTCTATGTATGGTTATATTTACAGAAGATAAAATTTAAGGTTAAAAGTTTTGTATATGGCAATAGGTACAGACATCAGCTTTATACTGTGTTACGCAGTGACTTAGGCAGGTGTTACCATATCTGTATCTTAAAAAGTGATCAAGCCTGCTAAGTTGTCTCGGCTTTGAGGCTCATAAAACCACTCCCTCTCTTCCCCCTCTTTCCTGCCACTTTTAAGTCTAAAATGAGGGCATATTTATTACCAATCAGTTCTAAGGAGATACCGTCTGTGACTGCAAGACTTCTTCAACCCTTGGACTATCTTGCAAAATTCAGGTATCTTGATTATTTCTACTTATTTTTATATACCGGTACTTCTTTACTTTTAAAATCTTTTGTTCTTAATGTCAGAGTAAGGATAGTTAAAGAAGAAGAAGTTTTCAGGGAAGGGAAATCTTGGTAAATGGTCAGTTGTGACCAGGACCAGAAAACCAAAAGCATCCTGTTGTGGTTATTCATCTGAGGCAGAAGAGTAGAAATGTTCAATCATAGTATAGCATACACAAAGACCATTAATTATGATTTAGTTATAATCTTGATAACATTTCAATTTTAAATACTATAAATAAACCACAGTTTTTTTTACTATAATGATTTCTTTAATAATCATATTATTAATACCTAAATCTTTGCTGATATAGTTTATTAATTGGCATCATGAGTGTGTTTTTTGAGGAAAAGTAATGAAATCATTGAAAAAACGTTTTCTTGCTTAAACGCTTAAACACTTGTCTACCAAGGTACATTTATAAACAGCATGGTAGACAAGTTTGTAAATCAAGATCACAGCTGTTGCTGCAACTTTAACTCAGTACTGGCTTTAGGAGCTGCCGAAGGGCTTTCTGATAAGTGAAAAGGCGGCAATCACTTTTATATGGCTCTAAAACTGTGCAAAGATTTCCTCGTCAGTGGCACCTGAAGTGGTTCTTGGGCTCTCCCATACCTCTGGGGAGCCTGGGATCACAGGAAACAGCTTGCTTGCAGGATTTTGAGGAACATCTATTCCCTGATTCCTCCTGTGACTAAGGACCTTTGAAGCAATGTGCATTACATCACTTCCTGGGATTACAGCTGTCATTCCTCGGCTAGCCAAATATGCAGCTTTTTGAGCACAATAGCGCTTGAAAATCTGCATTGGAATATAGGGGAGACAATGGGGGTCTAATAGACAACCAATGTCCCCATAAAGATTGCCTGTTACTTGACCATGCTATTACATGGGGAGCTTGTTAGCCCCCTTGTAGTAGCAATAAAGTAGAAAAAAAAATTAAAGTGTGAAAAAAAAGAATGATACAAGAAAAAAAAAATATGTTAAAAAAAAAAAAAAGCACCCTGTCAACCCTAAAGACATCCCATATTAAAAGTGCAACATAGGGCAAGCATGTGTATGTGAATGTCAATTGTGAGATATTGTCCCAAGCGTGGGAGTGAAATTCTAGGGCCATAATTTATGGATAACTCTAAACTGATAACCTGTAAAGGCATTTTAAAGTGTTGCCTATAGAGAATCTTGGGCTTAATAGTTTTTGCGATTCCATGGGCATGTGCAATTTTGATACCTGACAGGTTTGGCGTCAATTTACTCGATGCAACCCATCTGTTATATTTTACAAAAAAAAAAAAAATGGGTATAATTTTGTGTTTGTTTGCGTTCATTTTCTTGTAGTGTATTTTTTCTATAAAAAATGCATTTCCTACCACAATTTTATTCTCCAAAGTCTCTTTGGCGGGTTTACAGTAATTTCCAGCAAAAAATTATAATTTTAACATAAAAAAAAAATCATGTGCAAAAATATAACAATTGCCAGGTAGACAAGGGGAAACATACATGATTTTCATCCCGTTTTGGACTATCTTCCTGTATAATAATGCGACATGTATTTTACTTTGAATCCTTGTACTACAAATGCTAAATGAATCAAAGTGAATGAGATGGGAATAAAAAAATAAATTTTGTCTCAAGGAAATGTCAGGTGTGTCTTGACAGGATGTGTACAATATATATATATATATATATATATATATATATATATATATCTTGCTTTGTCTATCAGGGTCTATATGGTAGATAAATACGCCTTTTGCACATGTTAATATATACACAGAATATTTTACATAACCTATTAAGCAGCATGACCTACTTTTCGCCAAACTGTGCAGTTAGAGAATAAATAAATCCAGTGATCTTTGGTTAGCTAACCATTACAGCTGTTTATACTGAAGCTCTTTGAAAGATGTGCGTGTGTGTGTATATATATATATATATATATATATATATATATATATATTTAGAAAGTTTAAAAGATACTATTAAAATACGGTAAGTATACTTTTACAAAAAAAATTTTTTTTATTTATCAACAATTTGTATAAATGGAAAAAATCAAATCAATATTTGGGGTGTCCACCCATTGCCTTTAAAAAAGCATCAGCATGAGGTTGTTCCAAACTATGTGAAAAAATATTTTTTTCACTAAATTTTTCTAGTAAATAAAGTGCTTTTAACATGCGCAGAGTGTTAAGTAAAAACAAAATGTGGAATATTTCATACAAATGTCAAAGACTTATATACATGACAAATTTCATAAATATACAAAATAAATAATCAAATAATCAAAAAAAAGTCCATAATCAATAAACACGTGCTAATCCAGGTGTGTCAGAAAAGCGCACAGTGCTCCATACTGAAATGAAGTGCTCCAGTGCAAACACAGTGCTCCTCCTAATAAAAATGCAGGCTTCTTACCAGATGACAGAGATCTCAGATTATAGAGATAAAACTGCATTTATTGTATCCATCGAATAACTCTCACAATCAGGTATCTCATTGACCAAATGATTCCATTAGTAACGCATTTCCCCAAAACTGGCGTGCTCTGGGATTGGATGCCAGAGGATGCCAGTTTTAGGGAAAAGCATTGGGCAGATCTAGTGTGTGACTAATCTCAGTTGTATGAGGAGTAAGGGTGTCTGCATTGCCTCTGTTCCTTTCATTTAATCCCAGACAGGCAGATTGAACTCTTTGAGGCCCAAACCACCTCTTCCAGGACTCCCTGCTCTTCTTGTTTCTGAAGAGAGATCTTTATGACTTTATTGCTATATGTTTTGGGTTATTGTCCTGCTGCAGAATTAATTTGTGCCTGATCAGATGCCTCCTTGATGGATAAGCATCTGCTTGTACTTTTTAGCACTGGGGAGACTATTAATACTGATCAAATTCCCAACTCCATGGCAGATATGAACATACCTGCAAGAAATATTTATCATATTTCACTGTTGCCTGCGGACACTCATCCTTGTACCACTCTCGAGGCCTGGGGTGAACAAACTGACTTCTGTTAGAGCCAAATATTTCAGATTTGTACTCTTTATTCTAGAGCACCTTCTGCCATTTTTCAAGTCAGAGGTATGGCCAAGCATAGACTGGGACAAAAAATAAGCCTGGGAACTTTAGACTGAGCAGCCCTTTTTTTTTTTTAAACCAAATTACAATTAATAACTACTACCATCTTCCCGATATCTTTTAGTTATATTTAGCCTGCTTCAAATGGAAGTAGAAAACAGAATCTGGCTATGCACATCACGCAAGAGATTCTGTTTTCTGTCTTCCTCCGCTGGGTTTTTACGGGCAGCTACCTCTAAGTACCAGCATCATGTTCTGTTTTTTTGTAATATATATTTTTTTCTAGTATACATTATGGGATTGTAAAAGACCTGGGACACGTTTGGGTGCCCCAAGGAGATCAGCAATGTGGCGCACATGAACAGTGGGTGTGGCCAAATTGTGTTAACAGTGGAAGGGGCTTAAAGGGGCATGGTTAAATAAAACAAAAGCATCTGGCACTTGGCTCCACAAACTTGCCTAGCGTGGCCACCCGGGGCAATTGCCACTCATCCAGCTGGATGGAGGAGATGAAGAGACAGAGACGGGGGAGCAGTCAAGTAAACAGAAGAGAGGGAGGATGCAGCCAGGTGGAGGGAAGAACAGATCCAGTTGGACAGAAGAGGTGGGATGCAGCAAGGTGGAGGGGAGGACCGAGCCAGTTGGACAGAAGAGGGGGAGTGCAGCCAGGTGGAGGGGGGGGACAGAGCCAGTTGGAGAAGAGGGGGGATTCAGTCAGGTGGAGGGGAGGACAGAGTCGGATAGACAGAAGGAAAGAGGGATGCAGCCAGGGGTTCAGAAATGACGCAGCCAGGAGGAGGGGTCACACATCACTGATAAGGTCTGGTCCTCCTATGGAGCCTCCATACCCATTATCATCATCACTGGTCCCCCCATCCACAACACTTCCACCCAACCTGAAAAATTCTTACCTTGAGCAGTGAAGGTTTAGTATAGTGAGTATGGCCAGGGTAGGTAGGAAACACATTTGGAGTCACTCGGTGATCGTGTATGTGCACTCATGGCAGTACAAATGGATACAGAAGTGAGCCAGGCAGCAGTTCTAGATATGTGGTTGTATTGAAGGGTCAGGAGGCCACACAATGTGGCTCTCATCTGCTCATCACATAACACAAGACTCTTGTGACAAGAGTATTACCTAAACAAGCAAAATTAGGTTTCTTACATAGTTACATAGTTGGTGAGGTTTAAAAAAGACAAAAGTTCAAAAGACAGTTCAACCTGTGTGTGTGTGAGAGTGTGCGTTTATGTCAATAGTACATTGTATACCCCTGTATGTTGTGGTCTACAAGGTGCCCATCTAATAGTTTTTTGAAATTATCGATGCTCCCTGCTGAAACCACTGCTTGTGGAAGAGAATTCCACATAATTACCGCTCTGACAGTAAAGAACCCTCTACGCAGTTTAAGGTTAAACCAATTCTCTTCTAATTTTAGTGAATGGCTGTGTGTCTTTTTAAACTCCCTTTCACCAGTACTGTATTTGTACATCGATACCATATCCCCTCTCAAGCGTCTCCTCTCCAGAGAGAATAAGCTCAGTGCTTGTAGTCTTTCCCCAAAGCTGAGGTCCTCCAGTCCCTTTATTAGCTTTGTTGCCCTTCTTTGGACTCTCTCCAGCTCCAGCACATTCCTCCTGAGGACTGGTGCCCAGAACTGAACGGCATAATCAAGATGCGGCCGGACCAGAGTCTTGTAGAGTGGGAGAATTATCATTCTATATCTGGAGTGAATCCCCTTTTTAATGCATGCCAATATTCTGTTGGCTTTGCTTGCAGCTGCTTGGCATTGCATGCCATTGCTAAGCCTGTCATCTACTAGGACCCCCAGATCCGTTTGCCATCTCTCTGTCATTTACAACCAAATACCCTTCATCATCCTTTATGGGGCCCAATATGTTCTGACCCCCCTTTCTTACTATTTATTTCCTTATTAAAGTATTTTCTGTTTTTTTTTTCTCCTCCGCCATATGCCTTTCATGTTCTATCTCAGCTACCCTGATTGCACTCTTACATTTCTTATTGCATTCTAGACATGTACACACTGAAATATTTAATTTTGGAATTTAGTTTTCGTCCGAAAAATAAATTTATTTAGTTACTCCCGAAATTTGTTTTTATTTATTTCGTTTTACGTTAGAAATTGCATTCGTCCGAAAATCCAAATTAAGGTCGAATCTGTCATTGAAGGCTTATGGTGTCTGTCGAATGTTCAAAGAAGATTCGACGGAGCAGCTAAACTGTACGACGCCGTACAGTTTACCTGCTCCGTCGAATCTTCTTAGGACTTTCAACAGACACCATAAGCCAAACTACGTGTGTACTTAGTTCTAGCTATTTTACTGCTCCTCCTCTTTGGTTACAATCAGCCAATAACATTCATCATCATCATTATTTTTACTTATCTTTTCTCCCCTACGTCGAATCTTTCTCCCCTACATCAAATCTTTTCTCCCATACGTTGAATCTTTCTCCCCTACGTCGAATCTTTTCTCTCTATGTCGAATCTTTTCTCTCTATGTCGAATCTTTTCTCTCTATGTAGAATAATCTTGGACTAATAGAGTTAAGGTTAGGCACATTCGACCACAGGTTTGATGGACACAGATTGTTATTGTCATCATCATGTTGAATCTCCTATCTATATCGAACTGTTGTAGCAACGAAAACGAAAATAAAGCATTTGTTTATGTTGGATCTTTCGTTTTTCGGATTCTGCACTTTCGTTATCGTTTATTAAAACAATAACGAAAATACCTGAAATTTAGACGAAAATGCATTTGGACGAAAACGAATGCACATGTCTATTGAATTCTTTGTAATGATGGAATGCTGACAATGACCCCTCAGCCTTGTATTTTTTGAAGACCTTTTCTTTTGCTTTTATATGCATCTTTACGTTGGAGTTTAGCCACCCAGGATTTGTTTTAGCTCTTTTAAATGTATTTCCCGTTGGAATGCACTAGCCAATACTTTTATTTAATATGCTCTTAAAGCACTCCAATTTTTCCTCTGTGTTCTTTGTTCCTAGTATTTTATCCCATTTAATATTGTCTAGCAAAGGGTGCAGTTTAGGAAAGTTGGCTCTTTTGAAATTCAATGTCTTTGTATTACCCTTGTGTTTCTGTGCAGGTTTAAGAGATATTTCCAGCACCTACAGATAAGGTATAGAGTTTACAACCACTTTAACTTATAACTAGCTTCTTGACTCTAATTTCTCAGCACACAGTTACTCCTCAGTACTCAGTCACACACAGTTACTCAACTGTACTTATCAATGCTCAGTTATTCAACAATACTCCCCAATACTCAGTTACTCAACAGTACTCAGTTACTCAACATCAACAATACTCAGTTACTCAACAATACTCAGGTACTCAACAGTGCTCAGGTACTTAACAATACTCAGTTACTCCACAGTACAAAACAATACTCAGTTTCTCTATGCTTATAATATTCAAAGAGTGGGGGATATTTAATATCATCACTGGCATTCACTTTCTCTCTGGCCCCCTCCACGTGTCAGTCAGGGGCAGCAGCAGTCTGTGTCACTGTGACACCTATCCCGAGATCAGGAGATGGGATCTCCTCACAGGCTGAGAGTCAAAGCTCACATAGCAGAGACCTCCTCCAGTTCCTCCCCCTTCATGGTCACGAGTCAGCTGACCTTGTTTCCACCCCCGGGCCCTGACGGCTATGCTGTGAACTTAATTGGCAGCCAGCCACAGAGAGGCTGGGTGAGCGGTGCCAACTCAAGGGCAGCTCACCTTTGGGCCCCACAGGGACATGTGATGCGGCAGCCCTGGTCCACCAAATGCCAGGGTGCCCTATGGCCAGTCTGGGCCTGGGTATGGCATTTTAGCTACAAGTCTTCTATGAAGACCACTTTAGATGAGCTTTATCCTGCCTTTAGATAGGTGTGCAAGGATCTATTGGCTCCTGCCAAGTTTGAACTTGTGGCTTCACTGGACATTTTTTGATTGTTAAGCGATTGTTCAGCTTTAGGTGTCTTTTATCTGTTGTACTGTTTCTTTACATAATTGCTGCATTTTCAATTGTTGCCTGTGCTATGTGCTTATGCAGCATTCTTAGATTGAAAGCTCTAATGAGCAGGGCCCTCTGATTCCTCTTGTACCAAATTGTAATGTAACTGTAATGTCTGCCTTCATTTTGTAAAGTGCTGCGCAAACTGTTGGCGCTATATAAATCCTGTATTATAATAATAATAATAATAATATGTGAAAACACCTGTCTTCCTTGACATTTCTGCGTGTTAGAGATCTTGTTGTAGGACAACCCTGTATCTTGTTGTGCTCTGTCTTCTGTGAACTCAACTTGTTAGCACAGAATGACTTTTCCATACCCAGTTTCATTACTCCTACATGGATGATTCTCATTTCTTGATGATGTTTTAACCTACATGTAATCTTGTTGATCATTAGTCACTGCTTGGTATATTTGCTTAATTATGCACTAGACCATTTCCTTGAAAAATCCCTAAAGGGGTTGTAAAGGTTTGTTTAAAAAAAAATAAAAATAATAACAAACATGTTATACTTACCTCCTCTGTGCAAGGGTTTTGCACAGAGCAAACCATGATCCTCCTCTTATGTACTCCTTAGCCGCTTGCCGACCGCATGAACATTTATGTCAGCCGAATGGCACGGACAGGCAAATGAGCGTACAGGTACATCCCTTTATATTTGCCGCCGCGTTGTCGCGCGCCGCCGGCGGTGCACGAGCGACCGTGCCACGAGCTCCATGAGTGTGATCGCGATCGTCTCGCGGAGAGGAAGAATGTAAACAAGCATTTCCCTGTTCTGCCTAGTGACACTGACACTGATCACAGTTCCCTGCGATCAGGAGCGGTGATCAGTGTCATGTCACATGTAGCCCATCCCTCCCACAGTTAGAATCACTCCCAAGGACACACCTAACCCCTGCAGCGCCCCCTCCTGGTTAACCTCTTCACTGCTAGTCACATTTACACAGTAATCAATGCATTTTTAATCGCACTGATCACTGTATAAATGTGAATGGTCCCAAAATAGCGCCAAAAGTGTCCGATCCATCCGCCATAATGTCGCAATCACGATAAAAATCGCTGATCGCTGCCATTACTAGTAGAAAATAAATTATTAATAAAAATACCATAAAACTATCCCCTATTTTGTAGACGCTATAACTTTTGCGCAAACCAGTCAATAAATGCTTATTGAGATTTTTTTTTTTTTTTTTACCGAAAAATATGTAGAAGAATACGTATCGGCCTAAACTAAGGAAAAAAAAGTTTTTTTTAATATATTTTTTGGGGGTATTTGTTATAGCAAAATGTAAAAAATATTTCTTTTTTTTCAAAATTGTCGCTCTTCTTTTGTTTATAGTGTAAAAAATAAAAACCGCAGAGGTGATCAAATACCACCAAAAGAAAGCTCTATTTGTGGGGGAAAAAAGGACATCAATTTTGTTTGGGAGCCACGTCGCATGACTACGCAATTGTCAGTTAAATCGACGCAGTGCCAAATCGCAAAAAACGCTCTGATCTTTGCCCAGCCAAATGGTCCAGGGCTTAAGTGATTAAGCTGGCCATAGGTGGATCAAATCGCAGCCACCTCAGGAGGGACCGACTGAGATTTGACCCACCTATGGGCAGGCTGGCTGTCCATTGATCAACTTCAGTACAATCAGCCTGTCTGATTTCTTCCATGCAATTACTGCTGATGGTTATAGGCTCTAATAAGCTTCAAAATAGTGTGGGCTCGGGGCTCAAGCACTGCAAACCAAGCCCACTCAGGTGTGTGACAATAGCAAATGATTATTCGCTATTGTTACACTGATCCTCCTCCTGGCCAATCAGGAAGCGGGTCGAGGCTCGTCACCCGATTGGCTGAAAGGACAGGCGATCCTATTGGACGCCTAGAAGGAGGGGAGGAGACGCACAGCAGAAGGAGGAGAAGACACAGGAGCTGTTTACCGCCACCTGCCACCCACCACTCAGATGGGGTTAGTGCTGGACCGACCGGCAGACAGCAAACGAGCGAGCGGGCGGGGGTTTTGAGGTGCCGCCAGCCGACTGGGGGGGATGTTTGCTGCCCCCCCCAAAAAAAACACCAGCCACCACTGGTGGGGGGATGCAGAATTACTGCCCCTCCCTTTGTTAAATCTTGAGAATGAAATGGGATGATCTTTGCACTGTTTATCTCTTATTATTTGGAGATAATTACTGTTTGGGATTCTAACATGTGGACCTTCGTCATTTTTAAGATCTCACATTTGGACTTTTATATACTGTATTACTCTTTGAAATGTACTTGTTTGTTATGCATAAGTGCATTATATGTTATGGGACTGATATTTCACCATTCACTTGATGCACATTGTTCATTATAGTTTAATATGAGCTAACTTTATTTTTCACACACATTTTTGTATTGATCACTACAGAGATATTGGTTTTGCACATCTTTTAAATAAATTAGGTATGCCAGAATAAGGCCACACTATTTTAGGTTTTTTTGCGTGAGGTCCTCCTCACATAAGAAAAAAAGATTTTGAGGGGGAACCCAAAGAAAATGAAACTTGTCCAATTAGTTTGACCCTTTGATGAACTGCAAAAAGCTTGGATTTGGGTTAAACTCATGGTCAACCTGAACCTCAAGCTCATCCTGTCTGATCCCAAGCCTTTACTATTTTTTTTTTTTTCTCACAGTAAGTTTTAACTCTTAACCTTCCAACTTGTTGTAGTGTGAAAAGCTGAGTGGAACTGGTTATGTGTTTCCAAATCTGCTATTATCAGCAGCATTAACTGTATCTAGAAACTATTTTCAACTTTCTAGCAGTAGCCTAAACTGTTGCTTTGCTAGCTGCCTTTTCCCCCCATCCACCCTGAGAAAACATTCTAACACATATTTCTTATGAAAAATCATGCTAAGTGATATAATGTACTGCAAGGATTGGGTTGGGGCTTCTCTGGTGGTGGTAAATGTTCTGTTTTATAAATCTTTACTGTTTTTCCCTCAACCAATTTTTGCGAGGGCAACTAACTCAGTGACCTGAGCTGAGCGCTGCCCTTAAAGGACCTTCACTACAGCCTGGCCATAAGCAATTGCATAGGCTGTGTGAGGGTATATCTAAGAAAGGTATATCTACGAAAAACCTCAATTAGGTATCAGCTTTTGGTTTATGTGGGAGATGTGGGAACTTGAAAAATGTGCTTGTGATCTGGGTGCTGTTATGATTTTTCATTTTGGTCAGTGGTAGGCTCCGGCATGAGTGTGGCTTGATTAAAAAAAATTCACCTGAAAAATACCAAGTTGGGGGGTGACAGAAGCTCATATAGGGTTAGTTTGGCTGTAAACAGATGTTTTGTGTTTATATTTAACACCACTGTATGCAGACAGTGGGACACTGAGACCATCAGCTGATTGGCCAGGACACTTTCAGCCATGTTTTCAACCATCATAGCAGTAGCTTTCACCACCCAAAGTCAAGGAGGCAGAGCTATATTATCAGAGGGGTCTTATCCTCATGTTTCTACTACATAAAACCTTCTAACTTTTGGCAAATAGGCTCTAAGGGTAGCTAAGATTGAAATAGAGTGGCCCCAGAAATTAATTTTATCCTAACAATACTGCAACCTTGAATTAGAGACCTTGTATCTGGATTCATAGAGAAACTGTAGCAAGTCTATTGGCCGCCTTATAAATTGTTTCTGAGTAACGGGATAGTAACAAAATATCAATGTACTGTAAAAGGACCCATCTTCTGTGCTGGACACCTCTGGAGAATATTTAAAAATGCATCAGGGAATTCAGATTCCTTGAGATATTTGAGCTGTCTAAGAAGAAAACAATCGTGTGAATTCCCACGGACCAAAAAACCCCCAAAAAACATAGGACTAAAATCGAACTTTTATTAAGATTGTATTAATACTATATGTGGCACAACTGTATATGTACATTTCACTTACAAGGAGGGAGGCTGGAAATCCAGGGGAATCTCAACATGTTCGGGAAAACTCCCAAAAGTTTTGGCGCTCATTGGCTTAGGTCCAAAACTAATTATATTCATGCAAGTATACACAAGGGGCTGTAAAATAACATTGCAGAAATATAAACAGGAGAGACTACGCAATTGTAACCCCAATTTCTAATTAAGGCTTTGGCTCTACATTTGTTCAGGGACTACTGAAGGGCTTAAAGCTAAACTCCAATTTTCTTTTCACTAGAACTGAATTGAATGATCAGTCCCAGCATAGATCATACTTCTGTACCATGTTGCTCTGTTGTCTGCAGATCTCCTGATATTCTGCATTTAGTTGGCTTTGTACCATGTGACACTCTGTATAGTCTGATGTCGACTGAATGCCTTCCATAGTCACTTCCTGCTCCATCTCTAGCCTAGAACACACCCCTCTGTAAGTCTGTCAGACTCTGCAAATGATGTAACTTCCTTCACAGCTCTGATGGTAGGTGAGGTGGAAGACATCCTAATTAGCATTCAGTCCCACCAAGTCACACCTACAGGAAGAGTCCAAACCTCCCGTCCAACATCCCGCCTCACAGTTACAGCATCATTTAATAGTAAAACCCTTCATACACAGCCTGTTCTGAAAGCTCGCTGTGCTGTGACTGGGAGGGATGAATAGACAGCCCTGGTACAAACAGCACCACATGAAAGTCACGTGTCTTCCAGCGCCACTATCACAGACTATCACTTTCACACAGAAAATGCATGCTTTTACTTCCAGATTGCCCTGCGTTTGGAAATGCGCAGATGTGAATGAACGGTAACCCAAGCAGGGCATGCGTTTCCGTGGGTTTTCGAAATGCACAGCAAAGCACACGTTTTCTTTGCAGGTTGCTCGTTTGGAAATGCGAAGATGCGAATGCAGCCTACATGGTAACACATTGCTACACATTTTCATACACATGGCAAAGCATGTGTTTTCTTGCAGCTTGCTGTGCATTTGCGAACGAATGGTAATGCAAGCACACTGCTCATTGTCATACATTTTCTAAGCGCACAGAAAAACATCAATTTTCTTGCAGGTTGCTGTGCATTCGGAAATGTGCAGATGCTAACGGATGGTAACACAACGCGCGTTTCCACGTATTTTTGAAAGGCATGGCATGGTGTACATTTTATTGTGGATTGCCGTGCATTTGATAACGCAAACGCAATGTGCGTTGCTGTTTGTTTTCTAAACATATGAAAAAGCACATTTTTATTTTGCTAGTTGCTGTACGTTTGGAGACGTGTAAATGAGAACAGAGCCTAAATGCTAACACTGACGTGACACACATTGCTGTGCATTTTTGAAACGCATGGCAAAGGGTGCGTTTTTTTATTGCCATGTGCTTTTTATTGCCATGTGCGATGCATACTAGCACATTATGGCTTTACCTTATAGGTCTGAAAAAAAAGCACCCAGAAGTTTAAAACCGCTTTAGGATTCTTTAATCTGAACCGAGGATTCACCGCCACCTAATGGACAAATTGGAGATTTTCCCCTCAAAAGAGAGGATACTCAAGGAATCATTCCTATACATGCCTTATTTTGAATGGAGGAAATTTCACCATAGATGTCCTATGCCCAAATTTGAACAAATAGGTATAAAACCTCCCAACATATACATTGTTTGGTATTTGCTCTTTTTGACCATGTGGTGACCTAAGTTGATACATGTTTTTTATTACTTTTTGCAACCCTGACAAAGCTCTCCTTTATGAGAGTGAAACATGCTGGGTTTCTTTTTCACAACTTTTTCTGGTAATTGGTGCAGCACATGGCTATTGAGGAGAGGAACTGAGACACCGAGGTCTGGAAGGGAAGTAGGCATAAAGTAAAAATTGGGCAGAGGCTGGAGCAGTTGACATGCTGGGCTTCAGGCAGTTTAGTTAAGCCCTTCAGTACTCACTGCATCCGCCATTCGCACCCCCCCCCTTTCCTGCTTTTGCATGAGATACTCCCTTAAAATCCATACCAGACTTAATAGGTCTGGTATTGATATTTCTTTTAGGGGGAGGGGTGGGGCTCTACGCATTTTTTTGATTTGTGAATATTGCTGTAGGTATCTGCTACAGCAAAAATGACAATTACAAATAAAACTTTGATACTGTTTAAATGTCTAGCGAATGTCATTCATTGTCAGCTTCTTAAAAAAAAAACCCACAGATTTCCTTCAAATTTCCCTCAAAATGCATAGCAGAATCTTGGAGGGGTGTGTGTGCTGTGTTAAAAAAAAAAATAACAACAACAACAAAGCAGCTGTCAATAACGTAATTTGCTGGCAGTGCAGTTTTAAATCTTTTTTCCTTTGTAAATGTCATTGCTGCTGCAGCACTTCCTATACATCACAGAGATGTGCGCCATCACATGCAGGATAAGGACACCCCCTGGCAAATAGCTGGAAATAGATTTTATTAAAACATTTTTTTTTTGCAGTGGTACATGTTCCCGAGGGCAATGCCCAAACCCCATGCTATTTTTGCCACTCCCTTTAGACCAGGTAATGGGCATTTTTAATTTGGACAGATTAGGCTCCCAATGGTTTCAATGGGGTTTAGGTTCCACATCCCAACTTCTTCAATGTTCGTCAAACCCTGGCAATTTGTCTCATCACTAATGGTGTGGTAAAACAGGAACTGATGACTGTATACTGACATGTACTGATCTTGCCTGTGTGACATCAGTCTTGACCGCTTGCCTGTATTCTGGTTCTCCTTTGTCTTCACCATGTCCAGCCTGAGATCTGTAGTTCTGTTTCTTATGCCCCGTACACATGATCGGACATTCCGACAACAAAATCCATGGATTTTTTCCGATGGATGTTGGGTCAAACTTTTTTTGCATACACATGGTCACACAAATCTTGTCGGAAATTCCGAATGTCAAAACCGTGGTGACGTACAACACGTACGACGAGCCAAAAAAAAGAAAGTTCAATAGCCAGTACGGCTCTTCTGCTTGATTCCAAACATACGTGGAATTTTGTGCATCGGAATTGTGTACACACTATCGGAATTTACGACAGCGGATTTTGTTGTCGGAAAATTTGAGATCCAGATCTCAAATTTTGTGTGATGGAAATTCCGATGGAAATTATCCGATGGAGCCTACACACGGTCGGAGTTTCCGACAACAAGGTCCCATCGAACATTTTCCACCGGAAAATCCGACCCTGTGTACGGGGAATTACTCTGGGCTATAAATACATCATTAGACATGTGGAGAATAAAAAAATATGTTCCATTTAGTTTCAATTTGTTATTTAAAGAATTTTGTTTAGTTAAATTTGTTAAATTAGTTTAATTCATTTTTGGAATTCCTTTTGTTTCCTTTATTCGTTTTTGAATTCGATTGGAACTTTCTAAATCCAGTCGAATTGAACTCAATTCAACTGAGTTTGGAAAATTCAAACTGAATTTGAATTAATTTTATTCAAAATTCGAATTTCAGAAGATGGTCATATTCTTTCTATTTTATTCTATTCTATTGTTTTTTCTATTATATTCTTTTCTATTCTGTTCTTTTGTTTTATATTCATTTCTTTTCTATTCTGATCTATTTAAATTTGATTTTATTCTATTATATAGTCTAATTGAATTAGAATTTATTCTATTCAAAATCAGAGTTTCAGAAGACGATTATAATCTTTCTATTTTATTCTATTCTTTTGTTTTTTTTCTATTCTATTGTTTTATTTTCTACTCTACTCTAATCTATTCTATTCAGATTATAATTTATTCTATTCAAAATTCGAATTTCAGAATATGGTTATATTCTTTCTATTTTATTCTATTCTATTCCATTCTATTCTATTGTTTTATATTCTATTCTATACTTTTCTATTATATTCTGTTCTTTCATTTTCTGTTCTATTCTTTTCTATTCTATTTGAATTTCATTCTATTCGAAATTCGAATTTTGTAAGACAGTTATATTCTTTTTTTCTATTCTTTCTATTCTATTCTATTATTTTTCTATTTTATTCTGTTTTAATCTATTCTGTTCTTTTCTATTCTATGCTATCCTTTTCTATTCTATTCCTTAATTGTTTATTCTATTTTATTCTATTATTTTCTGTTCTATTTTCTTTTCTTTTCTATTCTATCATTTTCTATTCTATTTTATTATAGTTTTCAAATTCGATTCAGTTTTCAAATTTGATTTGAATTTCGAACAAAATTTTTTTTTTGTTATTTCAGATAAATTTATATTTGTTTTTGTCATAATTCAGATATCCGAATGTCCGAAGAACAAAAATTTTGCCTGAATTTCGATTTGGAGCAAAACGAACCACACATGTCTTTACATCACATACTTTTCTGTGCTTTTTGTGTACTTTCCTTTTCTGGGTCCATAATCTTGGTAATTGGTCTGGTTCGTAGTTCATCCAGTATTCTCCTGAGCTGGGGTCCACAGTCTCTGTTGCTGCATAGCACGCAGTGTGTCATTCATTCCATAATAGGTGCTCTATCAGTGGCCACAATTTCCCTACTGACTGCCCCAAGGTAGCCTATATGAGTTAAAGTGTTTGTAAAGGCAGAAGTTTTTTTTATCTTAATGCATTCTATGCATTAAGATAAAAAAAACCTTCTGTGTGCAGCAGCCCCCCTCAGCCCCCCCACCAATACATAACTGAGCCCCATCTCTATCTATCCAGCGATGTGCAAGAGTACCTCGGCCGTCCGAGACTCTCCCTTCTGATTGGCTGAGACACAGCAGTGGCGCCAATGGCTTCTACTGTCAATCAATGTCAGATAGCCAATCAGGAGAGAGGGGACGGGGCTGAACGCCAGCTCTGCGTCTGAATGGACACACGGAGCTGCGACTCGGCTCGGGTGCCCCCATTGCAAGCTGTTTGCTATGGGGGCACTCGACAGGAGGGAGGGGTCAGGAGAGTTGAAGAAGGACCTGAGAAGAGGAGGATCCAGGCTGCTCTGTGCAAAACCATTTCACAGAGCAAGTAAGTATTAAAGGAAAAAAAACAAGACTTTAGTATCACTTTAACTTCTCTGATGCAGCCTTTACATGGGCCTCTCCCCTGTGGGAAAGTCATGACCAATGACCTCCAAAGACCACCTGTTGAGGACCTGCCCTGTCTGTTTAAGAAACTATCAGGTCTAGCTTATCCGGAGGGAGGTAACCTAGACCTATTAGAGCAGTGGTTCTCAACCTTTCTAGTGCCGTGACCCCTTGATATATTTTCCCAAGTTGTGGGGACCCCTAACAGTAATTATTATTTTCGTAGCGTGGGTTGTCATTGTCAGCACTCAAGGCAAGACAAGTAATTTGTGCCTCTAACCCACGGACTTTACCGCTCCATGAGTCCCTTCCACTCGTACAGTATTAAAACCGCTTATGGTACATTTTAGGATGTACCACTCTTTCTCTCTGTTCTCCTTTCTTTCCTTTTTATCTCTCTCTATCCTAATTTCTTGTTTTTTCCCCCCATCCCTCTCTCAGCCATCTTTCTTGTTCTTTCTCTTATTCTTTCTGTCCCTTTTTCTTTGTTCCTCCCCCTCTTTTCCTCTCCCTTCCATGTATTCACTATTTTTATTCCTTCTCTTACTCCTTGGTGGGGGGTGGGGCTGGGGGTAATGGGATGAGTGGCAGTTCTGGCGGGGAGGGGGGATGCGTGGCAGTGCTGGTAGGGGGTGGGATGAGTGGCAGTGCTGGGAGGAGTTCTGATTAGCCAACTTAGGTGCTCTTGATCAAGGTCATCTGCTGATCTGAGAACTGTAACGGGGAGTTTTAATGGCAACTATAATCAGAGGTAGTGTTACTCACCATGTCTCTGGCTTCACTGTGTCTCTGACTTTGTGATGTCTCGTAGCAGTGACACACATGCCGAAATCGGGAGTCAGTCTTCTCCACTACCTTTCAATTCACATTCCTCACCAGTGAGCTGACCTCTAATCTCGGCCCCCCCACCCATGAATGAGAGGCTGCGAAGAGGCTGAGTGGGCGGCCACGGACTCCAGGAACAACCCAGCTGAACGGCCACAGGCTCCAGGGACAGCCCTGCTGGGCGGCCGCGAAAAGGCTGGGAGAGCGGTGCGGGGTTCAGGAACAGCTCAGGATTCGTGACCCCTGGTAAATCATCATTTCGACCCCCAGGTTGAGAACCAATGTATTAATGGGACAATAATGTAAATGTGGAGAGAGGCGGTACTTTTATGTGTCTCAAAGAGTGTATACAGCTGTGGAGGCATATAACATCCTTACCATGTTGGATGATGAGAGCAGCAGGAAGCTTCCATCATCCGATTCTGGTTCGGAATACGAGCCAGTGGAGGGTAGTGGATCGGAGTCCGAGTCAGCAGAGGACACCACTACTCCTAAAAGAATAAGGAGATCAGGACCTAGATCAGGACCAAGATCAGAAGACCTGCTTACCACCCGCAGCGCCAGACCCCAGGAAGAGGAGCCCAGTACAAGTAATGGAATTAAGCATCCAGCCCAAAGAATCCAGGCACAGTCCTACCTTCCTGATGCCCTGGCAAACCCATTATGGTCACCTGCCAACTCAGGATCTGCTATAATCCCCCCTTTCACCACACAGCCAGGTGTGCAGCCTAACACTTCAAATTTTTCACAATTGGACTATTTTTATTTGCTTTTCCCCGAAGATTTGTTGCAGTACATGGTGGACCAAACAAATCTCTATGCAGAGAAATTTATTGCTGCCAACCCCAATTCATCCTACGCTCATATGTTTATTTGGTGACGTCTCACACTAGACTAATTCAAATTGTTTTTGGGCCTTACTTTTAATATGAGGCTTACAAAGCAAAACGAACTGCATGCCTACTGGTCCACCCACCCCATCCACCACATGCCCATATATTCTGCTGTCATGTCTAGGACACGCTACGATATGATTATGCATTTCCTACATTTTAACGGCAATTCGCAGTGCCCTCCCCAAGATCATCCCAACCACGATAAATTGTAAGAGTAGTAAGAGGGTTGAAATTGAATAAATTGTGTGATCGAGCCACTGGGTACATGTACAACTTTAGGATTTAGGAAGGCAAAGACTCCCAGCTCCAGCCCCATGAGTGCCCCACATATATAGGAACCAGTGGAGAAATTGTCTGGGACCTTGCATACCCCCTGTTCAAAAAAGGATACCACATATATGTAGATAATTACTACAGCAGCTTGCCCCTTTTCCATCACCTGTATCGTGAACAAACCCTGGCCTGCAGTACCTTCCGAAAAAATAGGAAGGGCTTCCCACAGAGTTTACTATCAAAACGGCTACAAAAGGGGGGAGCCGCATTCATGAGGAAAGAGGAGGTGTTGGCCATGAAGTGGCGGGGCAAGAAGCAGAGCTTTTTTTCAGCAGGAACTAGGGGGAACTCAGTTCCACCACCTCTGGCTCGGGTCTTCTGCTCCCTGCTCACCACTATCACTTGGTAACACTGAAGCCCAGCTTCTGTGTTTACAAGTGATAGCTTATCTCCCAGTAGCTCCCACAGGTCAGATCTCCTGTGCAGATCCCACTGAGTGCCAGACAGGGACAAGGGAGATACAGAACAGGTGCCCAGGGTTCAGTCATGGGCAGGAGAGAGTGCATGGTAGGCTGCACTCTCTGTGGTCTCCATTTTTTCCCTGGTGTTGTTGATGCTCCTACTGCATGATCTCCCTTGCAAGTGACTGTAGTATAGTATGCTGGGAGGTACTACAGCCGGATAGGTGCTTAAGCTTAATATTGCAACAAAGGTAATAAAAATGACAGATGGTGAAGCTTTTAAGGAGGGGGGAGAAGATGAGGGCAGTGGAGGGAGGGGTTGTATGTAGTGGGAAGAGCTACTATTTGATGCCATTTGGCAGGTATGTGTGTGGCGGGCATGGTTGAGTTCCTGCACCTATTCTCTGAGAAAAAAAGCCCTGACAAGAAGGATGTTCACATGATGACTACCATCCACAATGACACCTTGGTGGAGATTCAGAGAAGTAGTAAAGCCTGAATGTATCCATGACTACAATCTGTATATGGGGGGGGGGTGGATTTAAATGATCAGCTGCTACAACCATATTTGGCAACTCTTCAATTCCCATTATTGGTATAAGAAAGTTGCATCTGTTTCATATGGCCCTGTTCAATTAGTTTGTCTGCTATCAAAAACCATCCGAAAACCAACCCATCACCTACCTCAAATATATGGAAGACATTGTCACTGCCCTGATTTACCAGCAAGGACCCGCCCCAGGAGGCATTCGCTCTGACAGTGTGAGTCGACTTTATGAGCAACATTGTCCCTATAACATCCCCCCCCCCTGGCAGAATCCAGAAGAAGACGCCAAAAGAGATGTCGTGTATGCAGCAGTGGAGGAGTTAAAAGAGATACCAGCTATTATTGTCCTCAATGTCCCTCCCAACCTGGCCTGTGTATCGGTGATTGCTTCAGAAATGATCACACATCCATCAGATATTAGTTCCCCTTATTAGTAACAGACTGCCATTTCCCCATTTCAAATACCTGTGTGGATCATTTGCCTGCTACCATGTTTCTACCTTCCATGTTAACTGACCCTGGTCTGTTTACCGACAATGCCTTTGCCTGCCGTTTTAACCACGTTTCTGATTTCCACGTGCACAGACCTCAGCCTGTTAATCGACCATGTTTTTGCCTGCCACTTGGACTGATTTTGTCCTTCAACTTTAGTACACAGTGGTCTCACATATGTGAGGGGCTTCAGAATAGCGTTCTGAGTAGAGAAAATCTGTTTTTGGTTTTCTGTGTTCCCAGAACAGGGTCTGATTGCCCTGGAGGCTTCAAAGAGATTTGCGTGGGAGAAGCCTCTACCCCTGTCCCCCTGGCCCTAAGTTTGATGGTCCTTCCTGCTGCCTGGACCAATACTTTGGCAGCGTTGACCATATCTCTGCCTGCTGCCTCTACTGACTATGAACAGTATTTCTGTCTGGACATCTCTGCCTGCTACCTGGACCAATGCTTTGGCTGTGCTTTGGCTGTGCTGACAGTATCTCTGTCTATACTAACTATGGACAGTATTCCTGTCTGCTGCCTGGACGATTGCTTTAGCTGTCGCTGACCACATCCCTGCCTGCTGCCTGGACCGATGCTCTCCTCTGTGGACCACTGCACTACTAAAACCACAGGTAATCTTTTGCTATTTGGTATGTACATGTTATGTGTTAGAAATATGCAGGGCCTTCAAAACTGTGATCGGTAGTCAGGAAATTATATGTGTAATTTATGCTCCTAGAGGTGCTACTTGAATGTTTGGCCTCTATATATGACCAGGCTGTGTAAAAGTCTTACACATGTGGTATTGTTATACTCAGGAGGAGTAGCAGAATGTATTTGGGGTGTCATTTTAGCTATGTACATGCTATGTGTTGGAAATATCTTCTAAATGCACAACTTTGTGTAAAAAAAAAATGCGTTTTCATTTTTTCCCCACGTTCTGAAAACTTCTGGAAAAAAATGAACAGTTCAAAAGACTCATTATGCCTCATAGATTATACGTTGGGGTGTCTGCTTTCCAAAATTGGGTCTTTTTGTGAGCCTTTCCATTGTCCTGGTGCTCCAGGGCCTTCAAAAGTGTAATAGGTGGTTGAGAAATGAGATGTGTAATTTATGCTTGTAGAAAGCCTGAAGGTGCTACTTCAATGTTGGTCCTCTGTATGTGGCCAGGTTGTGTAAAAGTCTCACACATGTGGTATCGCCATACTCAGGAGGAGTAGCAAAATGTATTTTGGGGTGTTATTTTTGCTATGTACATGCTATGTGTTGGAAATATCTTATAAAATGCGTTTTCATTTTTTTCCCACATTTTTTGAAAAGTCTGAAAAAAAATTAACTATTCAAAAGACTCATTATGCCTCATAGATTATACGTTGGGGTGTTTGCTTTCCAAAATGGGGTAATTTTGTGAGCGTTTCCATTGTCCTGGTGCTCCAGGGCCTTAAAAAGTGAGATAGGTCGTCATGAAATTATATGTGTAATTTTGCTCCTAGAATGCCTAGAGGTGCTACATGGATGTTGGGCCTCTGTATGTAGCCAGGCTGTGTAAAAGTCTCACACATGTGGTATCGCTATACTCAGGAGGAGTAACAGAATGTATTTTGGGGTGTCATTTTTGCTATGTACATGCTATGTGTTGTGAAATATCTTATAAATGGACAACTTTGTGTAAAAAAAAATTTCCCACGTTTTCCGAAAACTTCTGGAAAAAAATGAACCGCTCAAAAGACTCATTATGCCTCATAGATTATACGTTGGGGTGTTTACTTTCCAAATTGGGGTTATTTTGTGAGTGTTTCCATTGTCCTGGTGCTCCAGGGCCTTCAAAAGTGTAATAGGTGGTTGAGAAATGAGATGTGTAATTTATGCTCATAGAACGCCTGAAGGTGCTACTTCAGTGTTGGTCCTCTGTATGTGGCCAGTGTCAGGACTGGGCTCGGCCCTTCCTTCTCAGAGCTGGCCGCTCAGCTGTCGGCTAATTGCCAGCTCCTATCTTTCCACAGTGACTCACCTGTTGATGTTATCCTGCTCGTCAGACCTGCCTACTTTAGCCGTCCAGCCCAGATGATCTCTGCCTTCGCCTTGGTCACATCTCTAGAGATGCTCTCCTGTCTTTCTGTTAAAGACTTGCTTGGCTGACATACCCTCTGGCTCCAGATCCTGCTTGCTGTTCTACTACGCTCATCTCTGGCTCCCTGATGTTTAAGCTTGACTGACTATCTGTTCCGGTTCCTGAACTCTGGCTATGTTTTGACTATGTTTACTCTGTTTACTTTTTTTATTATTATTAAACAAGTGTGATTTAACTGTACTTCTGTCTCAGTCTGATTCATGATTTCTGGCAGTAGGCAAAGGCCATGAATTCAGAAGATGCAGTGAATCCACTAATTGGTAATATTTCTTCCAGATTGGATGAGCAGGATCACTGCATGGATCAGTTTGTCATGGCATTACAAACGCTCCTGATCCGCACGGCTCACCTGGAATCTCCCAATGTGGCTGCTCCACTACAACCTGTGTTGCAGGCCGTCCATGCTGCTTCTCTGTGCAGGCACCCGCCTCGAGTATTACTTCGATAAGAGGTATGTCTGGGTCCGCTCCGCGATTTGGGGGCGATCCAGTCCAATGCAGAGGGTTTCTCAATCAGATTGAGATATACTTGGTGATGCTGCCCCAGGCGTTTCTCACAGACAGAAGCAAAGTCGGTTTCATGATATCTTTGCTTTCTGAGAGAGCCTTGGCCTGGGCAAACCATAATGGGAGATGCAAAAACCTGTTGTCTTGAGTTACCCTGAGTTTGTGATTTCCTTTAAAAGGGTATTTGACATTCCTGCACGCCCTGCTTCTGCTGCCAAGTGCCTCATGTCAAGCAGAGTACGAGAACTGTTGCCGATTACGCCATTGAATTCCGTACTCTGGCAACAGAGGTTGCTTGGAACAATGAGGCCCTCTTGGCTGCTTTTTCTCATGGTCTCTCAGATACCATCAAGGATGAGATAGCAGCCCGAGATATACCCACTGAGCTGGAGAGGTTGATCATGTTTGCCATCCTCATTGACTCCAGGCTCAGAGAAAGACTCCCTTTTAAGGAGCGCTTGCGGAAGCCTCCTGTACATTTGTCTCAGAACTTTGCAGCCTCACCCTTGCCTCCCTCACCTTCCATGCCTCTAGGTACCGTGTTGGTCTGTGAAGATGAACCCATGCACTTGAGCTTCACACGTCTCTCTACGGATTGTGCCTATATTGTGGCCAGGCAGGTCACTTTTTAAGGTCTTATCCTATCCGTCCAGGGAACGCCCGAACCTTGAGGTCCTGTCACAGACAGACCTTAGGTGGCGTTGTTTCATCCCCAGTTATCCAGAAGGATAAGCCCATGGTTTCCGTTACCCCTTTTTGAGCTGAGTTGTCCATCGAGATACAGGCTCTATTCGACTCTGGGGCTGCAGGCCTGTTAATTGATTCTGCCTTTATATCAAAGCACTCGATTCTGCTGCAGCTGCGTGACACTCCACTTGCCATTGAGGCTCTTGACGGAAGACCTCTACAGCCTGCTCATGTGACTCATGAGACTGTTGCGTTGTCCATGGCCGTAGGGGCTCTTCACCATGAGATAATCCAATTCCAAGGTATTTCCTCTCCTAAGTTTCCACTGGTTATTGGTTATCCTTGGATACAGGGGCACAACCCCTCTTTTGATTGGCTCCGTGCTGATGTTTTCTCCTGGTCACCACAATACAGTAAGACTTGCTTCAAGAAGGTAGCCAAGGTCCTGTGCACCTCTTCACTCTCCTCCCTGCCGGAGGAGTACCTCAATTTTAGCGATGTCTTTGACAAAGATCAAGCCAGTAGTTTGCCTCCACACTGGTCGTATGATTGCGCAATTGACCTTCAACCTGGTGCCACACCCCCTCGTGGCCGGGTTTACCCTTTGTCGGTCTTGGAGGATAAGGCAATGGAGGAGTATGTTGCTAGCAAATTCTCGAGGTTTCATCCGCAAATCCTCGTCTCCTGCTGGTGCTGATTTATTCTTTGTGAAGAAGAGGAGTGGTGAACTGAAACCTTGTATTGATTATAGGGGTCTCATTCGTTTCACAATTAAGAATGCCTATCTGATTCCGTTGTTTACCGAGTTATTTGACCGCCTCAAAGGAGCAACGGTTTTCATGAAGCTTGATTTGAGAGGGGCATACAATCTCATGTGGATTAAGCAGGGCGATGAGTGGAAAACTGCGTTTAAGGCCAATATGAGTACCTCTTAATGTCTTTTTGCCTTTGTAACGCCCCAGCAGTTTTCCAGGAATTTATTAACGATTTCCTCCGAGATTTGTTGCAGTTATGTGTGGTGTTTTATCTCAACGATATCCTCATATTTCCCAAGTCCCTGGAGTGCCACTACACAGATGTCTGTCGTGTGCTTTAGAAACTAAGAGAGAACAATCTCTTTTGTAAATTGGAGAAGTGCGAATTCCATCATGAACATGTTAAATTAATGGGTTATGTCATTTCCACTGCTGGTTTTTTGATGGACCCAGAGAAACTTTCAGCAGTCCTACAGTGGCCAAGGACCCATGGGTTTACGTCCTCTGCAGCGTTTTCTTGGCTTTTCCAACTATTATCGGAAGCTTATTTGTAACTTCTTGTCTCTGGTCAAGCCCCTGACTGATATGACCAGAAAGGACGGTAACCCACAGAGTTGGTCTCCGGAGTCCATAAGGACTTTGAGAGTTCCAAGGCTGCCTTTGTTTCTGCTCCTGTGTTGGCACAACCTGATCCTACGTTACCTTTTATCCTTGAGGTTGATGCTTCTGAGACTGGAGTTGGCGCCCTTCTGTCTCAATGTCCTACCTCTGGGAGCGCTATGCATCCTTGTGGCTACTTTTACAAGAAATTGTCACCTGCGGAGTGCAATTATGAGATTGTTGACAGAGAGCTGTTAGCGATCATTTTAGCCCTGATAGAATGGAGACATCTCCTCGAAGGTACCACTGTGCCGGTTCTCATTCTTACTGACCATAAGAATCTCACATTCTTGTCTGAGGCTAAACGCCTCTCTCCCAGAAGGGTGCGATGGGCTCTTTTCTTGTCAAGTTTCAATTATATTGTCTCATTCTTACCCGGTACTAAGAATGTAAGGGCTGATGCTTCGTCACGACAATTTTCCTCCACTTCCAAGATGGTGTCAGTTCAGGTTCCTGTGATTCCTTATGATCGTATTCTGGCTACGGTTTGCACCAGTCTCACTTCTCCTTTGAGTGACAAAATTCTTGCTGCTCAGGTTCATGCTTCTCCTGAGAAACCTTGTGCCCGCTGCTTTGTCCCAGAGATTGTCCGTACTGCTGTGCTCCAGACTTACCATTCTCCCAAGGCTGCTGGTCACCCTGGGAAGAATCAACTCTTTTGGGCCATTTCCCAGCAATTCTGGTGGCCTAGTCTATGGCTGATGTAACTGCCTTTTTAGCTGCCGGTTCCATGTGTGCTCAGAGTAAGACTGCAGGACACCTTTCCGTGGGCCTCCTACAACCCATACCCAATGGAGAGAGGCCCCCGGACCCAACTGTCTATGGATTTCATTGTGGAGTTACCCAACTCCCAGGGCAACACAGTTATCCTTATGGTGGTTAACCGGTTTTCGAAAATGTCCCATTGTATTCCACTTAAGAAGTTGCCCACTTCTAAGGAACTGGCTTCCATTTTTGCTCGGCAGAACTTTTGCTTACACGGGAAGTTGTTGGGAATTCAGCTTGCTTTCTCCTCTGCGTATCACCCTCAGTCTAATGGGGCCGCAGAACAAGCCAATCAGTCCTTAGAGCAATTCCTACGTTGCTATATTTCTGACCATCATAACAACTGGTCAGACCTTTTACCGCAGGCGGAGTTTGCTCGCATTAGTGCCTTGAATTCTGCTTCCCGATTATCCTCATTTATGGTGAACTATGGTTTCCAACCTTCCATGTTGCCTGTCTCATTTGTTTCGCAGAGTATTCCTGCATTAGAGAAGCATCTCCATGGTCTTCGTTCCACTGGGCACAAGTCCAGGAGACATTGCGACATGCTAATGATAGGTACAGACTTCATGCTGACCGCAGACTCCTGCCTGCTCCTTCCTACCAGGTTCTGGACACAGTCTGGCTGTCATCTTGCAACCTCTGACTTAAATGTTCCCCCTCTGAAGTTCGCACCTCGGTTCATTGGGCCTTTCCATATTCTTCGCAGGATTAACCCAGTGGCTTACTCATCAGACCTTCCTTCTAATATGCGTATTTCAAATGTATTTCATGTCTCCTCATTAAAACCTTTGGACTGCAACCGCTTTACCACCTCGGTGCCTCGTCCTAACCCTGTACAGGTTGAGAACCATGAGGAGTATGAGGTGCAGTCCATTGTTGACTCCTGTAGGTTCTGTGGGTGCATACAGTACCTGATGCATTGGAAAGGGTAAGGTTCGGAGGAATGCTCTTGGGTCTCATTCTCGGACGTACATGCCCCTGTCCTCCTGTGATTTCCATAGACATTTTCCCCTCAAGCCTGGTTGTCCTCCTCCGAGGGGTCATTGAGGAGGGGGTACTGTCAGGACTGGGCTCAGCCCTTTCTTCTCAAAGCTGGCCGCTCAGCGGTCGGCTAATTGCCAGCTCCTATCTCTCCACAGTGACTCACCTGTTGATGATATCCTGCTTGTCAGTCTTGCCTACTTAAGCCGTCCAGTCCAGATGATCTCTGCCATCGCCTTGGTCACATCTCTAGAGACACTCTCCTGTGTTCCTGTTAAAGACTTGCTTGGCTGACATGCCTTCTGGCTCCAGACCCTACTATCTGTTCCGTTTCCTGAACTCTGGCTATGTTTTGACTACGTTTACTCTGTTTACCTTTTTTTATTATTATTAAACAAGTGTGATTTAAATGTACTTCTGTCTCAGTCTGATTGATAGTTTCTGACAGCCAGGCTGTTTAAAAGTCTCACACATGTGGTATCGCCATACTCAGAAGGAGTAGCAGAATGTATTTTGGGGTGTCATTTTTGCTATATATATGCTATGTGTTGGAAATAACTTATAAATGGACAACTTTGTGTAAAACTCTTCATGTGGGCACATGATTCTAAACTTTCTGGACATCCTGGGGTACAACATACTTATGATTTCCTTCAACACTACTAGTGGTAAATATCTCTATAAGGATGTCAAAGATTATGTTTAAGCATATGCCATGTGTGCACAATTCATGTCTAGACATGCATGAGAAAAAAAATTATTTTGTTTCGTTAATCTAGTTATTTAGTTTAGTTAAATTCAGTTGATACTTTACAGTTCGAATTAAAATGGAATTCGATGTAAAATTCTATTCGAATTGCAATTTGAATTTTGGAAATGTGGACGAATTTAGTTTCGTTATTCGAAGCATTCAGTAAACTTTGTTTATACTGTAACTCGGGTATTCGCATATATCCGAATCTCCAAATAACAAAAAAATTGTCTGAATATTTATTCAGAACAAAATTAACAACACATGTCTATTCATGTCACCCACTCCTGCCCTGGCTGTAATAATCCTTCCTCTGCCTGTCCTTCATGATCCTCGGCTCTGTATTTTTACAGATTTTTATCATGAATCTCCCATAGCAGGTTTCAATGCTATCTGGGTAGTGGTGGACAGGTTTTACAAAATCTGTCACCACTCCCAAAACTGACATCTGCTCACACCTGCGTCAGTCTTCATAAATGGAGTCTTCCACCTCCATAGAATGCCCTCTCACTGTGTCAGTCCTTTCAAAATCCCACTGGACTTCCTATGCCTTCCATCCATACTCCAACATTAAAAATTAAAAGGGTTAATCCAAATATCAATCAATACCTATGGTTACAATGTCCTTACACCAATGCCTACTAGGAAATTTATTTTTCTGACATCCTTCTGTACCATTTCTGGTTCCTGTCTCTAGACTTATGACAGCTGCAGCTAAAACCCAAAAATGCTTTGACTCCATCTGGGCAGAGGTTTAAAAAATCTACATCTCACAGCTTTGAGTTACAAAAGTGTTGGGTGACAAGGTCTGGCATTCTACCAGATACATTCACCTTCCAGTACCCTCTGTGCTATCACGGTACTTGGAACAGTATATTTTAAAATACTGGGGCCCCTTGTCTTTATGGGCCAGTTTATGAAAAATATGAACTCAACCTTAAGTTTTTTTAGGGAAGGCCATGTGTTAAGGACCTATCCTAGGTGTTGGGTTTAGTGTTAAAGGTGAAGTTTTAAATTTTAAAGCCAGGGTAAATGTTAAAGTAGATTCTAACTAAACCAGAAACAATTGGCTTGCTAAAGCATAGTGTATGATCAACAAAAGAATTTTTTTTCATCAATGTTTTAATTTTTCTTTTAATATTCAGTTTTTTGTTTTTTTTTTGCAGTTCAGTTTCAAAGGTTTTTAGTTAATATTCCTCTTGCAGAGATGCTTGAAAAATAATCATTATGCTGATGACAATCATCGCATTTGCTGGTTGGAAGGCCTTGACACTAATCATCAAAATGGGAAGACAGCCCTCTTAAAAGGGTTATTAGAATGGGTTAGCGCCTTTTAATATGTTATAATATAATAAAGTTTTAATCCAACTGTAGGCATCCCTCACGCGATGGCACCTTACGTGATTGCACAGGTTGCACATAGTTGATTTTGGTTATGTTGGTAGGAAAGTGTTGTACTATCAAAAGCTCCTATTCCCTTTTTTACTTTGAGACTGTTACTAGGCAGCTAAAAAATGGAGGGGGTTTAAATTTTTTCTTTCTAAAAGGAGCAGGTAGAGATCAGAAAAA
Organism: Lithobates clamitans; assembly: GCA_037952925.1. Taxonomy (NCBI): domain Eukaryota; kingdom Metazoa; phylum Chordata; class Amphibia; order Anura; family Ranidae; genus Lithobates; species Lithobates clamitans. The sequence continues at coordinate 133,868 of JBBGZY010001818.1, read as the reverse complement.
ATAAAAAGTTTCTTCCAATAATTTATTGTAATCAGCATTAGTATTCTATTGCTGCAAATGTTAGATATGTAATAGTCTGGTATGTAATAATATAATTTTAGTATATATATTGTAATAGTCCGGTATATAATAATACTAGACTGTAAAAATATAATGTTAGTATATATTAGTCTACGTTAGTATATAATGGTCTATTTTCCTCATATAGAAAACACTGTAATCCTTGAAAAATGGTATGCTTAACCTTGAAATCTTTAAAATTATATGAATCTTATTACTACTGCCAAATTACCGGTATGTATAAGGGACAGCCACAGTTCAATTCAAATTAGGTTAGTTTCCTTCCAGCAACCACATTTTACAACAAATACCCACACTTTATTTCCATATTTGCTTTCCTGTCCGCAAAAAAGCATATATCTTTTGTTACATTTTATTTCCTGTCTGCAGAAAGGGACCTATCTTTTGTAAATTATTTCTTACATGTACAAGCTTTAAAATGCTTTCTTGCTTGTGGTGTTGTAAAAAAAAATAACAGCAACAGCTGTGTATTTTAGAAAATGAATACTAAACCAAACCCCTACGTTTGATGGAGAAAAAAAGGGATTTTGCTGTTGATGTTCTATGAAAAATGCCAGATCCCATGTTGTCAATTGTCATGTTGACCCTCTGGTTTTTGAGAAGCTAACCTGGAACAATTTCCCAGACAGACGCACATGTCTATTCATGTCACCCACTCCTGCCCTGGCTGTAATAATCCTTCCTCTGCCTGTCCTTCATGATTCTCGGCTCTGTATTTTTACAGATTTTTATCATGAATCTCCCATAGCAGGTTTCAATGCTATCTGGGTAGTGGTGGACAGCTTTTACAAAATGTGTCACCCCTCCCAGAAGTGACATCTGCTCACACCTGAGTCAGTCTTCATAAATGGAGTCTTCCACCTCCATAGAATGCCCTCTCACTGTGTCAGTCCTTTCAAAATCCCACTGAACTTCCTATGCCTTCCATCCATACTCCAACATTAAAATTAAAAGGGTTAATCCAAATATCAATCAATACCTATGGTTACAATGTCCTTACACCAATGCCATTACTAGGAAATGTATTTTTCTCACAGTCTTCAGCTGACATACTTCTGTACCATTTCTGGTTCCTGTCTCTCCACTTGTGACAGCTGCAGGTAAAAACCCAAAAATCCTTTAACTCCATCTGGGCAGAGGTTTAAAAAAATCTACATCTCACAGCTTTGAGGTACAAAAGTGTTGGGTGACAAGGTCTGGCATTCTACCAGATACATTCACCTTCCAGTACCCTCTGTGCTATCACGTTACTTGGAACAGTAAATATGTTCCAAGTTTTTACAACACCACAAGTAAGAAAGCATTTTAAAGCTTGTACATGCAAGAAATAATTTACAAAAGATAGGTCCCTTTCTGCAGACAGGAAATAAAATGTAACAAAAGATATATGCTTTTTTGCGGACAGGAAAGAGAATATGGAAACAAAGTGTGGGTATTTGTTGTAAAATGTGGTTGCTGGAAGGAAACTAACCTAATTTGAATTGAACTGTGGTTGTCCCTTATTCATAATTTGGCAGTAGTAGTAAGATTCATATAATCTTAAAGATTTAAAGGTTAAGCATACCATTTTTCAAGGTTGACCATGTTGACCCTCTGGTTTTTGAGAAGCTAACCTGGAAAAATTTCCCAGACAGACGTTCTGACTGCATTTTACCTGCTCTGCGCATGTTCTGGACAAGTAGCTTATAAAGAACCGAAGCCCAAGACATTCAGGCAACTAGCATTTTCAGGAGGGAGGTAGGCAAATCAAAGGCTCCACACTTTTCTCAAGATATATTGTCTTTAAAAGCTCAACTGATTTACTAACAAGTTAGGAGTCTTTACTAAAACAAAAGTGTGAATATCCACTTCAATTATCCAGATGTTTTAAAAACATCTGCACATGATTTGGTAATCAAAGTGAAAAACAAGGACTCAAAGAGGGGGTGTGGCCAGCCCCAGAGGGGTGAAGAAGAAAATGGCAGCCCGACCTGAGCTCAAATGCAGCAAGCATGTGCATCCAAGCAGAGGTATGTTTGTACCCTGCAGTTTGGGCTCTCTGCAGTTAAAAGTTTGTGGAAAATCACAATAGGTTTGCTTTTTGTCTCTGGGTTTTTTTTTGTGAGGGAGGGGGGCGAGCAGCAGGTATTCAGGGACTCTTTCTCTCTCTCTCTCCTGTAGTATGTCTGTGGTCTCTGGTCATGTCTTGTATCATGTCTGCTGTCTCTGGTCATGTCTTGTATCGTGTCTGCTGTCTCCGGTCATGTCTTGTATCATGTCTGAGGTCTCTGCTCATGTCTTGTATCATGTCTGAGGTCTCTGGTCATGTCTTTTATCATGTCTGCAGTCTCTGGTCATGTCTTGTATCATGTCTGCCGTCTCTGGTCATGTCTTGTATCATGTCTGCCGTCTCTGGTCATGTCTTGTATCATGTCTGCCGTCTCTGGTCATGTCTTGTATCATGTCTGCCGTCTCTGGTCATGTCTTGTATCATGTCTGCGGTCTTTGGTCATGTCTTGTATCATGTCTGCGGTCTCAGGCCATGTCTTGTACCATGTCCACGATCTCTGAACATCTCCTGTATCATGTCTGCGCACTCTCTGACCATCTCCTGTTTCATGTCTGCTCACTCTCTGGTCATCTCCTGTATCATGTCTGCACACTCTCTGTCCATCTCTTGTATCTGTTTGATGGGATCTGCCTGGGGGGATGGTGTTTGGAGTATCTTTATCTGCTGATACACATACACATATTTCTATTGTGGTGTAGGTCTTTTTAACCACACCTCCTTTAAACCACACCCACCATTTAACATAGTTTAAACCATGCCCATTTGTTTGCACTCCTTTTATGTCACGCCTAAAAATAAATGCCCCACCCCTAATTAAAACAGTGCTCTGCCTAGACAAGTCCCTATACATTTTTTTCAGAATGTTGGCAACTATGTACAATGTCTCATAAGATCAGCATAGGAACCAACACAGGCAGGTAAAAAATGTAAACCCAGCAGGGTATCACACAATATAAATTACCGAAACTGCTATACAAGTTGCAAATACAGCCCACAATGTTAGGTAAAGGATATAGTAGACTATAGTAGACTATGGGAGTCATACATTTTAATAGAATTCCATCACTATTATCATTTTTAGTGAATATTCTCCACTTTGGTAAATTAGCCTCATTATTTTCAATGTAGAAGTGAACCATACAATTAAGTTTATTTCTGATTAAAGGGAATCTGTAACAAAGATAAACACATGTCTCATCTCTGAAGCATTTAAATTACGCTTTTTTGGCCAATTCAGGGACCACATGATATTTCAAGGTGGAGATATTTTAGTTTCAATGAAGATGAATAAGTCCCACTATACTGTTCTAGAATTAGTATACAATTTGAAGGCCAGAGTATGGCTATATACACTCACCAGCCACTTTATTAGGTACACCTTGCTAGTACCGGGTTGGACCCCCTTCAAAACTGCCTTAATTCTTTTTGGCATAGATTCAACAAGATATTGGAAACATTCCTCAGAGATTTTGGTCCATATTGACATTATAGCATCACGCAGTTTCTGCAGATTTGTCAGCTGCACATCCATGATGCGAATCTCCCATTCCACCACATCCCAAGGGTACTCTATTGGATTGAGATCTGGTGACTGTGGAGGCCATTGGAGTATAGTGAACTCATTGTCAAGTTCAAGAAACCAGTTTGAGATGATTTGAGATTTGTGACATGATGCATTATCCTGCTGGAAGTAGCCATCAGAAGATGGGTATACTGTAGTCATAAAGGGATGGACATGGTCAGCAACAATACTCAACAACACAACACATCATGGCATTTAAACAATGCTAAATTGGTACTAAGGGGCCCAAAGTGTGCCAAGAAAATATCCCCCACACCAATACACCACCAGCCTGAACCGTTGATACAAAGCAGGATGGATCTATGCTTTTATGTTGTTTACGCTAAATTCTGACCCAACCATCTGAATGTCACAGCTGAAATTAAGACTCAGACCAGGCAATGTTTTTCCATTCCTTCTATTGTCCAATTTGGTGAGCCTGTGTGAATTGTAGCCTCAGTTTCCTGTTCTTATCTGATAGAAGTGGCACCCGGTGTGGTCTTCTGTTGCTGTAGCCCATCTGCTTCCAGGTTCCATGAGTTGTGCGTTCAGAGATTGTATTCTGCATACCTTGCTTGTAATGAGTGGATATTTGAGTTACTGTTGCCTTTCTATTATCTTGGACCAGTCTGCCGATTCTCCTCTGCCCTCTGACATCGACAGGGCATTTTCGTCCACACAACTGTCGCTCACTGGACCTTAGAGATGGTTGTGCATAAAAATCCCAGTAGAGCAGCAGTTTTTTAAATACTCAGACGAGCCCATCTGGCACCAACAACCATGCAACATTCAAAGTCACTTAAATCCCCTTTCTTCCCCATTCTGATGCTCAGTTTGAACTTTAGCAAGTTGTCTTCACCACGTCTAAATGTCTAAATGCATTGAGTTACTGCCATGTGATTGGCTGATTAACAGTTTGTGTTACCAAGCAATTGAACAGGTGTACCTAATAAAGTGGACGGTGAGTGTATATCAGAAATTTCTGAGACAGATATTTTTACTTTGTGAAAGTTCATTTTTTTGACAGATTTTTGTTTTTTGTTTTTCTGACAGCTGATTGGGGAACCAGGTACACTGCTTAACAAATAGCCATAGCCATAGCAGGACATGCATTTGGAAGACCGTTATACACTTGCACAAAGCCATTTTACAAAGTGTTAGTGGTTCATTTAAAGACCCTTTAATATTTTGTAAATGTTTTCTGAATACAGCTTTTTTTTAAAGCCACTTTCTCTAATGTACAGTAGATGTTACTAATACCATATTCAAGAAATGTGCTGCTATCATATTTTAGCCAGTAATAATGATGTGAATTTATAAAAACCGGAGGAAAGAAAACACTTATTGCAACAACTAATCAGATGTTAAGTGTTTTTCATTAAGAAGAGCTAAGAATGTGTGAACTCAAAATTAATTTCTAGGGGGGAAACAGCCATTTTTATTTTTCTTATACATATTCTGAAATGTAAGATCAAATTCACTTGATCTTTACTATACAAGTTATTAGTGCTCATGATTCATTTCGTAACACACTCGAGAAGTGAAAAAAACATTGTTTTTCCACTCTTAAACAGAGCACATTTCCTGAACTGGTTTCCTGTGTTATTCAAAGATTTTATAGAATTGTTTGCTGCTAGATCTGTAATTATTTGCTTGTAAATACTGTTTATTTTAACCAATTTATTAAAGATAAGTAAATCAAATATGCTTTGACTCACTTTTGAGTATTTTCTCAGAACAGGGAGATGCACACATTTTATCTGATGCTAGATTAGCATCTAAATCAGCTAGATTTAGCTGATTCCCATGATTGATTCAATTTTTTTTTTGTTTTACAGTTTGTCTCCTTTTAAAAATTTTAAACAAAAATATACACAGCTCCTTTATACAGTAGATACCTGCCTTTACTTTTAGCAAGAGCTATGACTTTGTAATCACCCAACTAGATCAATACCAGCCTTTATACCAATTATAAATCCTAATGGTTTAAAACTTGGCAAAAAATTGGACCTCTTTCGCAAAGCACCAGTACTAATAGGAGATGCATGGGTAGAGTATGGAGATAGTGGGCTATATGCAACTTATCTTGCAGGAAGGAGGGAGTAGTTTTCAAAATAAAACTATGGTATCGGTGATTAGCCTCCAGATTGTGCCACATCCCTAAATACAAATATAGACATAGAGGTTCCCCAGCTGTGGGACATTATAGGCACTTCAAAAGACAGGAAACATGAAATATACATGATATGAACAACTAAAAATACACCAACTGAAACAGCAAGGTGACGTTACAATCTGGTATCCTTCACCTGACTCGTTTCAGAGACTATGTGGCTCCTTCATCAGGGTTAAAAGATGTAACCTTGCAATCGTTCATTGGTGTATCAAAGAACATTCCATGTTTGGTTTAAAAAGAGTCTCCGAACTTTCTGCCCAACCTTGGAGGTAACCTATGTTGTACTGGTTAGAAGAGCCAATGGTAAGGAGGAGCATCCAAAAGGTGCTACACTCAACCTGGAAACACCAGTGGGCACTGAGGCCTGGCAAGCAGGGTCCTGAACGTATGGACCCATTATGGAATGACAGACCTCACACTGAGTAGTAATGTAAGTATCGGCTGGCTTTAGACAGCGCAGTTAAAATGATATGTCCTCTATAAAGGTGTGCAGCAGGTGTTTCCAGGTTGAGTGTAGCACCTTTTGGATGCTCCTCTTTACAATTGGCTCTTCTCTCCTGTACAACATACATTGCCTTCAAGGGTGGGCGGAAAGGCAGAAAGTTATGAGACACTGTTTTTAAACCAAACATGGAATGTTCTTTGATACACCAATGAATGACTACAAGGTTACCTCTTATACCCCTGATGAAGGAGCCACATAGTCTCTGAAACGCGTTGGGTGGAGGATACCAGATTGTATCATTATCTTGCTGTTTCAGTTGGTGATTTTGTAGTTGTTCATATCATGTATATTTCATGTTTCCTGTCTTTTACTGATGATTTATAATAAATATCTGTTTTTATCAGTTTATCTGTTATGTGTTTGAAGTGCCTATAAAGTCCCACAACTGAGCAACCTCTATGTCTAAATAAGGTCAATAAAAAGAAAAAAATCTGAGGGGCAAATTTTAGTCAATGTGACTTTTAACATTTACTGGTGCTGAATCAATGTAATTTTACCACTTGACTTCCAGAAGATTCACCCCCCTTCATGACCAGTCCATTTTTTGCGATATGGCACTGCGTTACTTTAACTGACAAATGCGCAGTCATGCAATGCTGTATCCAAATACAATTTATGTCCTTTTTTCCCCATAAATAGAGCTTTAAAATCAAATACTTCAGATCAAATATGATCACCTCTGCATTTTCATTTTTTTTGCGCTATTAACAAAAAAAGACCGACAATTTTGAAAAAAAAAAACAATATTTTTTACTTTCTGCTATAAAACCTATCCAAGAAAAAAAAAAGAAAAAAAAAAATTTTCTTCATAAATTTAGGTCAATATGTATTCTGCTACATATTTTTGGTTAAAAAAAATCCTAATAAGTGTAAAAAAGTTATAGCGTCTACAAACTATGGGATATTTTTATGTTTTTTTATTTCTTACTAGTAATGGCGGCGATCAGCAACTTATAGTGGGACTGTGATATTGTGGCGGACAATCTTACATACTTAAGATAACAAAGTTATAGATACATTTTGAGGACAAACCAGGCTTTTGGTAACATTGCCTTGCACAAAAAGATATTTTCTCCTATGTAATCTATTTAGGAAATCCATAAAAATGTGAATTTTTTTTTTAAAATGTAGTTTTACTGTAAATAAAATGTATATGTTATTGTTTGTCCAGCTGTCCATATTGAAATAATGTCATTGCCTAAATAAATGCATGTGTCCATAAAAGGGCACTGAGGTCACCAGTCACCAGTAAATATGGACACGTTAACAGAAAAAGGGCACTGATGTCACCAACATCCGCTCCCTTGGTAACGTGTGCTATGGGGCAGAAAATGACCTGGCCCATAGCTAATTGGACTAGAAAATAGCCAAAGTGGAAGTTCAGATAGAGAGAAGTGTGGAGGATACCCAAGCTCATTCCTACACTGGACCAGCAATGCTATCATTGATGGAACTACAAATTCTGCGTTATACCAGCAGTTTCTGATGCTAAATGTCAGGGTATTCATCTGTAAATTGAGGGCTCATTCACACCAACCCACATGTGTTTTTCACCCTATAATGTGTGAACACTGGTGTCATGTGAGATTGTTGATGCTTGGGGGATGCCTTATAGCTGTATATGGAAATACAGAATGTTATGGCTCTCAGGGACAGCATCAGCAACACCATATTCTGCAATCACATAAATTGCATGTCTTATCATTTACTGTACTTTTTTCATAATTGCATAGCTTACATACAGCAGCAGCAACCCAATATGATTGATTCCAACCCTAAAAATTTTGTAAAAACAAAATGTTTTTGTGTACCAGTAATAGGTCTTAATTAGCAATAATAAACCTTACTTGAGCATTGGAAGCAGCAGAGGCAACACAACAAAAAGCTATAAAAAGTCATATACCTTAAAAAAAAGCTAAAGCTCATACACAAATTGTCAAAAAGGGGCAAAAAAGTCACAGAGCATAACACACCAAGTTTCTTAAGCGCTAAGAGCTGTCAGTCAAATTTGTAGATGTGGGACCCAGGAAGGTATAAAAGGGGACGACAGCCCAGTGCAGCTGCCTAACCACTGGAAAATGGAAGACAAGACACAAAAAACAAAAGATCAATGCTCTAGGGGTAAAGTCAAACATTTCATCCAGACCAATAGATAAATGAAGATGGTTTATTGCACTAAGAAGATGAACAACCACTAAAAAAGTCTGTGTAGGACTGTGGGATGTTGAGACAAATGCAGCAATCAGTCATATAGCATAAAAGCATGTGGCGAATGGAATAGATGTCCGAGATGGAAGCCGCAATGGCGGGAGGACACTCTGCTGGCTGCAGTGAAGAGCTGGGGCTGGTAGCGGAGAACAACCGTACCAACCGGGTTGCAGGCAATGGACTCCACAGCTGAATGATGGAGCCAGGGGAGTCGAGCGAAGCCATGGGAGACGGGCGTGCTGGATGACGTCAGGGCTGCAACCGGAAGCAAAGAAAAGGAAGGCTCGTGTGAGGTGATGGACCGCAAGCTCTAGGTTGCAGTGACTAACATGTTTCGCGTGCATGCGCTTTGTCAAAGTCACGGAGATGACGACAACAACGATATTTAAACCCACTGAAGGGAAAGGGGAGGGGGTGGAGATAGCCAGCCTGGAGTATACTGTTAACCACTCTCAATCCTATGACATGAAATAAAAACTATATAAAGTGCTTAATGCATATGGGCCCAAGTCACACTCATAGATAAGAATAGATAAGTAAACGGTTAGCTAGTAAACACATGTCATTTGTATATACACACACATATATATATAATTAATGGAAAAATTGAAAAAAACAAAAATTAATTAAAAAATAGAATAGAAAAATAGAAATTACATATATAAAATAAAAATAAGAATAAAATTAGTAAAAAGTTGTGATACTGAATTAATACATGGTAATGACAGTACCATGTCACTGATAATGAAAGAATTGATAAAACATGGCTCAAAAGATGTAAATTATGATATAATAAAAAGACATAAGAATAAATATGATTTATGATTTATCAAAACAAAAAATGAATAACCAAAATATAATGGCAAATCATAGGTAATAGCACACATGATAAAGATCCGAAAATAAAAGTTCATGTATGGATCTGCACATATTGATATCTGTGGACACCTTGTGAATGGTCATACATGCAAATGAGACAAGTTTATCGAGCCATACAACAGGACATGGTGTAACAAATGTCCTGTGTAGAGATGTCACATGATACTATAAATATCAAGTTCTTCATTAAGGCCATCAGGCAAAAGGGAACCCAGCAGATGAATCCAAAATGTTTCCTTTTGCAAAGGAGGGAAGACCTCACATTATCAGTCAGCGTTCCCTTAGGGATGGCCTCAATCGCCATTACCTCTTTATTGTGTGCCTGGACGAAATGACGTGGGACACTGTGTTGATCAAGTCCCTTTTTAATGAACCTACGGTGCTCGCCCACTTTCGTTCGAAGAGTACGTATCGTATGACCCACGTATAAAAGATTACAGGGGCACCGCAGGACATAGACTACAAACTCAGTTGATCACATAATAAACTGTTTAATCTGAAAAGAGGTGCCCTTGTTGGTGACGATTTTTGAACAACCATGAGTATTAGATTGACAAGCAAGACAACCTCTTTTCCAACATTGAAATATACCTGTTCTATTATCAAAATAAGCCCTAATGTCAAACAGAGGTCTTTTATTAGGTTTTTTGTAGTTTACTCGGGGCAATGATGTTTTTTATTGTATGCGATTTTCTAAAAGTTATTTGTGGTTTAGAGGGCAACAGAGGGGCCAAACCTTGATCTAACTTCAAAATATTGTAATATTTGTGAATGATTTTCAAGATGATCCTGTATTTGGTGTTAAAGGTGGACACAAATCTTGCTGTATTTGCAATTTCTTTGGTAGTATTATCTTTAATTTTATTATTATTATTAGTCTTGGATGACTTATTGATATGCGATAAGAAAGCATCTTGAACTAAATCTCTCGGGTAACCCTTCTCTTCAAATTTCCTTTGCATGTGTTTACCTTGTGAGGTGTAATCATCCAGTCTTGTACAATTTCTCCTTAAACTGTGGAATTGTCCGTTGGGGATATTCTTTTTCAATATTGGGTGGTGGCAACTTTCAAAGTGAAGATAGGAGTTGCCATTTGTGGGTTTTGTGTGGTTGCTGGTAATAATATTATGCTGGTCATGGGATAGGACCAAGTCCAGAAAAATCAACTCCATAGGGTCCAATACATGTCTAAAAGATAACCCCAATTTGTTGGTATTGCAGTAGGTAATAAAGGAGGAGAACACATCTGGGCCGCCACTCCAAATGAGCAGTACATTATCGATGTAACGTCCGTAGAAGACGACGTGCTCAGAGAAGGGGTTGTTGGCCAAGACATGCTTCTCCTCCCAGTATCCCATAGTAAGGTTAGCATAAACTGGGGTAAAATTTGCCCCATAGCTGTACCTTTAAGTTGAAGATAGAGTTGGTCCAAAAAGGTGAAGTAGTTGTGCCGTAAGCAGAAATCTATGCTGTTTAGCAGGAACTCAGATTGTACAGAGTTAATGTCCCCATTTTTGGCAGTGAGTCCAACCTCATGAGGTATGGACGTATATAAAGAAGCAACATCCCAAGAAGCCCACAAGTATCCATCTTGCCAAGAGTAATCTTTCAAAATGTCAGTAACATGACTGGATTCCCTAATATAAGATGCAAGTTGGTAAACTATAGGCTGTAATAGGAAATCTATGTAAACTGATAGGCCACTGGTGAAGCTGTTGGTGCTGGCTACAATCAGCCTACCTGGAGGATTCACTGAGGCTTTGTGCACCTTAAGGAGATGGTAAAAGTAGAGGGTGCTGCACACTGTGGGCAACAAAAGCATAGCTTGTTGTGATATTCTGTTCAGAAACACAAAGTACAGAATAGTAACCCAAAGTGTATCAAAACACCTCCAACTACAAACCCGCATGGCAGAGCTGAGGCAGTTGTTATGCAGAACAAGAAATAATTGACAATGCCATGTTTTAGAGACAAAAACAAACATTTTCACACAGTAGGGGGAGGGCACACAAGCAATTTGACTGATGCCTATGGCAGCAGTGTTAGGGAGAGATGAGTCATTTTTTTCTAAGAAAAACAACTAGAGTATGATACACCAAACATAGTAAATATTGTAGCCCTTATGGAATAGGCTGCAATTTTTAGAAGGAGAGAGGGAAATCATACCTTGAAATCTATAATTCGTTTCTTCCTTCTTTTGATGGATAAAATGTGACAGTTTTTCAGCACAGTTTTTAAGCCTGTATGGACAGGTCAAAATGTATGAGCAAATAAACAGGCATTTAGCATCCATAAATAAATAGTGTCTTTTTTGGATAATGATGGTGGAAATAGCCCCATGTTTTCACCACACCTAGAAAATTTGTTTGGAAAGGTGCTCTGGACTATGAGCTAGGCTGCACCTGGGTGAGAGAGGAGGAGGACGATGAAGGCTTGGTTAGCTATGCCACCACTTCCTCCATGTGCTTTGCCCGTATAGAACCTCCAGAGCCCCCAAAAAATGGCAATAATTCCTTGCCTGCCGATAATGCACCATATCCATGACAACCACTTTGGCCTGTGGACACCAAGGCTGCTTACCCCTCATAGTTGCATGAGAACCTCTGCCTCTCCCTATAGGTCTGTCAGACATCAGCAGCTATTGGAAGAGCTGTATGGGACAAGTGGTGCTTGGGTGCACAGTAAGTTGTGGTACTTGTATGAAGTGTAAACTGTGGTGCTTTGGTGCACTGTTAACCAGTTGCGGCCCGTCCATTAGGGGCGCCCGGGCACCGCCCCCTCTTTCCACGCCACCCCCTATATGAATAGATAGAGCTCATGCTATGAATGCATCTATCTACGGCCACCGTGGCCAACCCCTATTCATGCGTCCGGCCCCTTTCAGGACGCCAGGTGCGTGAATTACAGCGAAGGGGGTGTTTTTTTAAGCACCTGATTAGAGCCATAGGCTCTAATAGGCTTCAAAATAGGGTGGGTCTGAGCCCCTTTTTTGCTGATTTCCAAAAAGAGAAGAGTCCCAATTGGCCGCCGAGGAGGAGGGAGGAAACGGAAGCCGCCTCGGTGCCCGTGGAGAGCAGGGAAAGGGAAAGCCGCCGCCACCGAGCAAGGGAAGCCGCCGGTGAAGCTCGGGAGAAGCGCTGCCCACCATAGATATTGTAAGTGTTTCAGACCCGTCCAACCGACCGACGGGGGAGGTACTGTTTGCCGCCCCCCCCAAAAAAAATTACCACCAGCCGCCACTGCTGTTAACCATTGTGTGTTGCTGTTCTCATGACACTAACGCTGCTCACACTGCTGTCCCCCTAAAATTTAATGATTCATTATTTTAAAAAGAGACCCTAACAAAATAAAACCTAAACAAAACACAGTTCTAACACAAAAGAAAGTAAAAAAAAATTTAACCACAAAAACATACTTAAAACAACACCAAGCAAAACAAAGCCTTTTTTAATATGCCTAAGGAAAAAATATAAAAAAAGAACTACTATTAAAGAAAAGCAAACAAACCCTCCCTAAAAAACAACAGCGGCAACACAGCAACATAAACTGCTAATTACTGCAAAGATTCAGTAGCAAATATACAGCAATGAATATAGTACTGGTTACAGCACTGAGTACTGTATAAATCTAAAGCAGCAGTAGTACACTACACTACACCAACCAACTCTGTCTCTCTCTAAAATCAATGTTGGCTGTCCCTCACTAAATTTTCAACATAATACAAAGGGCTGCTAGGAAAGTGGCCTTTTATAGCGTGTGGGCTATAATTTAGGTCAAAAAACATCAAAGACTTACACCTGAGCAGAGGTAAGGTGCAAGATTTTGGCCAATGATGGCTTTGGCAATGCATTACAGTTTGTGAGCTTCTTTTTAGCAGTACCACACTGTATTGTCTTTAATGAATGAATTGTTTAATAAAATGTCAAAACAGAATGTACAAAAACACTTCAAAACCAAAACCATACATTCTCCAAGCTGCCTCCTGTACCTGTATCCCCAATTATTTCCAAAATATTCCAAATACACTGTAGATAGGAGTGTGTTTGGTAGAAATCGGCCACCGTCAGGACTATATGTGAGTAGGCAGCAAATAGAAAAAGCTCTGCAGTGTGGACCTTTTTTTTTTAACATACAGTATCTGCTTCCAACTGCACCATTTTGGCCTGCAGCCTCTGCCTGTAGTGTATGAGCCATGATAAATGTACCAGCCATTTGGGTATTACATGTATGAGAAAACACATGACTCTGCACCAGAGATCACCAGTGGGAGCAGCACATCAATGGTACAAGTTGGCAGCAAAAGGTACACACTTTCTTTTAGTGTTGCCAGTGTACCCTTTCTTTCTCCTCATCACCATCTCATACTGAGCCCATTGCTGTTGTTCATTGCAATGGCACTAATAACTTGACGCATCCAATTTTTTCACAGCTTTTTTTTAAGCTGCAAAGAATTTACATTTTGTTTTTGGCTGGTTAACATTCTGTGCTTTGCACACATATTTCTTTAGGGTTAACATGTTTTAGCACCACTAACACCCCAAACCCATTTTTTCCGCTGTTGTTTCACGTTTAGCAAATACTTTCCATTTTTGGGCAGGTAACACCCTGTGCTCTGTAAGAATATTTGTGTTGCTTTACATTTTGAAAGCACCAATAAAATTGAAAAGCTAATTTTTAGATAGCTGCTTCCCAAAAATAAAAAAAAAATGTACACATTTTTTTTGCCTGGGTAACTACGTGGCCATTATTGATTGCAACTTGTTACAGAGCATTGTCATTAAAAATGGACTAAACTTTGTTTCCACATCATTCCCATCATATGGACATGGGCTTTCATACAGGTTATATCATACTGTTGTATTGAACATTTGACCCTACATAAGTAAGCTGCCGTAATTCAGAATTATATTGGATACATGCTCATAAATCTAGTGTTGCCCAACAGTGATATATAGAATCCACCTGTTCTCATTCCCTTATTCTGAATTTTGTGACCAAAAGAATTATACTTTACATTTTGGCAGCTAATTTGTACATGTTTTTCCCCTTTGCCACACAAAGTATAAAAGAATATAATACCTACAGTATATCTATATGAATATATATATATATAGTATATATATATGTATTTATTTATTTAAAAGGATAATATTCTGTGCATGATTTTTTTAAACCTGTCACTAAAAATATATTCCAGTGTAATTTTATTGTTGTGACTGTATTAGTAAGAGATTCAGTATAGTACATCAGTACCATTGTAATATAGTGGCTTCCAAAAATAACAGCAGCTATGCTTATTTCTGGCTGAAATTCTCACTGCTTCTGAAATTTCCTTGGATTAAAAAAGATGTGATTCCACACATCAAATTTGTTACGTTTCTATAACAACTTCAGCCCCGGACCATTTGGCCGGCCAAAGGCAAGAGCACTTTTTGTGATTCGGCACTGCGTCGCTTTACCTGACAATTGCGCGGTCGTACGACGTGGCTCCCAAACAAAATTGACGTCCTTTTTTCCCTACAAATAGAGCTTTCTTTTGGTGGTATTTGATCACCTCTGCGGTTTTTATTTTTTGCGTTATAAACAAAAAAAAGCGACAATTTTGAAAAAACACATTATTTTTTACTTTTTGCTATTATAAATATCCCCAAAAATTTCCCCAAAAAATATATAAAAATGTTTTGTTTTTTTTCAGTTTAGGCCGATACGTATTCTTCGACATATTGTTGGTAAAAAAAAAAATCACAGTAAGCGTTTATTGATTGGTTTGCGCAAAAGATATAGCGTCTACAAAATAGGGTATAGTTTTATGGCATTTTTGTTTTATACAGTGTCTTTGGAAATAACTAAAAAGTAACTTCACTTTTGTTGAGAGAAAAACATTCCCCTCTAGGTGATCTACAGTGGGGACGGAAAGTATTCAGACCCCCTTAAATTTTTCACTCTTTGTTATATTGCAGCCATTTGCTAAAATCATTTAAGTTCATTTATTTTCCATCATTAATGTACACACAGCACCCCATATTGACAGAAAAACACAGAATTGTTGACATTTTTGCAGATTTATTAAAAAAGAAAAACTGAAATATCACATGGTCCTAAGTATTCAGACCCTTTGCTGTGACACTCATATATTTAACTCAAGTGCTGTCCATTTCTTCTGACCATCCTTGAGATGGTTCTACACCTTCATTTGAGTCCAGCTGTGTTTGATTATACTGATTGGACTTGATTAGGAAAGCCACACACCTGTCTATATAAGACCTTACAGCTCACAGTGCATGTCAGAGCAAATGAGAATCATGAGGTCAAAGGAACTGCCTGAAGAGCTCAGAGACAGAATTGTGGCAAGGCACAGATCTGGCCAAGGTTACAAAAAAAATTAATATGATTTTAGCAAATGGCTGCAATATAACAAAGAGTGAAAAATTTAAGGGGGTCTGAATACTTTCCGTCCCAACTGTATTTACATTTAAAAGGTTTTTTTAAATCAAACTTTGTTGTAGATTCCTACCCTTTGTTATTCAGGAGAAATAGCTGTTTGTTTATCTGTGTCCATGTGCAAAGTGAAAGTGAATGGGAATGGTTTTATAATTATCAGTCAGCTGCTTTACTTGCAGGGTTCCAATAAGGAAAGTTGCAGGGTCTGCATCTCTTGATTTACCTTTGGGAATATCTCATCAAAAATGACATTTTTGTTGCAAGGAATACTCAAAATCTGATTTGTATCTTAGTGCAGACTTCTTGGAAAATCAGTGAGCCAAGCACACAAACAGGAAATGACATTTCTGGGGGCCATTCTGTACAACATCTGTGTACAGACACCCTCCATGTTGTCATATTGCATTTCATATTACTGTGCTGCAGATTGAAAAATTAAAAAAGGTAATTTTTTAATAGCATTCAATTAAAATAGGACACAGTGTATATGACGCATTGTATGTGACGCATTTGTGTCACAGTTGTATATGCTATATACATTTATTTACTTATATTTTTCCAACTAAAGTGGGGTTACCCTATAAGTATTATTATTATTATTATTATTATTATTATACAGGATTTATATAGCGCCAACAGTTTGCGCAGCACTTTACAACATCGGGGAAGACATTACAGTTACAATACAATTCAATACAGGAAGGATCAGAGGGCCCTGCTCGTTAGAGCTTACAATTTAGAAGTCAAGTGGAACTAAGGGTAGTAGCTGTGGGGGATGATCAGATGGACAAAATGAAAATACAGTTGTTAGGTGTGGGTAGGATAGGCTTTTCTGAGGAGGAGGGTTTTCAGGGATCGTCTAAAAGCTTATAGAGTAGGAGATAGATAGACAGATTGGGGTAAGGAGTTCCATAGGCTTGGAGAGGTTCTGGAAAAGTCCTTGAGACGGGCATGGGAGGAGGTGATGAGAGAGCTAGAGAGCAGGAGGTCTTGAGAAGAACGAAGAGAACGATAAGGTTGGTATTTTGAGACTATGCCAGTGATGTAGCTGGGGACAGAGTTGTGGATGGCTTTGTAGGTAGTTGTTAGTATTTTGAATTTAATTAGTTGGGTAAGCAGAAGCCAGTGGAGGGATTGACAGAGAGGAGTAGCAGAGACAGAGCGGTTGTTAAGGTGGATGAGTCTGGCAGCAGCATTTATGATGGTCTGAAGGGGGGATAGAGTATGCAGAGGTAAGCCAATGAGGAGGGAGTTGCAGTAATTCGAGGCGAGAGATGACCAGGGAGTGAATTAAGAGCTTTGTTGTGTCATTGGTTAGAAAGGGGCATATTTTGGTGATGTTGCGGAGGCAAGATTTGGACAGTGATTGGACGTGAGGCTTAACCACTTGAGCCCCGGACCATTATGCTGCCTAAGGACCAGAGGTCTTTTTCCAATTTGGCACTGCGTCGCTTTAACTGCTAATTGCGCGGTCATGCAATGCTGTACCCAAACTAAATTTGTGTCCTTTTCTTCCCACAAATAGAGCTTTCTTTTGATGGTATTTGATCACCTCTGCGGTTTTTATTTTTTACGCTATAAACGGAAAAAGACCGAAAATTTTGAAAAAAAATGATATTTTCTACTTTTTGTTATAAAAAAAATCCAATAAACTAAATTTTAGTCATACATTTAGGCCAAAATGTATTCGGCCACATGTCTTTGGTAAAAAAAATGTCAATAAGCGTATATTTTTTGGTTTGCGCAAAAGTTATAGCGTCTACAAACTAGGGTACATTTTCTGGAATTTACACAGCTTTTAGTTTATGACTGCCTATGTCATTTCTTGAGGTGCTAAAATGGCAGGGCAGTACAAAACCCCCCCAAATGACCCCATTTTGGAAAGTAGACACCCCAAGGAAATTGCTGAGAGGCATGTTGAACCCATTGAATATTTATTTTTTTTGTCCCAAGTGATTGAAAAATGACAAAAAAAAAAATATTTACAAAAAGTTGTCACTAAATGATATATTGCTCACACAGGCCATGGGCCTATGTGGAATTGCACCCCAAAATACATTCAGCTGCTTCTCCTGAGTATGGGGATACCACATGTGTGGGACTTTTTGGGAGCCCCGAAAACCAATCACCGCCTTCAGGATTTCTAAGGGTGTAAATTTTTGCTTTCACTCTTCACTGCCTATCACAGTTTCGGAGGCCATGGAATGCCCAGGTGGCACAAAACCCCTCAAAATGACCCCATTTTGGAAAGTAGACACCCCAAGCTATTTGCTGAGAGGCATATTGAGTCCATGGAATATTTTATATTTTGACACAAGTTGCGGGAAAGTGACACTTTTTTTTTTTTTTTTTTCATAAAGTTGTCACTAAATGATATATTGCTCACACAGGCCATGGGCATATGTGGAATTGCACCCCAAAATACATTTAGCTGCTTCTCCTGAGTATGGGGATACCACATGTGTGGGACTTTTTGGGAGCCTAGCCGCGTACGGGACCCCGAAAACCAATCACTGCCTTCAGGATTTCTAAGGGTGAAAATTTTTGATTTCACTCTTTACTACCTATCACAGTTTCGGAGGCCATGGAATGCCCAGGTGGCACAAAACCCCCCCCAAATGACCCCATTTTGGAAAGTAGACACCCCAAGCTATTTGCTGAGAGGCATGGTGAGTATTTTGCAGCTCTCATTTGTTTTTGAAAATGAAGAAAGACAAGAAAAAACATTTTTTTTTTTCTTTTTTCAATTTTCAAAACTTTGTGACAAAAAGTGAGGTCTGCAAAATACTCACTATACCTCTCAACAAATAGCTTGGGGTGTCTACTTTCCAAAATGGGGTCATTTGGGGGGGTTTTGTGCCACCTGGGCATTCCATGGCCTCCGAAACTGTGATAGGCAGTGAAGAGTGAAATCAAAAATTCACGCCCTTAGAAAGCCTGAAGGCGGTGCTTGGTTTTCGGGGTCCCGTACGCGGCTAGGCTCCCAAAAAGTCTCACACATGTGGTATCCCCATACTCAGGAGAAGCAGCAGAATGTATTTTGGGGTGTAATTTCACATATTCCCATGGCATGTTTGAGCAATATATCATTTAGTGACAACTTTGTGCAAAAAAAAAAAAATTTGTCTCTTTCCCGCAACTTGTGTCGCAATATAAAATATTCCATGGACTCGACATGCCTCTCAGCAAATAGCTTGGGGTGTCTACTTTCCAAAATGGGGTCATTTGGGGGGGTTTTGAACTGTCCTGGCATTTTATGCACAACATTTAGAAGCTTATGTCACACATCACCCACTCTTCTAACCACTTGAAGACAAAGCCCTTTCTGACACTTATTGTTTAAATGAAAAAGTTATTTTTTTTTTGCAAAAAAATTACTTTGAACCCCCAAACATTATATATTTTTTTAAAGCAAATGCCCTACAGATTAAAATGGTGGGTGTTTCATTTTTTTTTTTCACACAGTAATTGCGCAGCGATTTTTCAAATGCATTTTTTGGGGAAAAAACACACTTTTTTAAATTTTAATGCACTAAAACACACTATATTGCCCAAATGTTTGATGAAATAAAAAAGATGATCTTAGGCCGAGTACATGGATACCAAACATGACATGCTTTAAAATTGCGCACAAACGTGCAGTGGCAACAAAATAAATACATGTTTAAAAGCCTTCAAAAGCCTTTACAGGTTACCACTTTAGATTTACAGAGGAGGTCTACTGGAAAAATTACTGCACTCGATCTGGCCTTCGCGGTGATACCTCACATGCATGGTGCAATTGCTGTTTACGTTTGACGACAGACCGCCGCTTGCGTTCGCCTTAGCGCGAGAGCAGGGGGCGACAGGGGTGCTTTTTTTTTTTTTTTTTTTTTTTCTTTATTATTTTTTTGCTTTTTTAATCTTACTTTTAAACTGTTCCTTTCATATTTTTTTTTTTAATCATTTTTATTGTTATCTCGGGGAATGTAAATATCCCCTATGATAGCAATAGGTAGTGACAGGTACTCTTTTTTGAAAAAATTGTGGTCTATTAGACCCTAGATCTCTCCTCTGCCCTCAAAGCATCTGACCACACCAAGATCGGTGTGATAAAATGCTTCCCCAATTTCCCAATGGCGCTATTTACATCCGGCGAAATCTAAGTCATGAAATACTCGTAGCTTCCGGTTTCTTAGGCCATAGAGATGTTTGGAGCCACTCTGGTCTCTGATCAGCTCTATGGTCAGCTGGCTGAATCACCGGCTGCATTCTCAGGTTCCCTGTTGAGACAGGAGAGCCAGAGAAAAACACGGAAGACGGTGGGGGGGGGGGCATTCCCTCCCACGGCTTGTAAAAGCAGTCTAGAGGCTAATTAGCCGCTAGGATTGCTTTTACATGAAAGCCGACCGCTGGCTGAAAAGAATGATACCAAGATGATACCTAAACCTGCAGGCATCATTCTGGTATAACCACTCAAAGTCGTGAATGGCGTACCTGAAGACAAAAAAATGGTTAACAATGGTTAACAATAAAGCACAGTAAACAGTAAAGTATAAATAATTACATACCTGAAAAACAAACATGATAAAACATAATAACAATAACAATAAAACATTGCAGAATAGAATACAGTAAAAAAGAGCAGAACAATAGAGAGAGAGAATAGAGAGAGAGAGAACAATAAAACGACAACTATTTTTTTTTATTTCATATTTTTTTTTTTTTTTACACTTTTTTTGTAACTAACTTTTATAACGGTAACCGGTTCCAGGTTCGGGTCTCTCAAAATGCAATGGCATCTTGGGAGACCCTGTGAAAGTGTGCCTAGTATGTGCAATGCTGTACCCTACGCTAATACTCAACTAGTATTTACACTTTTTTTGTAACCAACTTTTATAACGGTAACCGGTTCCAGGTTCGGGTCTCTCAAAATGCAATGGCATCTTGGGAGACCCTGTGAAAGTGTGCCTAGTATGTGCAATGCTGTACCCTACGCTAATACTCAACTAGTGAATGGTAGCGTTCAAAACATTCACCAATGCAAAGACCAGGATTGTCAGGACAGGAGGGACAATAATAGCGGGTGTCACGCCTATATCCGCGCTTGCTGCAGACACGACATCTTTTTTGGGGGGGTTCGCTGGGTAGGGGTACTCGGGAGGACATAAAAATGCCTCTCATGCAGCCGACTGCATTTGGTTGGGGATGTGAATGGGGGAAGTAGGGGCGCTGCAGAAGCGGTGGGTTCCCAATTAGGATTGGCGAATGCAGCAGGAAGGGCATTATGGGCACGACGGGCCTGTGTTTGTCTTTTTGGTGGCAGCGGGACACTACTTGTGCTTGCCACCTCACCAGCTTGAACTGCACTTATGGGACTCGCCACGTCACCACGTGTTACTGCAGTGCTGGTTTGACTACGACCGGGGTGTACTAGGCCGCTGGCGCTTGCCAGTTCCCCAAAACGCTACCAAAAAACTGTTAGCGATCGCAGGGATCAGGCCTGACTCTGCGAACGCTGCAGTTATGCGTTTAGTGTTTTGTAAGTGACAGTGATCGATCGATACTGCACTTGGGTGGGCTGGGCCAGGCGGAGGGGCAAAACGCAGGTGCTAGCAGGTATCTGGGCTGATCCCGCTAACACTGCGTTTTTGGGAACCCTAAACTGCTGGTGACGCTAGTATAGATCTGATCGGATCAGATATTGATGCGATCAGATACTATACCACTAAGGGAGGTGTACGGTGCGTGCGTGGGTGTTAGCGGTACTGGCGCTAACCTGACGCTGCCTGGGGCTGGTGCTTGCCAGTTCACCAAAACGCTACAAAAAAAACTGTTAGCGATCGCAGGGATCAGGCCTGACTCTGCGAACGCTGCAGTTATGCGTTTAGTGTTCTGTAAGTGACAGTGATCGATCGATACTGCACTTGGGTGGGCTGGGCTGGGCCGGGCGGAGGGGCAAAACGCAGGTGCTAGCAGGTATCTGGGCTGATCCCGCTAACACTGCGTTTTTGGGAACCCTAAACTGCTGGTGACGCTAGTATAGATCTGATCTGATCAGATATTGATCCGTTCAGATACTATACCACTAAGGGAGGTGTATGGTGCGTGCGTGGGTATTAGCGGTACTGGCGCTAACCTGACGCTGCCTGGGGCTGGTGCTTGCCAGTTCACCAAAATGCTACCAAAAAAACTGTTAGCAATCGCAGGGATCAGGCCTGACTCTGCGAACGCTTCAGTTATGCGTTTAGTGCCTTGTAAGTGACAGTGATCGATCGATACTGCACTTGGGTGGGCTGGGCGGAGGGGCAAAACGCAGGTGCTAGCGGGTATCTGGGCTGATCCCGCTAACACTGCGTTTTTGGGAACCCTAAACTGCTGGGGACGCTAGTATAGATCTGATCGGATCAGATATTGATCGGATCAGATACTATACCACTAAGGGAGGCGCATGCTGTGTGCGTGGGTGTTAGCGGTACTGGCGCTAATCTGACGCTGCCTGGGGCGACGCATATCACCGCCGGGCGATCGGGGGGCTAAACCTTTATTCGGTAATAAACGGCGGGTGCCCTGACACTATAAAAAATAAACGAACTAACCAGCGTCAACCGTAACGGTTATACGGTGATCAGTGGTGAAAGGGTTAACTAGGGGGCAATCAAGGGGTTAAAACATTTATTAGGTAGTATATGGGGGTCCCTGACGCTATAAAACGCTGATGGCGAACCTAAATATTTACCTCACTAACTAGCGTCACCAGCGACACTAATACAGCGATCAGAAAAATGATCGCTTAGCGACACTGGTGACAGAGGGTGATCAAGGGGTTAAAACTTTATTAGGGGGGGTTAGGGGGGTACCCTAGACCTACAGGGGGGTAACAGTAACTGTGCTAACACAGTAACTGTCACAAACTGACACAGCAGTAATCAGAAAAAAAAAAACTGCTGGTGTCAGTTTGTGACAGGGGGGGGGGTGATTGGGGGGGGATCGGGGGGCGATCGGGGGGGGGGATCGGGGTGTAATGTGTGCCTGGCATGTTCTACTGTGTGTGTAGTGTTGGTGCACTCACATACCTATCTTCTCTCCTCGGGCCGTAACGGAAACTACCGACCCGAGGGGAGATGACATCACTTCCTTTGCTGCTGTTTAGCATACAGCAGCAAAGGAGTGTTCCCATTGGCCGGCGGCGATCGCGAGGGGGGGGCCACGAACGGATGGCCTCCCCCTCGTCTCCGATCGCCGGGGGACAAAACGGGACCGCCTCGGGCGGCGGGGGGGGTCCGATCGGACCCCCCACCCGCGGGAGGCAAATCACGTACATGTACGTGATTTTGCCTGCCCGTGCCGCCTTGCCGACGTAAATCGGCGTGAGGCGGTCCTTAAGTGGTTAAAGGAGAGTCCAGGACTACTCCTAGGACCTTGGCATGTGGGGATGGGCTTATAGTTGTGCCATCGATTTTGACAGAGAGATTAGGGGAAGATGCACGTGGGGGAGAAAAATGATAAGTTCGGTTTTGGATAGATTAAGTTTGAGGAAGTGGTGCGACATCCAGACTGATACACAGTATCTGATAGTAAATTAGTGATATGTGAGGAGACAGAAGGAGTGTGTTGAGGGGTAGAGAAATAGATCACTTTTCTATGCTTACTCACTTCCTCCAAAACCCAAACACATCCTAAAGAATGCAATTCAATTCATAAAGCAATTCAAATGAATTGATAAAATGCTTTTGCAAACAATACATTTTATTTCACTATTTATGGCTGAAATATGGCAACTTGCTACCCCCTAGTTTGTCTACCAAGGAAAAGAATAAGGTTCTGGTAAGCAAATCCAAGTGCCTTACAGTAAATACAGTTACTTTTTTTTCTGCAGAAAAAGGACTACTCCCCATCTCTAAGATTACCTCCCACTGGCCCTTTTGCTGCCAGGCCCTGAGCTCCACTTACTGAGGTGGCCAGACCATTCTATTTTTCCATTTTGTTAATTTTTTGCTTACATCTTTCAAAGTTTGTTAACCCATTCAGTACCATCCACTTTTACCCCCTTCCTGCCCAGGCAAATTTTCAGCACTGTCGCACTTTGAATGACAATTAAGCGGTCATGCAACACTGTACCCAAATAAAATTTTTATCATTATTTTTCACACAAATAGAGCTTTCTTTTGGTGGTATTTAATAACCACTGGGTTTTTTTTAGTTTTTGCTAAATAATCATCTTTACTCATGAATTTAGGGAAAAATGTATTCTGCTACATTTCTTTGGTGACAATAAGCCAAATGAGCTATATTTTTTAGTCTGTAGGAAAGATATAAAGTCCACAAACTATGGTATATATCCAAAAATTGATCAATCCTGATGTACTGATTCATGTCTAGAGGCCCAAAAATGTCAGTACAGTACAAATATCCCCCAAATTACCTCTTTTTAGAAAGTAGACAGTCCAAGGTATTTAGTAGGAAGCATGACAAGTTTTTTGAATTCGTAATTTTTTTGTCATAAGTTTTTGAAAATCTTTTTGTTTACATATTGTCACCAGTGCAGTACAACGTCATTATAATGGGTGTGGTGGTGACCAGGGACATTGACTGGTGACAGTACAAAAAAAAAAATCAGATTTTAAAAAATATATATATTTTTGATAATTTTTTTGTGATTTTATTTTATTTTTTTACAATTTTTTTTAAACACACCTTGACCAGAGCAATATAATGTTACCATAGCAACATTGTACTTTTTTACACATTATATTTGAATATTGTTTTGTTATGATTAGCTGTGATTGGTCAGAGCTAATAAAATAGTACAGATGGGCTGTGATTGGCCCAGTCAGTACCAGAGCAATATAATGTTACCATAGCAACATTGTACTTTTTTACACATTATGTTTGAATATTGTTTTGTTATGATTAGCTGTGATTGGTCAGAGCTAATCAAATAGTACAGATAGGCTGTGATTGGCCCAGTCAGTACCATGTGATCACACTGACCAATCACAGCTAGCAACACAATTGTATATAATGGATGGCTTGAAAGGAAGCCGTTCATTGTATACAACTGTCATGTGCCCTGCTGTGATTGGGTACAGCAATCACATGGTACCCGCAGCGCGCCGGTACAGTGATCAGTCATTGGCTGTGTCCGGTGGATGCAGCTGGTGAAAGATCACGGTGCTGCATGGTCTCATGGCCTCGGGGAGCTGCACACATGGCGCAATCCAGGAAAAAGTCATATATGCCAGTTAAAGAACTAGAACTTTAACTAGTTAAAGACCCCCTAAACCATACATGTTCTAAAAGCATATGACTGGTAGCATAAAAAGATGGTGCTAATGATATTTTAGGTCCCATGACAGTTGCACAAATGTTTTAGTAAGTCACTATCTTATTAAATATACACTAAATTCATTAGGTTATAGGCTATAATTTTTCACGTACAGCTTTAATAGCTTCTAAAAGATCCAACAAACATACATTTCCTGACAGACTCCATGGCAGCCTATGTGTGGGGTTAACCCCACCTCCTCTCCAATGCTATAGGGACCCCATTCCCATAAATTTGAGATCACAGCCAGAGACTGCATTCATTTTTTGTCCTCCTCATTGGACTACAGCGATGCACTTACGTTTCTTTCATGACGTCCAAGACTGGATGATTGCGCCCGAGTGGGTTGAAGTGGGGCATACGATTCAAGCGGTGTCAAAATATCGCCCAAGGCCCAGCCATGGGCGAGTGTGTGGCTTCAGGCAAATGTGTCCAGTGGTGGGGATGGCCTGCATATGCCCAGAAGAGAGATGTCCTGTATGGTGTTGGCTGGCAAGGTCTTGAGCCCTCAGGAGTTCCCTCCATAGCAGCAGTTTATGTTTTATATGTTGTCTTTCCCCCCCTCGTGGTTTTCCCCATTTCTGGTGCTCTTATGGCACCTGGAGCACTTCTGCGTTCCAGGACACGTCTCCCTCTTCCAGTTCACGGCTGCAGCGAGCTTCCACGCATGCGCGAAACCGAGGCTTAGTTCGTGCATGCACAGCTCGGCGGCCGTGCAGGCGCCTGACGGCAGGTCGCCACAGTGCAGGCGCGAACAGGGCACGGTGGTGGCGTCACTACGGCGGGTAAATTAAAACCCCGAGATCCCCTGTCACCTTGGGATTACCTGCGGGCAGTGTGCGGCAGTTTTCCCAGGCACCAGGCAACCAGGATCAGTTAAGCACCAGCCCAGGATCATGGTGCAGGAGGGGGAAAAGTGGCTCTTAAAGAGGAAGTGCATTCCTTTATGTGCTGCCACCTTACTCCTTTTTTCTAGGATGTTTGTTCCTACAAGCTGCAGGATCTTCGCCTATTCGTCCTCCAGGGTGCCATGGACAGGTCACCGTCTCCGTGCAGCCAGCCCTCATGCTCTAGGTACGTGTGGGTCAGAGGAAGGGTGCCAGGTCCGCTGATGGATGGACACATGCCCTAATGACATGCTCTCTTTTTCCTACCCTTCTCTTTTATTTAGCCCTTCCAGGTCAGATCGCCATCTTGTGGTACAAGATGACAGAGACCTTGCCTGGCTGCAACGTCAGCCTTCCTCATCCAGGTCCAGACATGACTCCTCATCTAGGACCCATCAACAGAGGAGATGTTCCCATTCCTCCTCCAGACACCGCACCCACCGCCATGACAGCCGCTCTGATCGCAGAGCCTGTTGGGGATGTGGGACACGAGTCCTGGAGGGCAAATCTTTATGCGACTCATGCTATGCCCAGGAGGTCGGGGAAAGATAGACAGAAGACCAACAGATGGAGTCTCTAGTTAAGTGTGTGCTGCAGCAATCCCTGAAGGAGTGGGGTACGACCCGCACGTGGAGCCAGTCCACCACTCTATCAGGCTCTCCAGCTGACAAGGCCCAAGAGGATCCAGGCCTATCCCAGCCTTATGATGCATCTCTCGGGTCTTCAGACAGCGAAGTAGAGGGAGATTAATTTATTGGAGGCTTTGACTTCGCCCTAGTGTCACCACTAATTAAAGCATTCAAAGGGGCACTCAAGTGGGAAGATCCTTCCACTCCCTCAGCTAAGCAAAGGAAATTCTTTAAGCACCTGGGATAGGAGCGTGCTAATTTCCCACTCCTTTCAGAGTTGAAAAACATAATTGACGAGGAATAGAGTAACGTGGACAAGAAGACCTCTTTGTCAAGTAAAACCTCTAGATTACACCCTTTCAAGGCAGAGGAAGTGAAGCATCTGGAAAATGCTCCCTTGGTAGATGCAGCACAGAGGCGACTCGCTAAACATGTCACTCTTCCTCTAGAAGAAGATGTATCCTTCAAGGATGGGCTTGAGAAGAGAATAGATCAGGATCTCAAGAGGATATACGGGCTAGCCGGTATGGCTTGCAAACCCACCTTGGCCCTCGCGGCCATGTCCAAGGCAATGGAAGCCTGGACAGAAATGTGGATTCCGTGCTCAAGGGCATTTCAGAAGAATTGGCCAGGGGCTCGGCTGTCCAAGAATTGAAGCTGGCAGTGGCCTTCCTGGGGGAAGCTTCCATCGACCTGATCCACCTGCTGGCTCGGACTATGCGATTCTCGGTCACGGCTAAGCGGGCCTTATGGTTATGCCCTTGGCTCACTGATCCAGCATCTAAACAAGCCTGGTGCAGGGTCCCCTTTGAAGGGCCCTTGTTGATTGGCAACAGGTTGGATCACGCTATAGCCCAGGCCATGGGTGGGAAGTGGAGCTTCTTGCCCCAGGACAGGCATCTGCTCGGCCAGAGGAGGCCCCAGCAGAGAAGACGCAGTTCTGAGCGTTCAAGCGAAGCACACTCTTACAGGCCTGGCCGGGAATTCAGAAGGAATTGGAGCAGGGGTCAGACATCCTTCCAAAAGCCCGCTAAAAGCCAGGCGTCCAGCGGACGTAAACCGACTAAGTCGTTTTGAGGTGGGGGCGCGTCTGCTTCTCTTCCAGCACATCTGGGTGGCCTCAATCTCGGACTACTGGACCATCAGGACGGTCTCCATAGGCCACATATGGTCCTTCACCAGTACTCCCCCCAGGTTTATTTCTACCCTTTTTCTTCTACCACGGTCAGAAGAAAAGAAGCAGATGGTACAGGGAGCCGTGGTGCCTGTCCTGAAGGGCGAAGAGTTCCAAGGGGTGTATTCCCTACTTAAACAAGTTTATAATAAACACGAAAGATTCAAAATGAAGACTCTGTCTACCATTCGGCAAGCCGTTCAGCCAGACGACTGACTGGTTTTATCAACTTAAAGGATGCCTATTTCCACGTGCCTGTAGCAGAAGAATTTCTCAAATACCTCCCTTTTGGGCTGATAACCTCACCTCGAGTTTTCCCGAAAGTTCTTCTGGCCGTGGTGGCCCTCATCAGAACAAAAGGAATACGGCTGCGCCAATTTCTCGATGACCTCTGTTACTATCTCAAGACAAGGAGACAAGGAGCAGCTGCTGATCCACAGAGCTCAGGTTATCACCACACTGCTCGAGTTTGGTTGGCTGCTAAACCTAGAGAAAAGCCATCTGGAACCAGTACAGCACCTAGTATACCTAGGGGCCTAGTTTGACACTGTGGAAAGTACCATTTCTCTGCCAGTGGAGAAGATCTCGGTCATACAAGAAAGAGTGTTCTGGGCTCTAACCTCCTCACGTCTGAGGGCTTCACGGTGCCTAAAAATTATCGGCATGATGGTCTCTATGACCCCCATGGTCAAATGGTCTCTGTGGAGGCTAAGCCCTTTACAGACAGGGTTTCTCCAGCAATGGAACTCAGGAGACGACAACCAATTTATTCACATAACAGTAATGAGGAACAGCCTCCTCTGGTGGGCTGCAACGCAGGGACCTGCTCATGTGCCACTCCAGCGCCCACGCCTCATGGGTCACAGTCACGACCAATGCAAGTGGTGTCAGATGGGGAGCCCTTTGCAGGTTGGAGCTGGCACAGGGCAGGTGGGATGCCCGTCGCCACAACCCGGGTTTGAATGTTCTGGACCTGCGGGCAGCCTGGTGTGCCCTTCAGGCCTTCAATCATCTCCTGAAAGGGGAATCAGTTTTATTGAGAATGAACAACACCACAGCAGTCTGCTATGTGAAGAGACAGGGGGGCGCTCAGAGCTCCACCATGCTCCAAGAAGTCGAGCCTATCATGTCATGGGCCCAGAAAAACCTGGCCAATATCTCGGCAGTCTTTGAAGAACGTTCTTTTTTTGGTCATGCTCCAGGCCACATGCTGTTTACAGATGGCTCTTCATTATATATATGCTGCCGTGTCCGGACTGAGAGGGCAAGACGTGGTTACACCGTTCCGCCTGGGAGTCTGGCTGAGACCGTGATACACCTGCCTTTCTGCTTTATTTTGTCTGGTAAGGGGACATTCCCTAAGGTCTGTTTAAAATCTGCTCCTTTGGTGTTTGGTTCCTGGTCTCACTTATCTGCATAAGAGGGTCTGTCTTCTGGTAAGCAGCTCGTATTACTAGCTTTCACAACACCTGGTGGGAGTTTCCTCACAATCTTTTCACATTTTTTGGGGTGATCTATGCACGCTGACTGTCCAATTATATCTGGTAAGCAGATTTTGGGAGTCGTACATTTTTCACCCATTCATAATTTTATTTATAATCTATTTTTATATTTGACTTATTTGATTCTATCCAATTTTGCATGATTGCATGATATTCACTATATCGTCCTATCTATGAGTATAGGATTTCATATGATCACACATGATTTAAGGTCTATTGAGTGTCACTTCTCTTTTTTCCTTTTTTTGGTTTGGCGTGGTGTTTATGTAAACAATATTACGCTATATTTTTGTTATATATATTTTTTCGGATCATAATCTGTGGATCTACGTGACGAGGGCGCCCTTCCGGTTTCATCTGGAGCGTACACTTAAAGGCCCAGGCTGGGTTTAAGCCACTCGCCCACTTATGGCTTACTTTTGGTAAGCGCAATATATATCGGTGTGTTCTGCTAATTGTGTCCGCCATCACTGTTTCCCTTGGAAGAATTATTTCTATATCACATGCTTTGCCTGGAATAAAAAGTAAGTGCTACTGATTTTAGGCCCTGTGATATTTGCACAAATGTTTATTAAAGTGATATTTTCACTAAAAATACACTAAAATAATTATTAGCGGACACAAGCACAACATAAATGTCTTCTAAATTCCTACTAAATATAAAAATTAAAACTGTACAGTATTAGGTTAATTCATAACAAACATTTGTAAATTTTAAGTGACAAAAAATGGTAAAAACTAAAAGGCACGCAAAACTAAAACTATAAATAAGAAACTTACTCTAAAAATCTTTAGTTTCTCATTTATAGTTTTAGTTTTGCGTGCTTTCAGTTTTCACCATTTCTTTTTTTTTTTTTTTCAGTACTATATTCTTTTTCTCTTTGTCTGTAAGGTTTTTTTTTTTTTTGCTAGTAGTATCCTCTTAGTAGTAGCTTAATGCTAAAGACCAATATATTATTGATTATACTGCCTCCTGAGACCTTTCAATTGGTGCCATATATCTTCTGTATAGCTATGAATCCATACTGGTCCATTTGTGCACCAGCATCGGTGTATATATTGTATATTATATGCACTTGTATTTCCAGGTGCTCCTTAAAAGCACAGTTTATTGTTTTACTTTTATGTGTGTTTTGCTGGTGTAGGTATGTAAGTACCATTTGTGTATGATTATTCTGTATGCAAAATATTTTCAGTAAATTCAGATTGAAACTAAAAATCTTAAGGTTATCATTTTTCACTTACAGCTTTCAGAGTTTTTTTGTGGACTGCCAAACCATATATTTTCTAAAAGCATAGGACTTGTAGAATAAAAAAAAGTGCTACTGATTTTTTAGGCCCCGTGATAGTTGCATAAATGTTTATCAAATCATAATTTTTGCTAAAAATACACTAAAATCATTATTAGCGGAAACAAACACAATAAAACTTGTAATTTTTCTGCTAAATTCCTACTATATTTAAAACTTTAAATTGTATTGAGTTAATAAATAACGAATATTTTTTAAAACTTTTTTGTGCCTTTTTTCAAAAACGAACGTACACAAAACTGTAAGTAAGCAAGCTGGAGATTGACTATGCATTTTGCTATTGCCCAATCACAGTGCCATGTGTATCCTATCCTGCATTGATATACATTGTGATAAAATGATACAGGCATACATTTTATTGCAATGCAGTGCATTACAATGTGTGGCAATTTCCTGACGTACATAGAATAGAGTGAAAGTAAAAAAAACAAAAAAAACTTCAATGTATTGTAACAATTGACTGCAGTGCTTATGTAAAATGCATACAGTGCACATGAGTTATGGGCACCATAACACATGCCCACTGGGGCCCTCCGTGTGTTGCTGCACTGAAGCTGCATTCAGGCAGCCTATGTTACACTATAGGGATGCAGCAGCTGTAGGAATGTAGCCAGAGTATGTTCATACAGCAATGCATACAGCAGTTAAATTGATAGATGTGTGGGTGTGTGGCCCTGAATGCAGACAGTGTGAATCCAGGGGTGCTCATCTGCACACCTGTCCAATTAGGATCTTTGGCTGTGTTCACGTAGCTGTCACATCCCCATAGACAAAAAGTGGCTTCCTGTATGCACCTCTACAGGACAGAGTGCTTTGTGTGAGTGAGCCCTTAAGGGCTTGTTCACAAGGGGCGTACTACAGCATATGCCCTGCGAGACCATGTTTACCAGCAAGGGGATGCAAAGGTGTTTCATTCAGTCCCCTTGATATCAATTGGGATGCAGTGACTGCATGTCCACAGCCACTGCTTTCAATTTGACATCCGTGTAGGTGCAGGTGCATGGCCCTGAACACAGACAGTATGTGGCTTTAGGGACACATAGCCACACGCACCTGCACCCGCACACACACAGATGTCAAATTGTGAGCAGCGGCTGTGTTCAGGACACATGTGCATGCCTATATAGGTAAACATGGCCTTGGATGGGTATATGATATAGTGTGGCCCATGTAAATCAGGCCTTATTGTTACATCCACATTCACATTTATGTAACACTTATGTTTTGTGGTTTTTTTTACATATATATATATATATATATATAAAACTTTTTTACAGTTAAACCCAAAAGTGCAGCGCTTATAAATTACATACATTAGATAAAAGTGTTATACAGTACTAGCATGAAAAATATCCATACTAAGTATATGAACAAACAAAATCATGCACGAACAAAAGGTTGTGTATAAAGTCCCATAACAGAAACGAGAAGTTTAAAAGTGACTTGTGATTTATACAGTGGAACCTTGGTTTATGAGTAACGCGGTTAATGAGCAATTTGAAAGACTTTTTTTTTTTTAATGTTGACTCGGTTTGCGAGTGTTGTCTCGCAAAACGAGCAGAACTCAAGCCAATGGGGTGTGCAGTACCACATTTGGCCAGAGGTGCGGAGGCGCCGTGACACTCAGAACGGTTCAGAGCCGTTCGGAAATACTTGGGAACACTTGGAAATACTGGGAAACACTCGGAAATACTCCGTTCCTGAGTGCTTTCGAGCCTTTCCGAAGGTTTCCGAGTTCAGTTGAGCTGTCCCCGAGTATTTCCGAGGCTCTCTGGCGGCCCCCACCTCTGGCCACATGCGGTATTGCATGCAATATAAGTCAACGCAGAACGAATTATCTTCGTTTCCATTGACTTCTATGGGGAAACTCGCTTTGATATGTGAGTGCTTTGGATTACAACCATTCTCCTGGAACGGATTATGCTCGTAATCCAAGGTTCTACTGAATAGCAAAATGTAGAGGTGTATCCCAAATAGACAGGTTTCCAGGTTCCAGTGTTTATTGCACTAAGTGAATAACACCAGTGGATAAAAGTTGGGGGCTTACCGGATTTCAGTGGCCCTCATTAAAGAGAAGTCAAAGTAAAAGTAAAGTAAATATATAATGGATCCACAAGACCTCCAATCCACTCACTGGAGTGAGTCACAACAAGGTACAGTGTGTCACAGCATGAGCGTTGAGCATTGAGGCTCCATACACAGGTGTTTCATGTGTTGGTTTAAAGCACTATTTACGTAATACATTTTTTGCCTTTGGAGATGAATAAAATGTTACCAATTTGAAGTCTGACCAATCCAGTACCCAGCATTAACATGTCATTTTAAGCTGGATTGAAGCATTTGTGTATCACCATACACTTTAAAGCTATATTGGGGAAATCTAACAGGGTTTAAATAGTTGTGCCTTAATATTTGGAACTGTGTGATTCTATGCAAGTATTGAAGCTGTTCAACCATCAAAAGGATGTACTCACCCTGGGGGATGTCTGATTTTTTGGTGTCTGACAGAAGCAGCATTATAATCTTTGGGCATTGATCTTTGCAACTTGCTACACTTAGTGCCTTTATATTTTACCCCAGCCTGCAACCTTTTGATGGTTGAACAGCTTCAATGTCTCCTAATAAATGTGGTATTTGTTTATTTCCAGATGCAATGGGTTTTCTCTCTTCCTCCGCATTCCAGCCTATCAAAGTAAGGCTTAAAAGGTGTGCTGCAATCCTATGAAATAAACATTTCTTTTTATTTTGAAATCTGCCTGCTCTCTCCCTCTGGAAAAAAGCAGACTATCAAAAAGGCTTCAAAAATCGACTGCTAATATGAACATTTTGGGACTTCAGTCTATAAAAAAATTACATTGTTATTTGTTTAGTCAAGATGAAATGTGCATGCTCTCTACCTCTGACATAGCATCTTAGCTAAATAACAGTACATTTTGCCCATCAAATTAGTTCTGTTTATTATTTATTTCACTGTAATTTAGTTACATATAAGATATTGTTTAATACAAAGGAGATTGTTTAATGCAAGGAGTAGCAGGGCAAAGTAAAGTTTTGAATCTAATCCTGTAAGAATGAGAACAGCTGTGTAGGCAAAGAGAGGCAGATACTGGTGGTAGGGACTCAGTTATTAGACAGGCAATCAGGGTAATCTATCACAAAGACCACAATCATCTAACAGTTTCCTGTTTACTGGGTGCTCGGGTTGCAGATCTGGTTGACAGATTGTTTGGTGGGGCTAGGAAAGACCAAGCTATAACTAAGAATTAAAAAAAGATTTTAGAGTCTGTGGTACCAAGTTAACAGACAAGACCTCCAAGTATTTTCAGAAATACTATCTGTGCCACAAGCCACTTCAGAGAGGCAATGAGAGCTTAGGAAGCCGAACAAGTGGCTGAGGGGGAGGCTGAAGCTCTGTTGAGGGAACAAAAGTTAGAAGGAATTGACCACAGGGCATTCAAAACAACATGGTAACATTTTCCTAAATATAATTTGTCTGTTTTCCCCCATCTAATTTCACTCATGCAGTCCACATGGAAAAAATTGGAAGCCAGTTTTGAGACAAAATTTGAATGAACATTAAAACTGCTGACTATGCAGCAAAATCAAGTTCTCAAAGTTTCACTGTTCATCATACCTAGAGTATAGCACCAAAGTGAGCATGAATGTACAATTTCAGTGTCTTAATTGCAGACAAAATCTAGAAATGTCACACTCAAACTGATGGACTTCCCAACTTTATATCTATATATCTGTTAATTCAGCAACTTGGGGTAAAAGGACTCATAATTTAAATGGAGTATGAGTAAATCATCAAAATATACTTCTTATATCCTTTAATGTTTTTGTGCTGCAGTTGGCCATTTTAAATAAGTAATTTTAACAATGCCACAATCTGTTTGCATTTAAAGTTTTAAATAAAATTTCATGCAGGCAGCCCTTTATTACAGAAGAGTCTCTTCTGCAATAAGACAAAGTTACCCTGCCTGTTCATAGTCTTCTTTAAAATGTACGCTGAGCTGTACATGTGTACCACTGTTGTGGTGCTGAAATTAATGACTCCTGTGTGCATATGTTGAGGTCATCTCATTCCTAGCCTTCCGATCAAGAGGGTGAAAACCTGCTATCCAGTAGAAGCCAAATGAGAACATGTCAGTGGTTGACGAGGGGTCTAAAGATGGCGTGGCTAATTTGGCATCATAGAACCTTAGTGAAAATTTGTTATGACTTTTACATCATAATGTTCTTAACACCTACCGTATAATGTGATGTCTGGTTCTTGCATATGTCCTTTGCTTCAGATTTTCTATTAGACCATATAAATTTCAAACAAATAAATATTTACCCTTTGAAAAAAATATCCTAGCTTTAGGACACCGTTATAATTTATAAGAACATTAGTCTGTTTGTCATTATTATAATGCAGCATACAATATTCCTCTTAGAACCTTAAAATACCAAAAGCTAATGGACATGTAATTCTCTTTTCAAATGTAGACCTCAAAATCTATAATTTGGCTTTATTTTAATTAGATATTTTGTTTGCAGTGTAATATCTTTAAATAAACATATTTGCTCATTTATTTGAAATAAAGTATTATTCTTTTTTCTTTTTTTTTTGCAGATTTTCATTTGTTAAAAGGCTGGTCACTTTATAAATATGCCAGACGCAGCTGGCCATTTACCCTTCTACTATGGCAGCATATCCCGTGCTGATGCAGAAGAGTTTCTCAAGATGGCTGGAATGATTGATGGTCTTTTCTTGCTTAGGCAGTGCCTGCGAACTCTTGGTGGCTATGTTGTCTCTATGGTCTTCGATCTACACTTTTACCATTATCCTGTGGAGCGACAGCTAAATGGCACTTATGCTATATTCGGAGGAAAGCCTCATTGTGGGCCAGCTGAACTTTGTGAGTACTACTCTAAAGAAGCAGATGGGTTGTGCAGTGTCCTCCGGCGACCTTGCAATCGGCCAAGTGGGGTAGAATGCAAGCCTGGAGTTTTTGATAACATTCGAGATAACATGATGAGAGAATATGTGAGACAAACTTGGAATCTAGAGGTGAGTAAGAAAAGATTTTTGCATCAAACAGAAAATTTGTGTCATCTGTACTTTATTGGTTATGCAGCGATGGTAGATTTGGTCTTATTCCCCCCTCGGAGCACACAAGGCCAGGCACACAGCATTTTTTTACATTTTTTCAGTGGCTCAAAGATCAGTCTAGGGTTTCTTTCCTGACACAAGCATGACAGCATACACAAATGAGATAGGCTCCGCCCCTCACCCAATCAGGACTGGTTATACTATATATAAGTGAGTTGCCTCCCCCCAGACGATACTCTCTTTTTGTTCCTCAAATGCTCAACTGGTTATAGCTATGAATCAAAGAAATTTTTTATGTTTGCCCTCACCTTGCCGGATTCATCTGGCCAGCCGTACAGTTTCAGCCTCTTTCCTGTGATGAAGCCCCTCTGTTCGGTTGTAAAACTTCCGAATGATGGAGACCCCCCCAGGTCCAGGTACTGGGGGGCTGGGATACTGGTCTCTGGATGCAAGTAAAACCGTTCTGCTTTGTGGTTGGGTTGGGACTAATGCAGTCTCTTCTCCCTGGTGAGTTGTGGCCCCACACACACATTTTTGTTAGTCTGGCTTTGGGTATGTTGGTTTCCCTTGCAAAGATGCTGGAATATTTTTGTCAGGGCTGTCCCCTTCCATGCCTACTTGTCTGCTTCCTGTGGCTGGACTGCGCTTTCAGTCAGCAGGGAGCAGCAAGATGATGTTGGGGTAACTGCTGGCCTGCTGTAGAAGTTACCGGGAGCCCCATGCGGCTGCCTGGGAATGGATTGGTGGCCACCTGTTCAGGAATGGAGCCTATCCCATCCCCCCTTACAGTCAGTCAGGGAGGGGTGCTGCACAGATCAGGTAAGCTTTCCATGGGCTGTCATGGTGCTATTAATATACAAGCTGCCAAAGTAGGTTAAACTGCTGTGCATAGTTCTGTCTGTTTCATTTGCTTCATAGGTTTTGTTTGTCTGTCTGTAGGACTACTAATGCATGAACTGATATGCAGGTGTTTGCTGCAAAGTTGAGTCTTTCCTATTAACTCAGCAATGCCTGGCTTTACAGATTTGGGATCACTGTGTCAATGCTTCAGTGCTTGGATTTGCTGTTTTTAACCTTTACAGGGCAGTCGCTTAGGGTAGGTGATCCTGCCAGGTATATTAACCCTTCATTGCGCTGCTTATGAGCGAGTGATGCTTCGGTATGGATGCCACTGCTATGCATTTATGTTGCTGTTATGCGTTTAAGGTCTGCTTTTGGGTGCAATGTGTTTAATGATTGCTATGCATTAACCTATTATGTCCAAATGCCAGCGTGAAAAATTCAGTGTTCTGCTTAAGTTACAGTGCTTTAAGTAATCGGTTTATTACACTACTATCTGTAATTGCTCCTGTCTAAGGGTTTAACCCTTGCTCACAGCATATAGGTCCATTTGCTGCTTCGATTTCTGCAAATGGGTGTGTGGATGGCCACTGATATTGTATTAAGGCTATGTCCTAGCCAGTACTTCCAGGTATTTATTATCACCACAAACCTGCAGCTCATATCTTGAGCCATATGCTTACCCAGAGACCAGCCACGATCAATAAGGTGAGGGTCAGGTAAGTATGCTATCATAAAAAAAAAAGAGTGTGTGGGCAGTATGGATTGTAAAACTCTCCAGCCCTTAAATACCAGCACCACTCCCCAA
This sequence comes from Lithobates clamitans, assembly GCA_037952925.1. Classification (NCBI taxonomy): domain Eukaryota; kingdom Metazoa; phylum Chordata; class Amphibia; order Anura; family Ranidae; genus Lithobates; species Lithobates clamitans. The sequence goes on along the minus strand of JBBGZY010001818.1, from coordinate 96,409 downwards.
AGGAAAAGTAGCAACTTGTTCTTCCAACAGTGACAGGTCCTGTTTGGCTCTAAAAACTACCATACATTCAAAGTACTGTCAGAAGGGGCAGACTAAAGGAAATCACAACAAGGACCATATTGGGCAGAATGGGGAGTGTGGTTAACTGACATGCCCGCCAATATACTATGCCAAGTTGCATATCAGGTGGCAGTAAACACAAAGGCAGATGTGTTCACTCAAGTGCAAACTGACTGGGTGGATCTCAAGATGCTAACTCTCAGGTACTAAGCTGATCAAACAGCAAAGTTTGTTTAAAGGGTACCTCCTGCCTCAAAAACAGCAGGCCAATGAGCATTCGTCAGATTGGCCCAATGTGTCTTCATGCTAACAGAGGATGCAAGATCCCCTCTGTAAAGCCCAACTTTTACTGCAGAGGCAGTTAGCCAAGCCAAGTAATCTTCATCAGACTAGCCAGAAGTGCCAGTCTGCCAGCAGATGATGCAATAGCCTTCGCAGAGGCATGGGAATCAGAAATTATACTACCATTAGGGAGTATAGTGTGTGTCCTGCGTTGGAGTTCACTTCAATAGCCAAGGCTATTTGGTTCTCAGCAGACGAGTTGAAGGCAAACTTGGCCAGTAATACGCATTTGTGGTGCTTGATCCATGAATGAAATTGGAGTGATCAGCGAGGCAGTACAACCACTATGGAGGCAGCAGGCTGTTCCTCCTCCTATTCTGGGAGGGTAGTCAAGCCCTATGGCTTAACCCACTGACTGTGTATACCTCTAAGTCGAATGGAATGTGATTTAAGATGGAATCGGTGATGTCCAGATCAGGGACTAATCCCTTAGGCTAATCACCTAGGCCCAGAACAAAGTGTGACAGGGCCTGAGAAGAGCTAGAGAAGAGATTGGAAGATTCATAGTCATCTTTGATCGATTAAGCCCAAGTCTGCTCCTCTAGAGGAACAGCAAAGTTCCTTTTCACTCAAGTGTGCCCAGTAGGTGTTATATTGCAGAAATGAATACAAATTTGGGCAGAAGGCTCAGGATCAGTGGGGCCTGTGCAGCACTTGTCTTTGTGATGTGATATATTACCACTATGGTTCTTTAGAGATACCAAGGCTTTAAGCAAATGTTACCAAATCTTGTCCAACAGGAACCATTGTTCCATTGTTCTTAGTCGGAAAGCAGATTTAGGCAAGGTATGGAACGAAGGATCAAGATCCAAAAAAAAAAAAAAATCATATGGAGTCATTGAGAACAATCACTCAAACCATCAGATAAAGCAGCTACAGTTTCTCTAGATCTACAGTCAGGTGCATAAATATTGGGACATCAACACAATTCTAATCTTTTTGGCTCTATACACCACCACAATAGATTTGAAATGAAACGAACAAGATGTGCTTTAACTGCAGACTTTCAGCTTTCATTCGAGGGTATTTACATCCAAATCAGGTGAACGGTGTAGGAATTACAACAGTTTGTATATGTGCCTCCCACTATTTAAGAGACCAAAAGTAATGGGACAGATTAACAATCATCCATCAAACTTTCACTTTTTAATACTTGGTTGCCAATCCTTTGCAGTCAATTACAGCCTGAAGTCTGGAACGCATAGACATCACCAGACACTGAGTTTCCTCCCTGGTGATGCTCTGCCAGGCCTCTACTGCAACTGTCTTCAGTTCCTGCTTGTTCTTGGGGCATTTTCCCTTCAGTTTTGTCTTCAGCAAGTGAAATGCATGCTCAATCGGATTCAGGTCAGGTGATTGACTTGGCCATTGCATAACATTCCACTTCTTTCCCTTAAAAAACTCTTTGTTTGCTTTCGCAGTATGCTTCGGGTCGTTGTCCATCTGCACTGTGAAGCACAGTCTAATGAGTTCTGAAGCATTTTGCTGAATATGAGCAGATAATATTGCCCCAAACACTTCAGAATTCATCCTGCTGCTTTTGTCAGCAGTCACATCCTCAATAAATACAAGAGAACCAGTTCAATTGGCAGCCATACATGCCGACACCATGACACTACCACCACCATGCTTCACTGATGAGGTGGTATGCTTTGGATCATGAGCAGTTCCTTACCTTCTCCATACTCCTCTCTTCCCATCACTCTGGTACAAGTTGATCATGATCTCATCTGTCCATAGGATGTTGTTCCAGAACTGTGAAGACTTTTTAGATGTTGTTTGGCAAACTCTAATCTGGCCTTCCTGTTTTTGAGGCTCACCAATGGTTTACATCTTGTGGTGAACCCTCTGTATTCACTCTGGTGAAGTCTTCTCTTGATTGTTGACTTTGACACACATACACCTACCTCCTGGGTGTTCTTGATCTGGCCAACTGTTGTGAAGGGTGTTTTCTTCACCAGGGAAAGAATTCTTCGGTCATCCACCACAGTTGTTTTCTGTGATCTTCCGGGTCTTTTGGTGTTGCTGAGCTCACCGATGAGTTCTTTCTTTTTAAGGATGTTCCAAACAGTTGATTTGGCCACACTTAATGTTTTTGCTATCTCTCTGATGGGTTTGTTTTGTTTTTTCAGCCTAATAATGGCTTGCTTCACTGATAGTGACAACTCTTTGGATCTCATATTGAGAGTTGACAGCAACAGATTCCAAATGCAAATAGCACACTTGAAATGAACTCTGGACCTTTTATCTGCTCCTTGTAAATGGGATAATGAGGGAATAACACATACCTGGTCATGGCACAGCTGAGCAGCCAATTGTCCCATTACTTTTGGTCCCTTAAAAAGTTGGAGGCACATATACAACCTGTTGTAATTCCTACACCTGATTTGGGTGTAAATACCTTCAAATTAAAGCTGAAAGTCTGCAGTTAAAGCACATCTTGTTTGATTCATTTCATATCCATTGTGGTGGTGTATAGAGACAAAAAGATTAGAATTATGTCGATGTCCCAATATTTATGAACCTGACTTAGCTGATGTGTACATATGCACTTTGTTACACCCAGGCTTCTGAGAGTTTCACCTTGGGTTCGTTCAACAACTTTTTGACCTTTCCACATACTCAAGACATTTTTCCAGAACATTGCTTCCAGGAGTGGCCATCTTGCAGAAGCAAGGGCTGCAGGTTCCTTATGTGAACAACAGCTGTGGGTGGCTCAACATCCTCCAGATCCTGGCAAACCCTGATTCAGAGGGAAGGCCAACTAATCTCATTATAATAATGACATTTTAGAGGTTCAGCAGAATACTGTAGAGTTGCCCTCACGGAGGTTACAGCAGGGGCGGATCCAGAGTCTAGTCTCGGGAGGGGCACTGCCAGAAAATAAGATGTACCTGTACGCCATTTTGTGAAATAGCCAGCAAAGGCACGCGTGCTGATTGGCCAAAGGGGGAGCCAATCCAGCGGGTCTGGCAGAAGTGATGTCCGCCGGCCACCTGCAATCGCTCCACACAGAGATAGAACAGCGGTCTGCTGATGTAAACAAGGCAGATCGCCGTTCTGTCAGAGATGAACAGAGTGATCTTGTGTTCCTGCTAACCAGGAACACAGATCACTCTGTTCATCTAGTCAGTCCACCCCCCACACAGTTAGCAAGCACCCCCTAGGGACATAGTTAACCCTTTGATAACCCCTGATGTTAACCCTTCCCAGCCAGTGTCATTAGTACAGTGACAGTGCATATTTTTATTACTGGTCCCCAAAAAGTGTCAAAAGTGTCCGATCTGTCCGCCACAATGTTGTAGTCCCGCTAAAAAAAACACTGATCACCGCCATTACTAGTAAAAAAGAAATAAAAATGCCGTAAATCTATCCCCTATTTTCTAGATGCAATAACTTTTGTGCAAACCAAGCAATATACACTTAAAATATGTAGCAGAATTCATATTGGTCTAAATTGAGGAAGACATTTTTTTCATAGCAAAAAGTAAAAAATATTGCTTTTTTTTCGAAATTGTCAGTTTCTTTATATTGCAAAAAATAAAATATCACCAAAAGAAAGTGCTATTAGTGGAAAAAAAAGGACATCAATTTTACTTGGGTACAGCGTTGCATGACACGCAATTGTCAGATAGTTACAGTAATGCAGCACAGTATCACAAAGAATGGACTGTTCATGGGGGGTAAAACTTTCCAGAGCTGAAGGGGTTTAGATTGAATAAAACTCAAAGGGCAGCATTTGTTTTTCATAAATAATGGCAGTATGGCACACAAGATTTTGTGATTTTACACATTTGCTAATTCTTTTACTCACTTTTATTTAATATTTTGGTGCTCTGGTCACTGGTGGGGGGGAGGGGTTCCCATGCTGGTGGCAATGGAGATTAGCAGGATCCATTAGCAGGTGCAGCCGGCAGCATCAGATGACAGTGACACACAGTCACTGCTTCTTCCTGTGTTCACGCCGTGCTGTGGAGAAGATAGAGGGAGGAGGTGGGTGGAGCCAACACTTTCATGCAGGGGCGGAGAATGAAGAAGGCTCCGCTATGAATGCTGGGGTTCTCCTCCTCCTCAGCAGCGGCTCCAGCCTCTGATGTGACTGACGTCACTGGTTGCTACACGCCAAGCGGCACAGGCGTTAGCAACCAGTGCAGGGAAGACTAGCCAGCGGCGCAGCTCCACCCACCTCCTCCCTCCAGCGCTGCAATAGCATAATGGACATAACACAGAGTCTCTCTCCGCGCCGCTTATCAGCTGCTTATACTGGTGTGAGAGAGAGACTCGGTCGGGACTGCAGTCACTGATATTTTCGGGGGGGGCAATTGTCCCGTTGCCCCCCCCCTGGATCCGCCCCTGGGTTACAGTATTAGGTCTTATGTAAAAGCAAGTCCTAGCTCTATCCCATCTGTTTGTATCCCATGGTTGAAGTAAGGCTGCAGTAATCCATGCAGTTGGTTGGACGCGCTGGAAGATTTAGAACATCATAAACTGGCCTTCTAAGGTAGTGAAAGATTTGCTTCCTATTCCAGGGAAGATTACCCCACATATGGGACTAGTCCCGTTTGATGGTGGCTAAGGATAGTTAATCTTATCAACTTCCAGGCATACCAATCATCAAAGTCTATTTACTTTCTTGGTATTCAACTCAGTGACCTCCTAGCTCAAGGTCAATGACATAGACCAATGGAGGACGAAGTGTCTAACATCAGTGATTCCCAACTGGTAAAGTCGTTTGGACAACACAGCCTAGGAGGACTCAGTTATGCCCCAAACAGACGGCAATAGGTAATCTCCTATCATAATGACAAGAAGTATCTCCCATTCAGGTTTGCCAACAGTAAAACATGTCTCATCTCATCGCTCTGTGTTCTGGCTTCCTAGAACTTCCTGTCAGATACTGTAAAATACGAAGCCTTGGATGTCAAGGGTGAGTCCCTACACCAACAAGCGGTTCAATGAATCTAAACTTGGCAGTAAACTCAATGGTCAGGAAGGGCAGTTATTCCTGCAAGAGGAGCTTTCCAGAAGTGGAAGCAGTGGATCTACTAACATCCAGCTGGGTCGGCAGGTTAGCCTATAAAGCCACCAGACTCGTTGATCTCCAAGCTCCTCATCAGGATCATAGTACATAGTTAGACAGGTTGAAAAGTCCATCTAGTTCAACCAGGATCTGTAGTCATACAGCTGGGATAAGAGCAATAATGATCCGGTGGCCTTACAGGCCATGGTGTCCTCAAAGTACAGTCTTTGGCCCAAGAACCTCCTATTCTATTCTTCCTGAGATCTCAGACCATACACAGCGGAGCCAAGGTAATCCAAATACAGCGATGTTGGATCTAGCAACTGGGAGACTGAGTTAGGAAGGCTCATCGAGGGGTCTCACCACTATTGTTTGAAACCTTGTGGAAACCAGAGGAACCTATGGAAAACTCCAGATTTACTAGAACATGGGAAATCTCACAGAATTCAAGGATAGAATCTTCTGCTCCCAACTGCAAAGATTAAGATGGCTGCAAGTAATATAAGATAAGGGATTGAGCAGTAGTCAAGTCTTGGTCAGGTCCTCAGTTCCAGTGATCCAGTGATCGCCGCACATCTGGGGGAATCAATTCCGAAAGGCCGGTACAGATCGTTCTTTCCCCTTTAAACTTGCAGTGCAACTAGTGTTGGGAAGGTTGTCCCACTCCTCCATTCTTCTGAACAAGACTACTTCAATAGGTTCAGTGACACTAAAGCAGTATTTTCTTAAGGATATCACGTCTGGGAGAATTATTTCAGAGATCCAAGCATCAAGCGGTAAATTACCTCATTGCTACCATAATCAAACAAAATAGCTCTGGTTTCTTCAACTCCAGCACCAGACAAGGGTCGGCATCCTTGCTTCTGGGTCAAGACATCACCCTTCCGGCAAGTCCAAACTTAAATGTCAGCGTCACCACAAGCTGGAGTAATAGACTCTATGTGGAAGAAATACATAGGAGAGGCCCTTCTCTAGAAGGTCAGACAGTGGCCTCTTCAGGTCCGGCAGTATCAGAAGAAGACTTTTCACTGTCCACTAGGACAATGACATTATCTCGGGTCAGAGTAAACTAAGGGGCTTATAGGACGAAAATAAATTCATCAATCTAGTGCAGGGCTCACTTTATCAGACGGGTGGCGTGCTCATAGGCAAAATTCAGAGGTCCAGAATTTTACAGGATACCAACCAGATTCATATACTTCAAACCATTTATTTGCCTATTGCAAAGTCAATTAAGCAACACTGGAAGCAGGGGAGTTGACTTCAGTTCTGTTGATTCAAATGCTTCAGCATGGCCCTCCCTTATAGGTTTTGTTGGCGTGCTACATCCCATTTGTGTATGCTGTCATGCTTGTGTCAGGAAAATGGAAAATTGTATACTTACCTGATGGTAATTTTCCTTTCCTAATGCAAAGCATGACAGCATGCAGGTCCCTCCCTTGTGGGTTTCACATTTGAGTATAGTTACGAGAATGCCGCCTGGGGAAGGGGTGACTCATTAATATATAGTATAACCATTCCTGATTGGGCGAGGGGTGGAGCCTATCCCATACGTGTATGCTGTCATGAAAGGAAGGGAAAGGAAGATTACCATCAGGTAAGTATACAATTTTTTTTTGTGGTTTTATTGGGGAACAATAAACACTTGGTGAGGAGCATGGGATACCCCAGAACTGAAAAACTGTACAACTTGAAAACTGCTTGACTTCTGGCTGCTATGCACAAACTTCTGGCTGTATTGCACAACCTCTGGCTGCTCTGCACAACTCCTCTCTGTATTGCACAAATCCTGGCTGTTGTGCACTTGTAAGAGAATTATCCCACTGGATCTCTAGGCCGACTGTGACCTGTACTCCTTACAGAGTCTCAAAGCACCACACTGTCACTCTCTGCATCACTGGGGTCTTGTACTTACGATTTTCTGTGTGAGTGGTTGCGGCTGTGGAAACAGGTCCAGACCCGCAGTGGGAACCACCCGCACATATGTGAACCTAGCATACTTTCTGGTCAGAGATCCTATAACCCTGAAATGGTCAAAAAAATATATAGGAAAGGTCAAGGTTGGTTGCTACTTATTAATAAAGCATATCTAAACCCAAGAAAAAAAAAATGATAGTATTGCAGCTTACAGTTCCTTACATATGGTGGTTGCATACATTTTTTCAAAATCCTTTCCCTTTATTTTACCCTGGTAATCCTACCATAAAAGGATAAATTCACCTTTCTGAACATGTTACCCATGTATTTAGTATCCACCACATGTTCAGCATCTACCATCCCACCCCCACTGTTATAAAACAGCGCAACCAAGTGGGGCTCCTCCCACATGGCCACATCATTCATTCACAAATTTCTGTAAATGAATGAAATACAACTACCATTAGCCATTGTGACTGACGGCTTGTAGTTCTCAATGAGCCACGAGGGCGCTGCTGAGCGCTTTTGTAGTTCATTGATCTTCCCGGACAGTAACTGCCTGTCCGTATGAAAGGTATGGGCAGACAGCTATACTGACAGTCTGCAGAGGCCTGACATTGCACCGACAATCTGCTGATCATGGGTGCAATGCAAGTATACTGCTTTACAGGTTTCTAAGAAAAAAAAAATAATACATGCACATTTTCTACCTGCAAAATAATGTGCATTTATTATTATTTTTTTAAAGATGAACTTAGCCTTTAACACTCCCTGTCCTAGGCAGACAACTGAACTGAGCAGCTCTGTCACCCTAGAGAAGGGAGTATTATGTTTACAAAACACTGTTAAGACTGTATAACACCTCCCACTCTTCTGTATAACAGGGGGAGGTGTTTTTTAGTCCACTTAGACAGCAGGGAACAATGCTTCTTGGTAGCAATCCAGAGGCAGACAACACAGGAGGTTATCAGCTCCCAAGATTTCTAGCTGGATGAACAGTTTTTTTTTTGTGCACTTGTCAAACAGATATAATAGAATTTCAATGATATATTTTACATACCAAACAAGGGACACACAGATATAGGCTTATATAATAAATACAATGCATCTGAGCACCACAAACCAAAAACTCTATCACTTTTTTGATAGTTCAAGCAAACTCACCTGTCCATCCATGTCTCCATGTTTTATTTTGCTGAAAATTCACTTTGAAAAACATCCCTAGAATTTGTGTCTATGGCCAATATGAGTAAGGGCAGAAGATTCATGTAGCAGGCAGGGGAGATATGCTTAACTTTGAAAACCTCCCCTCCCCTCCCGAAGAATCCTAGGATATATGACATCATTTGCCTAGGCCTGGAAACGAATAAGTAGCTGAAGAAAAACAAAAACAAAACGTTTAAAACAAGTAAATTTGGTATACTTTCATATCTATTTACTAAAGCGAGTGAAGTTCCACTTTAATCAAGGTATATATGATTTCAAACACTGGTGTAGCGTGAAGGGGTGCAGGAGTTGCCCTAGCGACCCCGTATTTAGCTCCAGGGGGCCAGTGGCTCCCTGCTCTCATTGTACATGCTGTTTTTTTCAAACACAAAATCCTGGAAACATAATCCAGGTCCGATCTGCCTTGTGTCTCCCAGGGCCCCAGCTGAGCTCTGTAATCCTGTCCAGAGCTTCTAGTTTGCCTTCTTCCCAGACCCCAGACCACACCCCTCCCCTTCTCTCATTGGCTACAGACAAGAGTTTTGTAATGTAAATGATCCTAAAACCTTCTGAGGGGCCCCCTCCCCCACCAAACTGAAATGGGGACTGATGTTGAGAGGTACTCTGATATAATGGAGGGGGCTCTGATGTGATGATGGGGGCTCTGATGTGATGATGGGGGCTCTGATGTGATGATGGGGGCTCTGATGTGATGATGGGGACTCTGATGTGATGATGGGGACTCTGATGTGATGATGGGGACTCTGATGTAATGGAGGGGGCTCTAATTTAATGGAGGAGGCTCTGATGTGTATGTTATAATGGGGGCTCTTATGTTATAATGGGCTTCCGATGTTATAATGGGGGCTCCGATGTGATGGAGGGGGCTATAATATAATGGAGGAGGCTCTGATGTGATGGAGGGGGCTCTGATGTGAAATGGGGACTCTGATGTCTTGGAGGGGGCTCTGATGTGATGAAGGGGGCTCTGATGTGATGATGGGGACTCTGATGTGATGATGGGGATGCTGATGTTATAATGGGGCTCTGATGTGATGGAGGGGGCTCTGATGTGACGGAGGGGGCTCTGATGTAATGGAGGAGGCTCTGATGTAATGGAGGGGGCTCTGGTGTAATGGAGAGGGCTCTGATGTGATGATGGGAACTCTGATGTGATGATGGGGACTCTGATGTGATTATCGGGACTCTGATGTAATGGAGGGAGCTCTGATGTGATGATGGGAACTGTGATGTTATAATGGAGGCTCTGATGTAATGGAGTGGGCTCTGATGTGATGGAGGGGGCTCTGATGTGATAATGGGGGCTCTGATGTTATAATGGGGGCTTTGATCACCATAGGTTGGCCAGAGGGAGGAGCCTGATGATGGCGCTGGTCAGCTGTTGCTGCTGCTGAGCTTGTGAAACCCATCTCCACACCCCGAATGCAGATGGTAATTTGAGAGGCTGGTGTCTTGTCGAATACTGTCCCCCATCGGATAGTGTCCGCCCTGTACTGCGCAGGTACAGTACGGAGGACAAACGAGACGCCAAAAGTCTCCGAAGTTCAACAGCTGATCGTCAGCTGTACACGGTGCCCTGAGTCCAGGTTCATGCCCCACTATCCAAGTGGACATAGAGTTAGAATAAAAAGATGCCGAGCGCAGCGAGGCCGTGCCCGAAGTGTGGCGAGCGAAGCGAGGCCGTGCCCGAAGCGTGGTGAGCGAAGCGAGCCCGCGAGAGGGGGGGCCCTCTTACAACACATTCACTATTAAGTGCCCTAGTGCCGTGTACAGCTGATGGTCAGCTGGTCAACTTCGGAGACTTTCGGCGTCTCCTTGTCCTCCGTACTGCGCAAGCGATGCGCCTGCGCAGTACGGGGCGGACACTATCCGATAAGGGGACACTTCTCGTCAGAACACCGGCTCTGTCTGGCATCCTCCCGACTTCACCCTCCCACCTACCGGTTTCCCTTGAGCCCTGAGCTGTGGAGTCTGAGGAACCTCATCTGAAGGGACATTGCGGTGTGTGCCATCTGGGGGTATCCCGATGACAGGTGGTGATTTGCAGCGGTGAGCAGGAGGAATTACGAGAGCAGGGAGCGCTGTTAATCATGAGTTGGAAGGCGGAAGTAGGAGTGAGAGAGAACGAGTGTGCATTATGCGGTGAGGAGTGGAGCCTAGAGAGGGGGGTGGGTAAGTGAGAGGAGAGGAGTCTCTGGATCCAAGCTGGAGGAAGTGCAAACAGCTCTGAGAAAGGGCCGACTCTGACCCCCACCCTCCAGATCTGGGCACCAGACCCCTGCCTAGTTCCTGAATTCATCACTGTCCAAGGACTTGAAGAAGCTGCAGACGGACTAGGAAGAACTATCTGGAAGGAATCCCTGAACTTCGCACCTGTGCAGTACCTGTTCCGGCAAGATTCCTGGCACGGAGGGGGGTAAGTCATGTCTGTTTTTTTTTTGTTTTTTTTTAAGATGTGGATTGGACTGTAACTTACCTCCGAAGTCTGTAAGAGAGACTGAGAGAGACTGGCTCATAGAAAAGACTGTCTGAAAAGCTAAAAAGCTTATATGAAACTGGGAGAGAGAGGAAGTTTGGCTCAGAGGGGGACCCCCCCCCTTTCCGATACTTTACATATGGCTAGAAGCCTGTATAGGCCTTTATATACACACTGTAACTCTTATGTCCTCTAAGGGAAATGGGGCCTGCCGGACCGAATGTATGGTAAGATCCGGCAGTAAGCTGGGATCCAGGTACTAACAGGACTGCATTTTTTTTTTTACTACCTCTACCAATATTGCCTGACCTACTCTGCTGTTAAAGCGGTTAAAAAAACTGTTACTAAACCTTTATTAAACTGTTAAAGATATATCTTTAAAATTACACTTGATTAATACACAGAACAGCCTGTGAGAGCCTGTGAGAGCCTGTGAGAGAGGTGGACGGAAAGGAAAGCCCATGCTGGAACCAAAAATTTAACAGCTAAAAACAGGCCAAGTTATAAGCAGAAAACAGTCGGTGAGAGAGACTGATCTGAAGGAAAGAAGGGAGTTGGGCACTATCAAAACTACAAATTATCTTCTCTTGTTTCTATTCTTATTTCGTGTGACGGAACTACTTGCATTGGCATCAGTAAAACCATTAAAGAACATCTTTTTAGGTACACCTCTAAAAATATACACTGGTAGTATCCAGAAACAGCCTGTGAGAGAGGCTGATTAAAAAGGAGCACCTCTGCCGGAACCAAAACACGGATAAATACAGATAAAAAGTCAGGCTCTGTTATAGGCAGGAAACAGTCTGTGAGAGAGACTGACCTGCAGGTGAGCCTAGGAGAAAAGGTGCAAGCAGCCAGGGAGGCAAGGCATCCATCGAACACCATAAAAATTTTAAATACCACATATATAAAACATCAATATGAAGGGGAAGTTGGGGAGAGGAGCGGGAGTGAACGCCCCCCAAGTAAATGCTAGCCCAGGGACAATCAAAAAATACATGACACCAGAAGTAGGCAAGGAAAGCCCGGGAAAACAAACGGGGGCCTCTAGAACTGGACAGGGGAGATTATCTGTGGGAGCAAACAGCTCAATGACCATTATTGAAGAGCAGGAAAATGATACAGAATTAAGAACAAAAAGTCAACTTCCAACTAAAGATGAAATGGCAGAGATGTTCTCCAGACTAAAACTATCCTTAAAAGGGGAAATGACAACATTGCACGGAGCTCTGAACCAAATCTTAAAGAGAGTGGAAGAAACAGAAGAAAAACTAGAGGTACAAGTGCTAAAAATAAAAGAACTTAAGGAACAGATGGAGGAGCTGCAGTGGGAACAGAAGTATATGAGGTACAAAATAGAAGAGCAGGCAAGCTGTAACAGAAGGAAAAACCTAAGAATACGGCGCCTACCTGAGATACAGGGAGAAGTTCTACAAGATAAAATGGACAAAGTATTTGGCCCACTGTTGGGAAGGGCATCAACAGAAAAAAATCATATTTGAAAAAGTACACAGAATTAGAAAACCAGCGGATATTGCAGGAGAAATCCCTAGAGATGTGATCGCGAGATTCCAGAACTATAAAGATTAAGAACAGATACTGGAAAGCCTCAAAGCCAAACACCCCACAAAACACGAAGAAAAGGACGCTAAAAACACGAAGAAAAGGACCTGTTCGGGGAGGGGGGTGGGCTCAGGAGCGCCTCTGAGTACAGAGGGTAGCAGTTCAGACCGGAAGACTAATTCAGAGCTCAACTGCAAGGGGAAAGAATCGCAAGGCAGGAGGGAGTGGTGGGCCTTGGATCATTGGTCAAGGAATGACCAGAATTCCCATAAAGAAGGGGGGGGGGGTGGGGGATGGGTAGGAGGAGTTTTTTTTTTCTTTTGGAAATAGGAATGTAGTGGAGCTGCCAATCTCTCTGGGTTTGCTGAACTCCCCACCAAATTGGAAATCACCAGTATGTGGATTTAACTATCCTGAATTTAAATTCGGGAAGAGTAAAGAAAATAGGATTGGGAGAGGGGAGTACAGCAAGCAAAGATGACCGCAGTGAACTTTTTGACGTATAATGTACGGAGGTTAAACACATATACAAAAAGAAATAACATTTTAAAAAAAATAATCAACTCTCTGGAGAGGTAGTCTTTCTGCAGAAGACTCATATCTCCCACGAAACAACTATAAAATTAAGCTCAAAGGATTTTCCAAGAGATTCTACAACAAAACGGACTAAGGTAGTTGCAGTTGGGTTTGCCAGAGGAGTAAGGTTCACGCTAAAAGAGAGGCAGGTGGATCCTGAAGGGCATTACCTGTTCCTGAGGGGGAGACTAAACGAGGTAGATTAGACCCTGAGAAACATCTATTGCCCAAATAAGAACACAATAAAATATTTAAATGCAGTTATTGAGAAACGAATGAAGTTCAAAAAGGGGGAGTTATTATAGCAGGTGATTTTAATTTCTGTATGCAACCTGAGATAGATAGTAAGTTCCGGGTGCAGGGGATCGGAAATGCTAGATAGAAGATATTAAAAAAGAATTTGCATCAGAACCAGCTGATGGATGCATGGAAGATACAACATGTGAAAATACCAGACTGTACATTCCACTCCCCTGTACATGGGACGTACTCAAAAATAGTTTATTTTCTGATTGAACATAGGTTACTGGATTCAGTGATTAGTACAAATATAGAAGTCACATCTTTCTCAGACCATGCCCCAGTAACAATGAAAATGAGGATAAGTAGGGCTCAAGAGAGGGTACATTTATGGAGACTAAAGGAAGAACTAATCCAGGAAAAAGAAGCGGAGTATAGGATAAGAAAAGAATTAGAACATTACTTAGAACATTACTTTAAAACTAATGATACAGAAGAAGTAACGGCGGCGACACTGTGGGAGGCCTACATAAGAGGAATCCTGATAGCAATGGGGAAAAAAAAAGGAAAGAATAAGGAAAAGGGAAGTATTAATGAAAGAAACGTGATTTAGAACAGCAACATAAGTCCCAAGGGGCTTCAGCAGCTGGTGGAACCCCTTGGGACATGATGTGCCATCGCATGCTTACAGTATACCAACCTACTGAGCATCCTTAGTGCTGTGAGGTGGCCTTGTCAAGTCCCTCGGTTTCAAGTTTTTCTTGGGTCCACACTCTGGTCCTTTTGTCCCCTCTGTGACCCCCAGTCGCCTGTGCATAGTCAGCTTCGGGTGGGACTGCGATAGGACTGTTGCCCCTGTTGCTTTGGGTGAATTGGGATAGAACCACTGCCCTGAAAGTGGAGACACAGAAGGCCTGTACCCTTGAAGAAGCCCGACCTATGGGCGAAACATGTCGGGATCTTTTATGCTGTCCTGTTTAACATCACAACAATAGTATTGTACATGCCTGTGTCCTTTGGTTTTATGTACATATTTTCTGTTTTGCCCTTCAAAACCAGAAATAAAATATTTTTTATTGAATACATTTGATGATATTCTTGCACCTTAAAAAATCCCCCTTTCTTTCTTATTGTTCCAACACGCTGTCATCCTCCCTAGAAGTACTTGCTCCTCTTTCTACACGCAGAAACAGGCCCCATCTGCCACAACCCTGGCAAACAGACTACACCAGGAGTCTCAAGAGACGCAGCCGTGCTCTTGGGCGAGCATGGCGTAAATTTAAATCCCTGCAAGACTTTACCCTCTACAAATCTGCCCTTCTCAAATATAACTCCTGCCTCCACACTGCTAAACAAACCTACTACAACACTCTCATCAAAACCCTCTCATCCAAACCTCATCAACTCTTTTCTACCCTTAATTCCTTATTTGACCCCCTCTGCCCCCACCCACCAACTTGCTTACCGCTCAACAGATTGCCAACCATTTCAAAAGCAAAAGTGACACAATTCGCAAGGAGATATCCAGAATTCAACTTCCTCCCCTGCCCAACACATCAGGTCCAACATCACACTCAATACTCTCCTCCTTCTGCCCAGTTACCAGCAATGAAGTTGATAATCTCCTCTCCTTGGCCCACCTTACCACCTGTCCCCTGGACCCTGTCCCTTCACTATTACTGCGACCACCTTCCCACTCTACCCTAAACTCCCTAACCCACATCTTCAACTTCTCCCTCTCCTTTGCCCCCTTTCCTTCCCCGCTCAAACATGCACTGGTTACCCCCATATTTAAAAAACCCTCACTAGACCCCACCTGTTTGAATAACTTAAGACCCATCTCCCTGCTCCCATTTGCTTTCAAGCTCATCGAACGCCTTGTCCATGACTGAATGAGTCGCTACCTCATGGACAACAACCTTCTCGACCCCCTACAGTCCGGCTTCCATGCACAACATTCCACTGAAACTGCCCTACTAAAATTCACCAATGACCTACTAACTACTAAAACCAATGGCCATTACTCCATACTCATACTCTTAGACCTCTCTGCTGCCTTCGACACAGTTCATCACCTGCACCTCCTCAGCAAACTACACTCCCTTGGCCTCTGTGATTCTGCTTTAGCCTGGTTCTGATCCTACCGATCTCAGCGCACGTTCAGTGTCACAACTCCATCTCCTCCGCTCCTCTTCCTCTCTCTGTTGGGGTACCCCAAGGCTCCGTCCTTGGGCCCCTCATATTCTCACTCTATATCTCTTCCCTGGGCCAGTTGATAACTTCCCATGGCTTCCAATACCACCTCTACGCCAATGACACCCAGATCTATCTCTCCACTCTTAAACTCAGGTTATCAACTCTATCTCCTCACCGATCTCAAACTTACTGAATGACATATCGGTATGGAGGTCACAACACTTTCTCAAACTCAGTCTTTCTAAAACTGAGCTTGTTATATTTTCTTCTTCCTGCCCCCCCATGATTTTACCATTAAGATCAACAGCACAACCATTGGTCCCTCCACACATGCCAGGGTGCTGGGTGTAATCCTTGACTCTGACCTCTAAATCCTGCTGCCTTAACCGTTGCAACATCTCCAGAATTTGACCTTTCCTGACTAATGACACATTCACTCCTTGATTATTTCCCGCCTTGACTACTGCAACTCTCTCCTTAATGGCCTACCTTCATGCAGGCTTTCCCCCCTTCAGTCTATTATGAATGCTGCTGCTAGACTAATACACCTCTCTAACCGATCCGTGATTGCTGACCCTCGCTGCCAATCCCTTCACTGGCTTCCCCTACCCCACCATATAAAATTCAAAATGCTAACCACAACATACAAGGCCATCCACAACATCGCTCCCAGCTACATCACCAACTTCATCTGCAGATGTCACCCTAATCATCCCCTCCGCGCCTCCCAGGACCTCCTGCTCTCTTGCTCTCTAGCTCAGTTGTTACCCCCTTTCATGCTCGCCTTCAGGACTTCTTCAGAGCCTCTCCCATCCTCTTCAACTCCCTGCCCCGGTATATCCGATCAGCCCCTAACCTGTCCACCTTTGGGAGATCCCTGAAAACTCACTTATTCAGGGAAGCCTATCCCACACCCACCTAACAACTGTCCCCGAGCCACCCCAATTAAGTCATTCCCCGCTTCTATTACCTTTTGTACCACCACCCCCTCCCTTTAGAATGTAAGCTCTACGAGCAGGGCCCTCCTGTTCCTTCTGTATAGAACTGTACTGTAATTGCGCTGTCCCCCCTCTACATTGTAAAGCACTGTGTAAACTGTTGGCACTATATAAATCGTGAATAATAATAATAATAATAATATGGCGAGAAAAGAAATTAAAATACTTGGGACTAAAAATAACACTATCTGAAGAGACAATACACCAAGTAAATTTTATTCCGCTCCTGAATGAAATAAAAACGAAAATTAATAAAACTGCAACAGGATACCTCTCCTGGTTAGGCAGAATTAATATTTTTAAAATGGCAATTTTGCCTAAGATTATGTATAAAAAGCAGATGCTGCCAATCCCCCTCCCACAAGCATACTTTAATACATTAAAAATGTTATTACTCAGGTTTATATGGCAGAAAAAGAAGCCGAGCATAAGCCTTGTGATACTGAACAAAGACAAAAAACTAAGGGGGGCTGAGGGTACTGGATATTAAAACATACTATAATGCAATATTACTATCACGGGTGTTAGAATGGGTAAAAATGAACAAGGAAAAAGTACAGGGTACAGAGAAATAAGCAAAAATGCACACGTTATCACAAAGAAAATTTTGGTAACAGGGGCGGACTGACAACTCATGAGGCCCCCGGGCAATAGGAGATCCTGGGGCCCCCTGTCCCCGCTCATGTGTTCCCACCCACACTCAAGCCACACCCACACAAATTCCCACCTACATTTTGCACTGCCCACACTACATGCGTTCGTCACAGAATTACATTAAAGAAAGTGCAACAACGGTACCTTTCTAAAATTAAAGTGATTGTAAAGGCTCGTTTTTTGTTTTTTTTTAAATAACAAACATATCATACTTACCTTCACTGTGCAGCTCGTTTCGCACAGAGTGGCCCCGAACCTCGAACATCTGGGGGTGGCTCTCGCGGCTCCTTCCCACATCAGATAACTCCCTAGGAGAAGCGCTCTCCCGGGGGGGGGGGGTTACCTTGCAGGTGGGCTCCCGTGTCCAGCATTTGCGTCTATAGACACATGTTTACATACATGTGCTCATCCTACATAAAGCTTTTCATATAGAGCATGTGTGGGGATCATGGGGGTGCTTTACATTTTTTTTAAAATTATTTTTCTTAACTTTATATAATTTTCACTGATCACCAATGTAAGGAACATTCTTCTCACTGATCACCAATGTAAGGAACATTCTTCTCACTGACCACCAATGTAAGGAACATTCTTCTCACTAATCACCAATGTAAGGAACATTCTTCCCACTAATCACCAATGTAAGGAGCATTCTTCCCACTGATCACCAATGTAAGGAGCATTCTTCCCACTGACCACCAATGTAAGGAACATTCTTCCCACTGATCACCAATGTAAGGAACATTCTTCCCACTGATCACCAATGTAAGGAACATTCTGCTCACTGATCACCAATGTAAGGAACATTCTTCTCACTGATCACCAATGTAAGGAACACTCTTCTCACTGACCACCAATGTAAGGAACATTCTTCTCACTGATCACCAATGTAAGGGACATTTTTCCCACTGATCACCAATGTAAGGAACATTCTTCCCACTGATCACCAATGTAAGGAACATTCTTCCCACTAATTACCAATGTAAGGAGCATTCTTCTCACTGACCACCGATGTAAGGGACATTCTTCTCACTGATCACCAATGTAAGGAGCATTCTTCCCACTAATTACCAATGTAAGGAGCATTCTTCCCACTGATCACCAATGTAAGGAACATTCTTCTCACTGACCACCAATGTAAGGAACATTCTTCTCACTGACCACCAATGTAAGGAACATTCTTCCCACTGATCACCAATGTAAGGAACATTCTTCCCACTAATTACCAATGTAAGGAACATTCTGCTCACTGATCACCAATGTAAGGAACATTACACCACTGACCACCACTATTTATTTAATCCATATTGAGCACTATATTTGATTGGCTGCTTCTGCTTGGCACACACGCACAATCACGCACACGATGATGAAGTCATCATCATGTGCGATTGTGCATGTTTGCCAGGCCTAAGCAGAAGCAAACAGCCAATCAAATATAGTGCTCAATATGGATTCAAGAAATATTCATAGCCATAGATATCATAAATGACTACAGGAGATAACCAGAGACTACGGATGCAACTACAGGAGATGACCAAAGACTGCGAATGCGACTACAGGAAATAACCAGAGACTGAGGATGCGACTACAGGAGACAACCAGAGACTGCAAATGCGACTACAGGAAATAACCAGACTGCGAATGCGACTACAGCAAATAACCAGAGACTGCAAATGCGACTACAGCAAATAACCAGAGACTGCAAATGCGACTACAGGAGATGACCAGAGACTGGGGATGCGACTACAGGGGATAACCAGACTGCGAATGCGACTACAGGAAATAACCAGAGACTGGGGATGCGACAACAGGAGATGACCAGAGACTGCAAATGGGACTACAGGAGATGACCAGAGACTGGGGATGCGACTACAGGAAATAACCAGAGACTGCGAATGCGACTACAGGAAATAACCAGACTGCGAATGCGACTACAGGAAATAACCAGAGACTGGGGATGCGACTACAGGAGATAACCAGAGACTGCGAATGCGACTACAGGAAATAACCAGACTGCGAATACGACTACAGGAAATAACCAGACTGCGAATGCGACTACAGGAAATAACCAGAGACTGGGGATGCGACTACAGGAGATAACCAGAGACTGCGAATGCGACTACAGGAGATAACCAGAGACTGCGAATGCGACTGCAGGAGATGACCAGAGACTGGGGATGCGACTACAGGAAACAACCAGAGACTGCGAATGCGACTACAGGAAATAACCAGACCGCGAATGCGACTACAGGAAATAACCAGAGACTGGGGATGCGACTACAGGAGATAACCAGAGACTGCGAATGCGACTACAGGAAATAACCAGACTGCGAATGCGACTACAGGAAATAACCAGACTGCGAATGTGACTAAAGGAAATAACCAGAGACTGGGGATGCGACTACAGGAGATAACCAGAGACTGCAAATGCGACTACAGGAAATAACCAGAGACTGCAAATGCGACTACAGGAGATGACCAGAGACTGGGGATGCGACTACAGGGGATAACCAGACTGCGAATGCGACTACAGGAAATAACCAGAGACTGCAAATGGGACTACAGGAGATAACCAGAGACTGGGGATGCGACTACAGGAAATAACCAGAGACTGCGAATGCGACTACAGGAAATATCAAGACTGCGAATGCGACTACAGGAAATAACCAGAGACTGGGGATGCGACTACAGGAGATAACCAGAGACTGCGAATGCGACTACAGGAAATAACCAGACTGCGAATGCGACTACAGGAAATAACCAGAGACTGGGGATGCGACTACAGGAGATAACCAGAGACTGCGAATGCGACTACAAGAGATAACCAGAGACTGCAAATGCGACTACAGGAAATGACCAGACTGCGAATGCGACTACAGGAGATACCCAGAGACTGCGAATGCGACTACAGGAAATGACCAGACTGCGAATGCGACTACAGGAAATAACCAGAGACTGGGGATGCGACTGCAGGAAATGACCAGACTGCGAATGCGACTACAGGAGATAACCAGAGACTGCGAATGCGACTACGGGAAATGACCAGACTGTGAATGCGACTACAGGAGATAACCAGAGACTGCGAATGCGACTACGGGAAATGACCAGAGGCTGGGGATGCGACTACAGGAAATAACCGGACTGCGAATGCGACTACAGGAAATAACCAGAGGCTGGGGATGCGACTACAGGAAATAACCAGACTGCGAATGCGACTACAGGAAATGACCAGACTGCGAATGCGACTACAGGAAATAACCAGAGACTGCGAATGCGACTACAGGAAATGACCAGACTGCGAATGCGACTACAGGAAATAACCAGAGACTGGGGATGCGACTGCAGGAAATAACCAGACTGCGAATGCGACTACAGGAAATGACCAGAC
Organism: Lithobates clamitans; assembly: GCA_037952925.1. Lineage (NCBI taxonomy): Eukaryota > Metazoa > Chordata > Amphibia > Anura > Ranidae > Lithobates > Lithobates clamitans. The sequence continues at coordinate 75,749 of JBBGZY010001818.1, read as the reverse complement.
TGCAAATGCGACTACAGGAAATAACCAGACTGCAAATGCGACTACAGGAAATGACCAGACTGCGAATGCGACTACGGGAAATGACCAGACTGCGAATGCGACTACAGGAGATAACCAGAGACTGCGAATGCGACTACGGGAAATGACCAGACTGCGAATGCGACTACGGGAAATGACCAGACTGCGAATGCGACTACGGGAAATGACCAGACTGCGAATGCGACTACAGGAAATGACCAGACTGCAAATGCGACTACGGGAAATGACCAGACTGTGAATGCGACTACAGGAAATGACCAGACTGTGAATGCGACTACAGGAAATGACCAGACTGCAAATGCGACTACAGGAAATGACCAGACTGCGAATGCGACTACGGGAAATGACCAGACTGTGAATGCGACTACAGAAAAAGACCAGACTGTGAATGCGACTACAGGAAATGACCAGACTGCAAATGCGACTACAGGAAATGACCAGACTGCGAATGCGACTACGGGAAATGACCAGACTGTGAATGCGACTACAGGAAATAACCAGACTGCGAATGCGACTACAGGAGATAACCAGAGACTGGGGATGCGACTACAGGAGATGACCAGGTAGCCAGTTTTAAAATGTCACCAATGCACAGCTATACAGGGGGGTAAACAACATTTCCAGGGATGGTTTAGGGAAAAAAGGGCTCTACAGGCCGTGTATATAATGTAAGCAGAAGGACCTACCTGACCAGTCGGGCTCACCTCCCGCCCTCAGAGGTCCAGGGGCGGAGCTTTCGCCGGTAGGGGGCGGAGCTTTTGCCGGTAGGGGGCGGGGCTTCCGTCGGTAGGGGCGGTGATCTTTGTGATCCAGAGCGGAGCTCTCAGAAGTGCAAGAGAGACGCTCTATTTAGGAACAGACTCAGATTACATGAGGAGGGGCGGGGCAGGGCAGGGTCAGAGCGTCAGTGGAGCTCCCTGCCCCGCCCCTCCCTGCTGACAGAGCCTCTCTCAGCCTAAGCCGAGGTCTGCTCGGCAGGGGGCTGGCCGCGGTGCTGGGAGCGGAAATAATCCGAGAGGACGGGGTTTTCATGCGGTGCGGCGGGCGGCTTTTTTCCGCTGCTGACTGAGCCGCTCATGGGGCCCCTCCTGACGCCGGGCCCTCGGTCGGCGACCGAGTGACCGAATGGTCAGTCCGCCCCTGTTTGGTAATTTGGGACTTGATGCACATGAAGGAAAATGGGAATTTAATTCACCCTTGATACCATTAAAAGAAACTAACTTTTTTCCCCCGGGGAAAGGGAGATTGTTTGGGGAATGGATTAAACAAGAAGACGCAAAAGATATCATGAGGAAAGGAAAAATATATACGTTACAGGAGTTAAAACAAAAAAAATAGTTAACGGTAATAGACGAATGTCGGTACTCCCAGCTGAAACATTTCGTTACATCACTGCCCCAGCCAGTAAGATCCGAAGAGTACTTCTGACCATTTGAGCGGTTATGTATGACAGAAGGAACAAAGAGGGGGATCTCAAGGATCTACAAAGTGCTTATGAGATTGGAGGGGCCGGAAATACTGCCATTCATAACAAAGTGGGAAGATGAACTGGGGAAGGGAGAGAAAGATCAGGATTTTGGGAAAATTTTTAAGATGACACATTCCACGGCAATAGATAGTAACACTATCGAAATGAATTACAAATGTTTAGCATGCTGGTACATAACACCGGATAAGGCAAATAAATATCAAAAGGAAGTCTCACGACTATGCTGGGGTGTGGGGAGGTGGGAAGGTGGGAATGATGGCCCATATATGGTGGACATGCCAAAAATGTAAAACTATTGGAGAGAGGTGTTGCAGGTAATTAAAGGGCTGGCTAAAATAGAGATTGTGGAAGATCCATAGAGGTGTTTGTTTCATGGGGTAAGAATGCCAATCAAACATTACCTGAGAACATTGTTTCCCCATCTAATACATGCAGCTAAAAGTTTAATACCCCAGCAATGGCAGGGGAAGGAAAGACCTAAGATGGGAAGCTGGTGTAGAAAGGTAGACGAGATTTACAATATGGAATATCTCAGGTTTTGTGGAGAGGAGGGAATAGACCGATTTAAAAGTAAATGGAAGATCTGGGGAGAGTTTAAGCAGTGAGGGAGATATGTAGAATTAAAGAGAGCAGAGGAAGGGATCAGGTTGGGAGTCACGGCAGGGGTTTAGCAATAAAAAGGGAGGGGGGGAATTAATTAAGGTACTATTATTTGGTGGATGTTAAGTGATGTAATTTTATACTTGGATATTTACTTGTCATTTAAAAAAAACACAATAAAGATATTGAAAAAAAAACAATGGGGGCTCTGATGTGACGGAGGGGGCTCTGATGTAATGGAGGGGACTCTGATGTGATGAAGGGGGCTCTGATGTGATGGAGGGGGCTCTTATGTGATAATGGGGGCTCTGATGTGATAATGGGGGCTCTGATGTGATAGAGGGGGCTCTGATGTGATGATGGGGACTCTGATGTGATGAAGAAGGCTCTGATGTAATGAAGGGGGCTCTGATGTGAAATCTGGGCTCTGATGTGAAATGGGGGCTCTGATGTGATAATGGGGGTTCTGATGTGATGAAGGGGGTTCTGATGTGATGAAGGGGTCTCTGATGTGAAATGGGGGCTCTGATGTGATAATGGGAGGGCTCTGATGTTATAATGGGGCTCTGATGTGATAGAGGGGGCTCTGATGTGACGAAGGGGGCTCTGATGTGACGGAGGGGGATCTGATGTGACGGAGGGGAATCTGATGTGATGGAGGGGAATCTGATGTGATGGAGGGGACCCTGATGTGATGGAAGGGACTCTGATATGATAATGGGGGCATTGATGTGACAATGGGGGCTCTGATGTAATGGAGGGGGCTCTGATGTGATAATGGGGGCTCTGATGTGATGGAGGGAAATCTGATGTGATGGATGGGACTCTGATGTGAAATCTGGGCTCTGATGTAATGGAGGGGGCTCTGATGTGATAATGGGGGCTCTGATTTGAAATGAGGGCTCTGATGTGATAATGGGGACTCTGTCCATTGCTCTACTGACTGACAATATCCACTAAGGTGGGAAGTTTAGATTTTTGCAGCATTTGTTTTATTCTTTCTCAAAGACCCCTTTCACACTGAGGCAGTTTTCTGGCATTTTAGTGCTAAAAATAGCGCCTGTAAAGCTCCTGAAAACTGCCTCTCATGCCTCCCTAATGTTAAAGCCTGAGTGCTTTCACACTGGGGTGGTGCGCTTGTGGGATGGTGAAAAAAGCCCTGCAAGCAGCATCTTTGGGGCAATTTGGGAGAGCTGTATACACCCCTCCCAAACCGCCCCTGCCAATGGCATTGAATAGGCAGCGCTTCCGAAGTGCCAGAAAATGCGCCGCAACACAGGCATTTTTAACCCCTTCTTGAGGATTAAAAACCCCCTGCTATCGGCCAAAAAGCGTCACTAAAACAGCAGTGAAGCACTGCTAAAACGAGTGGCGCTTTACCGCTTACAGCGGCCCCGGTGTGAAAGTAGCCTAAGTTTTCCCTAATATTAAGTTTGGCCTTGCTGGTTAATTTCCTAAATAAGGATGCTGAACCCCCGGAGATCTTTGATAACTTGTCACCTTGTGTAGGTAATTCAGTAAACACAGGGGCCTGCCAAGGCCCATCCTGGGCACTCTGAGTGTCCAGTTTCACCTACACAGAGTGATGGAGCAAGCACGCTGTAAAAGCAGCAGATGGTAGTGGGGGGCTCCAGGTCAGCTTTTGCATCGGGGCCCACAAGCTTTAAGCTACGCCTCTGATTTCAAATATTATGAAACACATTTTAACTAACATAGCTACCCAAATCTGTTTTGACATCAACCTCCTGTAATCTGCGAAAGAGCAATACTGGGATAGAATTAATTGCATTCTGACCGAATCAGTGCTCCAATGTATTGCTCAGTGCTGTCAGCTGTCAGCCTCCCTTCCTGAATGTTCTTAAAAGGAGGAAAGAAGACTTTTAACAGTGTACTGCTGCTCTTTTATTATGCAATAAGTAATATATATATATATATGTATATATATATATATATATATATATATATATATATATATATGTGTATACAGTATATTGTATTTATTTAAATGCTTGCCTGGAGATCAGTGTTAAGGAACTCATACACCTGCATACCGGAATGACTTTATATTTCCACTGCAATGTTGGAATTTTCTTACGGTTGAAGTATACAGAACGGAATATGCTTTTTTCTAGGTTAGTTGTACAAAGATAGGCTGGATGGCCATTATTCAACTAAACTGGCTATATACTAGTAGAATTTAATTAAAAAGTTTTCATTTTATGAATGTTTATTGAATTGTTTTATTCGTTGGTGGGGTCAAATTGATGTTTGTTTTTGACCACAGTGATGACAAAATTCGAAGGTGCAGGATGGAAATTTTTTCTCAAAAGAGCAAGTTTCTAACAGTGAAAGATTCTTCAGACCATCACTGGATTCCTTTATGAAGGCTATCATGGGGAAAAGAGCACCCTTTTGTCACTGCAAAAGAAAGCTAAGCCTCGGGTGGAAAAACCTTCCACTTTAGAGATTTATAGCTCCTATCATTTCTGAAAGCCAGGAACTACAAGCGTTGACTGTCCAAGTCCTCCAGGCTTGGGGAAAAGCTTTTTTTATTTAGGTTTTAGTGTTTGCTCACTCTGTTCAAGGAAAAGGTTGCCACCATCCCTATCCTAATAATTTTGTTTCTTACAAACAAAATCCCATAGAGGGTTTTAAGAAACAAAATAGTTTTTTTTTTTTTATTTTGTTTTGTTTTTTTTGTTTGAAGCCATTTACTGTTGACTGCTTCACTACCTCTGCTGGTAGTTTATTCCAAGCATCAACTACCCTTTCAGCAAAATTATACTTTCTAAGATTAGTTTTGAACTTTCCTCCAGTTAGTTTGAGGTCATGTCCCCATGTTCTTGATTTTGGTTTCATCTTGGAAAAACTGAACTCCTGAACCTTATTCACCTCCTTGATGTATTTAAAAGTTTCAATCATGTCTCCCCTTTCCCTTCTTTCCTCCATACTGCACATATTGAGTTCCTGAAGTTGCTTGCAATGTGTGTTATGCCCCAAATCTTTCACAATTTTTTACCCGTCTCTGCACTTGTTCTATTTTATCTATATCTTTGTGTAAGTGAGGTCTCCAGAACTGGACATAGTATTCTAAATGAGGTCTCACTAAAGATCTACATAAAGGAATCAGAACCTCCTTCCTCCTGCTGGTGACCCCTCTAGTGATGCATCCTAGAATTCTATTCGCTTTTCCCATTGCCTGGACACACTGTTTGCTCATTTTGCAATCATCTGAAATAAGTACCCCCAAATCTTTTTCTTCTGTAGTGCTGGCTAACACTGTGCACCTAATGTTGTACTTTCTCTGAAGATTCTTTTTCCCTAGGTGCATTATTTTACATTTAGAAACATTGAACTGCAGTCTCCACTGCTTTGACAATTTTTCCAGCAATGCCAAATCATGTTCCATGTTACAGACACCTCCAGTGATATCAACCCTATCACCCACCTTTGTGTTATCAGTAAATACATACCTTGCCCAACAAACCTTTAGTTATATCACTTACATATAGATTAAATAGAACAGGACCTAGTACAGAGCCTTGTGGTACACCACTAGTGACTGATTTTTGTTCCGATTGAACCCCATTTACAACCACACTCTTGTATCTATCAGTTAGCCAACTGCATATCCACTGAACCACCCAAGGGTTAAGTCCTAGCTTGTACAGCTTTTGTATTAGATCAATTATGTGGAATTGTATCAAATGCCTATCAATACACAAGTCTTTCCACTCAAAGTCTACCAAATCCTCAGACAAGTCTTCTTCTGCAAAGACTTCCTGTGTCCCTCAACAGACTCCAAGATAGTGATTTCACAGTAAATACAAAAATCCATTTTTTTAAAATATTTTAGATAGCGTGTGTTAGGGTAAAAACCTCTGTAGACACAACAGGAAGTGTGGGTATGTCTTCCAAATGTGGGGAAATCCCTTTTTAGACAAATGTCATGGGAACGAGTGTTCCCACTGGAAAATTTCCCCTCTGTTCCTGTTCTGGTGACAACTTGAAATTTTGGATTTACCCAATAGTTTAATTTCCAGTGACATTGGTGATCAGGACAACTAGAGAGAGTGAACCTCCATAGCAGGAACACAGACAGCAATTAACACCTAGCAATTGTTTTAAGTCCTCATCACCCTATCCAAATCTAAAAAATTACATTTCATTATACAGTACTGTAATTTAAACTTAGAAGCCAAAGGAGTGCTGAATGGGAACATCAAAGGCTGGCAGAAGCCCTCATTCCAGTTTAACACAAAGACCCTGCAGCCAATTTTACATTTTTTGTTTCCTCTTCCCTGGACATTTGTGGGTGAATCTAAAAGAACTGCTGAGGTGAAAGCTGAAGAAACTGTTAAGTGGAGTCACAAGCTCCTTGGCAATGGGTGAGGGTAAAAATATGTAATTATTCATGTTTGTCTAGGGCAGCGTGATGTCTGAAATACAGCCCTGCAAAAAAGTTAGATCTCTAGCATTAGTGTCAAGTCCAATTTTTATCAGAATAGATATACACTAAGAGAATAGGGACTTTCAAGGTGCAGATTAACACACAATTATTGTTAAAATGTAACCATTTATTTTGTTTCAATTAAAAAGATTCATTTAAACCAGGAATCATAGATAATCACATTTTTTTGATCAGCAAACACACAGTTGTGTGAAAAAGTATTTGCTCCCTTTCAGATTTTTTATTTTTTATTGCATATTTGTCACACTTAAATGACTCAGATCATCAAAAAATTTTACTATTACAAAAGAAAACCCGAGCAAATACAAAATGCAGTTTTTAAATGATGGTTTCATTTATTAAGGCAAACAAGCTGTCCAAACCTGCCTGGCTTTATGTGAAATTATAAGTAATTGCCCCCTAAACCTAATAAGTGGTTATGTCCCCCTTGGCGGCAACAACTGCAATCAAGCGTTTGCGATCACTGGCAATGAGTCCTTCACATTGCGATTGAGCAATTTTGGCCCACTCTTCTTTGCAGAATTGTTTTAATTCAGCCACATTGGAGGGTTTTCCAGCATGAATGGCCTGTGTAAGGTCATAATACAGCATCTTAATTGGATTTTAGTCCGGGCTTTGACTAGGCAACTCCAAAACCTAAATTTTGCTTTGTTTGAACCATTTGGAGGTGGACTTGCTGTTGTGTTTCGGATTATTGTCCTGCTGCATAACCCAAGTGCACTTGAGCTTGAGGTCACGAACTGATGGCCGGACATTCTCCTTTAGGATTTTCTGATAGAGCTCAGAATTTATGGTTCCATCAATTATGATAAGTTGTCCAGGTCCTGAAGCTGCAAAGCAGCCCCAGACCATCACGCTACCACCACCATGTCTGACTGTTGTTTTTATGCCAGATGTAATGGGACGCACACCTTCCAAAAAGTTAAATTTTTGTCTCATCAGTCCACAAAATATTTGGCCAAAAGCCTTGGGGATAATCAAGATGTTTTTTGGTAAATGTGAGATGAGCCTTTGCATGCTTTTTGGTCAGCAGTGGCTTTGGCCTTGGAACTCTCCCATGGATGCCATTTTTGCCCAGTCTCTTTCTTATTGTTGAATCATGAACACCGATCTTACCTGAGGCAAGTGAGGCCTGCAGTTCTTTAGATGTTGTTCTGGGTTCTTTTATGACCTCCTGGATGAGTTGTCCTCATTGCTCTTGGAGTAATTTTTGTAGGCCGGCCACTCCTGGGAAGGTTTACCACTGTTCCAAGTTATCTCCATTTGTGGATAATGGCTCTCCATGTGGTTCACTGGAGTTTCAACGCCTTATAAATGGCTTTGGAACCCTTCCCAGACTGATATATGTACAATACTTTGTTTCTAATCTGTTCTTGATTTTTTTTAGATTGTGGCATGATGTGTGGCTTTTTGTGATATGTTAGCATGCTTCACTTTGTCAGACAGCTTCTATTTATGTGATTTCTTGATTCAACAGGTCTGGCAGTAATCAGGCCTGGGCGTGGCAAGTGAAATTTAACTCAGCTTTCCAAAAAATTGTGGTTAATCACAGTTCATTCATGATTCAGCATGGGAGGGGGCAATTACTTTTTCACATAGGGCCAGGCAGGTTTAAACAGCTTTTTTCCCTTGATAAATAAAATAATAATTTAATAACTGCATCTTGGATTTACTCTGGTTATCTTTGTGTAATATTAAAATTTGTTTGATGATGTGAAACATTTAAGTGTGAGAAATATGCAAAAAAAAGGAAGAAATCAGGACGGGCAAATACTTTTTCACACAACTGTAGTTTACATTTTCCATGTTACAGTAGATGCGTCAATCTCGACATGTTTTGCCTAATGATTTTAGGCTTCTTCAGGAGTTTATGCATCTATGACAAGCTATCTATAAAAAAATACACACATTAAGAATTCAAGAATTAAACAAACAATATACATGTACAGGATAAGATTCAAACAAGGATTAAAGTCGTATATATTTTACATTTTTCTTAATATATCCAATATATATCCAATTTTTATCAGTTTAAAGTTAAAAAGAATATTTTCCTTTTGGATTTTTTGTTCATACAGGGAGAGGCGCTAGAACAAGCAATTATAAGCCAAGCTCCACAAGTGGAGAAGCTCATTGCTACCACTGCCCATGAACAGATGGCATGGTACCATGGAAACCTAAACAGAAATGAAGCAGAGAGAAAGCTGTACTCAGGAGCACAACCAGATGGTAAATTTCTGTAGGTATCTTGCCAGTATATAATAATGAATTATTAGAACATTCTACTACTTACCTCTAAAAGTGACGTTAAACAATATCCTTAGTCTCCAACCATCGTCCATACACATCCACTACTTGTTTAATAATTTTTCATATAATTGTTTCTTACTGTGTTTTCCTGCTTCTTTGTAATGTCCTCTGTGAGCTTCCAAACCTCTCCTTTCCCCCATCACTTCCACTTGTTCGAAAGGAGCAGTGCACATTTGTTGTGGTCATGTGCACTGCGCTATGCACAATACAAATCCCTTAGCCTACAGTCCAAAGTCCATCTTGAGAGGGAGCAAGACAGGGTGGCTATGTTCCTACATACAGTGGCACCATGGAGAATGACCATAGCCACTCTGTGAAGGAAGCTAGATTACAAAAAAAAGGAATTTGTAGATTTGGGAGAACAATAGAAGGTACGTTTTTGAGTTTAGAATACATATACGACTATAATACATTTAAACCAAAGTTTAGCATCACTTTAAAGCTGAATCCCATCTTTTGATATAATTCGTTTTGGCCGTCTTGGCCCAATTGAACTATGTCCCTCACCAACATGTGAGGCCCCTGGATGTCGAGGCTACATACAGCATACCACACTGTGTTCCGGGTTCTAGCCAAGACTTCCTGTCTCATATCCAGAACACAGTAGAGTCTATCACAGCGGTACTTAGCCATTCAGAGAAAGCAATGTATTCTATCAATGAATACAAAACTTCCTCTGATTAGCTAAGTCAAAGGTTGTGATATCATCAGCCGCCTCTCTGGCTCAGCCAATCAGCAGAAGCTTTGTATTCATTGATAGAATACATCTTTCTCTGAATGGCTGAGCTATCTGTGATAGACTCTACTGTGTTCCAGGTATGAGACTGGAAGTTTAAGCTCAAACCTGGAACACAGTGTGGTATGCTGTATGCACAGTGCCTTGAAAAAGTATTCATATCGCTTTTTTTTTCCACATTTGTCATGTTACAACCAAAACGTAAATTTATTTTTTGGGGATTTTATGTGATAGACCAACACAAAGTGGCACATAATTGTGAAGTGGAAGGTAAATGATAAATGGTTTTCAACATTTTTTACAAATAAATATTTGAAAAGTGTGGCGTGCATTTGTATTCAGCCCCCTTTACTCTAATACCCCAAATTAAAATCTAGTGGAACCAATTGCCTTCAGAAATCACCTAATTAGTAAATAGAGTCCACCTGTGTGTGTAATTTAATCTCAGTATAAATACAGCTGTTCTGTGAAGCCCTCAGAGGTTTGTTAGAGAACCTTAGTGAACAAACAGCATCACGAAGGCCAAAGAACACACCAGGCAGGTCAGGGATAAAGTTGTGGATAAGATTAAAGCAGGGTTAGGCTATAAAAAAATATCTCAAGCTTTAAAAAAATCTCACGGAGCACTGTTCAATCCATCATCCCTAAATGGAAAGAGTATGGCACAATTGCAAACCTAACAATAAAAATGTACAAAAACACTGCGCTCACTAGAATGACAAAACAAAGAAGCGGCTACATACGTTGTGACAAAAACAATATAAAGAAAGTAGGGAAATGCAGTGCTGAGTGAATATTCAACAAAGTAAACAAAAGTTAAATCAAGTCCATAAATCTTTAAACTTGATAGTGCATATTGTGATAGGAGAATCATAAAGTCTCAAACTGAAAAAATGTAAATGATAAAGTGTCCAATTGTGTCAGAACACTGAAGGGGCCATTCATGGATGGTGGATATCCGAAAGGAGCTGACAGAGGTGGTATGGATCCGTGGATGGGACCAACATCAATAATGCTCAACATCAGTGGATAAGAAAAGATCGGTACTCTTACCAAATCTGGTGGACTCCCCTGTCAGTGACATGGAGTCAGTCAGGCAGTGAGCCCAGCCGGGCAGATGGAAGGGTTTCAGGATGGTGGAGCTGGCTAGGTGGACTTCAACCGAACCTCAAGGGGTCATCAACCGAACCTCCAAGGATCATCAAGGCAGGTCATCGAGGTAAGAATTCCAAATACAAGACTCTGGAGGCACAATGTGCCACAAATGGCCCAAGGTGGGCAATCACTCTCATCCAGATAATATGTAAGAGAAAAATTAAAACTTCCGCATGGTGCAGGTAAAAAGGGGAGATTTTTATTTATAAAAAACTAAACAAATAAAATAGTGAACACTTAAGTAGTAAAGGCAGCATGGAGAGGGGGGTAACCGACGCGTTTCGACCAAATGGTCATCTACAGGGGCATGGACTACCCACTCCATACTGCTAATATTTATAAATAATCATAAAACACATAACCAATGAGGAGGAAAGACTCCAATTGAATTTCATTGGACCAGAGACATCAACCGGTTCAAAAGGTTTGTCACATGAACCAATGAGCCAATAAACAAAGTAATAGAGAGGACAGGCGGGTGTATCCTCCAATCCATCTGCAGACCGGAAAACACCAGTCCGTAAAAACATCCGCCCGTGTGTCTAACACCAGGATGTGACGTGGCGCTGTAAAGCCCGCCAAGCATAATTTTCCGATCACATGATCGGTAGGGAAACGTGTCACATGACCGCGGGGGAAACCCCGCGATCTAAGTGAAGATCACCACCGCGGCCAGGCGGGTGCATCCCAACCAATCAGGGCCAGGTCACATGAATGGAGAGAAAACAATGTCACGTGACCACCGGGAAATCCCGCGATCTCCCCTTTTTACCTGCACCATGCGGAAGTTTTAATTTTTCTCTTATATTTTATCTGGATGAGAATGATAGCCCACCTTGGGCAATTTGTGGCACATTGTGCCTCCAGAGTCTTGTATTTAGAATTTTTACCTCAATGACCTGCCTTGATGATCCTTGGAGGTTCGGTTGATGACCCCTTGAGGTTCGGTTGAAGTCCACCTAGCCAGCTCCACCATCCTGAAACCCTTCCATCTGCCCGGCTGGGCTCACTGCCCAACTGCAAACCTACGAAGTTATGGCCGTCCACCTAAACTGATAGGCCAGGCAAGGATAGCTTTAATTGGAGAAGCAGCCAAAAGGCCAATGATGACTCTGGAGGAGCTGCAGAGATCCACAGTTCAGATGGGAGAATCTGTCCACAGGACAACTATTAGTCGTGCACTCCACAAATCTGATCTTTATGGTAGAGTGGCAAGAAAAAAGCCATTGTTGAAAGAAAGCCATAAGAAGTCCCATTTGCAGTTTGCGAGAAGCCATGTGGGGGACACAGCAAACATGTGGAAGAAGGTGCTCTGGTCAGATGAGACCAAATTTTACTTTTTGGCCTAAAAGCAAAACGCTATGTGTGATGGAAAACTAACACTGCCCATCACCCTGAACACACCATCCCCACCGTGAAACATGGTGGTGGCAGCATCATGTTGTGGGGATGCTTTCTTCAGCAGGGACAGGGAAGCTGGTCAGAGTTGACAGGAAGATGGATGGAGCCAAATACAGGGCAATCTTAAAAGAAAACCTGTTAGAGTTTGAAAAGACTTGAGACCCTAAACATACAGCCAGAGCTACAATGGAATGGTTTAGATGAAAGCATATTCATGTGTTAGAATGGCCCAGTCAAAGTCCAGACCTAAATCCAATCGAGAATCTGTGGCAAGACTTGAAAATTGCTGTTCACAGACGCTCTCCATCCAATCTGACAGAGTTTGAGCTATTTTGCAAAGAAGATGGGCAAAAATGTCACTCTCTAGATTTGCAAAGCTGGTAGAGACATTCCCAAAAAGACTTGCAGCTGTAATTGCAGTGAAAGGTGTTTCTACAAAGTATTGACTCAGGGGGGCTGAATACAAATGCATGCCAAATTTTCCCATATTTATTTGTAAACAGTTTTCGAAAAAATATTTATCATTTTCCTTCCACTTCACAATTATGTGCCACTTTGTGTTGGTCTATCACATAAAATCCCAATGAAATACATTTACCTTTTTGGTTGTAACATGATAAAATGTGGAAAATTTCAAGGAGTATGAATACTTTTTCAAGGCACTGTAGCTGCAGCTACATACAGTTTATACCGCACACCGAGGGGCCTCACATGCTAGTGAGGGACATAATTCATTTGGGCCAAGATGGCCAAAACAAACTATGTAAAGTATATTAAAAGATGGAGTCCCCTATAAGATTTATATAATATTCTGTATTAGTAAAATATATTGTATAATACAATGGTAGTGTGTACTTACTGTATTTTTCCAAGTTTTTTAAATTAGATAGTTTTGCTGTAGATGAACAGTACAAAATGTATTCTGCAAAATTGAGAATTATTTACTTGTCAAAGGTAATATTCATGTGCTTACATTTTTTGAAATGGGGAGAAATGGCATGTACAGTCCTACAGCAGTGTGTGTTATAACATTTTTTTTAAATGACATTGAATTATTTGACTACATTGAATTATTTGACAGATATAGTGTATGCTATACTATACTGTGTATCATCATACATTAAATGGTGTTTACGTGCAGAAAAGGACTTCAATTGTAAAATCAAAAGTGAGTCCCAGAGTGCTAGTTGTGGAGGTATTAAAAAATTGTCCTGATATGTTTATTACATTTTTTAGTTAAATACTCTATCATATGTTTTAGGGTAGAAGAAAGTCACAAGTGATTAAAGGAGTGCAGTCAAACTATAAAAACAGGCAATAGACCAGAAAAGATCATGTGGATTGTTAGTGCTCATTTTTTTTTTTTTACAATAGTTAGAGACAGTTCTGGGACAAGGTCATCCAGCGCAGAAGATGGCAAACTTCACCCCTCCTCATGTGGATGAGGGGGGCTAATCACGACGCACAGAACAAGATTTATTTAATGTTTGTCATTGCCCTGAACGGAGGCGACCCGTTTGGACATAGATGCTGCAAGATCTGACGCCCACTAACTAAAGAGCCTTGTACCGACTCTGCTGGTGTGAAGATCAATATGTTCATGCGAGCTAATCAATGACCATTCAATTGGTACCCCACACTCCCTTCATATAGCACCTTTTTTCTACTCGCCCTAGATTCATCACTGTATACTTTCTAGCACTCAGACATCCACTTGGGTCTCTGCCATCCTGACACAGTACCCTCTTGGACGGGCTCCGTGATTCGGTGTCTCTTTTTTGGGGGTGGATCAGTGTGGGCAGAGTGGGGCCAGCCACACACACCCAGGCTCCGGTTTTTGGATCCGTGGGTGGTTTTGACATATCTGCCACCGTGATTTGGGCAATGGGTGCTCCAACACTGTCATGTTTGGTAAGAGCTTGTCCCACGAGTCACCCTTGACGAAGGGACGGTCAGTTTTAGTCCCGAAACGCGTAGGCCTTCGTGGAAGACATTACAAGCATCTTTATCCAGTGCACATCAGTACAGCTGTGTTTCAGCTTTTTATTGTGTTCACTGTGTTATGTTTATTAACTATGCTAATGTTTTGTATACATATATAAATTTTTCTATGGAATAAAATAGTTTTTACATTATGCTGTTGCCGTTAAAGTCCCACAACCTTATTTGGGGGTATTTCTTTCACCTATCAATCTAGGGATGTTGGCAACATACATGATCTAGCTGGATGGTAACCTTTTTCTATTAGTATGTAATGTTTGTGGAAGGTGCTGAAATAGTAAGCATACTTGTGCACAGTTGTAGGCATGTGCCTATTTGTGGGGTGCACACTATCTCAGGCTGTTAGATTCCACTGTGTTACTATAATGCGTTAGTAAGTTTTGGTATGGCAGCCTACGCTGGGAGTTAGAAAAGGGATAAAGACTGCTAACTCCTGGGTGTTCATAGCTCTTCTCCCCTTTGGAGGGCTATAAATACAAGGGGAGGCAGACTATCTGGTTTGGTTGGGCCTTCTACATGGGTATAGTCAGGAAGAAATGCTGTGGAATGTAGTTCTACTAGGAACAAGTGGCCTTCTTTTTGGGGTACCCAGTCAGGGTCCCGGAAGTTGGATCATAGACTTTGCTGAGAGGACTTTTCTTATCTAAGAGGTATGAACTAGGCAGCCTTAGCTAGGATAAACTAGAGCTTTATATGAGGGAATCTGTGAGAGACTGTTGTACATTAATTCTGTATCTGCAAGAAGTTCAAGTAAATGTTCCAAAAATTCCAAAAGTGCCTGGTCTGAAGATGTTTGAGTAAAGGGGTGCATGTAAGGTGTATAGAAGAACAGGGCTTGTAACAAGGGGATGAAGAGGAGTTCATGAAAGAATGCTACCAAGGGTTAACAAGTTGTAAAGCTGAAAAGTGAATGGCTATATTGCCAGGAATAACCTGAGGAGTGTTGGGTGCTATAGCTGCCAGCTGGTGGGTGAATAGTGTGACTTGGTAAGGACGATGGAGTGCTTTGTTAGTGAGGGGTTTCTGAGCTTAACCCCCTCCCTAGCGACTGGTGCCCCATACACGGGACAAACATAGTAGCACAGAGTCCCTATGGATCTAGACTGTATGTCACGAGGAAGAAGAAGAGTGAGGCGCCTCGAAATTACAGAAGCTCAGAAGTATGTGGAAAGTTTGTGCTTAATACAGTGCGAAGTCTCAAGTGTGTCACTGGGAGTAAGGTGACATAAAGCTAAGTTGGAAGAGCAGGATACAGGCTCTGCGGTATCCCCTCACAAGTATTGCAGCGGCTGGAAGAAGTCTAGTACAGTTAAACAAAGTCGCAGTGATGTGAGTTTCGTACAAAGAGTTAATTGTACCAGGAGTTAGGTTAGCTTTTAAGTCGGGAGTACAACTTTAATGCAGAATTCTCATGACCGCAGTCTCCGCCTGAGCATATAGGCATTAGTGAGCGAAGTTCCCAGTGTTACCACTAGGATGAATTAAGCCCCACCAACACACTGCAGCAAACTGAATTGTTTAAAATCAGTGCACAAATATGGGGCTTACAGTGGCAAAGAAGAAAATGTCCCTGTCGGTGGTGTCACTGGAAGGAGAAAATGTCTTTGTGTCAGCGGTGTAGCTAGGAGGAACAATGGTACTGCATCAGTGTCAAAAACTGTAGCTGCATCACTGGTGTCAGTCCGAGGGGATTACCAGGGAGCATGGAGCTAAAGGGATATAGGGGGGCTCTGAGTGATCTAGGGGTGCTGAAAGGGCTCTCAGATGTTCATCTATTATTGCTGCCCCTCTGGAAAACAAACCGTGGCAGATCAATTTTCAGAGGGTGTTTGATAGGCAGTGAGGAAGTGATATGTCACCGCCTCATCTCCTGTTTTAACCCAATGACCCACTGTACTGCAGCCGTGTGTATTGAACACAGTTGCAGCGTGACCCTGTTCCATTTATTTTTTTCCATGTCCCCGAAGCAAAGCATCAGGCAATGGCATGTGTACAGCCCTAAGCAGCTGCATCTCCTTGTTCGGGTAGGTGGTTGGGGGACAGTAAAAACACGGCTCAACTGCTTGCTTTTACTGCCCTCCTGTTCGCCCATGTGAATGAGCTTCTAAGGCCTTGTTTACACTTATGCTTGGGGGGGGGGGGGTGTCTTTGAAAACATGTGCTTAAGCTATGGTTTTACTGCATCCCAACCACCTGCTGATCCACAAAGGCAGCCACATAAGGGTAAACACATGCTCAGCCAAAGTTATGTCCCCATCAGAGTGCCTTATACATCGGATCCGCCATAAGAGTACCCCCGTACATTCAATGCGAATGGTATCCCCGCACAAAGGTAATACTGCCCAGGTATGAAATGGAAGTTGCTCTCCAGAGACAAGGAGCCCCAGGTGCTGGCTAAAGCTAGTTGAAGCTGTGTGCAAACAGGAAAATCCGGACAGCAGCACTCCAGGAGTTTATAATCCAAATTGCTTTATTATAAAATCAGGAACATGTCATACAGGACATCATTGACAGGGTGTACAGGCAATCAGCTAACGCTTTTCGCACTATGCCAAGTGCTTACTCATAGCTACATACCCCCGTACATTCAGTTCCCTCATGCAGTAGGTTCCCTCATGCAGTAGGTTCCCTCATCAGTGTGCCTTCATATATCAGCTGCCCCATCAGAGCATACCTCCCAACATGTTACGATAGGAACGAGGGACACCTATTAGCAAACGTATTTAGGCATAGGACACACCCCATGCCACGCCCCCTTAAAGGACAATTATACAAAAAACGTATTAGTAAAACTCACAAGTGTTACCACTACTATTCCTTTATATTGGCTTTTGAAATTCACAAATGCAGAAATTTAGAAATTGGATGAAAGGTTTAGCACTTGGAAAAACTTTTTGAGAAATTAAAAGTGCATTTTAAAAACAACTATGTAGATCAGATCACAATGAGGGACAAATGAGGAGGAAAGAGGGAAGAGGGACTTTGTCAGGGTCAGTCCCTCCAAATCAGGGGACAGTTGGGAGCTATGATCAGAGTGTTCCCAAACATCAGGTGTCCTCATCAGAATACCCCCTTACATCATGTGTCCCATTAGAGTGACCCCATACATCATATTACCCCATCACAATCCTTCCCACTTGTACTCATAGATCATCTGGAACGAGGGCAGCATGTCATATGACAAGGGGAGAGAGGAAGAAGGGCAGTCTGCTTTAACTCCTCAGCAGTGCCCCGCTGAGACTAGATGATGCTCAGTTTCAAAAATTATTTTTGAAAGTACCATTTAGCAGGAAACGGGTACAGTTTTCATGAACAGTGACACCACATTAAGGCACCAATTGTTTGCAACCTCTAATGCCCCGTACACACGGTCAGATTTTCCAACGGAAAATGTGTGATAGGACCTTGTTGTTGGAAATTCCGACCGTGTGTAGGCTCCATCACACATTTTCCATCAGATTTTCCGACACACAAAGTATGAGAGCAGGCTATAAAATTTTCCGACAACAAAATCCGTTGTGTGTACACAAATCCGACGGACAAAGTGCCACGCATGCTCAGAATAAATAAAGAGATGAAAGCTATTGGCCACTGCCCCGTTTATAGTCCCAACGTACGTGTTTTACGTCACCGCGTTCAGAATTATCAGATTTTCTGACAACTTTGTGTGACCGTGTGTATGCAAGACAAGTTTGAGCCAACATCCGTCGGAAAAAATCCTAGGATTTTGTTGTCGGAATGTCCGAACAAAGTCCGACCGTGTGTACAGAGCATTATACATTTTTTTTGCATTTTGCATTATTACTTGCAACTCAATCTGATTAATTATTTTAACTAGGACAAAAATGGCTTTTTTTAAGGTAATATATTATATTATAATATTGTGGATATGACCATTGATTTATTTAACCAGCTGTAATAAGAATTAACTGACTGGTGGGAGTAGCAGTCAGCCATAACATATCTAAATTCCATTGGAAATTGTATTCCTTTAAAAAAAAAAAAGGGTAAGGCCTCAGCTTCATAGGAACTGACCAGTGGCCAGTTTGATAACATACAGGCATACCCCACTTTTAAGTACACAATGGGGTTTATTTACTAAAGCTGGAAAGTGCAAAATTAGGCTCACTTCTGCATAGAAGCCAATGAGCTTCCAGGTTTTATTACCAAAGCTTAATTGAACAAGCCGAGGTTAGAAGCTCATCGGTTTCTATGCAGAAGTGAGCCTGATTTAGTAAATAAACCCCATTGTGTACTTAAAAGTGGGGTATGCCTGTAGTTGGTGCGCTGTTTTTTAATCACATTATCACACTGAAATGTAAAATTTTTATAAAATGTCAAAAGGGAGTGCACCAAAACACTTTCAAACAACAACCCCACAATCCCCAAACTCCCTCTCCCATGCCAGTATCCCCAAATATTTCCAAAATATTCAACATATAGACTTTATGTGTTTGGTAGAAACTGAATACTGCCTTGAAAGAGTAGTAAATTAAAAGAGCTCTGCAGTGTGGCATTTTTAAAAATATCAGTTGCCAACAGTACTGATGTGGTCTGCAGCCATTGCTTGAAGTATACCAGCCGTGGTAAATGAAACAGCTATTTTGGGTACTGCATGCATAAGGAAACACATGAATAAGCACCCCCATGAGAAAATTAGGCAGCAAAAGGCTGACATTCTTTGTGCATAAAAATCCAAAAATGCACCACCCCCTTTCTCCATGAGCTGTTAACTAGTTCAGTAGCACAGGTTTCAGGTCCTGAACCTGTTACACCCCCCCCCCCCTTACCAGTTTATAGTTTGTACAGCACCACAAAGGCAGGTACAAAGTCATTTTTTCATCAAAGTCCACATCTGTCCACCACAAGCATCTGCGTATGGTCCAGCGAAACAGAGACATTAAAACACTAATGTCTCCGTTTCGCTGGACCATCCTGTCAGTGTCAATGTCCACATGACCACAGGCACACAGTCCAACAAGCATTGGCATAAGAAATAAGATGCTGGCTTTGAAAGATGCAGGATGGGGCACAACACTAGAGTTGGTGGTGCCAACTCATATCCTGCACCTTCATGACAGTGACAGGGCGGTCACCTCTCCCCCTGGTCAACTCGCCCGATAGTTTTAGCATTATCAAAGTCTTTATTAAAGTCTAACTTGTATTCTCAAATATATAGACACTTACAGATTCATTATAAAAATAAAAACACTTTGATTTGATATATTGAGTTGTATATTTATATTACATTTCTTTACATTTTTTTATGTCCTAGGAATACCATTCCTTTCCCATTTTAATGCATGGTCGTATATTCCTGATCCTGGCTACATTATGTTGTGTGTCCCAGAGAGACTATAGACTCAGCATCTTTGTTAGATTTTCAGTGTTTTTTCCCATTCTGTGCTTTTTATGCTTTCCATACATGTTCTCCATACATTCTGTTTGCACTGCTTCCAGCCCCTCTACCTCTAAAGTGTTCTCTCTGCACTTGTCTACTACAATTTCACCACCTTCACAACAGTGAGTGTGCTCATGCTTGCTTTACCCACAGGGAAATTGTTTTAATGACTAATAATTCTTTCATGATCTCTTTATTTAAGGATAAGGAAGAGACCAGAAGCTGACAACTTTGCCCTTTCAGTAATCTATGGAAAAACAATCTACCATTATAAGATTGAGCATGACAAATCTGGGAGATATGGAATCCCTGAAGGAACCAAGTTTGACACTTTATGGCAGGCAAGTCTAATTTTGCCAACATTTAGCGCATTAGGCAAAATAATGCAAGACCATTATAAACCTTGCTGATATCTTATAATGGGGCATGTGGATGGTTTTTCAAATAATATTTTAGGCAGTGCTGGTAAACTAAGCATTTTTTTAAGTGCAGGAAACATTCATTGGGAAGTGGGACATGAGTTATTAAAGTGGTTGTAAACTTCTGACAGATGAACAAAGCATATCCTTTTATAGTGTATACTTGCCTCAATCCAAAGCACTGAGTACGATTTCCTTCTGCAGTCTCATTTCAATGCTTTCTGCATGAATCACTTCTGACAGGCTGTGCTGACTTCAAGGGATCAAGGGGGATGGAGGAGGGGTCTCCAACACATAGCCTGTGATTGACAGCCTCAGCTGTGCATATTTTCCCATGAGATTGTGCAGAGGGGGTATGTCCCTTCCGTCTACGCAAGTCTCCAATTACTCTCAGTTCTCCTCTCTGAGCTGTGCAGTGTGTGAAATCAGATTTCCACCCCTTGTCCCAGAAAAGCTGCATAAAGAAGAACTGCGGTCTGCTCACATAATTTGTAATAAACACATCTTTGCCATTCTGAAGCTTCCCTCCAACCACTTTGCATATTATTTTATATATACTGTGGCTCTGTACTTGCAAAATATGGTGCAGAAATCTCCCTCTGAGTCTGCCTGCAACCATTTTAACTGTGGGCAGCTGAAGCTGCTGCCTGTTCACTTTCTGGATTTACACAGAGGCACATCTCTAGATCTGGTACTCTGATTGGCCCTCTTATGACTCATCCCCCTTGCTTCCTGGCAAACTCTCATGAGAGTGAGAGAGAGAGCTGTGCATGATGTCATAAGCCTAGGCTTTTTTTACCAGACAAGAAACAGGAGTGGGCTGTATAAGGTATTTACTGGCAGAAAAAAAATACATTTTTTACTATCCAAAGTTAAAAAAAGAAGGGCAGATTATTTAATAGATTAAAAGCTTAAAAAATTACTGAAGTTCTGCTTTAAATTCTGGAATTTAAATGGCTGTAGAGAAGAGAAGACTGCAGATAAAAAGCTACAACTTATGTTGGAGGATTTGTTTTATCTCTGTGTACAACCTGAGGCCAGTCACTTCACTGGGTATATGAAAGGGTTTATAATCACTTTAAACAGCAGTTGGTCAAAAGTTATTACCAACATTCTTAGATACATGCATGTGTCATCACCTCTACAGAAAACCTGTGCAAAGAGATATATGGAAACTATAATTGCTAATCTACATGACAGCCATTGCACTCATAGTGAAGTTCTAGGCTGAGGCTGGCCAGGCAAGTGCTTTATAAACAAAAAGCTAGGGTGGCGGGGGGATTAGGGGTACTCAATATACTTTACTATTACAAAGCAGCACAAATTGCTCCTTTGGTGCAATTATTTGCTGGCAAAACAGCGCCCCTGTGTACATGCATAGATTTAGTGGATACAGACCCTACCCCACTTCCATTATTACTTTGGCTTCCTCCCTAACTGCGCCCCAAGCCTCTCAACCCAATTTTAGCTCACACTTTGGCCATCTAGGACTCAGTTAAATGCTCTGCCAGTCTTGTTTCCCTGCACGTCCCCCTGTTGGAGATTTTTAACTGCTCTCGGTTTCCTCCAGCCTTGGAAAGCCCTCATAGCTATTCCTGGTGGCGCATAGCAGGTCTGACAACAGTCCGATCATTGTTGACTACATGGGGTGTATGCTCCTTTCAACAACTACAGGATACCTAAGATATACCTAATTCTAAGCATTTTCATTATCTTCAAATACACCACCTGCGGGAATCCCTCACCAGGAATTATGTCGAATCAACGCCCACCACGGCTTTTGAGACTAGATGTCGCACTCACCGAAGCACTCAAGGCCTAGTATCCCTATTATATCCCTTGCTCTTGTGTTCCTCATATACTCAGGACTCTTCTTACTGTGCACAGTGGGAATCAGGTCTTGGCACAGTGCAATCCCCTGAAGACTGGAATAAATGACGGGAGACCCTTGTGGTGGCCCTGGAGAATTTCTTTAAGTTAATGTCCAGTTGATACTATACCCCAGCGAGAATTGCTAAGTATCTCCCTACCTACCCTGCTTCTTGCTTTCAGGGGTGCCCAGACCAGGGTGACATGAAACACATATGGTGGATGTGCACCAAAGTTAAATGCTTATGGATTAGTCTATACCATGGTTAATACTTTCACTCAAACCTACATAAAGATCCCTGGGAGGCCTTGCTGCATAAGTCAATAGAGGGCCTAACAAAGAGAGAACACGTCCTAGCTATCCACATTTTTATGGCCATGAAACAGACAATTGCAAAAGCATGGAAAACACCAGTCCTCTCTTTCGGCACATTCACGGCACACTCGTGAATGAAAAACTCAAGGTGATTCTTGACAATAAGCATACGTTTTGGAAGACTTGGCAACCTTGTCGGACCAGTTCCCGACTATGCGACCACCCACACGTCTTCTCGATCTGTAATTCTCGTTGACTAACCGACCACACAGTCATTTCCCCCGGGAATTGCTATCACTCAACCCCCTCATCCTTCCTTTTGTCTTCCTTCCCGCTTTTTTCTATCTGTCTTTCTCCTTTCCCCTTTTTTTTTTCAGTTACGCCTCCCTCTTAACCCCCAATCGGGAGCAAAGAGGATGAATGGGATGAATCCTGCATTCGCTACCTTTTATACGTCACATGGCCCACAAGTTTTGTCAACCTTGATGCTGCTTTAGACCCATTTAGACCCATCCCACATTTCAGTTCTTTTTTTCTCATTATATCATGCATAGTTGCCAACATTGCAAAAAAAAAATTTAGGATACTTTTTTGCATGTAGGTGGAGCCTTGCTATAATTAGGGGTCGTGGCATTCTTTTGTAGGTGGGGCATAGCGTAACAGAAAAATGCGCCACTGCAAAATATGGGTGTGGTTTGAGCGGAATAGTGGGCGTGTCTTAAATGGGTGTGGCTCAGAAGGGGTGTGGTATGAGATGAATGAGGGATGGAGGGAGAAAGAAAGAAAGGGAGAGAATGAAAGAGGGAGAGAAAGAAAGAGGGAGAGAAAGAAAGAGAGAGAGAAAGAAAGAAAGAGAGAAAGAGAGAAAGAGAGAAAGAGAGAAAGAAAGAAAGAAAGAAAGAAAGAAAGAAAGAAAGAAAGAAAGAAAGAAAGAAAGAAAGAAAGAAAGAAAGAAAGAAAGAAAGAATAAGAAAGAGAGAAAGAAAGAAAAAGAGAGAAAGAAAGAGGGATGGAGTGACAGCAGGCCCAGTTCCTACACAACAGTAGAAATATGTGTATTCCAGAAAGTTTAACAATCAGCAGATAAAGATACTCCAAACACCTGGTGTTGGCGCTTCAATAATCTCGGCACCAAGGTTGTTATGGTGTCAGGATGATTTAAGTGCATTATTTCTATTATTACATTGTAATATATGAAATTATTAAACTCACCATAATGCAGAATCAGTGGAAGCCCTGAGCGTGTCACCTGCTACGTCGCCTGCCACCAGATGCCATCAGGTGTCCCCAGCGGAGTTCCCCCTTACATCAGGCATTTCCAGCTGACTCCTCTCTTACATCAGGCATTGCCAGCGGAGTCCCCCCTTACATCAGGCATTGCCAGCAGAGTCCTCCCTTACATCAGGCATTGCCAGCGGAGTCCCCCCTTACATCAGGCATTGCCAGCGGAGTCCCCCCTTACATCAGGCATTGCCAGCGGAGTCCACCTTACATCAGGCATTGCCAACGGAGTCCCCTCTTACATCAGGCATTGCATTCTAAAGTCAGTCTAAAGACTGACTTTAGATTTAGAACATGTTTCAAATCTTTCCAACGGACTTCAGTCTGATTGAAAAATCCATTCGTCTGTATGCTAGTCCGACAGACAAAAAACGACACAGGGGCAGCTATTGGCTACTGGCTATGAACTTCCTTATTCTAGTCCGGTCGTACGTCATTACGTTCAAACGACCGGACTTTCGAACGGACTTTAGTCCGTTCATGTGTGCGCAATTCCGGTCATTCGCAAGTCCATCGTAACTCCGTCGAAAGTCCGTCGGAAAGACCGTCGGATGTTTGATGCTCAAAAGTCCGCCCGTGTGTGCACGCCATTACAGTAATGGAGTCCTCTCATGATCCAGCGTCATCCCGTCTGCAACACAGGGGGAGCCATAGGACTCTGCTGCTGTCAGTAAAATCCTGTGATGAGGGAGCAGGAGGCACGGCCGAGCTGTGCTGTGTGTGTCTATGGATGCACACAGATCTGCTTTGGAGTGCCGAGGGGGCACCTGCAGAAATTAGGAGGAGACAACGTTGGCAGGGGGCTCGCACAGACCAGATAAGTTAATAAAATGAATAATAATAGTTAATGAATAATTAATAAAAAATAAAAAAAGGTTTAGTATCACGTTATGCAGGAATCATGCCTGCTATGAATAATAATACTGTTGAATTCAAGATGACGTGAATAGATGAAGCCTGTCTAATTGTACTAAATTAAACTGGAAAAACGTTTCACTACATGCAAGCTAACCAAACAAATAAGTAAATAATAGAATTTCAAAATGCTGTGAAATGCACGGTATATTCTTACAATGTTATTTTTTTATTATTTGTTACATTTATTTACCTCTACTGTTTTCTGTTGTCATTATAAAGCTGGTTGAATACCTGAAACTTAAGCCTGATGGAGTCATAACTGTATTAAGAGAGCTTTGTTCCAATGGCAGCACATCAGTTGGTAAGTTAGAGGATGAATGTCACATTGACTTATCAGTGTCATTTCAGAAAGACACATTATTGTAACACAATCTCATGTTTGTTTTTGCATCAAAATGTTCATCAGTTTTAGTATGGAATGAATATTAGATTATTGGAAACCTCTATTTCTCATAAATTGGTATTTTATGGGTCATTATTGTATTAACATCTTAAACAGCTACTCTCCTCTTTTACTCAGTAAACACTTTATAGAAACTACAATTTAGCCAAAAGCTGGTGATATTTTAAAGGAGAAAATACCTGTGTGATCATCTTTCTTAATTTACCTTTACATACAAAATTATACAAAAGAGCAATATTAAAAATTGTCTAATATTTGAAGATCTGTGGGATAAAACCTTTAGTACTAGTTCACACAGTTGTGAATTGATAATGCACTACTGTGTGTTTTAATGCATTTTTTATTGTGTTCTGTTAACCACTTCAGCCCCGGAAGAATTTACCCCCTTCCTGACCAGAGCACTTTTTGCGCACTGCACTGCGTCGCTTTAACTGACAGTTGCGCGGTCGCGCGACGTTGCACTCAAATAATGATGTCCTTTTTTCCCCACAAATGGAGCTTTCTTTTGGTGGTATTTGATCACCTCTGCAGTTTTTTTTTTTTTTTCGCTATAAACAAAAAAAGAGTGACAATTTTGAAAAAAAAAGCAATATTTTTCACTATAATAAATATCTCCCAAAAATATATAAAAAAACAATTTTTTTCCTCAGTTTAGGCTGATATGTATTCTTCTACATATTTTTGGTAAAAAAAAAAAAATATATAAATAAGCGTATATTGATTGGTTTGCGCAAAAGTTATAGCGGCTACAAAATAGGGGATAGTTTTATGGCATTTTTATTATATTTTTTTTTTATTAGTAATGGCGGCAATCTGAGATTTTTATTGTGACTACAACATTATGGCGGACACATCGGACACTTTTGACACTAGATTGGGACCATTGTCATTTATACAGCGATCAGTGCTTTAAAAATGCACTTAATACTGTGTAAATGACAATGGCAGGGAAGGGGTTAAACACTAGGGGGCGATCAAGGGGTTAAGCATGTCCTAGGGAGTGATTCTAACTGTAGGGGGGATAGGCTACTACTTGCCCAAAATGCCGCATCTTAAAGGGGACATACCTGTACGCCCATTTGCCCATCCGTGCCATTGTGTCGACGTATATCGTTGTGCGCTGGTCAGTATGTGGTTAAAGCAGCCTATTCACTTGAAATGTGCTGTCAGAGCAAAAGTTTTCAAAACTGTGTATAGTGGTAAGCTATAGTACAGGTTTTCTGTATGCGCCATTCTAGACGCTTTGCATTGCAAAAACACATGTTTTACTGCAACACATACGAGGTGGTATTAAAAAGTTTTGAGTCTAGCTCTGTTTACAAGAAAGTAGTTTATTTATCTATGATTACACACTATCACCTTCAAAATAGTCCCCTTGCACAGCAATACAATGCTCCCAGCGTTCCTGCTACTTCTAGAATGGGTTCTCGAAGTCTTGTTTCCAAAAGCATGTCAAGCACCTTCTGCGATTCGTGCTGGATCTCCGCAAATGCGCTTTTGGAATAATGGTCAAACATTCCCATAGACACACTCCTAAACTTTGTGGACAGCCTTCCCAGAAGAGCTGAAGCTGGCATAGCTGCAAAGGGTGGGATGCCATTAAAGTTCATTAAAGTTCATGTGCATGTAAAGGTAGGCATCCCAATACTTTTTTTTTAATATACAGTATCTTTCCTTTAGAGTGAAGTTAGCATACATTTAAGAATGCTAAGAAAGGTTTAAGCTTAGTTAGATTTTGACCAAACTTCTACTTTAACTTTAGGCTTTAGTAGATAAGATAAGAGTGATTTTTTTTGTTAACAACAGAGAAAGGTGCTACAACCCTAGATTAATGAGAATTCTCCTGAGCTGTCAGGTGCAGGATGTGCAGTTGCTCAGCTGAAAATGTAATGACTGGATGAAAGACAACCCGCAACTCCATACATGCTCTTAAATCAGTCCAGATTTATTGTGTCTCCATAAGTGCCGGTAAAAGGGCCGCTCGCCACGCTTCGGGCACGGCCTCGCTTCGCTCGCCTCTTTTTTATTCCCCCTCTAGGTCCACTTGGATGGTGGGGAAGGAACCTGGACCTAGGGCGCAGGCGCCATGTACAGCTGATTGAACATTTTGAGCTTCGGCTATCTCCGGCGGCTGATAGTAGTTGGTACTGCGCAGGCGCTGCTCCTGCGCAGTACAGGGGGGGGAACTTATCCGCCGAGGGAACTTTCTCGGCAAGACACCGGTTCACACTGATGCGAGTTCATAACGAATGTGATGCGTCAAAAACATTCTAAATTCGCATGCCATCCATAAAGTCATTGTTTTCAATGGCCGTCGTTCACATACATGCGTTGCGTTTCCCCTACGAATGCGATGCGATAAAAAAAGGGTCTTGTGCGAGTTTACTGCATTGCGTTGCGAATTTAGCCTCCATAGACATCAATGTAAATCGTTCTGGAATCGCATTGTTGGTTCAGATATGTGCGAATTCCACCACACTACTCTCCACAAAAACCAGGAAATAAACAGGAAGTTAACACCTTTTTTTTTTCCCATTATGATTCCATTGGCTAGAACATCAATCGCAGCTATGACCAACTCCTGAAATTCGCGGTAAAATCGCATTAACATCATGGTAAAGTCACGGTAAAATCACACCTCACACAAGACAAAAAAAACTGAACAAATTCACAGCACAGCAGTGTGAACCGGCACTGAAAGATGAGTGTGTTCAGCAGATGTGATTTTTTTTTGTTGCCCCCATGAATGATAGAACAATCACTTGACTATAAAACAAGTTGAATAATCTATTGAAGATGACATGGCTTTCTTAATGTTGAAAGCTTTTCTAAAATTGCCTTCTAGAATTGTCCAATACTCATTCAGATGGTAACATATTTTGGCCACCCTCAGCTACCAAGAAATCTTTCTTCTGCATGCGCTAAAGGATATAGGTGGCTCATTTGCGGTAAGTGGTTAATCATGAACAGCAAGTTAGAACAAACGTGAATTTCTCGCCATAAAACAACGTGATCTAACTTCCGCACCCACCCTACTCCCCAGATTTGGCTCCTGCAGACTTTGACCTCTTCCCTTAAAGGAAATGACAGAAGGGCACCACCAGGAGTGGAACCTGTGGCTTAATTTGACTCAACACAGTAAAACCTCATCCGGGCCAGACACGGAAAGGATTAACAGAGTGATAGCTCTTTCTTGATTCTGTGGGTGGTGGTGTATGGCCGTTCTTAGTTGGTGGAGCGATTTGTCTGGTTAATTCCGATAACGAACGAGACTCCTCCATGCTAACTAGTTACGTGACCCCTGGTGGCCGGGGTCCAACTTCTCAGAGGAACAAGTGGCGTTCAGCCACACGAGATCGAGCAATAACAGGTCTGTGATGCCCTTAGATGTCTGGGGCTGCACGCACACTAAACTGAACGGACCAGCGTGTGTCTTCCCTTCGCCGACAGGTGCGGGTAACCCGCTGAACCCAGTTTGTGATAGGGATCGGGGATTGCAATTATTTCCCATGAACGAGGAATTCCCAGTAAGTGCTGGTCATAAGCTCATGTTGATTAAGTCCCTGCCCTTTGTACACATCGCCCGTCGCTACTACAGATTGGATGGTTTAGGGAGGTCCTCGGATCAGCCCCACTGGGGTAGGCGGCGGCCCTGGTGGAACGCCAAGAAGATGACTATCTAGAGGAATCAGAGGATCAGAGGGAGAATAGGCAACCCCACGTCTTTCCCCCCACTGGGATCAAAACCAAAGCCACGGGGGCCGAAGGTGGGAGGGAGACGCCGGGCCACAGGGCTTGTGGCACCTGCTCCCCACCCAACGCCAGAGGAATGTACCAGCAAGCCCAGCAGGCCCCCCCCAGCCCCAGGAGTCGCGGGAGATGGACCGCTTTGGGCGGCTTTCCCCCTAGTCCCCGGGCGGCCTCCTCGCCGGCAGGCCGATTCGGGTACCGCACGGGCCCCACTGCCCCTACTCGAGGGGGCTCGGAAGGTTTGGATACCTCGAGCCTGGACCCCGCCCATGGGGGGGTCCGGCCGAGCGCCCGAATGCACACAGCAGAGGGGTCACCCGGTCCACCGGGCGACCCCCGAGCATGCGAGTACCAGGAGACCCCCTTTGCGGCGGCGCTAAACCTCAAAAGAATAAAAGGGCAAGACTCTAAGCAGTGGATCACTCGTGAGTTGCAAGACACATTGCTTATTGACAGTTCGAACGCACCTTGTGGCCCCAGGTTCCACCTGTCTGAGGGTCGCTCGTCCGTTGGTCACCCACACCGCCGTGCCCTCCTGTCTGCCTACCCGACCGGGCCCCTTCATTCCCCGAAGACCAGACATCATCCGCCGGGGTCCCCCCCGAGGGCCCGTCCCTTTCACCTGTGGCTATGGCCTAGCCAGCAGGGCTGCCTGTGTGGTGGGGGTCAGTCCCCTCTCCCCATTGGGGGGACCCCTCCCTCTCTGAATTAGACCTCAGATCAGAGTCAGCGAATCACCTAGCCCTGAAAATGGATGGCATTGGAGCGTTGGGCCCATACCCGGCCGTTGCCGGCGATGAAAGAGGTCCCCAGGGGCTAGACCACGATGAGTAGGTGGGTGCGGAAGCCCCGGGCGAGGGCCCGGGCGAGCCGCCATGGGTGCAGATCTTGGTGGTAGTAGCAAATATTCAAAAGAGAACTTTGAAGGCCGAAGTGTAGAAGGGTTCCATGTGAATAGCAGTTGAACATAAGTCAGTCGGTCCTGAGACATAGGCGAGCGCCGTTTGGAAGGGACGGGTGATGGCCTCCATCGCCTTTGGCCGATCAAAAGGGAGTCTGAACCCGGAGCGGCAGAGTCAGACGCCTCGCGGCATCCAGTGTGGCAATGCGACCGATCCCGGAGAAGCCAGTGGGTGCCCTGGGGAGACTTCTCTCTTCTTTGTGAAGAGCAGGGCGCCCTGGAATGGGTTTGCCCCGAGAGAGGAGCCCAAACCTTGGAAAGCGTTGCGGTTCTGGCAGCATCCGGTGAGCTCTGGCCCTTGAAAATCCATACCCATATCCACAGCAGGTCTCCAAGGTGAATGGCCTCTGGCATGTTAGAACAATGTAGGTAAGGGAAGTCAGCAAGTCAGACCTGTAAATTCGGGATAATGATTAGCTCTAAGGGCTGGGGCATGCAGCGGGGCTGGGCACCCACCACAGCTGGACGAGGCGCCGCCCCCACCGTCCTCGTCCCTGCCTCCCCCCTTCCTGGCCAGGGCCGGGTGGCAGGGTGCGGGCAGCAGAGGAGACTCTGTACGCGTGTCGGGCCCTTCCTGTGGCTCGCCCCAGCTGCGGCAGGGTGCCGGGGGGGCGGCGCCTCGGCCGGTGCCTAGCAGCTGACTTAGAACTGGTGCGGGCAAGCGGAATCCGACTCATTAAAACAAAGCATCGCAAAGTCCCGAGATGGATGTTGGCGCAATGTGATTTCTGCCCAGTGCTCTGAATGTCAAAGTGAAGAAATTCAATGAAGCGCAGGTAAATGGCGGGAGTAACTGTGACTCTCTTAAGGTAGCTAAATGCCTCGTCATCTACCATCTTTTGGTAATATAGTGTAAGTATACCTAACTAAAGTAAGGGCGGTCCAGTTTGGTCATGTGATCAGGTCCCAGCACTGGCTTCAGGGGAGAGGAGAGACAGCAGATGTCTCATAGTATGTTTATGGGTGACATCACCACCCAGGCACTGCAGTCATTGTTGGCGCTCTCTCCTATCTCCTGAAGCTGGCCACTGAGGAGATCACATGACTGGGCAAGAGCACCCTTAGATTTGGTAAGTATACACATCTTTCCTTTACAGAATAGTTAGCATAGGGCTTAGAATGGGGTGGGAGTAAGTTTAAAGTGTTATTGAACCCAGGACCCTGCATTCACTATATCTGGTCTCCCACAGTAAACAGAACATGGAAATGCAATTATTTTAGTAAATATAAACTGCTAAATATCTTTTCTTATCAGCAGTATATAGCAGTCTTGTGACTTGTATCAGTGTCCACCCAATCACTGTTTAAAGCTTGTAGGAGATGTGTTCATCCTCCTCTGACTATCCTACGAGGCTGCATGACCCCTGACTTTCTGTCTTGTTAGTGCTGATTGGCCCTGTGCTGATCACATGCACCCTCCGAAAAATGTAAAAAAAAAAATCTCTAGCAATACACACCAAACTGAGCATGTGCAGAGTGCCTCCAAGGCTCTGTGCTATCAGCAGATGGATTTGGGACAGTAAAAGAAGGGGAGGATCAGAGAAGACAGGATCAAACAGCCTTTTTATACAATGTGGAGGATTAACCCCTTAGGTTCCACAGACTGATTTTACTGTTGTGGATTGAGTAACACTTTAAGCATAGTTCGATTTTAACGGGACTTGGTGAATGAATGGTCATTTCAAAAGAATTGTTTTTGCATGATATGTATGTCATGAATGTTTTTTTTTTTTCTTTCTTTTTCTAGGCATTTGTGCAGCAACACCTTCACTTCCAAAAGCTGTAAGTACATCGAAACAGAACATTTGAAATTGCATTGTATTATACAATGTATTGTACAGACTTTGCATTGCACAGTGTATTGTACAGGCTTTGTTTACATCCCAAAGCCTGGTAAAAATGGAATGAACTTGCTGAATAAAGTTCAAAGAAAATTCTCTATTTTGCAATCATAATATGCATTGTTAAACCAAAGCATTGCTCTGCTTCTCTTGTTTTATTCAGTGAATGTCATGATCATATTCTTGTTATGTTTCCATTATTAAGACATTTGAAGCCACCCACAAATGCATAATGCAGTAAGAATCTTTAGGAAACGACATTAACGTAAACCTTTCATAAATGAAACTGTCATTGCCGACTATTCATTTTCACAAAATCCCAAATCTGCTAATCGGTATAGAACAAGCCCATACGTAAAAAAAAATAAAAATAATGACATTTAACAGTAGCTGAAGCTGTGTAACAGATTTCTTTCTCGTAGCCTCCCTGGCGGTTTTCCCGAGTGTGGCTCGGGGTTAAAATTCAGGACCATTAGCGATAACCCCGAGCCACACTCGGGATTACATTGCAGG
This sequence comes from Lithobates clamitans, assembly GCA_037952925.1. Lineage (NCBI taxonomy): Eukaryota > Metazoa > Chordata > Amphibia > Anura > Ranidae > Lithobates > Lithobates clamitans. The sequence goes on along the minus strand of JBBGZY010001818.1, from coordinate 43,875 downwards.
ATCCTGGTGTGGCTTTACTTACCTTGTCCCCGGGATCCTGCGATGTCCCCCGCAGTGTCCGTGGGCTCCGTCCTCTGCCCGAAGCCTCTCTGTCCCAGGCTCCGTTCCCTGCGAGCGTCGCGACGCACGGGGGCGGAGCCTGGCGGCAAATTAAAAAAAAAGTAAAAATCATAACACATACAGTACTGTAATCTTACAGATTACAGTACTGTATGAAATGATTTCACATCCCTTTTATCCCCAGTGCTTTGGCCCATGCCCTGCATGCAGTTTTACATAATATACACTGTTCTTTCTGCCTGGAAACTGGAGATTGTCCATAGCAACCAAAAAGTGTCCCTTTACGTCAAAAGTGGCTTTAGACCAGCTAGAAAACAGCGATAGTAAATTAGAACACTTGCAGAATTGAGTGATAGTGAATCGTGGGGAAATTTATTTTATTCCTATTTATTTTTATTTTTTTTAATTATTTATTTTTATTTATTATATTATAATTTATGTTTTTGTGTTTCAAACTTTATCACACTCGGGATATCTACTAGACTCTTGTTTGGACAGATTTAAGTGTTTTATTGTTAAGAATTACAGGCCTACAATATAAAACGCCAAATTTCCATGCAAAATAATTGTACCGCTTTCAGCACCTAAAATCTGACATAATCATACCGCCAGGGAGGTTAAGTCTTGTACACACGCTCTGAAAATCCGACAACACACATTTGTCAGCGGAAAATTTGAAAACCTGCTAGCCAACATTTGTCCACGGAAAGTCCCACAACAATTGTCCGATGGAGCATACACACAGTCGGATTTACCGCCAACAGCCTGTCATCACACATTTCCCGTCGGAAAGTCTGATCGTGTGAACGAGGCTTTACAGAGCGAGATCCCCATGTAGCTCTCTGTCAGATAGCTTCTTGAGTCCTAGTCCAGAGCCTTGCTCCAGCCCTTACTCATTTATCCAACCTGCTGCTGGTCACAAGTGAGAAGCAAAACCTGATTCGGATCCCACACTGCCAAGGTGGCCCGGAAAACCCGGACCAGATTCCACCTTAGTTTCCCACACACACATAGGGAGAGATTTACTAAAACTGGAGCACTCCGAATCTGGTGCAGCTGTCAATCAGCTTCTAACTTCAGTTTGTTCAATTAAGCTTTGACAAAAAAACAAAACAAAACTAGAAGCTGATTGGTTTCTATGCAGAGCTGCACCAGATTTTGCACTCTCCAGTTTTAGTAAATAACCCCCCCCATAGTATCCCTCAAACACCTCGCCCTAGATGTGTTGGAGACACTCACAGGTCTTGAAACATACTGGCCATTACAATAAACATTGCTGATTTGCACTAGCTCCTGTTTCAAGATATGTGAGTGCCTCCAACACATCTAGATTATGTATGCTATTTTTACTGTGTGAATGCGTCCAGGTAGTTCATATGTAGTGTGCATTGCCTACCATGGGGGCTATTATACAGTGGGGAAAATAATTATTTGATCCTCTGCAGATTTTGCAAGTTTGCTCACTTACAAAAAAAAGAAAGGTCTATCATTTTTGTCATAGGTGTATTTTAAATGATAGAGACAGAATATCAACCAAAAATCCAGAAAAAACACATGATACAAATGTTATAAATTGAGTTGCAATTCAGTGAGTAAAATAAGTATTTGATTCCTTCCCAAGCAAAACATGTCTTGGTGGAGAAACCCTTGTTGGCAAGGATTATTATTATCTTCATTTACTAGCAGGGGAATATGGCCCTCCATGCATTCACATACATTGAAACCAGCCCTTAAGTGTAAAAAGGTTGCTGACCCCTTATTTAGATGTTCATTGGCAAACTTCAGATGGGCCTGTACATGTGTCTTCTTGAGGAGGGGGACCTTGCAGGCACTGCAGGATTTCAATCCATGGCGGCGTATTGTGTTACCAATGGCTTGTTTGGTGACTGTGGCCCCAACTGCCTTGAGATCATTCACAAGCTCCACCCGTGTAGTTCTGGGCTGATCTCTCACTTTTCTCATGATCATTCTTATCTCACGAGACAAAATCTTGCATGGCGCTCCAGACTGAGGGTGATTGATGGTTATTTTGTATATCTTCCATTTGCGAATGATTACTCCAACAGTTGTCTCCTTCTCACCTAGCTTCTTGCTGATGGTCTTGTAGCCCATTCCAGCCTTGTACAGGTCTACAATCTTGTCCTTGACGTCCTTTCACAGCTCTTTAGTCTTGCCCATGATGGTGGGTTTGAATGGAAGAAAGAGATTCTGTGGACAAGTGTCTTTTATATACATAACAAATTGTCGTTAGGAGCACCTTCTTAAATTGATAGGGCTAATCTGTGTACCACATGAGCACATACTGTAACCAGTCTGTGGGAGACAGAATTATTGTTGGTTGGTAGAGAATCAAATACTTATTTTACTCACTGAACTGCAACTCAATTTCTAACATTTTCATTGTGTGTTTTTTTCTGTATTTTTGATTGATATTATGTCTCTATCATTTAAAATACACCTATGATAACAATTGTAGACACTTAATTTCTTTGTAAGTGAGCAAACAAATAATTATTTTACCCACTGTATATATATTTTAAAGATTTTTTTCTAATGATTTGTTGTAGTTATAGTGAATGTGGTAAAAATTCACCTTGCAAAGAATACCCAATCACATGCAAGGAAAACAATAGTAATAAAAAAGTGTGTTTTTGCTGGCACATGATTGGATGATGGAAGTCAGCAGAGCTTCACTAAGCTTTGGGAAAAATTCATTGCAAAGTGAAATTTTCCTTCCAAAGTGAAAATCCTATTTGCCTTTATTAAATCAACCCATTTGTATCAGTAACTGAAAGTATTTAAGCTAGAGGTTTACAAAAATGATAAAAGCTACAGTAAATGTTTTAGTAATCAACTAAGCTTACATATAAAAAATGATTTGGTCTTCTTATATCTTGCCTTGTTTTTCCCCAGAGACCATCAGCAGCTTATTCTGAGGGCTACACCCCTGAACCTTTTATTGGTAAGAACACAGTGAAATTGAAATTCTGGCATTTTGCAGTATTTTCACTCTATAGTTATCAGAAATTTAAGTGACTAGAATATTTGGTTACGGTATACACTCGAGTATAAGTCGAGTTTTTCAGCACATTTTTTTGCGCTGAAAGTGCCCCCCTCGACTTATACTCGAGTCAAGCACTTTTCTGCAGCAAAAAATTTCATTTTTCGAACCGAATCTGGGGCCCCATATCTCAGGGCCACTTGATGCTAGGAACCCTAAATTTTGTGTGCAAACCCAGTGGAACTGGTAGCACAACATATCCAAGATGGAGTTCCTAGCCCTAAGTGGCCCACGAGATACGGGGCCCCAAATTCGGTTCGGAAAATGTCATTCTCTGCTGCAGAAAAGTGCTTGACATTTTCTGAACCAACTTTGGGGCCCCGTATCTCAGGATTGATTGGCGCTAGGAACCCCAAATTTGGTGTGCAAACCCAGTGGAACTGGTACCATTACATATCCAAAGATGGAGTTCCTAGCACCAAGTGGCCCCGAGATACAGGGCCCCAAAACCTTGTGCAGCACTACACACCGGCTGCACCCTTAGCAAACTAGCTCCACTGAAGATGAAAGGAGTAAACAATAGCTTCTCCCATAGGCCAAAACAGGGTCATGGCTACTGGCTGCAGGACTTTTCTTCATGCTTAAATGGTGCCACAGATGTACCATATCCAGTCATATGCTGTGTTCATCCAACTTTGGGTAAATGCGCTGCCAGCACAATATGTTGAAGTAGAGATAGAAGGAGAATATGGACCCAAAGTTACTATTTTTTTCCATGTTTCTGGAAGTTCCTAATATCAATTACACAAGTCTCACATACGTGACAACTGTAGGAATGTGCCATAAACAACCTATAATAGTCATTAAATTTTCAATCAATTTATGTCAGAGATAACCTCTTGCTACATTTTTCTTTGCAGCTGGAGAAAAGCCACGAATTTTGCCCATGGACACCAGTGTTTATGACAGCCCATACAGCGATCCAGAGGAAATAAAAGACCGTAAAGTCTTCCTCAAGAGAGATATGCTTCTCATAGATGAAGTTGACCTGGGTGCTGGAAATTTTGGCTGTGTTAAGAAAGGAGTCTACAAGATGAAAAGGTAAATTACTTCAATTTGAAACAGTTACAGCCTTGTTTGTAAAATGTTTGCAAACTTCCAGCTGTGTTATAGTGCAACCTGCATAGCAACTGAAAAGCACAATCTCCTCAGAGTTTGATTTACTACAGCTAGAGAGAGCAAAATCTGATGCAGCTCTGCATGGAAACCAATCATCTTGCAGTTTTTTTTTTTTGTCAAAGTTAATTTGAAGAAGCTGAAGTTAGAAGCTGCTTAGCTAACATGCAAAGCTGCACCGGATTTTGCACTCCCTAGTTTTAGTAAATCAACCCCACTGTGTGAAAGAATGGGTCTATTTCTGAAATAAATGTGTAGCGCTGGTAGATTTTTCAATCTACCGCTTATAGGTAAATTTAGTGGGTCATATGTTTTGTACATAGTTCAGATTTAGTTTATTGTCAGATTTATCCTCTGTTCCAGTTTGGCTGTGTTGCGTGTAGTTTCACACTGTGCCTGTGGGTGTCGTTGTCACCATGGGTCGGTGTTGGAAAGGCAACATGCTGAAGTGTATTAGTGCTCTTCTGATAACTCGGCAGAGGTGGTCCTCCGAGTTGCATTCTGGGACAGGGTATTTATGGAACAGACGCCATGTTTAGGGTTTTTTTTTTTCCGCCTCATGGCCCTCCTGGCCTAGAGGTATGTGTCAGTGAGTGCTACCTCGTGGCCCTCCAGCCTGGAGGGTTGCGCTGCTGCAGCCGGGCAGGTAGACCTAGAGGTCTGACTGGGGTCTGCTATCGTTGGGATGGTCCTGTGCTGTCTGTCCTGTGGAAAGAAGCCGGACAATCGGGAAGATCCAGGGGAGGACCCATCTTGGAAGGCACCATGCAAGGCTGGTCTTGAGAAGGGCCTGATGACTCGATTGGAGGACGTATCCTAAACTACCCTACGGCACAAGTACTGCCGGGTCGGCTTAAAGGTTCTGGTACTGTGTTTGCTGTTCATCGAAAACCACTACATCCTGTGGCAGAGGATCGTACGGGTTTTATTTCACTCAAGTCTGTGGCAGAGACTTTTTGTTCGTGCTGCGTACCGGCTGCTAGGTTGGTGAGAGAGACCTATCTGGGCGGGCAAAGATTTACTCCTGAAAGGAAAGTATATTCATCCTTAAGATTCCAATTACTCAGTGCTATACCAAGAAAAGGTATTTGAACTTCCCTGCAACTCTTCTTCCACCTCTTTCCTGCTACGTCTTCCAGTTATATCCCATTAAAGCATTGGAAAAGTACTCAAGTGACTGGTGCCTACATTGTTTGATAGTAAGCTCAACTGGAGCCCTAGACTCGGTATTGGTGAAATTACAGGTAACAAGGTGACGGTAACAGCCCGCTAAAAAATCAGCAGCTCCACCGTGAGTTAGTGCTACAAATGCTAGTGCTTTAGTTCAATAAGATGACATGGATGAGAGATGCTGTCTCAAATCAGAAAATACTATACACAACATACAATAAAACCCATAAAATTTGCCCTCTTTGAAAGTCGACATATTGAATTAAATTCGTAGCAAATTTAAACAGCATGAAGACAGCATATGTTAGTAGAAATCTATTAATTTACAGTCTATTATTTTGTCTCACTGAAGCTAGGTTCACATTACTGCACATAATAATTGCAGCGCTAAATAAATAAAGTCCAAAGTAAATAATTAAAAAATAGTCCATGTAGTGCTTGAACACTAAAGTGCATAGTGACAGATGAAAAGAAGGTCCATGTGATTGTTTAGATGAATATCCACCTGGTGCACCTCCACCATAATAATAAACAGGATGTGAGCTTACCAGATCTTTAGACTCCACACTATAGGAGTCTAGATAAGCGTTTAAATAATGATCCAGCACTCAAGGCGAATCCCTCAGTGGTTAGACCAGAAAGGAAGGTAACATGGCTGGCCAAACAAACCCCTGGTGTTCCTCAGACATGACCAATAAGGAAGAAAAAGGGGGTCCACATAGTGTAAAACCGTAAAAACATTTATTTTGAGAAAAGGTTACTGAACACTTATGTTGTAATATGTTGTCCAATTTATGTATAATATTTTCCTGACAGACTCCATGGCAGCCTACGTATGGGTTAATCCCGCCTCTCATACCTCATAGGACCCCACTCCCATAAATCTTTGCAACTAGACAGAGACCGTGTTCCTTTTTTGTCCTCCTCCTAGGACCAAGGTAGTCTTACCTTAAAATTGTCGGTCCAGTCCTGGTGGTTTGCACGCGAAGATGACGGTTCTGGCGGTGTCTTTTTCTGGAGTCCATTTACCTTAGCTATTAGCAGGGTGGACATGGGCAAGTATTGCGATGCCTTGAAGAGCTTAATAGCCGGCCATTGGCAGGCAAGCGGCAACATGGCCATTCGTCCCAGCTATTAGCGGGAGGCCCCTTCATGAAAATGCCCTGGTCGTGCAGTATGAGCAATGGCTCCCAGTCCCAGGCCGGATCGAATCGGTGTCGTGGTGGTGATGTATACTGTCTTTTTCTATTACATGGCAGCCTGTATTTGTTTGTTGTCTGTCCCTGTAGCTTTCCTGGTCATGGCGGCTGGGACGCATCTGCGTTCCAGTCCGCCGCTTCTTGGCCCTTCTGCGCATGCGCGAGCCGCGATCGAAATCGAGGCTTGGTTGCACGTGCGCGGTCCGGACAAGATGGCGGCGGTCGCGCATGCGCGCGGTGTCCATGGGGCGGCGTCGTACACAGCGTGGGTTCGCTGTGAGCGCGATGACATCATCCTGGGCGGCAGGTTTAAATAGCTGTCAGATTCAGCTATTTCTTGGGATGCTTTCATGCTTCATGCAGCTGATTCCCCGAGCACATATCTTGACTAGTCAAGGTAAGAGTTATGCTGCACTGCCTGCCTATGGTTTCTTCCTAATTGCTAAACCATCAGTTTCTTATATACTGTCTTGATTGCTTTCAGTGTCTTGCTGGTCAGTTGTTTGCTATGGATGTGTCACCGCCCCCCAGTGGCCAACCCTTACTCGGCAGGTAGGATGGAATTAATTTTCCCTCTGCCTGTTTTTTGTTTTGGGTTTTATTGTCAGGTGCATGTTGACTCTGTTTTTTCCCTCAGCCCTTCTAGGTCTGAACACCGTTCTTCAGCACGTGAAGCTAGTGACAAATCTAGATCACAAAACCGTCACTCTACGTCAAGCTCTAGACGTCCTAGATCATCCTCCAGACGGTCCACGTCTAGTCGCCATTCTCACCGCCATTCCAGCCGCTCTGATAAGAAGGCATGCTGGGGATGTAGAGCTCAGGTCCCAGAGGGTAAATCTCTCTGTGAGCTATGCTATGCTCGAGCTGTTAAAGAACGAGGAGCTGGAGACCAACAGGTGGAGGCTCTGGTTAGAAGAGTGGTTCAAGAGTCTTTGAACAGGACAGATCCCGTTCGTACATCCAGCCCTCCTGCTGCTCCTCCACCAGTTCCTGACAGGGTTGTCCCTGAGGTTCCAGGTCCCTCTCGACGAAGTCTCTCCTTGAGTGGTTCTTCGGACAGCGAAGCGGATGTGGAAGATTCCAGTACAGGCTTCGATTTTTCCTTGGTTCCACAGATGGTTAAAGCGGTTAAAAACGCATTGAGATGGGAGGAGCCAGTAGAAGCCCCCTCTAAACAGAGGAAGTACTTCAAACAGCTCAGGAAAGAACGCCCAAATTTCCCCTTCCTGGGTGAACTTGGGGAAATTATTTCAGATGAATGGAGTAAAGTTGAGAGGAAGAACTCGCTGATTTCCAAGATTGCGAAAATGTACCCATTCAAAAGTGAGGAGGTAAAGCATCTGGAAGCTGCACCCCTCATTGATGCGGCCTTAATGAGGTTAGTGAAGCATGTCACGCTTCCTCTGGAAGACACCGTTTCTTTTAAAGATGGTTTGGAGAGGAAGATCGACACTGACCTCAAACGCATTTATATTACGGCAGGCATGGCTTGTAAACCAGCCCTGGCCCTTGCAGCTTTGTCTAAAGCTATGGAAGCATGGACGGATGATATGGATGCAGTATTGGGAAGGATCTCTGAGGAGTTGCTCAAGAACTCACCAGTACATGAGCTGAAGCTGGCATCAGCCTTTCTGGGGGAAGCATCCCTGGATATTATCCGCCTTGTGGCACGTGTCATGCTTTCCTCGGTAACGGCGAAGCGCGCCTTGTGGTTGCGCCCGTGGGTTGCAGATCCTGCCTCTAAACAGGCATGGTGTAAAATTCCCTTTGAGGGTTCCTCCCTCTTTGGGAATAAACTGGATTCTGCCATTACCCGTGCTACAGGGGGTAAATCAGGGTTCTTACCCCAGGATCGCCGCCTTTTTGGTCAGAGGAAAACTTATCCCAAACAAGATCAGGAGCGTGCGAGGGATGCACGCCGCTACAGACCTGGCCGTGATTTCAGAAAAAACTGGAGGAGAAATCAACCTTCAGGGCAGAAGTCCTCAAAGTCAGCCTCTTCTGGGGGACGTGAGGCTGCGAAGTCCTTTTGATATAGAGCCTGTCCAGACGGAGCGAGTCGGGGCTCGTTTACTCCGTTTCCAGCACGTCTGGGCAGCCTCGATTCGGGATTTCTGGACCGTCAAAACGGTCTCTTCGGGTCATACCTGGGTGTTCAGCAACCCACCCATACACCGGTTTGTTCCTACAACTCTTCCTCACATAGAAGAGAAGAAACAGGTTCTTCTGTCATATACGGACTCACTAGTAATCCAAGGGGCCGCCATTCAAGTACCAACAGAAGAGAGATTCCTAGGGGTGTACTCCCCCCTTTTCATGGTCCACAAAAAGAATGGGTCCTGGAGGCCGGTAATCGACCTGACTTATCTGAACTCCTTCATCAAGAAGGAAAAATTCAAGATGGAGACTCTGCTAACAATACGCCAGACGATACAACCGGGAGATTGGCTTGTCTCCATAGACCTGAAAGATGCCTACTTTCACGTGCCGATTGCACAGGAATTTCAGATGTATCTCCGATTCGCGGTAGATCAGAGGCATCTCCAATTCACATGTCTTCCATTCGGGCTTACAACATCGCCTCGAGTGTTTTCGAAGCTCTTATTGGCTGTGGTAGCATTAATCAGGGTCAAAGGTATCCGATTACACCATTACTTGGACGACCTACTTCTGCTTTCACAAGACAGGGGTCAGCTGCTGGCACATCGAGATCAGGTCATCTCTACCCTAACAGAGTTCGGTTGGCTGTTAAACAAGGAGAAGAGTCACCTAGATCCAACGCAGTCTCTAATATTCCTTGGAGCCCAATTCAACACCATGGAGAGTACCATCTCTCTACCTTTGGAGAAAATTCCGGTGATTCGGGAAAGAATTCGTCTGGCATTATCATCACCTCTTCTCAGAGCCTCGCAATGTCTAAAGATAATAGGCACCATGGTGGCCACAGCCCCCATGGTAAAGTGGGCACAATGGAGGATGCGGCCCTTTCAGAAGGGGTTTCTCCAACAGTGGGATCCAGGGTCTCGAGACCAGCTGGTACGAGTAACCACCTCCATGCGGGAGAGCCTCCCCTGGTGGCTGCAACGGGGGAATCTTCTCAATTGCCATTCCATAGCCCCTGTCTCCTGGATCACGGTGACTACGGATGCAAGCAACAGAGGTTGGGGCGCCCTCTGTCTGACGGAGGTAGCCCAAGGCAGATGGGACTTCCCATCCCAAGGGATAGTCTCAAATATCCTGGAGCTTCGAGCTGCCTTCCGTGCTCTTCAAGCCTTTTCCCACCTGACATCAGGGGCCTCAGTTCTCCTGAGACTGGACAATACGACTGCAGTGTCTTACATCAAGAGACAGGGGGGCACCCGCAGTCTCTCGTTACTGAAAGAAGTAAGTCCGATCATGTCCTGGGCCCAGGCGAATTTGACAAATTTATCAGCTGTTTATCTCCCCGGAATTCAGAATGTCCAGGCGGACTTCCTTTCGAGGGTCACCCTGGACAACAACGAATGGTCTCTCCACACCGAAGTGTTCAACTGGGTCTTGTCTCTGGGAGCGATACCGGAAGTAGATCTGTTTGCATCCCCTTGCAACTTCAAACTGCAGAAATATTACGCGAGGTGTCGCTGTCCCCAAGCCTTCGGAGTGGATGCCCTGACGGATCAGTGGAGATTCCTCAAGGCCTACGCCTTTCCCCCGGTACCAGTCATCCTTCGGTTTCTATCAAGGCTCAGGTGGGAAGAAGTCGAGGTAGTGGCGATTGTTCCTTTCTGGCCCAACAGGCCATGGTTTCCTCTCCTGGTTCAGCTCAGTTACCGGGATCCGGTCCCTCTCCCGGCCAGACCAGATCTCCTGTCGCAAGGAACATCTCTTCACCCATGCCCATCTCATCTCCATCTGATGGCTTGGTGGTTGAGAGGGGAAGGCTGGAAGCACTAGGATGTCCAAGTTCAGCGATTGCTACATTGTTGAATGCCAGAAGAGCGGGCACCAACAAAGTCTATCAAAGAATTTGGTCAAAATTTGCGGACTATGTGGCCTCCACCAATGGCTCTTGTATCGACCCAAAGATACAGGATATTCTGGGTTTTCTGCAGACAGGCCTGGATCTGTCTTTGTCGGTTAGCTCCTTACGAGTCCAAGTTTCTGCAATCTCTGCCTTCACAGGTGTATCATGGGCCAGGCACCCCCTTACGAGACAGTTCTTCAGGGGAGCAATAAGACTTAGACCTCAAAGGAGACCAAGATTTTCTAAATGGGATCTTCCTCTTGTCCTGGACTTCTTCGCAGGAAGAGAAATATGTCATGTGGACCAGTCATCTGTTAAGGAACTTTCCCTCAAAGTGGTCTTTTTAGTAGCCATAACATCGGCTAAGAGGGTTTCCGAAATCGGTTCCTTAGGATTCAAAGAACCATTCCTTACGTTCTTCCCTGACCGAGTGGTCCTGATTCCTATGTTAGGTTCAAATCCCAAAGTAACAACTGTTTTCCATGAAAATCAGGAAATTGTTCTTCCCACGTTCAAGTCTTCTGAGGGCTCTAATATTCATCCTCTAGATGTCGGAGAAGTTCTGAAGCAATACTTGGAAGCCACAGCTTCTTTTCGCCAATCTGATCACTTGTTTGTCCTCTTCTACGGTAAAAACAAGGGAAAGCGTGCTTCCTCTAGAACCATTGCAGCATGGATTGTTCAGGCCATTCAGTGGGCTTACAAGTCTAAGGGTTTGGCTCCTCCGGAGGCAGTGACCGCTCATTCTACCAGGAGCGTTTCTACATCTTGGGCAGCATCCCGGCATGTATCTCCGGAAGTGATCTGTAAAGCGGCCTCATGGTCATCAATTAATACCTTTATGACACACTATTGTGTAGAACCTGCTTCCTTGTCTTCGGTTAATTTTGGTTTGCACGTATTATCTGTTGATGGTGCCAATTAAACCTTTTTTCTTTAACCAGCAATTGCCCACCCGGGCGTGTATGGCTAGTTATTTCCCATACGTAGGCTGCCATGGAGTCTGTCAGGAAAACGGAAAATTTATATCAAATACTTACCGTAATTTTCCTTTCCTGATGGACTCCATGGCAGCAGGAGTTCCCTCCCATTTGCTGGAGTAGGCTAAGTTACGGAACACGGTCTCTGTCTAGTTGCAAAGATTTATGGGAGTGGGGTCCTATGAGGTATGAGAGGCGGGATTAACCCATACGTAGGCTGCCATGGAGTCCATCAGGAAAGGAAAATTACGGTAAGTATTTGATATAAATTTTCCGTTGTATTGGAGTATGGGTTGAGCAGAAATTCAGTTGAATTGTCCAAGCCAACTCAATTTTAATATAACAGCTGAAGGCCCTTTGATGTGTTGGTCTTATGCAAGTCTACCTAGGGGTGTGAGGTATGGGCTGTTAACCTAATTGAACATTTCAAAGGGTACATTGTTTAAAGGACCATAGAAGAAGTATTTATTGATGGTAATTAGAGTTGAGGGGGTAACAATGGGATCAAGGAGGGCTCAAAGGGGTATTCAGGTGGTATCTGTTAATCTAATCTAATTACACATACCTAAGGGGACTTGTTGATGTTGATATGCGGGAGTGCAAATTGGGGCGGTTTATGACTGCAACTGTTCACGGCTGGGAGTTGTTGTCTGTTTAAAAGACAAAAGCTAATCAAAATCCTAAATTGAAACGGCCAATCAAATTGCTCAGCCATTCAATACTTAGTGAATATAACACGGCATTCAGTCTATAGTTTTAGGAGAGGCTTGTCTGTGTATGCACACAGACCTATGAACATGGGGTTCTGAATTATATCTACTCTGTCGGATTTTTCTGTCATCTGTGGACTTTGGACTTTGTTCTGTGTTGGAAGTCAATAAAGTGCATCTCTCTGGAAGAATTGGGTTGCTGCGGAAGAGTACTTACATCATCATTATAATAATACCTAAATATTAATTATCTATACACCCATACATATACCCGATCACTACAACTTATAGCAATCCAGTGAAAAGTCAACGGTTAAAATGGTAGTTCCCAGGATAAAAACAACTTGTATACAAGCTTAATTGACGTGGTCAGTTCAGACATAGACTACGTTCTGGTTAGTTCAGACATAGACTACGTTCTGGTTAGTTCAGACATAGACTACATCCTGATTAGTTCAGGCATAGACTGTGTCCTCTACGACTAACCCTGCCAATTGAGCTTGTATACTACATGGACCCCCACGTCTGAGGAACACCAGGGGTTTGTTTGGCCAGTCATGTTACCTTCCTTTCTGGTCTAACCACTGAGGGATTCGCCTTGAGTACTGGATCATTATTTAAACGCTTGTCTAGACTATTATAATAAGTAGTCTAAAGATCTGCTAAGCTCACATCCTGTTTATTATCACGGTGGAGGTGCACCAGGTGGAATTTCATCCAAACAATCAATTTTTTTTGGATATTACTTCAATGGACTTTCTTTTTATCTGTCACTATGTACTTTAGTGTTCAAGCACTATATGGACTATTTTTTAATGATTTAGTTTGAACTTCATTTGTTTAGCGCTGCAATTTTTATTATGGAAGTTTTTGCACAATTGGTTTTGTTGTGATATTGCAAGAAGATTTATTTTACATAGGCTATTGTCACCTGCATAGTAATTTTTTATTCTTTGTCACATTACTGTGCGCCAGGAGCTCAATTTAAATCACATGCTTTCCTGACACACACAGAAACGAACTGCTCTTTACTGTCAGAAAAATGTATGCAATGTGTCTTTTTTGGAAACTCTGTTGTAACAGAGGTAATGGTTTGTTTTTCAGGCGTCAAATTGATGTGGCTATAAAGATGCTGAAGCTACAGAGTGATAGTGAGAAGGCAATAAGAGATGAAATGATGAAGGAAGCAGAAATTATGCACCAGCTGGACAATCCATACATAGTCAGAATGATAGGCTTGTGCGAGGCAGAGTGCCTTATGTTGGTTATGGAAATTGCATCAGCTGGACCCCTCAACAAGTTTCTGCCAAGTAAGAAGTAAGTAAACATTTAAGATTAGCTAAAGAAATACTCAAATCATAATTCAAGCCAATGTGACATAAATGTAGTGGTTTGGCAAAACACAGATTTGGCTACTATTAGTGAAGTGTTTTCCTCTTATTCATATGCTAAGCGTATATACTGTAAGCCAAACAATTGGAATGTTGCTAATTTGGTAGCCTGATATGCCAAATTGTTCATTAAAAAAAGTTCAGTACATGTATGTCTTCCCCCTGTTTAACACAGAAATGATTGGGGGTGACACCTATCTGTCATATAAGCATTGTCAAATTCCAGAAATGCTACATGCAGCAACTGTTTCTTCCAAGTTCCTGTAACAGGATAAAATCAGCCTCCATTGAATGCAGCTTGGCAGGGATTAACCACTTGCTTACCGGGCACTTAAACCCCCCTCCTATCCAGACCAATTTTCAGCTTTCAGCACTGACGCACTTTGAATGACAATTGCGCAGTCATACAACACTGTACCCAAATGAAATTTTTATCATTTTTTCCCCACAAATAGAGCTTTCTTTTGGTGGTATTTGATCACCTCTGCGATTTTTATTTTTTGTTAAAAAAATTTAAAAAGACCGAATTTTTTAAAAAAAAATTATTTTTTTTTTATATTTTGTTATAAAATTTTTTAAAAGGGTAATTTTTCTCCTTCATTGATGTACGCTGATGAGGCGGCACCAATGGGCACTGATAGGTGGCAGTGATGGGCACTGATGGGTGGCAGTGATGGGCACTGATGGGTGGCAATAATGGGCACTAATCTTGTACACTGCTAGGTGGCACTGATTGGCACCACTGGTGGGCATTGTTAGGTGGCAATGGTGGGCATTGATAGGTGGCACCTGTAGGCATTGATATGTGGCACTTATGGGCATTGATACGTGGCACTGGTGGGCACTGTGGGCACTGTGATGTTGTAGTGTAAGGTGGCACTGGCAGGGGGTACTGGTGGCATAATTAAGGCACTTATGAGGCATTATTGCCTCCTCCTCTTCGGGACCGATGTCCCTTGCAGCTGAGCCGGTGATCGGCTTTTTTTTCTCCTCGCACTGTCAGCGCGAGGAGAAAAAAAAACCGATCACAGAGCTTTTGTTTTGATCATGTGATCAGCTGTCATTGGCTGACAGCTGATCACATGGTAAGGGGCCGGGACCGGCCCCTTACTTGGATCGGTGATCACCCGAGTCTCAGTGACTCGGTGATCACAGCGCGCTCCACGCGCGCCCTGTAGGGCGCGCGCAGGGCACGTGCACAGGGGAGGCCGTCATATGACGGCCTCCCGGGAATGCAGGTCCGCGCTGTAGCCGTCATTCGGCTATAGCGCGGATAGCAAGCGGTTAAACATGGAGCACACATTTAGTTAAAATAGAACTAAAGGCAAAACGTTATTGATTTTGGATAGAGTAAGGGAAGGTTATTACCCCGTAATCTGTGTTGCCATCTGTGTCCCATTGGAGAGATTTCCCTTCACTTCCTGCCCCATAGCCAAAACAGGAAGTGAGAGGAACCATTTTACAGAATATTCTGCTTGTTTTCTTGGTGGACATTCAATGTTCTGTTCTGTGCTATGCATATCTTTGGACTTACGTTGAGCTTCTTAGACATCATGATAAGTTTCCCTTATATTTTCAGATGGTTCCATATTTTTATTTTTTATTTTAGTCTAATATATATGAGTGATGATGTTTACATATATAGCAATGATCAGGGATCGTCCCTTCCACCCTTAGGTTCACCAGGCTTCTATTTTTCTTATTTTGAATGGTTTTCCATTGGATATTAGTTGTTATATATTTTGTAACAACTACAAAGAAACCTGTTCTGAATTTTTTTTTCAGATTTAGATAGAGGCTTGGTTCATGAATCTGCAGTAATGTTTCATGCCCTGACTGTCTGCTTACCTGTCTGGTCTGTGTATCAGCTTTAGGGATCGGGCTCTCACACATGTGTGTTTAAGTAATCTTCTCTTAGCTTGGCTCCACCCCAGCCTTTAACAGGAAAGACTATTTTACCCCACGCATTGCAAGCCAGCTTTGCCCGAGAAACAATTGTGTGAAGGCTTCCCTGGGTGATTCTTGCGGCGTGCTCTACATTTGATTCCTGTGTACCGACTTTGGCTTGTTCTCCTGACCATCCCTGTCTGCTTGTTGCCCTGACCTTCGGCTCGTTCTTCTGACCATCCCTATCTGCATGTTGCCCTGACCTTTGGCTTGTCTTCCTGACTATTCCTTGTTGCTCTGGACTGCTGCTTCCTCTCCATCCACCAGAGCCAGCCGTGAGCTGGGAGACCCTGTGGGCCGCAACCTGGAGTCAGCTACAGCCAAGTCCATCCTCACCTTTAGGGGCCCTGGTGAAAGCCTGCTGGCTCTTAGACTCTACGCTTTGGGGAATCTTATGCTCTAGCTCCCTGTTCAGGACCGTTGGCTGCAATCCTGTGTAGCTGCTTCTCACTACCATTGACCCTCAGCAGTCAGCCGTTGGGTCCACAACCCTTTGCGGTGTGTTCCTAGTCACTTGGTCCCACAGGTGAGCTGACACTGGGTCTGATGTGAATGAGAGGCTTGGATCCAGCCTTCCTCTTTCGTGGTGTTCATATGTTTAACCTCAACATCAAATAGAGGCTTGGTGTTCCTATAGATTTCAAATTGAGGCTTGGATCCATCACGTCCTCCCTCATTTCCGGTTACCTCCTGTTTGCGGTCTATATAAATTGCATGATGGCTGAATGTCGGTTCCATTCCCCAGATGATGTCAGTTGTGATGAAACGTGTAGCCTGAACATATGTGACCTTAATGAACCATGCACCTGAATCCCAGGAGTGGTTCGCGCTAGCCCCGGGCTTGGATTCTGTATACATATGCACATAAGACGATAATGTTTGTGAGTATTATCAGTTTGTTTTCATGATCAGGCGCGAAGACCAGTCGCTATAGTAGTTGCAGGACTACCACTGACCAGCAGGATAGGTACACAGGCAGTCACCCTGGCAGATGACGCAGGTTAACCTGAGGTGCAGAGTCTAAGTACTAACTGGTGTTCACCAGAGCTCCTGATGGTGGAGATGGATTTAGCTGTGTGTTAGTACCAGGTCGCGGTCCTCAGGATTGGCCCATCAGGAGGTGAGCAAGCTGGGGTCCAGTAGCGGATAAGCAGATAAGGATCAAACATAAGCATGCTCAGTAAACAAGCCAAAGGTCGGTAATGAGTATTTGCAGGTTGGGATCGGGCAGAAGAGTAGTCGAGGAACAAGCCAAGGGTTGATAACGAGTGGTAGCAAAATATGGATGGCAGCAGGGCAGACAAGAGCAAAGCACTGGCTGAGAAAGCAAATAACCTGGCAAAGAGGCCAGTGCAGAGTTCAAGGTTCAACACCAATTGAGACACAAGGCAGGCTTGTCCAAAAGAAGGGCCTCATCCTCATAATTATTTACTTGGCACTTTATTGAAGATCATCATATTTAGACTTCACTGATTGGACACTGCAGAGTGGATTTTCTATTTTTAACTGTTCATTCATGTTTGATTTTGTTTTTCACAGTGTCTGAGTATGTTTATTTAATGATGCATCTATGCACTTAGCGCTGCACTTAGAGTACTACTTAGAACACCTGCCATGGGGCACGAGGTAGTGTCCACCTCTGGATTTGCTTGGGATCCATGGCAAATTTATATTTTACTCAACCCCTCCCCTCCTTAATTTCCCTTTCTTTCCCCTCTTTTGTGTTTCTTTACTTCTCCCTGATTTGTGCGGGATTACTCATCTGAACTGAGTACTTAGGTTTAGAAAAGGACTGAACTTCTGAGACTACTTGCTCACCCTCTTACTGGAGACTATATTTGCGACTTCATATCACTAAAGCCTGTCTATGTTATTCACTAAGGAATGACTTAACTCTAAGTGCACGTTACATTGAGCCATGTCATTTAGAAAAAATGGGGACTGCCATTGCTGATCCTCTTCTGAAATATATTAGTTACTTTGCCTGTTCTGATCCAGTGGCCTCATCACAGCAAAAATTGTTATCTGGAACACATAAATCAGGGAATCTTTCTCTCTCTGTCTGTACTCTCTGCTGTCTTTCTCCTATCCCTTGGCAGGACCTGGTTTACCTGCTGATGGCACTGTGGGTCTCTGGGCTGAAAGCTGTAGTTTCAGTGACCACCAGGCGGTGTCTCACAGCAGCCAGCCAGGGCTGTCATGGGCACGCTGGGCAGTTGCTCGGGGGCCCCACTTGCCTGGGGGGGGCCACCTGCCCAGCATCCCCAAAAAGCCCCGGGTCTCGTATTTCTCATTAGCCCCGAGTGTCAACATCCAGTGATTGGTGGGCAAGCTGGGGGCGTGTGGCCGCAGTGAGAGTGGAGCTGTCAAATCTAAGCACTAATGTCGGGGATGGGCGGATGGGCGGGTCCCCGCCCATCCCTGACATCAGTGCTTAGATTTGACAGCTCCAGGGGCATAACAAGCGGGGGAGGGGGTGGTCCGCACTGGGTGCCACACATTGGGGGGTGTCAGTGGCCGGGTGGCATTTCTATGGGGGTGCACTCTGCACCCAGGTCAGGTAACACTGTCTGACAGAATCCCAAGGGCATCTCTGGCTCTGGCTGCTCTGTTTAGTATTTTTGTTGTCAGCTGGAACACCCCCAGGGCCATGGCCAAAATATTATGGTCTGATTACTGTTTTCTCCTGCTAGCTCCACCCACCACTGCTGAGCAGCCGAGCTGAATGTGTCATCATTCAGCGCGGGGGCGGCTGCTGTTACACACTGTGTCCACACAGTCTTCCGGAGTCCAGATCTCCCCAGCTGAAGCTGAGAGCCCGAGGTGAACTAGTGATAGGGGGTGTTTGTGGGTTGTGAGAAGAGGCTGGAGGAGTGTTTGTGTCTGCCCTGCCACCCTGACTGTGCTGGTCTGACAGAGAAGTGGGGGTGAGGTAATTGCTGCGTCCACCACCACCCATGTATAGGAAGCTGACCTGATGAGGGGGGGTTTCAGAATCCACACATGTGCTATATACAGGTTGCAGAATCAACACATGTGCTATGTACAGGTTGCAGAATCCACACATGTGCTATATGCAGGTTGCAGAACCCACACATGTGCTATATACAGGTTGCAGAATCCACACATGTGCTATATACAGGTTGCAGAATCCACACATGTGCTATATACAGGTTGCAGAATCCACATATTTGCTGTATACAGGTTGCAGAATCCACACATGTGCTATATACAGGTTGCAGAATCCACACATGTGCTATATACAGGTTGCAGAATCCACACATGTGCTATATACAGGTTGCAGAATCCACACATGTGCTATGTACAGGTTGCAGAATCCACACATGTGCTATGTACAGGTTGCAGAATCTACACATGTGTTATGTACAGGTTGCAGAATCCAGGCGTGTGCTATATACAGGTTGCAAAATCCAGACATGTGCTATATACAGGTTGCAGAATCCACACATGTGTTATGTACAGATTGCAGAATCCAGGCATGTGCTATATACAGGTTGCAGAATCCAGGCGTGTGCTATGTACAGGTTGCAGAATCCAGACATGTGCTATATACAGGTTGCAGAATCCACACATGTGCTATGTACAGGTTGCAGAATCCAGACATGTGCTATGTACAGGTTGCAGAATCCAAACATGTGCTATATACAGGTTGCAGAATCCAATTGTTACTTGTTACAGCGCGGCCGCCAAACACAGACCCAGCCAGCTCCGTGATACACAGGAGGAGATGCCCGCTGTGTGTGTGTTACCAGGCGATGGTGAAACTGTATTAATTGGCACAGTGATGCTGCATTCATGGGCACAGTGAGACTGCATTCATGGGCACAGTGAGGCTGTAATGGTGGGCACAGTGAAGCTGCAATGGTGGGCATAGTGAGGCTGCATTCACAGGCACAGGGAGGCTGCAATGGTGGGCACAGTGAGGATGAATTCACGGGCACAGTGAGGCTGCAATGGTGGGCACAGTGAGGCTGCATTCACGGGCACAGTGAGACTGCAATGATGGGTACAGTGAGGCTACATTCATGGGCACAGTGAGGCTGCAATGGTGGGCACAGTGAGGCTGCATTCACGGGCACAGTGAGGCTGCAATGATGGGCACAGTGAGGCTGCATTCATGGACACAGTAAGGCTGCTTTTGATGGGCACAGTGAGGCTGCATTCACGGGCACAGTGAGGCTGCATTCACGGGCACAGTAAAGCTGCATTTGATGGGCAATCGTGCGTGATTGTGTAGACTGTGTAGACAGGGCCCCAGTGCACTGTATTGCCCCGGGGCCTATTATGCTCTTAAGATAGCACTGCAGCCAGCATGTTCCTGCATAGTTTCACCTGGCCCCAGCTGCTGGGAGGGTACTTAAGTCCCGCCCCTGCTATTGCAACTTGCGTCAGTGTTTTGATTGCCATCCTTGCTGCCAGATCCTTATGCCTTGTTATCCTGCTCCTGAGTTAGCCTTGCATCCTGTACCCTGCTGCTTACTCCTGCACCTTGTTCCTGTACCCAGTCTTGATTCCCCCCTTCCTTGCATCCCTGGTATTCCCTGTTATCCGTGTCCCTCATTTTGCATATATTTTGTATATAGTTAGTTGTTAGGTCTCTGTTAGGTTAATCAGGTATTTTGTCACTAGGGTTTGTTCGTGATTACTGTTTGCTGGTGTGTGATTGTCTTTTGTTTCACTATAAATAAATCTCACTTTAAAGATATGTAGCAAGGTCCCCGGTCTCCTTCGGTCTAATGAGAACCTCCAGGGCCAGAGATAGCTGACATCCCTATGTGGTTGTGAGGCATAGTGGGTGCAAAGTAGTTAGAGTCATTGGGCGCCAGACACCTCTTGAATGCAAAAGTTATTTTATTTCTCTTAATAGAAGTTTGAGAGAGAGGGTTAGGGCCAGGACACCCTTAGGTAATTGCAAGATTAATTGGCAGACTCCGAGACTTCAACAGGAGAACAGCCATGCAGGGAAAGGCATCCAGCGAGACGCCACATCTGCATGTATAGGAATGCTGTCTCCTATGGCAACAGTTTTCAACAGTTCCTAACATAAAGTGTAACAGTTCCTTCACTTCCATTACAATCACTTCTTGTAGTTCTTCAGCCAACTGAGCTCCCAGTCTGTCACTAGACCCATTGTTTCACTGCCACTGAATCCCTTAAACTCCTCCAATCTTCACGGCAGTATCTTCCTCAAACGTCACCCTCTCTGCTGAGTCCCTGGCTTGGCACTTAAGATACTTCTCAAGCTTCACCCCACTGGCCTGCTCGGTCCCTGGCTTGACACACAGGGCTGCTCTGCAAGCGTCACCTCCGCTGGCTGGGTCCCTGGCTTGATACCCGCTGAAGTTTCCAGATTCTTCACTGTCCCCGGTTGGTAAGAATACTGCTCCGGTACTTGCTTCAGATACTCACTGTGGTCTCTGGTAATAAGGTGGTTGATCCCTTAGTAGCAACAGCCTCCCAGCTACCCCCGACCATGACAGGTTTTTAGGCCGGCAGAACCATTACTTCTTGTTGGACTGCAAGCCGCAATCCCAACCCTCTGCAATCCCAACCGCTGCGCTTGCTTTGGGATAGGCCCTCAGACAGCCTAGCAGCCAGATGTGCCCGGGATAGACCCAAACTCATAGCATAGCAGCCCTGGCAGTAGAACACACATCCACCCAGACAGCAGTCCAGGTCGCACAGAAAACCCTGATCACCTGACTCCACCCAAATATATAGGTTCTCCCAGCAGGCCAAGGGATTTAAGAAAACCCCTGCCCATTGGCTGGGATACCCCATATACCTATAATCTGACATTGCATTGCCCTTCTCATATCTAATGCCACCAGGTACCCAGCCACCTAGCAGCAAGAGAGAAAAGTGCAGCAATTACAGACGTAGATTGACATCAATTGATTATTATTATTATTATTATACAGGATTTATATAGCGCCAACAGTTTACGCAGCACTTTACAATATAAAAGGAGACAATACAGTTATAATACAGTAAAATACAAGAGGATTAAGAGGGCCCTTCTCAGAAGAGCTTACAATCTAATAAGGTGGGGCAGGTGGTACAAAAGGTTGTAAATGTGGGGAATGAGCTGATGGAAGTGGTAGAAGATTAGTTGGAGACATGATAGGCTTTCCTGAAGAGATGAGTTTTTAGGGATCGCCTGAAGGTAGCAAAAGTAGGGGATAGCCAGGCCAGTGGAGGTAGCAAGTTCCAGAGGATGGGAGAGGCTCTGGAGAAATCCTGGAGATGAGCATGGGAGGAGGAGGTGAGAGAGCTTGAGAGTAGGAGGTCTTGAGAAGAGCGGAGAGAACGATTTGGGTGATATTTGGAGACAAGACTGGTGATGTAGCTTGGAGCAGAGTTGTGAATGGCTTTGTATGTTGTAGATAGTATTTTGAATTGAATTTGCTGGGTGATTGGGAGCCAGTGTAGGGATTGAAGGAGAGAGTTGGCAGACACTGAGTGGTTGGTAAGGTGGATAAGTCTGGCAGCAGCATTCATGATAGACTGAAGAGGGGATAGCCTATGGAGAGGCAGGGCAATGAGAAGAGAGTTGCAATAGTCAAGGCGAGAGATAACAAGGGAGTGAATGAGGAGCTTGGTGGTTTCATTTGTTAAAAAGGGGCGAATTTTAGAGATGTTACGGAGGTGAATTCTACAAACTTTTGACAACGATTGGACTTGATTGGAATTGATCCTCAACAATTAGCCAAGGTATCTATACCTGGCACGTAAATTTAGGAGCAACTCTGCCTAAACACCAGGGTGCTACAGATATATACATATGGTCTGGTCCTAGGTTCTTTGTGTAGCTACATACTGTATATCTGGTCATCTCCCAGCTGCAGACTCCTGACACCCTCCCCCTCGTGGGCACATGTAACCTAGTTCATTTTTGGTGTATTACAGACTTCCAGGGACACAATTCTCCTGATTTCAGTACTACAGATATGCTCCACATGTGATCACTCAGCTCCTTCTCCTGCTCCAGTGTGCACACTCTGCCAAACAAATGATATGCTGGGAGAAGGAGAGGTACAAAAACAATGCATCAAACGAGGATGACACTGACTATGTATTGAAAAAGAACATTGCCCACTGACAATAACTTTATCAGAGAAGGTGGGCACAGAGACGGGAGCAATGCTTTACTAGAGCTGTGGGTGAGAGTCAATGCACTTGAGTTGTGGGCAGGTTTTAGATAGCACTGCAGCACTGGGCAAATCTAACGTAGAAGAGAGGTGGGAGGGAGCAATCTCCTGGAGGAAAAGGGAAGGAGCAGGGTGTGGTTCAATAAGAACTTCCTCACTCTACCAACGGCTCTCTAGTGTCCTGTAGGACAGATACCAGGAAGTCATGAAGGAGATTTCTATAGGAGAAAGTGAGGCCTGCTCCAGAACATAGGAACAGCTTTCTCTTTTCTGCAACACAGGTACATTAATGGTATATTGGTACATAAGGAAGCTGTACTTTAAAAAAAAAAAAGGTGAACTTATGAAACTACAGAACTGCAAATGTGGGTGAGAGCTACTGTCACACCAGTTATATATTCTTTTCTTTTCTGCAGGGACGAGGTGTCGATCAGTAATGTTGCAGAGTTAATGCATCAAGTGTCTTTGGGGATGAAATATCTAGAGGAACATAATTTTGTGCATCGTGACTTGGCCGCTCGCAACGTCCTTCTTGTAAACCAACATTATGCAAAAATAAGTGACTTTGGTCTCTCTAAGGCACTTGCAGTGGATAACAACTACTACACGGTAATGTCATTGATTAGAATTGAAATAGAGACTATTTTCATAACCTTTCTTATATATACAGTATATATAATTCATATGTGATCCAGAGAGTGCTAAATTTGGTAAGTGTGTCATCACTGATGCAAACACCTATCAAAATATATACAGTTTTGCTCATAAGTTTACATACCCTGGCAGAATTTATGATTTCTTGGCCATTTTTCAGAGAATATGAATGATAACACAAAAACATTTCTTTCACTCATGGTTAGTGTTTGGCTGAAGCCATTTATTATCAATCAACTGTGTTTACTCATTTTAAATCATAATGGCAACAGAAACTACCCAAATGACCCTGATCGAAAGTTTACATACCCTGGGGATTTTGGCCTGATAACATGCACAAGTTGACACAAAGGGGTTTAAATGGCTAATAAAGGTAACCATCCTAACCTGTGATCTGTTTGCTTGTAATTAGTGTGTGTGTTTATAAAAGGTCAATGAGTTTCTGGACTCCTGACAGACCCTTGCATCTTTCATCCAGTGTTGCACGGACGTTTCTGGATTCTGAGTCATTCATGGGGAAAGCATAAGAATTGTCAAAGAATCTGCAGGAAAAGCTAGTTGAAATGTATAAAACGGGAAAGGGATATAAAAAGGTATCCAAGAAATTGAGAATGCCAATCAGCAGTGTTTAAATTCTAAGTGAAAAATTAGGGGTTCTGTTGAAACCAAACCACGGTCAGGTAGACCAACTTAAATTTCAGCCACAACTGACAGGAAAATTGTTCGGGATGCAAAGAAAAACCCACAAATAACTTCAGGTGAAATACAGGACTCTCTGAAAACATTTGGTGTGGCTGTTTCAAGATGTACAATAAGGATTAAATTTGGTCACAACTGATGGCAAGATGAATGCAGTATCTTATCAAAAAATATTGGAGGAACATTTGCATTCATCAGGCAGGAAGATTCACATGGGACGTGCTTGGACATTCCAACATGACAATGATCCAAAACACAAGGCCAAGTCGACCTGTCATTGGCTACAGCAGAATAAAGTGAAGGTTCTGGAGTGGCCATCTCAGTCTCCTGACCTCAATATCATTGAGCCACTCTGGGGCGATCTCAAACGTGCAGTTCATACAAGACAGCACAAGAATTTACAGGAACTGGAGGCTTTTTACCAAGAGGAATGGGCAGCTTTACCATCTGAGAAGATAAAGAGCCTCATCCACAAATACCACAAAAGACTTCAAGCTGTCGTTGATGTTAAAGGGGCCAATACACAGTATTACGAACTAGGGTGTGTAAACTTTTGAAACTAAAATGGGACTAAAATTAAAATGGCATTTTAGTCAAAAGACTAAGACTAAAACTAAATTGAAAGTTGACTTCAAAATTAACACTGGCTTTTAGTGCATGTTCATACCTCAATACCCTCAATAATAACATATGAGATTTTTCACTCCAGCAGTATATAATGAGTTTGGAAATTGTAGAGAAATGTTAACTAATGCATTACAATTTAATTACCGTATATACTCGAGTATAAGTCGAATTTTTCAGCTTTTTTTTGGGGGGCTGAAAGTGCCCCCTTCGACTTATACTCGAGTCACCGCCGTCTGTCTGCATGATCAGCGTGTCATGCAGGCAGACGGCGGCCGGCGTGTGATGATACTGTTCAGAGGCTATTCCAGCTTTCAAAAGCCGCGCCTCCTGCTCGTCTGTGATAGGCTGAACAGCTGTCAGTGTACAGCCTATCACAGATGAGGAGGAGGCGCGGCTTTTGAACAGTGGAATGGCCGCCGAACAGTATCATCACACGCCGGCCGCCGTCTGAGGATGGAGATCGCCACAGGGAGGATGGAGATCGCCACAGGGAGGCTGCACAGGACACAGGTAGGCTGCACATGCACACAGGACACATGCACACAGGACATGTACAGGACACAGGACACAGGGACACAGGACACATGTACAGGACACATGTACAGGACACATACACATGTACAGGACACAGGGACACATACACATGTACAGGACACATGCACATGTACCGGACACAGGACACAGGACACATGCAAAGGATACAGATAGGCTGCACAGGACACAGGGAGGCATGCAGCTGCAGATGGGCATTGTTGACCCTTTGCATTTCTCACCCTCATCTTATACTTGGGTCGATACGTTTTTCCCAGTTTTTTGTGGTAAATTAGGGACCTCAACTTATACTCGGATCGACTTATACTCGAGTATATACAATACACCCATTCGATTTCAGACGACTAAAATGAGTTTTGGTCGACTAAAATGTACTGGAGATTTTAGTCGACTAAAAGGTAGGACATTTTGGTCGACTAAAAGGTAGGACATTCCGCTCAAGCTTGGCTTGCATACACACGGTCACAACACAATACAACCAGCCGAGAAAATGAAGTTCAATGCTTCCAAGCATGCGTCGCATTGTTTCCGAGCATGCATAGGAATTTTGCACGTCGGAATTGCTACAGACGATCACATTTTCGGGTAGGAACTTTTTCCGACCAAAAAATTGAGAACATGCTCTCGAACTTTTGCTGGCTGGAATTTAGCCAGCAAAAGTCTGATGAAGCATACACACGGTCACATTTTCCGACCAAAAGCTCTCATCGGTCTTTTGCTGGCCGAATTTCCGGTCGTATGTACGCGGCATAAGACTAAAACTGAATCGAAATTTGCTGCCAAAATTAACACTGCAGGATAAGTGTCTCCAAAAGCCTTTATTATCTATATGCGAGCAATACATAAAGCCAAATATGTGGATAACAAGCAGAACGCTTCTCGTTTTTGCTATAGCATTGCTTTGAACCTCTGGTATATAGAATCTTGTGAAACCTATTAGGCAGTGGTAGCCATCTTAGTCCCAATAGGAAATCTTTATTGGTTTACTTTTCATAAGTCACAGTACTGATGCACAGATGTCTAGAACCTAATGTAAGCAAATTATTTTAGAGTTTTCATAGTTCATGTCCAAGGGCAAGATCTGATAGTTTCCTCTTTTTGACTAATTATAAAGTGCTTATATTTTCTATAGTGCTTAATATGTAAGCAGAGTTTTTTGTGACATGTCCCCATGTCCTTCGGTATTAGAGTTCTTTGAAGAGTTTTACTATGAAAAGGGGAATCCTCTCAAGCACTGCCTTAAAAATGTACTGGCATGGTGTTTGGGTATTTTGCCACCTAGCTACCAAATATCTAATACCAAATATGATGTTATAATTATTAAAATAGAAGTCCACCCAAACACTAAAATCTCAAAATCTACAGGCATCCACAATCTAAGACTAATTTATCTAGCCCTGTAAATAAGAAATCGCTATACATACCTTTTTTGAAGCTGCTCTGGTCCAGCCCCACACTGAGCTGTCAGCAGCGGTTTCTCTGTGGAGGCGGGTGCGGAGGAGGCAGCCGACAATTGAAGCCCCATGGTAACTCTATGAGTGACGTCACTTCCCATTCATTTCCCAGCCATTGTCGGCTGTTTCCTCTGCAGCGCTTCCTCTGCTGGAGACTGGACCGGAGTGAGTTCAGAAAAGATATGTATAGCGATTTCTTCTTTACAGGGCTAGATAGGTTAGTCTTAGATCATGTATGCCTGTAGATTTAGAGATTTTAGTGTTAGGGTAGACTTCCAGTTTAATGTCCCAGGGCAGAAATACAACCCTCCAATTGTTTCACTTTTTCTGTAGAGCTCCAGGTTGGCATTTGAATTGTACTCACCTCTGTATAGCTGCTTGTATGAAGTTACTGGACTTTGACCAATTGCTGACTGCTGCATGATTTACACATGACTCATTTGTTATATGTTAAATGTGTAATAAATATGTCCCATATCCTGCAAGTGTTCCATTATTTATAAAGAAACTAGAGGAATCAGACTTTTTCAGAAGACATAAAATGAAATGTGATGGGCCTTTATGAAATCCGTTTCTTTATAAATAGTGAGGAAAAAACCCCTTCAGCACAGCTTCTTAGGACAAAGTATGATACTGGTACTTCAACAAAGTCATTAGCTGCCCAGCTTCCCACTATATTAGTCTGGGGTTACCTATACACTTCTCTAAGATCATCATAACCTGAAAATGTTTACACATGTGCATGGTTGCCTTTAACCACTTGACCTCCACAAGGTTTTACCCCCTTCATGACCAGGGCATTTTTTGATATTCAGCACTCTGCAATTTTACCTGGTAATTGTGCAGTCATGCAACACTGTATGCAAATTACATTTTTATTTATTTTTCCACACAAATAGTGCTTTCTTTTGGTGATATTTGATCACCACTGGTTTATTTATTTTTTCTTTAAATGAAAAAATACCAAAAATTTAGAAACAAAAACAACCCCAATATTTTCAACCCCACTGTCATAAAAGATATTTATATGAAATAAAATGTCTTCATTATTTAGGCCAAAATGTATTCTACTATGTCTCTGGTAAAAACCAAACTGCGTTTTTGGGGACACTGTACTATTGGGGACATTAGTATAGTTCTGATCGTGATCAAGATACTGATCCATACATACACTATACTACTAATGGTGGTGATCAGCGACTGTGATAGTGTGGAGGGAAATATGGCACTAACAGACACTGACTGGGAGAGACACTAAATGACAAACTGACACTGATATCGCCAGTGACACTT
This sequence comes from Lithobates clamitans, assembly GCA_037952925.1. Taxonomy (NCBI): domain Eukaryota; kingdom Metazoa; phylum Chordata; class Amphibia; order Anura; family Ranidae; genus Lithobates; species Lithobates clamitans. Next base: position 15,784 of record JBBGZY010001818.1, on the reverse strand, counting down.
ATACAGTAATCAGTGATGATACTGGCCTGGGAAGATGATAACATCAAGAGGCAATGCAGGGGTTAAATGTGTGCCTAACAAGTGTAATGTGTGCTGCTTTTACATACAGAACTGTCTGATTTTTCTCCCTGAACTCAGAGTTTCAGGGAGAACAAACAGACAGATCGTTGTGTGTGTACAGAGTTCTGTCTGTATGTCAACAAAAAACTCTGTGCTGATCATTGGCAAATCATTGGCTGAAATCTGCTGACAAACTTGTACTGTGTCCAATCACCAGCATGGGTCAGCAGGGGGGGGGGGCGTGCATGTGCACCCCAAACCCAGAAGTTTGGTGGCAATGTACTGTGCCGCCCTTCCACAGTAAATATACTGTGGGCAGGCAGCAAGCGATTAAAGTATACATCGACACTCAGAGTTGTCCCTCAGCCTTCGCCAACCACCACGACAGCTGACTCTCAGTGTTTACCCTACCCAAGCAATAAGTATGCTTAAATGGTGGTTCTCAACTCAAAATCCCAGAAGCTATTCAATCAGGTCTTCTCTCTCTGACTTCTGCAGGCAAAATTGGCCTAGTGGAGTTTGTCCCTGCACCCCAAATTAACGTTAGGACCAATGCACGTACAAACCAATTATAGCAACAGTAATTATCTTCCAGCTGAGGCACAGTGATGGGGATTGGAGTGTGGGCAGACACAGAGGGGTAAGGGTGGGACAGATAGGAGCAGATCAAGCCCTCTCTCCTCTCCTGTCTGTGTGTGTGTGTGTGTGTGTGTGGAGGGGGGGATTGTTAGTGCTGGATTTGGGCAGTGTGAAAGAGAGTGTAAAGCCTCGTACACACGATCGGACTTCAAACAAACTTTTCCCTGGATTTCTGTCCAAAGGGCGTTGGCCATGAACTTGGTATGCATACAAGACTTATAGGACTTTTTCAGCCAACTTTCACTAAATCGTGTGGTTTTTCAGCTCAATACCGCCACCCTTTGGACAACTTCTGTATTGTTGTCTGATCTTTTGCATTGGTTCTGAGCATGCGTGTTTGTACTTTGGACTAAAGTCCGATGGATTTGTGTACACACGATCGGACTAGCCGACATAGGACTTTTGTTGCAGGAAAGTTTGTCTGTTCGCACAGCCAACATTTTGTCTGATGAAAACCGAAAAAGTTTGTCCGATGGAGCATATACACGGTCGGATGTTGCCTTAAAACAGGTAATTTGCATGTTTGTTGTCAAAAAGTCAGATTGTGTGTATGGGCCTTAACAGACACTCTCGGCTTAGACAACTGCAGCCAGCAACTGTGTTGGGAAGCCATAGTCCGGTCTGAATAATGTGTCCGGGTTTCCGGCAGTTTGAAACCCGGACACATGATTCCAAACCCGAACTGTCCGGGTGAATCCTGGACAGGTGGCAACCCTAGTGCATGGGTGGGAGCTGGCCTCGCTGCTCCCGTCCCCTTTCCTGCCCGACAAACCTACATTGACAGTCATGCAGCTTGTTCTCTAATCACACTCTGGTTGCACTACAGAAAGTTCCCCTTTCCACTTTATGTGTACCAAGTGCTTTGAGAAATGTGCCCTCTCTCTAGTTGCAGGGTGTTATTAATATAATTGTTTTTTTTTCCAGGATGGAGGAGATATCTAGGGTCTCATAGAGCCTAGATATCTCCATAAAGGGGGCCTGTCATGCCTTATTTCTATCACAAGAGAAGTTTACATTTTTTTTGATAGGAACAAAAGTGTGAAATTAAAGGGTCAGTGTAAAAATAAAAAAACGTAATAAAATAAATAATATTTTTATTTTAAAGAATCCCCTTGCTCGCACAGAGAATGGAACGCATACATAGGTTGCGCACACATATGTAAACAGTGTTCGCACCACAAATGTGAGATATTGCCGCAAACATTATAGTGAGAGCAATAATTCTAGTGCTAGACTTCCTCTGTAACTCTAAACTGGTAACCTGTAAACATTTTTAAAGTGTCACCTATGGATCATAGTTTGTCACCATTCCATGAGTGTGCTTAATTTTAAGGTGTGAAATGTTAGGTATCTGTTTACTTGACATAACATCTTCTTTTTTTTTTTTTACAAAAAAAGGGGTTATATTTTGTGGGGTTTTTTTTTATTGAAATTCATTAAAGTGTATTTTTTCCAAATTTTACTTGTAAACAAAAAGTGTCAGAATAGGCCTGGTCGTAAAAGGTTTAAATGTGCAGCGCCTGTGGGAGAGAAGAACCCCTGCCCGCTATCACAGGGGCTCTGGGGTTGAGGAGGCTGGAGATTAACAACATGTTACATATACACCTAAATATGGGTGTAACATGTTTAAAAAGTGAACCTGTCCATTAATTTAGGAATGCAGCAGTGGGTCATTGGGAAACAGTAAGTATCAGTAACAGAGGAGGTGGGTTATCAAAAGAACTCCTTACTTTGGCGAAAATAGGCAAATTCAATGATTCCCTTTTTTTTGTATGAAGTATTTTAGTCAAAAATTTTTTTTAACATGAACATAGAAATAGTAGAAGAGCCTAAATGGTACTGAGAACAGAAAACTTTGTAAAAATGCATTTCAGCACAACCTAAAAAATACTCGGCTGCGTGTCATGTGCACTCTGATGCATGAGCTCTGGTGTAAATAAGCCCTGAGTTGTTTCTACCACTTTAACAGAAGTAATTCTTTAAAGTGAACACAAGATGGCCTTAGAGTTTTACACTTTACATTTATTGTTTATTTTAACCAGTTATTGCTGTGTGCATTCTTACTTCAATCAATTAAGGCTGAGCATGTTGTTTAGTTCTTAAACATTAGTAAATTGAAAATCTATTTAGGTCCCCCAAAAACCATATGCTATATATACTAAAACAAAAAGGAAAACTATAGATTTGTATTAACTAACCACTTTAAGAGCAGGTCTTTTTCTGACATTTGTTGTTTACAAATAAAAATCTGTATTTTTTTGCTCAAATTTTTTAGCAGAGACCCTAGAGAATAAAATGGCGATCATTACAATATTTTATGTCACTCTATATTTGCGCAGTGGTCTTTTAATTTTATGGAAATTAAGCCCAATTTCTTTGTATAATGTGAAAGATGATGTTACGCTGAGTAAATAGATACCTAACATGTCATGCTTTAAAATTGTGCACGCTCGTGGAATGGTGACAAACGACGGTACTTAACCGGTTCCCGCCAGGCGCACGACGATGTACGTCGGCAGAATGGCACGGCTGGGCAAATGGGCTTACCTGTACGTCTATTTGAGTTCCCCGCCGTGCCATTGCGTGCGCGCCGCCAGCGCCGCGCAAGCGCGCCGGCCGGGAGCTCCGTGAGTTGAGTCGCGGGTCCCGCGGACTCGATCGCCGCGGGGATACCCGCGATCGCCTCACGGAGAGGACGAACGGGGAGATGCTGATGTAAACAGCATCTCCCCGTTCTGCCTAGTGACAAGTGTCACTGATCACTGCTCCCTGTCATCGGGAGCAGTGATCAGTCTAGTGACACATACAGCCCCTCCCCCTTACAGTTAGAAAACACTCCCCTAGTACTGATTAACCCCTCCCCGCCCCCTAGTGGTTAACCCCTTCACTTCCAGTGTCATTTACACAGTAATCAGTGCATTTTTAATCGCACTGATCGCTGTATAAATGACAATGATCCCAAAAATGTCCGACATGTCCGCCATAACGTCGCAGTCACAATAAAAATCGCTGATCGCCGCCATTACTAGTAAAAAAAAAATTATTATTAAAAATGCCATAAAACTATCCACTATTTAGTAAAACTATAACTTTTGCGCAAACCAATCAATAAGCGCTTATTGCAATTTTTTTTTTACCAAAAATATGTAGAAGAATACGTATCGGCCTAAACTGAGGAGAAAAAAATTTTTTATACATTTTTGGGGGATATTTATTATAGCAAAATGTAAAAAATAATGTGTTTTTTTTTCAAAATTGTTGCTCTTGTTTTGTTTATAGCGCAAAAAATAAAAATCGCAGAGGTGATTAAATACCACCAAAAGAAAGCTCTGTTTGTGGGAAAAAAAGGACTTCAATTTTGTTTGGGAGCCACGTCGCACGACCGCGCAATTGTCAGTTAAAGCGACGCAGCACCGAATCCCAAAAAAACGCTCTGGTCAGGAAGGGGGTAAATTCTTCCGGGGCTGAAGCAGTTAAAAATCTCCATAGGCGTTGCCTTATTTTTTTTTTTTACAGGTTACCTATTTAGAGTTAGAGAAAAGGTCTAGTGCTAGAATTATTGCTCTCGCTCTAACGATCACAACGATACCTCACATGTGTTGTTTGAACACCGTTTACATATGCAGGCTCGAATTATGTATGCGTTTGCTTCTGCGTGCGAGCTGACAGTGTCAAGTTAGAAAATAATATATAATTATAATATGTGTCAAATGTCAGTTTCTACGTGTTGCCTTTCGCAGGGCAAATGTAACATTCCATCACATTTAATCCTAAGAGAAAAAAGTGTTAAGGACATTTGACCAGAATAGTTAAAGTTTGGCACCCGGCATTGCTGATCACATTGCCATAAATATTCTGAATGTTTTATTTTTTTTTTTAAAGCATTTTACCCTTTTCTGGTCACTGAAAAGCTCCCCTTCCTCTGCACCTTGCCGCGGCGAGCTACGTCATTTTATGCCCCCCATTGGCTCCCAGAATATGTGTCATCAATCTGAGGAGTCAATGGGCAACCTGCAGTACACCCAGTGCTCCGCACTTTGCTTACATTGCGCAAATACAAGAGATCGGGAAGCGCATGCTGGGTAGCCAGCTGCACCATTTCCCGGAAGTAACTTTGAGTGGGCTTCAGATGCCCACACTAAGGATGGAAGCTCACTGGATCCAGAGGGTACAGTGAGTAAAAGTAAACAAATTAAAAAAGAAAACACCTTTATATGCAGCATATGCCGATTTAGATTGCGTAAGCTGAAACTATCACAGGGGTGATTAAAAAAAAAAAAAAGGCGGGAGCTCAGCTTTAACCACTTCAGCCCTGGAAGGTTTTACCCCTTTAATGACCAGGCCATTTTTTGCAATACGGCACTGCGTTATTTTAACTGACAATTGCGCGGTTGTGCAACACTGTACCCAAATAAAATGTATGTGCTTTTTTTCCCACAAATAGAGCTTTCTTTTATTGGTATTTAATCACCTCTATGGTTTTTATTTTTTGCGCTATTAACAAAAAAATATATATATATATTTTTTTTTACTTTCTGCTCTAAAACATATCCCTTAAAAAATGTAAAAAAAAATCTAATTTCTTTATTAATTTAAGCCAATATGTATTCTGATACATATTTTTGGTAAGAAAATCCCAATAAGCGTATCTTGATTGGTTTGTGGAAAAGGTATAGCGTCTACAAACTATGGGATATTTTTATGCAATTTTTATAGATTTATTTTTTCACTCGTAATGGTGGTGATCAGCGGCTTATAGCGGTACTGCGACATTGCGGCGGACAAATTGTACACCAAGGGACACTTTTGACACGCTTTCGGGGACTAGTGACACTAATTTCGCGTACACATGATAGGACATTCTATCAACAAAATCCTGGATTTATTTCCAAGGGATGTTGGCTCAAACTTGTCTTGCGTACACACGGTCGCACAAATTCCGAACGTCAAGAACGCGGTGACGTAGAACACGTACGATAAGCCGCGAAAATTTTCATTATCGATTAGTTGGTCTAACGTTACCTTCCTCCCTGCCAGTCCTGCATCTGTCCCAGTGAATCCTGTTCCTGTGTACAAGGCGGCGGTGCTGACGTTTTCTCATGAGAGTCCAGCGGCGCTCATGTGACCAGACACATCTGCCTCTCTCCTCCTCGCTGACATCAGCTCGCCCCCTCAGCTGCACCCGCTGCTGCCTCGAGGGAAGAGAGAGAGAGGAGAAAAGCAGCCGTGATATAAGGTAGCGGCTATAGTGTATACAACAATACTCAGTCAGTGGTAGTACATGATTTGTGATGGGAGGTTTTAGTGCCCCATCACTGGTGTTCCCGGGGTTGGTGGAATAGTGCCCTATCATTGGTTTTCCTGGGTGGGGGATAGTGTCCCATTGGTGTTGCTGGGAGGGGGGTATAGAGGCCCATTGGTGTTCCTTAGGGGGGGGGAATAGTGCCAGAGTCCGCCACACAATTCGACCGTGTGTAGGCTCCGGCGGACTTTTTTTTCCCAAAAGTGCGCCGTACCTAGATTTGAAGCATGCTTCAAATCTTTGTCCGCCGGACTCAGTTCCTGACAGAAAGCCCGTTCACCTGTATGCGTCTGTATGCTGGTCCGACGGACCAGATACGACGCAAGGGCAGAGTACTGCATCTCGCGCTCGCTGCAACAGGAAAAACACATTTTCCTATTGCGGCGAGTGCGGGGCATCACCGGGTGATGTTGACCACGCCCCCTAAAACGTCACAGTCCCAGCATGCCCAGGGACTGTGACGGCATAAGGGGGCGGGGTCTCCACCTATATAAGTCACATCGGAGCGCTCAGAGACCATTCCAGCTGGAGAGACCGTCGTGTCAACATGGGAAGTAGAGAAGAAGCCCAGAAGCCAGAGGCCAGAAGTCCGGACCTCCGCTGGCAAGAGAGCGGCATGAAGACAGCGGAGGAGCCGGCCGAAGAACTGGAACACCAGGAGAAGAGGACAGAGAGAGCGGAGAAGAACCAACCGGACGCCGGGAGAAGAGGAACCGGAGGGACCCCCGAAGCCGGAAGAAGACCCCGGAGCTGTCTAATAAATTACTTCAAAAACCTGTGTAGTGTGTTTTATTATTGACACTTTTTCCCTAGGGGCTCCCGGATTCCGATAAGCCCCCCGCCCGCAGACCCCGACAACCAACGGCCAGGGTTGTCGGGAAGAGGCCCTTGTCCTCCCCCAAAGCACCCACCCCCCCATGTTGAGGGCATGCGGCCTGGTACAGTTCAGGAGGGGGGGGGGGCGCTCGCTCGTGCCCACCCCCTTTCCTGACTGGCCGGGCTGCGTGCTCGGATCGGGGTCTGGCATGGATTTGGGGGGGACCCCACGCCAATTTCTCGGCGTAGGGGGTTCCCCTTAAGATCCATACCAGACCTAAGGGCCTGGTATGCCCCACGACGGGGCTTGCAAGGTGTCAATCTCGCCGATAAACGCAGCGAGATTCACTTCCTTTTCTAGTCCCGTCGTACCCGAGTCACGTTCAAAATAAACGGTCTTGTCCGTGTGTGGGCAAGTCCATTCATTCGGAAAGTCCTCCGTAACTCCGGCGAAAGTCCGCCGGACCTAGCCTGCCGGAAAGTCCGGTCGTGTGTAGGCAAGTCCGTCCGTTCAAAAAGTCCGGCGGTAGTCCGCCGGAAAGTCCGGCGGGGAGAATGTCGGACCAAGTCTGCCGTAAAGTCTGCTCGTGTGTACGCGGCATTAGTCCTATTTGATTTGATTACATTATAAACCATCGTAATTAATTAAACATTTTTCCCAAAAAATTATTTTCTCTTATATAGTATGCAAGTGCAACCAATTGGAGCAGAGTTAAGATATCAGCAAATTTTCAGGATTTTTTTTTCAGTTTAACACATTAAGCACAATGAAATAAACATTCCCCAGTAACCTATTTGTTACAGTTGTTTACAGTTACAGTTACAGTTGTTTCCGCAGCACTTGCAGTTTACAGCCTTCAATGCTGCTGATTCTTGCCTTCTCAGTGCTGCTTCCCTGCTTCCAGTCTTCACATGAAAGATTGAACAGTAGACAGTGCAGTCTCATCAGTCTGTTAGCTTGGGGGAAGCAGGGGAGTGCCTTGCTATCCTAGGCTATGGGGCTGTGTGTTTCTTTTGATGTACACAATGTAGGGAGATACAACTCTAGTCATTGCGTACAAGGGTGACTTCATAGGATGCTGCATAAGTAAGGAGCAACACTAAAAAAGGAAACCTGGGGCAGTGGTTAAGGCACAAGCTTAAGCAGAAACATAGGCAAGGACATAGGCATTGTTAAGGGCTGGCTATTGACGCTGGAACCCTGAATGTGGGGTCAATAGCCCTGAGTGTCTATGCGGGTCCAGTTTTGAGAAAGGACGGACAGCTGCGGCGGCAGACGCATTTTACCTTCTGTGTGATGCGGCCATTGCACTGTTACCGGCGGAGTAATGGAGCTATATGTATGGAGCTGGCGAGGCGATGCCCCCTTCTCCCTCCAGAGTCAGTCACGCTTAGGGATGAGCCGAACACCCCCCGGTTCGGTTCGCACCAGAACCCGCGAACGGACCGCAAGTTCGCACGAACGTTAGAACCCCATTGACGTCTATGGGACTCGAACGTTCGAAATCAAAAGTGCTCATTTTAAAGGCTAATTTGCATGGTATTGTCCTAAAAAGGGTGTGGGGACCCGGGTCCTACCCCAGGGGACATGTATCAATGCAAAAAAAACTTTTAAAAACGGCCGTTTTTTCGGGAGCAGTGATTTTAATGATGCTTAAAGTAAAAAAAAAAAAGTGAAATATTCCTTTAAATATCGTACCTGGGGGGTGTCTATAGTATGCCTGTAAAGTGACGCGTGTTTCCCATGTTTAGAACAGTCCCTGCATCAAATGTCATTTTTAAAGGAAAAAATCTCATTTAAAACTGCTTGCGGGTTTAATGTCATGTCGGGTCATGGCAATATGGATGAAAATCAGTGAGACAAACGGCATGGGTACCCCCCAGTCCATTACCAGGCCCTTTGGGTCTTGTATGGATATTAAGGGGAACCCCGCACCCAAATTAAAATAAGGAAAGGTCCCTATATACTCTGAACAGCAATATACAGGCGGTGCAAACAAGACAGGGACTGTAGGTTTGTTGTTAAGTAGAATCTGTTTGTAATTTTGAACATTTTTAATGTGTTTAGCTCCAGCCAAAAAATCTTTTCTAAGCTTTTTGGAAAACATAGGGAAGGGTTATCACCCCTGTGACATTTGTTTTGCGTCTTTCCTCCTCTTCAGAAGATTTCACCTCACTTTTTTGTCCCAATGAAAAATGTTTTTTGAAAATTTGGGTTTTTTTGTGGAACAAGGATTGGAAAGCATCAGTGGAAAGGAGAAATTGTTTTCCCATATTAACTCTTACAGGAGAGAATTTCCCTTCCTTAGGGGTCGATTTCATCTCACTTCCTGTTGTCTCCTTCCGTTTGCAAGTAGGAGTCGTTTGTAAGTTAGATGTTTGAAAGTAGGGTCCTGCCCTATATACTCAGCAGAAATTTGGGCCTTAGGTGTTGCTGTGGCCAAAACACTGTAAGCCCTCACAGGGCCCTGCTGTGAAATATTAGATCAAGAATTGTAATTACATGCCCCTGTTGAACAGGAGCTGAAAAATTAGGCCTTAGGCACTGGTGCTGGTGCCACAACACTGCAACCCCTCACAGACACTCTAGTTGGAACGCAGGAACGAGCCCTGCTGCAAAGTATTGCATCAAAAATTGTAATTACACGCCCCTGTTAGACAGGGGCAGAAAAATTGGGCCTTAGGCACTGGTGCTGGTGCCACAACACTGCAACCCCTCACAGACACTCTAGTTGGAACGCAGGAACGAGCCCTGCTGCAAAGTATTGCATCAAAAATTGTAATTACACGCCCCTGTTAGACAGGGGCTGAAAAATTGGATCTTAGGCACTGGTGCTGGTGCCACAACACTGCAACCCCTCACAGACACTCTAGTTGGAACGCAGGAACAAGCCCTGCTGCAAAGTATTGCATCAAAAATTGTAATTACACGCCCCTGTTAGACAGGGGCTGAAAAATTGTGCCTTAGGCACTGGTGGTGGCGCCCAGAACCAAAAATGTTCTTACAAGCTATCAGCGTGATGATTGAGGAGGAAGAGGATAATTACTCAGGGATAGTCACTCAGCATCGGCATAGGCAGTCTTTGAAGGGATCTGAAAAAAATTATTCAGTTACATCAGCATCAGGTGCTTGGTAGCTGGTGGTGATCCAAGACTGATTCATTTTTATGAAGGTCAGCCGATCGACCGAGTCAGTGGACAGACGCACCCTGTGATCGGTTACCACGCCTCCAGCAGCACTGAATGTGCGTTCCGAAAGAACGCTGGATGCAGGACAGGCCAGTAGCTCAATTGCATACTGTGCAAGCTCTGGCCAGTGATCCATCCTCAAGACCCAGTAACCCAGAGGATTTTCGGTGGGAAAGGTGTCCAAGTCTGATCTTGCCCCTAGGTATTCCTGCACCATGTAAAACAGACGCTGGCGATGGTTGCTGGAACCGATCATACCTTGGGGCTGCGGACCAAAAAATTGTCTGAACGCATCGGTCAGACGGCCACCTTCTCCACCGCTCCTTCTTTGACTGACCGAAGCCTCAGCAACACGTTGTCCAGAAACAGGAGTTTGTAACCTCCCAGTCTCTGGGAACGCGTTGCACAGACCTTTCTGCAAGGCCTCCCGAAGATGTTTCATCCTCTGCTCCCTCTGCGATGGCAAGATAAGGTCCGCAACCTTACCCTTGTAACGTGGATCAAGGAGGGTTGCCAGCCAGTATTGGTCCTTCTCCTTGATACCACGAATACGAGGATCCTTACGCAGGCTTTGCAGGATCAGGGAGGCCATGCAGCGTAGGTTTGCTGAGGCATTCGGTCCGGAGTCCTCTGGGTCACTAAGGACAACAACGTCCGCAGCCACCTCCTCCCAGCCACGTACAAGCCCATGTGTTCCTTGGGACTGATCCCTTAAAGACTGCTGATGCTGAGTGCCAGGCTCCACCTCCATACTGACACAATCTTCCTCCTCCTCCTCCTCCTCCTCCTCCTCCTCGTCCTCTTCCTGTGTGATCGGCGGGCACGCAGGAACACTGTCTGGATAAAGGGGGCCTTGAGAGCTAAGGAAGTCCTCCTCTTCCTGCCTCTGTTCTGCCTCAAGTGCCCTGTCCATTATTCCACGCAGCGTGTGCTCCAACAGGTGGACAAGGGGGACAGTGTCACTGATGCATGCACTGTCAGTGCTCACCATCCTCGTGGCCTCCTCGAATGGTGACAGGACAGTGCATGCATCCCTGATCATGGCCCACTGGCGTGGGGAAAAAAAACCAAGGTCCCCTGACCCTGTCCTGGTGCCATAGTCGCACAGGTACTCATTGATGGCCCTCTGCTGCGTGTGCAGCCGCTGCAGCATGGCCAATGTCGAGTTCCACCTGGTGGGCATGTCACAGATTAGGCGGTTCTTGGGCAGGTTAAACTCCTTTTGGAGGTCCGTCAGCCGAGCACTGGCATTATATGACCGGCGGAAATGCACACAGACTTTCCTGGCCTGCCTCAGGACATCCTGTAAGCCCGGGTACCTGCCCAAGAACCGCTGCACCACCAAGTTAAGGACGTGAGCCAAACAGGGCACATGGGTCAGTTGTCCCTGTCGGAGGGCAGAGAGGAGGTTGGTGCCATTGTCGCAAACCACCATTCCTGCCTTAAGTTGGCGTGGCGTCAACCACCTCTGAACCTGCCCCTGCAGAGCTGACAGAACCTCTGCCCCAGTGTGGCTCCTGTCCCCCAAGCACACCAGCTCAAGCACCGCATGGCATCTTTTGGCCTGCGTACTTGCGTAGCCCCTTGAACGCCTACGGAGCACCGCTGGTTCCGAGAAAGAGGCCATGGAGGAAGAAGAAGAGGAGGGGGTGGAGGAGAGAGGTGTGTCACAATCAGCATTTTGGAGGCGTGGTGGCGGAACAACCTCCAACACTACTGCACCTTGTCCTGCATCCTTCCCAGCTGCCAGCAGAGTCACCCAATGCGCCGTGAAACTTAAGTAACGTCCCTGTCCATGCCTGCTGGACCATGAGTCAGCGGTAATATGCACCTTACCGCTGACCGCCCTGTCCAGCGAGGCATGGACATTGCCTTCCACATGCCGGTAGAGAGCCGGAATCGCCTTCCGTGAGAAAAAGTGGCGTTTGGGAACCTGCCACTGAGGAACCGCACATTCCACAAACTCACGGAAGGGGGCAGAGTCTACCAACTGAAAAGGCAGCAGTTGAAGTGCTAGCAATTTTGCCAAGCTAGCATTCAACCGCTGGGCATGTGGATGGCTGGGAGCAAACTTCTTTCGGCGGTGCAGCAGCTGGGGCAGGGAAATTTGCCTGGTACAATCTGACGTCGGTGTACCAAAAGCAGATTGCCCACAAGTACTTGGCTGTGACACACCTAATTCTACACCTTCATTCCTCTCACTGCAGGTCTCAGAGAGGACTGAAGGTCTAGTGGGGTTGGAAATCTCAGCTGATGAGGAGCAAGGAGAGATCCTCTTTGTTCTTTGGTGTGGGTCTTTTAGATATGCTTGCCAACGAACTGCATGGCAGGTCAACATATGTCTGGTCAAGCATGTGGTACCCAAGCGGGAGATGTTTTGGCCACGCGAGATACGCTTGAGACATATGTTGCAAATAGCAACGGTGCGATCTGATGCACTCGTCTCAAAAAAGGCCCACACCAAAGAACTTTTTGAATAACGCGCAGAGACTGCAGCGCCCTGCACATGTGGAGCTTTGGGGTGTGATGCAGTCAATGTGCTGCCCTTAGGCTGGCCCCTGGAGGGCATCCTGCCTCGTTGGTGATGTGCCGCCTCCTCCTCCTCCTCCTCCTCCTCCTCTCTCCTATCAGGCACCCACGTTGAGTCAGTGACCTCATCATCCCCTCCCTCCTAATCACTGGAGCAAACCTGGCAGTATGCTGCAGCAGGGGGAGCATGACTGCCAGATTGCTGTCCTTCTTGGGCACCCCCTCTGTCCGTGCTCATGTTACTGCCTTCATCGAGCTCAGTATCATCATCAGAGCCTTCCAAACGCTGGGCATCCTCCTGGAGCATGTACCCAACACTGTGGTCAAACAGTTCGAGGGAATCCTCAGGAGGACATGGTGGAGCTAGGGAAGGAGTCACTGATGACTTTGAGCTGAGGGAAGAGGCCGCTGCTTTGCCAGACAAAGCACCCTGGGCATGGGTGAGAGAGGATGAGGAGGATGAGGACGGCTTGGTCATCCACTCGACCAAGTTTTCTGCATGTTGCGGCTCAACACGGCCAGCTGCCGAAAAAAAGGCCAAGCGTGTCCCATGGCCACGGGCTGATGAGGATGCACCGTCTCCACGACCAGCACTAGACACAGAGCCTGCTTGCCCTCTCTTATTGGCTTGTGACTGTCTGCCTCTCCTTCTTGGCCTTCCAGACATACTAATGGCCTGTAGCTGCACTAAGCTGGGATAGAACACCTGTAATTTTCTTCAGGTAGCTTTATATACTGTAACCAGACAAGCCTGCATGTCAGTAGGAAGATAACAGGAACGGATCTAGCTGAACACTGTGAGCAGGACGCACTGACTGCACTAAATGTAAATAGCAGGAACGGATCTAGCTGAACACTGTGAGCAGGACGCACTGACTGCACTAAATGTAAATAGCAGGAACGGATCTAGCTGAACACTGTGAGCAGGACGCACTGCACTAAATGTAAATAGCAGGAACGGATCTAGCTGAACACTGTGAGCAGGACGCACTGCACTCAATGTAAATAGCAGGAACGGATCTAGCTGAACACTGTGAGCAGGACGAACTGCACTAAATGTAAATAGCAGGAACAGATCTAGCTGAACACTGTGAGCAGGACGCACTGCACTAAATGTAAATAGCAGGAACGGATCTAGCTGAACACTGTGAGCAGGACGCACTGCACTAAATGTAAATAGCAGGAACAGATCTAGCTGAACACTGTGAGCAGGACGCACTGACTGCACTAAATGTAAATAGCAGGAACAGATCTAGCTGAACACTGTGAGCAGGACGCACTGCACTCAATGTAAATAGCAGGAACGGATCTAGCTGAACACTGTGAGCAGGACGAACTGCACTAAATGTAAATAGCAGGAACAGATCTAGCTGAACACTGTGAGCAGGACGCACTGCACTAAATGTAAATAGCAGGAACGGATCTAGCTGAACACTGTGAGCAGGACGCACTGACTGCACTAAATGTAAATAGCAGGAACGGATCTAGCTGAACACTGTGAGCAGGACGAACTGCACTAAATGTAAATAGCAGGAACAGATCTAGCTGAACACTGTGAGCAGGACGCACTGCACTAAATGTAAATAGCAGGAACGGATCTAGCTGAACACTGTGAGCAGGACGCACTGCACTAAATGTAAATAGCAGGAACAGATCTAGCTGAACACTGTGAGCAGGACGCACTGCACTAAATGTAAATAGCAGGAACAGATCTAGCTGAACACTGTGAGCAGGACGCACTGCACTAAATGTAAATAGCAGGAACGGATCTAGCTGAACACTGTGAGCAGGACGCACTGCACTAAATGTAAATAGCAGGAACAGATCTAGCTGAACACTGTGAGCAGGACGCACTGCACTAAATGTAAATAGCAGGAACAGATCTAGCTGAACACTGTGAGCAGGACGCACTGACTGCACTAAATGTAAATAGCAGGAACAGATCTAGCTGAACACTGTGAGCAGGACGCACTGCACTCAATGTAAATAGCAGGAACGGATCTAGCTGAACACTGTGAGCAGGACGAACTGCACTAAATGTAAATAGCAGGAACAGATCTAGCTGAACACTGTGAGCAGGACGCACTGCACTAAATGTAAATAGCAGGAACGGATCTAGCTGAACACTGTGAGCAGGACGCACTGACTGCACTAAATGTAAATAGCAGGAACGGATCTAGCTGAACACTGTGAGCAGGACGAACTGCACTAAATGTAAATAGCAGGAACAGATCTAGCTGAACACTGTGAGCAGGACGCACTGCACTAAATGTAAATAGCAGGAACGGATCTAGCTGAACACTGTGAGCAGGACGCACTTCACTAAATGTAAATAGCAGGAACAGATCTAGCTGAACACTGTGAGCAGGACGCACTGCACTAAATGTAAATAGCAGGAACAGATCTAGCTGAACACTGTGAGCAGGACGCACTGCACTAAATGTAAATAGCAGGAACAGATCTAGCTGAACACTGTGAGCAGGACGCACTGCACTCAATGTAAATAGCAGGAACGGATCTAGCTGAACACTGTGAGCAGGACGAACTGCACTAAATGTAAATAGCAGGAACAGATCTAGCTGAACACTGTGAGCAGGACGCACTGCACTAAATGTAAATAGCAGGAACGGATCTAGCTGAACACTGTGAGCAGGACGCACTGACTGCACTAAATGTAAATAGCAGGAACGGATCTAGCTGAACACTGTGAGCAGGACGCACTGCACTAAATGTAAATAGCAGGAACGGATCTAGCTGAACACTGTGAGCAGGACGCACTGCATTAAATGTAAATAGCAGGAACAGATCTAGCTGAACACTGTGAGCAGGACGCACTGCATTAAATGTAAATAGCAGGAACAGATCTAACCTAATCTAGCTAACTCAAATCAAATGACACTGTCTGTCTCTCTCTCTATCAGCACACCGGAACACACTACACAGGGCCGCCGTGCAGGCGGCCTTATATAGTGTGGGGCGTGTACTAAATCCCCTGAGCCATAATTGGCCAAAGCCACCCTGGCTTTGGCCAATTACAGCTCTCTCTACTGACGGCGCTTTGATTGGCCAAGCATGCGGGTCATAGTGCATGCTTGGCCAATCATCAGCCAGCAATGCACTGCGATGCCGCAGTGAATTATGGGCCGTGACGCGCCACACGAATTTGGCGCGAACGGCCCATAACGTTCGCAATTCGACGGACGGTCGAACAGCCGATGTTCGAGTCGAACATGCGTTCGATTCGAACAC